>CAWUFW010002731.1:1200000-1800000 GCA_963921515.1 Calotriton arnoldi
GCTTGACACAAATCGATAACCGTAAACCACTCGGCTTCACATGGGATCTGGAACAGTATTACTGAAGGATTCGGTACCACTGGACAACAAGGGACCACTATCATGTTGACCTTTCGCAGGTCTTGCACGATCCTGTATTTCCCGCTCGGTTTCTGTAGTCCCATTATGGGCGAATTACAGGGACTACCTCTGATCTCCTTCAAAATACCCTTCTCAATGAAAGTCTCGATCACAGGTTTTATTCCTGCAATCGTTTCTATCGATAAATTGTATTGAGGTGTTCTAGGGAAATCAACATTCTGTTTCACCTCAATCCGCACTGGTTCAACCCCTCTGATTAAACCTATTTCGTCTCCTGCGAAATCCCACACCACAGGCGACACTGCGTCTCTCAGATCATGTGGAAGTTCTTCCACAGTCACCATTGGGTACAGATCTATACACAGATGCTGATTGGCCATCTTAAAGTCAGCATCATCATCTCTCGTCTGGACCTCCACTCCTCGTGGTGTACAATAAATCGTGCAGTTCAATTTGCACAACAGATCTCTTCCCAAAAGACAAACTGGACTCGTGTCACATACTACAAACTGATGTCTAGTTTGGAAAGTACCTATCTTTACTAAGATCGGTTCTGTCAATGGGCTGCTCATCTTCTTGTTCGCTACTCCGACAACCTGGATTGATTGTCCCGAGAGGGGTAGGTTAGGGACTACTGCAGATCTTACAGTAGACCGGGTAGCTCCAGTATCAACCAAAAGTGTTGCAGGATTGCCCTCAATCTCTGCCTCTACAAAAGGTCCTCTCTGGTCTACCTCCAAGACCGCTCCAAGTGTGCAGTCTTCCTCCCCCTCAGGCACCGTCAGGATAAAGGGTCTAAGCTATCCTCAGCATATCGTTCGAACAGGGGCATCTGTTGATATGTTCGTGTTCCTTGTGAAAACCTTGGAGCTTGGGGAATCTGAGCTTGAGAATTGTAAACCCCCCTTTCATCGTTCTAGGTCTCGTTATTGTGTTAACCACCTCTTGCGCGGGTGCCTGAGCCCCCTCTTCCTCTTCCTGTACCTGATTAGCTGGGTTCAAAGGACACTCGCGTTTCCAATGTCCGACCTGGCGACAAAGATGACACGCAGTGGTCTTCTTTAGTGTGGCCACGTCCACTCCTGTCTTGGGGTCTACTGGTTTTCCCTTTCCCTGTACCTGCCCATTCTGGTTTCCCTGGAAATTTCCTTGCTTTCTCCCCAAGGTCCCTCCACTAGGCTGATTCTGTGCTGTCTGCATCTGGACAAGCATCAATTTGTCTTTTAGCTTTCGATGTTTTGAATCCACCTCATCACTACAGTACCTCGCGTACCGCAAAATTTCATCTAGTGGCTTGTTCTGCCAGCAGATCAAATGGTGCTGTATCATGAGGCTGATTTCCCCTCTCAGACCTGTTACAAACTTTGAGACAAACTGTCCCATATCCTTAGGGTCCAAAACATCCAACCCACTATACTGTTTAAAAACTTGCAGAAGTCTTTCGTAATACTCATGCACCGTTTCCTTGGGTTCCTGTACAGTCCGATCTATCTTAACCCAATCTATATCCTGAGGTGAAATCTTCGACCTCAACCATGTAATCACCTGCTCATACTTTTTCATGACATCAGGTGATGGACCATTTGTAACCGCCTCTCTTTTCGGTTCCGAAGTCGGCCACTCAATAGCGACTTTACATGCCGTCCACAAATCTCCTGGTACCACTATGTCAAACAAAGTGTTCAAATCAATCCACAATACTTTTGAAATTTTCACAAACCGCTCAACCTGCTTGTACCACTCCACCGGTTTTTCCCTCAGCCGAGGAAAATCATTTGTAAATGCAGTCAAATCACCTCTATTCCACGGCACATGCACGTACCCTCCATTCTGTACTTCCCGTAAAGGAAAATTTCCTACACCCGTCGCCCCCCTCCTGGCGGCGGCGTTTCCCCTTCTATCCTCTTTACTGGTTTCTTTTTGGACCACCTTTCTTCCCATTTGTCCAACAAAATCCATATTCTCATTCCTATGATCAGGTCTCTGGTGTGCGTCTTCAACCCTGTGATTCTTTTCTCCTCCAACTCCTGATCACTGTAATGCAATCTATGTGGTCCCTGTAACGCTTTAGTTTTATTCAGGTCCACCTCATATCTTTTGGCCAAATCCCTCAATCTATCATGTGCCATTCTAGCTTTTCGAGTCACATCTTTTGCTACAAACAGCAGCTCATCTGATCCATAGATTTCTATCCTTTCTAAAGGCAGACTCCCACTAATCATTTCGTCTACCTCTGCTTTCAGCCTCACTACGTCTAGCAACCTTGCCTGTACTGCACTCCTCAGTACGTCTCGACAACCTGAGCCGTCCCGCTCATCACAATCACTATTCTGTCCTTGTGACCTATTCCCTTCCATATTCCTGGAACCTGGTCTGTCTTCCGAGACATTTTGTGCCCTATCTCTTTGCATCCTATCCTCTTGGTTCGTTACTGTTGGTGTCCACTCCCTCAAAGCTGACTTAGATTCCCGTAAAGACCTCGGTCTTTCTGGTCCCTCCTCTTCTCTCCTGAAGGAAGAGTCTGCTGTAGCCGGTAACGGCGTACTCGACTCCATTGGTCTTGGGAAATGAACCACCCTTACTCCAAACCCATTCCCACTCTCACTGTTTCCTTCTTCCCTTCTCATCGGCACGGAGCTCCCTTCTCTCACTCGGTCTGGGTCATATACCGGTACTATAGGGCCAATGGTAACCGGTACTGTCAAGGAGTCCGGTAATCTTGTGTTCCCCGCAGGAGGCTGTGTTATCATAGACGCCGTAGCCCCCTCCGTTCCTGTGGAAATTCTTCCCACTACTCTCATGCTAGTCTGGTTCTGGCTTTCATCAACTATTGCCACTGCTGGGGTTCTCTTTCCCTCTTCTGACTCTGGGTTAAATGGTGGTGGCCTCTCTGCCAACATCCTATCCAACAAACTGTCATCTAAATCACTATCATCCTCATCAATTCTTGTAATCTTTCCATTTTGTATCAGCAGTGGGTATAACTTATCTCCTTCGATCGTGTCTGCTCTCCACCTTTTCTCCAAGGCGTCCCATTTTGCATCTTGAAATGCCCTGACCGATTTCTTCACCCTTTCTTGGCATCTGTCCTTCTTCCTATCATACGCTGCCCTTACCCACGCATGTAGTGCCTCAAACTGTGTTGGTCTAGGTAGTGGTCGTAATGAAGCCATTACACTCTTGAGCTGGTACAGCACCTCTAACCTGAAAGTACCATATCGAGGGAACGACAATTCTCCTTCTGTTTCTGTCATTTTATGCCAATTCTCAAGCCAAATTATAGTATGCAATCCTACATTCTTTGCCATATAATGTGCTGGTGTATCCTCGGGAGGAGCTTCCTCTCCCTCCCGAACAACCACATGTCTATCCCCTCTACAAAGTTCTCGTAAAGCTTTAAAACATTTCATGATGAATCAACTTTGTTATTCGTACTCAAAATGTCCGCTTTTACTTCCTGATTCCAATCCACCAATCCCAGCGCGGCTCACACCAACCGGCCTATCGCAGCGCGGCACTTGTCTGACGTCACTTTTCCTCCGCTCGCAGCAGTTCCCCTCCTTTCTAATTCACTTGTTCTCACTCGCATTCGTCCCAATTATACTCTGAAATAATGTCCGTCCTACCGAACAATTACCTCTCTGACCGTCAGTCTTACCAATGACCGATCAGTCTCTTGAGCTTGTTGACCTCAATCTGGCAACCGTCTGTCCACGAACGACCGGACAATCGCCTCTAATACACTCGATAGGATTCAATCACTCAATGTTCTGCACACAATAACCTACGACCTGCGTTGGTTATTCACACACTCACACATGTGTCCCTATCTTCTGTGGGTCTGTCAATGACGTCTCGTGACCCCCACAACTCTGGTCAACGTTCTCAACTCTGGGTGTATTCTACACCGCAATAAATCTCCCGGTCCCGCGCGCGCTCACGGTCCGTTTCTCAATCACACAACTTTCGTTCCAACTCCGCAAGACATCACACAACAATATAACACCGCAATCTATCAACCATCACTCTTTTCATACTCACTCTACTACGAACTGCTACTTCCGCCGCACCGTCACTCTCCGTCAGTTTTCCACGACCTCCGACATCCGTCTCTCGCGGTTCTCTGGATCTGCGTCACTCGGGCTCTATGGGGCAACCTAATCTCTTATCTTGCTCTAGATCTCCCCTTACCATCAAAGGTAACCATCCTACTCTGCTACCAACTGATAACGCCGATTCTTATCTAATTATCTATAAGAACCCTCTGGCCGCCAAGATCTTTTTACCTGTTGAATAGTGTAAAGGAGAGAATCTCATCAGGTTAGATATCAGCATTCATTTTGTCTGAAAGGACCACTGACTCCGAATTCAAGTTTGAGAATTTATTATCGCCAAAAATAACTGAACGTGCAAGCACCTCAACACGAGGTTAAAGAAATAGATGGGCACTAATACATATAATAATCTACGCAGGAATCTCATCCGACTCAGGATAAGAAGAATAGAAAGTTCTAGGAGGACCAACCAGACTATGATTGCTCCTATTTCTAAGTTACTCTTCATTGGCCTAAACAAGCTCAAAATCAATTGCTGTCCCTACACTAACGCTAAGTGACATCCCTGCATAGCGATGTTCCCAGGCAAGAAAGAATAAAAGGTGTCAGCTGTGAAGACTTCCTAAGAAGTGCAATCACCATATACCTAAGCTCAGCTCTGTCCTTCTCTCTGGTCTCCCCTACCGCTTCTCTGGCTTCCTCCCTCGGGGCACTATCCCTAATACAAAACCATACTACAAAGGTACACGCCTTGTTTACGCCCTCTTGGCCAGGTCTTCTTTCTTGTGCTTTTCCATTGAAACGGTGACTTCATCCTGGACAGTTTCGTTGACCTTGAGTCCCAGGCGCCTTCTCCGCTGAAAGTATCATCCCTAAATTCCATTGCACTCCCCGTACCATGCCTCCCATCTTTCTAACTTTTGAAAACAAAGAGTTAGTCTTTACTAACGAGACATGTGTCCTTGCACCTGCAACAAAAGATACGTTCAACAGAAACCTTCTACTGTGCTAATTAAATCTACCGTTTGTGCCCAGAGAGCCTTTCCAAGAGAAACCCTTTTCGGCCTACATTTATAAGCTAACATAAGAATATACCAGGCCTTCCTTGAGTATATATGTAGTCAGGCCCTTACATATAACTTTTAAACACACATCTTACTTTTCCCTATAAGCATATTCATTACGATTCATTATGCAAACAATGAATTACATGTGCAACTTTAATATGGTGCACGTTTAAACTACTGCAATTACATTACATACACGAACTAATTCCTCTATGCATTTTGTTCACACAATTCAAAAAGCATTACATTACATCATTATCCTAACACCATTATACTGCTGAGTTCACTTCAATTCAGTGAACTATTCATTCTTTGCTAAACATGCATGAATATACAATGAGTATAACGAATATATGTCTGAATACATATGGGTGCGGCCTGTCAGTGATTATGATGCACCCCTACAATTCACAAGAACATTTCGCTCTATCACCAGCTCCTCCTAGGGAAAAGCGTCACCGCCTTTAGCTTCTTTCCTTAGGGTGAAGTTATCATTCGGAGTTTAAAAGAGTGTGATTTCAGTTTGAATGCATATAAAAAACTACGGGCCATATTATCAAGAACGGCGATAACATTATCGCCGCTTTAGCGGCTGGAAACCGCCGCTAAAGCGGCGATAAGGAGCTTGATAATATGCCCTATAGAATTCCAATAGAAGCCCAGGTTCTGGTGTGAAGGACATCAAACCTGGGCTTCTATTGAATTCTATAGGGCATATTATCAAGCCCCTTATCGCCGATTTAGCGGCAGTTTCCTGCCGCTAAAGCAGCGATAATGTTATCGCCGTTCTTGATAATATGTCCCTTCGTTTCCTCTTTTCCCAAGACCCAAACCTTGGAATGGAGATGTTTCTATGGTGTACTACCATTAATGACATTGTAGGCAGTACATTGGTTGTAATTACAGTGAAAGTACATTTTGCTACATTTACAGACAATCAACACTTTGGCGGACATAAGCCACCAGCGAACTATTCTAGAAGGGATGTCTCACGCATAAGCATATGGAAAAAGGAGACACTCTCACAAATTAGTTCAGCAGGACTTTTATTCTTCAGTGACTGTTAAAGCGATTCTGCAACAAGGCCTTTCTCCCAAACAAAGGGACATTAGGCCATGTGACTTTTTAAAGTTAGCGTCACCTGTTGCTTCAATAAACCTTAACAAAAATCAAACATAGCACACAGTATGTGTTACACAGTGCATATGGACAGTGTATACAATTGCACTTTTCTCTGTAAGTTGACAAGTTAACACGACCAGCTGCAGCAGGACACTAAAACTTTGTAACTACTTGTGTGCAAAATTGTGTATATAGAACTATTAATCCCAAATGTGGATATTAGGACGATGTGTTCTTTAAAGATGACAAAATTAACTTGCAGTAAACGTTCAGTGTGTGTGTGTGTGCGTGTGTGTGTGTGTGTGAGAGAGAGAGAGAGATAAGGATCTTATTTCAGAATCAAAACAACCCTTGTGGGTGATGATCCCAAATGCTGTTCCGTTATCACTATTATATCCATTCCATCTCTATATAGATCATCAGAGCGAATTCAATTAATATAATTCATCTGCCATGGATCATTCAGCCCTCAAGGGCATGATATTCCCAAACGGTGTCCATCGTAATCACTGATGTACCCATGCCGTGATACATGTTTGTGAGATCTATATACCTGCCAATCATGCGATAATTGAAATTATTATCACATATTAAGCCCTTGACATGTATGGTGGACCGTGGGATTTAAGCACTACTGTACACGATTGTATAATGGTCAGAATGCTCCGGGATGAATATGTCTTCCACACATGCTACCTTTGAAACTTATGGTGCATATAACTTTATATCGACTCATTATACATTTGTCATTCAGAATAGTTCTTATGTTCTTACATGGATTTAATAGTGTCATAGCTTTACTCTCCAGCAAGATAATATAGCAGGGTCCCACTGTCCTCAAAGTCAATGTTCTATCGCCTCCCCTTGGATACCTTTTCACAATATCAGTGTCAAAGAAGTTAAGGAGTTTCAATTGACTTGCAAGACAGTCTTTAAAATGCCGCATATGTGGATGTGTGGACAATTCACAATGTGGTTGGATCATTTGAAATGGTTGCTGGTATCAGACAATAATGGTTATTATGGTGAAAATATAAGTATAAAGGCAAATTGTTTAAAACACACCCTCGAGACTTCTGAATAAGTATGGGCGTCAAACAATGAACAAGTGAAAAATAAAAAAGTAAATGATCACACTGCAATAAGTCCATGAATTTAAACTTTTATTAAGTGGAGTACCATGGTGCAAACGCTTTCTTGGTGTGTTTGTACCAGCATCATCCGCAAGGAGTCATGCTTCCCCATGAGACATTCAGGATCCCTGTATTTATTCATTGCTCAGGTTTGCATAAGTGAAATCTAATGACGAACTAATGATTCTGCTTTGACTTCACAATCAGCACAATACCGTGCCCTTCAATTAATATTGCATGCATTTATGTCACTCCTCGGATGTGTGGAGGGAAATCGGTGTTTGTAAAATTTCACTATGCGCATAGTTGCTTAATTTTGTGTTATGTATGTCAAAGCTTCAGCAGGACCTGCCCAGTTATTTTATAATCATTGTTGGTGGAGTCCGCGGGCCATTCTTTTCATGATGTTCAATAATCCGAAGCACTGTCAATGTTCATAGTGAGAAGAATTTCATCTTCAAAGATTTTAGGCCTACCGTACCTATGTAATTTCATTAGAGCCTCGAAGAAAGCAATTTAATTAAGCACTGTCTCTTGGACTTGCGAAGAAAAAATAAAAATAGTTATAAAGTCATTCAAGTGCAATCATCAAAGAACTAAGGACCGTAAAAGCACAGATAATATATATTGGATATTCGACTCAATACAATTCTCCTTAGTAACTTAACTTCAAAGGGATTGATGTAAAATGAAAGAAGGCGACACTAAAATGATAGCAATCCTGCTGATATGAAATTGCAATTTTGAATGATTAATTAAAGCAGCAACAGAGAATGTGAAAGGAACCCTTTGGGGTTTTTTCAGGGAAAAATGTATTTTGTAAGAATTAAATAGGAATTAAAAATATGTCTTTATAGTTGTTTTTTCAAAGTGTATATTTAGAGCAGCTGTGTTTTTACATTACAATGTTATCATAATTTTAATTTATGTTATTGGGCACCGATGGTGAAATAGCATAGGCCAGCAGCTGAGTATCAAAAGCATGTATTGCTCATGTTATGTTATGTTAAAATGGTTTTATAAAGCGCTCGTACACCGGTTGGTTTCATGGCGCTGATTCTAGGAGATGCCGAACCTGGTGGCAGTTTATTCGTAGGCCTGGATGTACAACCAGGTTTTGAGGGATTTTCTGAATCTCAATAAGTCAGTACTTGACCTAATTTCCAGGGGAAGGGAATTCCATAGTCTGGGAGCCAGAGTTGCAAACCTGCATCCCCCTTGTCGCTTCAGCTTAAAGGTAGGGATTGCCTGAAGTTGGAGGTGAGCCGAGCGGAGGTTGCGTGAGGGGGTGTACCGTGATATAAGGCTGTCTATGAATTTTGGGCCCCGGCCATGCAGGGATTTAAACACCAGACAACCAACTTTGAATGTGCATCGTTGAGGGATAGGGAGCCAGTGCAGCTTCCTCAGGAGGGGGGAGGCATGTTGCCACCTAGGTTGCTGGTAAATCAGTCTGGCCGCTTGATTCTGTACCATCTGTAACCGTTTAGTAAGAAAAAGTGGCATACCGAAATAGAATGCATTAGCGTAGTCTAGGTGTGACAGAACAATGGCTATCAAAACCTGTATCAAAGCTGCTTGGGTGAGTAGCCTGCTTATCTTTCTAATCTTACGCAGTTGGAAGAAGCAGGTGGAGATCACAGAGCCTACTTGTGTTTTTAGAGATAGGTCATTGTTTTTTGTGACACCAAGGCTTTTGGCGGAGGAGGAGGGGGTTGGGGGGAGTCCTAGTTCCCTTGGCCAATAGTGTGGGCCCCAGAAGTTGTGACTGCCACCGGTCAGGACTAGTTCGGTCTTACCTGGGTTTAGCTTTAAGTGATTGCAGTCCATCCAATGACGGATGAACAGCATGGTAGACTGAAAGTCAGAGACTGATTGGGGAGAGTTGTCGATTGTGAACATTAATTGTAGGTCATCGGCATAGTTAAAGGTGACCACTTTCCTTTCCTTCAGGGACCTAATCAACGGGAGAAGGTAGAGGTTAAACGAGTGAGGGGAGAGCGAGGAGCCCTGTGGCACCCCACACGTGGTTTTTAATTTGGGAGCCGTAAACTGGGCTATACGGACTGCCTGGGAGCGATCTTCCAGAAAGGAGTTGATCCAGCTGAGGGCTGAGCCCTGGATGCCTGCCTCCCTGACACGGTCCACCAAGATACCATGGTCGACCGTGTCAAAGGCGGCCAAGAGATCTAACAGCACCAGGGCCTGAGGAGTACCTCTGTCGGCCTTCTCGCATAGGAAGTCCAATACAGTCAGTATTACCATCTCCGTAGAGTGGGCAGGATGGAATCCAGCTTGGTGTGGGTCGAGGAAATTGGTTTGTTCCATAAAATTGGACAAACATTTCGCCACATGGGCCTCCAGCACCTTGGCCAGGTACGGGAGCAAGGAGATAGGGCGGTAATTTGACAACATCTGGGGGTCAGCCCCAGGTTTGTTCAAGAGGGGAACCACGATTGCCTCTTTGAAGGCCTTAGGGACATAACCCTGGGATAAGGAGTTGTTCAGGAGAGCGAGGGCTGGACCCGGGAGGTCGGTGAGGGCATCGTTTAGGACGTGTGGAGGACAACAGTCCATGGGGGATCCAGATTTGACTTTGGACAGAAGGTCCTGGAAGGTCTGGGTGTCGATGGACGGAAAAGATTCAAGGGAGTAGGGGTTCCCGGGCATAGGAGGGTAAGTTTCCTGAGAGGTGTATGTGGAGATGCTGGCTTTAATGGAGGAGATTTTTTCAATAAAAAAGTTATTCAAGGAGTCGCAGAGAGCTTGAGAGGGTGTGGGTTTACTTAGGACTCTGTCTGGGTTGGACAATTCATCTACGATTGTAAAGATTTCCTTTGATCGGTTATTAGAGCTTAGGATTCTAGAGGAGAAGTGCGCGGCTTTAGCCATTGAAATAGCCTTTTTATATTCCCTCATAGCCTCCACTTCCTTTCCAGTTGGCGGAGGGCAAGTTTTTGTAATTTTAATTCAGGGGAGAACCATCTCTGAGCCTCTAACCGGCGAGCCAGTCTTATTTTTTTGAGTGGGGCATGTATGTTGCTGGCCGCTAGTAGCCAAGCTGAAATAGTTTCCTCCTGGAGGTTAACATCAGATATGGAGTTTGGGACTGTGTTGGCCAGTGTGGTGTAGAAATCGTTTTTATCAATGGTGTTCCATTTCCTCGCCAATCCCCCTCCCCTCCCCCCTTAGTGGGGTTTTTACCGGTGGTAGGGTTCTGTAAGGTGAACTTTATCAGGTAATGGTCTGACCATATACATGGTGATATAGAGAGTGCGGACACTACCAGGTTGATGGTCCAGATTTGGTCCAAAATGTGCCACTTAGTATGTGTGGCTGAGGATACCTGCTGAGCAAAGTTCAAATTAGTTAATAATTCGGTCAGCTCGGCAGATTGCAGCACACCTTGTGTGTTGTTGGCCCAGTAGTTGAAGTCACCTACCAGCAAGATTCTAGCGTGATTAGTTACCAAATTGGCAACTTGTTCACCCAATGAGTGTGGAAACAGGGGCATGTGCTGCGGGGGTCTGTAAAGTAAAACACATAAGAGCGGCGCAGAGTCGGATTCTAGTTTGATTACAGCGTTATCTACTGTGGGGAGGCAGAGTGGGGTAAGAGCAGTGAATTTAAGATCCTGGCGTATGATGGCCGCTACTCCACCGCCCACTTTGCCTGGTGGTCGGTTAGTTTGAAGAATGTAATACTCATTAGGTAGCTCCGCCAAGATGTCGGGTGAAGATTCGTGGGTGAGTCAGGTTTCGGTTAGAAGAAGGATGTCAGGCTTTTCTGAGTCTAGAAGTATGAAGATGTCGAGCTGGTGCTTGACTAATGAGCGTGTATTTAAATAATAAATTGATAGTGCCAAGCACCCGTGTTTTTGCTGTTGCCGGATGGTGTGGTGTACAGGCTGACTGACTTCAGGGAACGATTTTCATGGCAATAGGATTGTGTTATGGTTCAGGCTTGCGCTGGTGGCAGGATTAAGTGTGTATAAGGCAGAGTGAAGCTGTCTTAGTTCTTGGGAGGAGTACGTGAGGGGTTGGGCATAGTGACTGCGCCCTGGGCCCAGATGGGCGCGGACGGGCGCAGACGGGCTTGCCTTTGGCACGCCGCTGGCGCGCCCGCTGCGCGCGTCCGCTGCGCTCCCACGCTGCAGCCGGCATTTATGCCCGGTGACTGCCTAAGCTCCTCCCCTCGCCCTTCGTGATTGGTCGCCCCAGAGGGGAGAGACCAGGAAGGAGGAAGCAGCTGGGGAGCCTGAGACGCCGAGAAGCTCGTTACGTGGGTATTTAAAAAAAACATAGATCAAATTCATACAGTTGTAAAAAGTTAAAAGATAGTTTCAGTAATGAAATCACTGTTTTACCGGGTAGCGGCACCTTCCTAGAGTGCCCGCTCCCGCGCTGCGGCCGGCATTTATGCCCAGTGACTGCATAAGCTCCTCCCCTCACCCTTCGTGATTGGTCACCCCAGAGGGGAGAGACCAGGAAGCAGCTGGGGAGCCTGAGACGCCGAGTAGCTCGTTATGTGGGTATTTTAAAAATACATAGATCAAATTCATACAGTTGTAAAAAGTTGAAAGATAGTTGCAGTAATGAAATCACTGTTTTACCGGGTAGCGGCACCTTCCATAGTGCTCATATCCTATCGACCTAGGTGTACAATTCTACACTCTTTTTAAAATTCTGCCATCTATTTGTGACATCCTATGTGGTGCACAGTAATCTTGTTATCAACAGGCAGTTAATATGTGGTTGGCACTCATACTCGTGTTATTTCTGTGGTTCGGATCCTTTTGACGTGCAATGTACCGCATATTCCATGGTACTCCACATTATGTTACTCCACATAATGTATGGGCTAAAGTACCCTCTGCCTGCATTGTACAGGTAATAATAAGTTCAATAAGTTCTAAGACCATATATATATATATAAGAACGTGGCCGAGGGCTGCATTCCTTTATTGGTTATAAAACGCTTAGATGACTTGCAATAGTCTTTTAACTAAAGACCCAGAGTTATTCCTTATAATGCATGCTCAGTCCACTACCGTTCTCCCAAAGAGCATAAAACCTTGGTCTCCTGCTCCACCCTATGAATGAACATTGTTGAAAATACAATGACTATATGAAATTAAACTCACTAACATGCACATAGTGATCTGAATTAAAAACATAGTATATGTTGTCCAGTGCTTGTTTGTAAGCAAGACGACCTCCTGATTCCTTATTTGTATTTTTTATTAACTTTGTTTGTTTCTGGCATTTCAACTGAGGTCAGGTTATTATGATGGGGTTTTTTAAACGTTCTAAATGTGTTTACCTTAAAAGTAAAAAGTGGATGGAATCTGAATTTGTTGCCTTTGATGGCGGTCTATTAGCACCGCTTTTTTAAATAATGTTTGTTTGTTTCTGGCATATCAATTGTGGTCAGGTTATCATTATGTTTTTTTAATGCTCGTGGGGGCAGATTTACAACAAACTGACACATCTGTACAGATGCGTCAGTTTCCCTGTGCCTCTATACGAAACTCATGGATGCGCTGTATTTGCAATATGCCGCACCATGGCGCAAGGATTGACAGATGCGCCACAAAATCTGACGCATCTATTGGCACAGAATGTGGGGAGCGAAGCCTCTGACGCGCTCTGATGTGTGACGGTACGCTATATAGAACTGGAACAGGTGGAGGGCTCTGACCCCGGGGGAGCATGTAGTCATTGGTAGTCCCGCGGACAGATACTTCACTAGGGGCCCCCAGGTGTATTCGAAATTTTTAAAAGTGTCTCTATGAATATCACTCAGTCGTTCCATGGTTAATGCCCTCCAGAGGCGTGCCTGCCATAGCGTCATGGCTGGGGCCTCCTGCTTCTTCCAGGCTGCGGCCAAAGCCATTTTGGCTGCCCCCAAGTTAGTTTTTTTTAATGATTTTTTATCAATGATTGTTTATGTGCAGTCAGGGGGACTTTCCTGCACATAAACAATCAATGGCTTTTTGCTGTTTCTATGTGTGCTGCACAACGCAGCACAAATAGAAACAGCAAAAAGGATGAGAAATAAATCATTTCTCCTAGTTTGATCAGGGTAAGACCAGATTTTCCCAGGTCTTAATTTTGGCACTGCCCCATATTTACGCCACCCTTGTTAATATGGGACAGCGTCAAAATGAATGGGTGATGCGGTGGAACAACCCCCATTGCCCTCTACTTTCACGCTAAGTATAGCGTGAAAGGATCCCTTATTCACTAGACGGCATTAAGCCACGTTCTTGTAAATATGCCCCCTGTGATCTCATTTTCCTTACTCAACCTTGCTTGAAAAATTGTTCTGGCCCTGGCCTTGAATCTGGCGTTGCTGATGTCTACTCAATTTCACATCTCGATAGAGTTGACCCAGTTCGAGGACGTGTGTCCATTATACACCAATCCAAGTTTACCTGCTCTAGTCAGCACTTAAATATAATGGACAAGGCTGAGGCTCTTGCCTTTACTATTAAGACCTCTGATAATTTCTCCCTCTCTAGAGCCCTCGCATATCGTCCTCCTAAGTCTGACTCCCAATTTAACAAGGCCTTAACTAATCACGCCCTTTTATCTACAATACTCCAACTTTTATGGTTCTAGTTGACTGCAATTTACATGTTGACGACCCGCTCTGAAAAGATGCTGAACAGCTGACCGAAGTTATGTCTGATTTTAAATTAGTCCAAAAGGTAGTTGGCCCTGTTAGAGCACAAATTTTGCTCTTTCATTTGTAGGGGTGCATTATAATCATGGTTAGCCTGCACCTACGTATAATCCTTTATTGTATTAACTTAGGCCATTAGAGCGTGAACTATAATCCTGTGAAAGGTGACGTGTTAGGGATGTTTTCAATGTAAACGTGAAGAAATTAACGTTGCAACTACGTGTGTTTAGTTGAAAACATTGACGTGCAGAATTTGTACAAGTCGCTGACAAATGCTCACACAATTGATGTGCTTATGTATCGTGTTAATTTAGAGATGTTCAGTAAATAGTGTTCATTTACTTTGTGTAATTTCATGAGGCCATGTGCAGTTTCTTATGTTGACCGATTTCTGTAAGCCTGAATTGTATTTTTCTCCTGTAAGCTCTCGCATTTGATTTACTAGTGAATTTTATGTGCACGTTGGATTTGTTGTTTCTCAAGTTTCTGTTGCAGGTTGAGAATTAATTCTTGTTAGCTAGAATAATGTCTTTGTTTTAGGAGTTAGGCTTCGGGAGGTGAGGATACATTGAACGTTGATACTTATAATAAAGAACTATTGTACTTTCTAATCGGAGTAAGCATCGGAATCAAGGTCATCTCGCCAAGGCCTGGGAGCATCGCTGCCGACTGGAAAATTACCTACGAGGAGGTGGCTTGACTGGATGGTTTGATGTTGCAATGCATCTTGGGATACTACCTGTAAGGGTGATGTATCGAAATTAGGGACAGTGTCCGGGGACTTCTGCCCTGCCTTGAGAGAGAGAGCATCTTAGAACGAGCTCTGTAGCTTTATTCTACTTGACCCATCTAAACGTGAAGAGACTTCTTAGGGAGACTTCACACGCTGACACCTTTATGGACCTTGCCTGGGAAATGCTAAGTAGGGATGTCATGCTAGTTGTAGTGTAGGGACAGATTAAAGTCTTATACCCACAAACTTCCAATGAAGTGGAATCTTGATGTTTGCACTGTTATTTTCTGTATTCTGGTCCTCAAACTGATTATTCTGTGCATGCTGCGCCACCTTAACTTCACTCGTAGGTTTGGCTTTGTATTAGTTCCTATGTTTTTCTACACCTTCGTCTTGAGGTGCCTGTATGTCCAACTTTTCTTGGCTTTGTAATAAACTAACTAAACCTAATTGGGAGTCTGTGATTCTTCAGATTCTTATGGTTCATTGGAACCATAATGATTGATTGGCTACTGATTTCTTTCCCCTCCATGCTTTCATGCTGAGAAAAAGAGTCATCGACAAGGGGTTCCAGAGCAGACCAAGAACGTGGAACCCGGCTCCTTCAGAGCCCCATACACACTTTAGATGTCATTTTCTCCAACATTCCCTCTTTAGAAGCAGGGAATCATGTACCTCTAGCCTGGTCTGGCCATCATTAAGACCTTTTCACTTAATTTTTCCCTTTTCCCTTCCGCAGGCTCCCAAAGCAATAAAAGGCTGCCCTGTATCACCCCTGGCATTCCATCTCTGACCCAGCCTTGAATATGGTCTGCTCCCAAGTTAAGGTTAGTCAGTCAGTAGATATTGACACTGCAGTCACATCATTTGACTTAGATCTTAAGGCAAACTTCGATAAAATACTGCAGTTGAAAAGGAACAGCTGTAAAAGGACTTCTACTTCGACTCCATGGTTTTAAGCCATGTTGAAAGTGGAAAAACTTAAATGTAAAAAGCTAGAGAGGAAATTGCTGCGTAATTTCGCAGCTGAGGACAAGTTTATTACAATTAATAATCCACTCTGTCACAGGGTCTATCAAGGGACTACGATCTCTTGCTGCAGGTTGTCAGACAGGTGGCTAGGTTTTGCAGTTATCAAGGCCACGCTGAAACCTGAGAATCTTGCTTGCGGTCTGCACCACTCAACAAAATATACTTTGAAAAAATGGTCTTTGGGCGAGTCAGGTAATCGGTGGATGCTATTACTGCCCTGTTTCAATGTATTTTTCAGACTTGGGGACCAAGTTAAGGGAGGATGTCAAAAAGTGTTTCTTTCCCAGTAGCTGTGATAATGTTTCATACAGCCACATGAGATTTGGCAAACTTTGAGCATGTTTAGTTTTCTTTTGGTATTTAAAGTTTTATGCAGATTACAACTAAGTTAATACTTTTAGGGCTTTATTTGAGATCTGCATAGAATTTGATTGACCCTACTCATATTTAGCTTACTCTTGATATGTTGAGAATCATGGAAATCTATCAAGGAGGGGCAGTTTAATGGGGGTGTTTTATAAAAAAGTGTCATTTTCTAATTACTTGCTGCAGGTAAATGAAGCACCATGATATCTGACAGGTTAGCAAGTTAAATCTATGGCAGGAGTTTCTGGTTTGAGACAGAACTGACATGGTGGTAATATTAAAAGGGGGGGGAGGTTAAAAAAATCCTTTGTTTTACTAAAAGTTTTAAATTTGTATACAGTTTATTAGGCCATCAGCAGTAGCCAAATGCGATGCAGCGCGCGCAACGAAATTCGTTTTATTTATTTATATGTTTACTTACTTCTATTCGGCCGTATTCCGTACTTTACTACCCCCCACCCTGCCCCTCCCCCACCCCACATCACCGCCCGGCAGCACTCCCACCACGGGCCGCTACTGGCCATCAGTATGTTTATCTTATCCTTATTGTGAAGTGTTTCATGCAAATCCGTCAAGGAGGGGCAAAAAGTGCACTTTTGCTGATAACTTTGAGGCTTCCTAATGAATTGTCTTGATATTTGACAGGCTATTAGCAAGTTAATCCCTGTGCAAGAATCTCGGGTTTCAACAAGAGCTGACAAAGGGAGCAAAGTTAAAGGGGCCATTCTCAACAGGAGTTGTGCAGGCCCTGTGGAGCACTTACGGGCTTGTAGACAATGTGTAGCTGGTGTTGGCCAGTCCCTGTGATTACATCTGTGGGGCTGAAGACCATTCAAAGTGGAATTTGGCTATGTGGAAAGGGGGGTCAAACCTGCGGCTGTGCTCTTCAAAGTTGGATGTAAGACCTGACCTATGGCCTAACCCAGTACGTTTTTTCTATTTTTAAGTGTCAATGGACCATATTTTGGGGTTCCCAAACCAAACACTATTGAGCAGATTTACATTAAATCAAGCAAGGGCACTTCTGTGAGTAAAAATCTAGTTTCTTGCAGAGTTTGGTGTAAGTCCTTTCAGGGTTTCCTTCCTGTACTGGAGGGTAAAGCTTTCTTCCGGAGGTAAAATGGCAATACTGCTTTTTCTAACCACCCCATTAAGTGACCTCCACTTGGCAGACCATCTTTTGGGGTTCATAGACCAAACTTTGATACTGCAGATCCGAAATGCATAACAGGATCTGAAAGACTTACTTCTGCATTATTTCTAAATTTAGATCAACCTGTGAACCTGGATTTGAAGACTGTCTGTAGACTAAAGTCCAGATATCACTAA
Source organism: Calotriton arnoldi (assembly GCA_963921515.1). Lineage (NCBI taxonomy): Eukaryota > Metazoa > Chordata > Amphibia > Caudata > Salamandridae > Calotriton > Calotriton arnoldi. The sequence continues at coordinate 1,217,606 of CAWUFW010002731.1, forward strand.
CTTTTAACTTTCTCATGCCCAATGACACATTTTTGTAATGCTAATTTCTCAAAAATTGCTCAACGGATATATAAGAAACCAATCACGGGCTCTTCACTGTGGAAACATCTAATTTCATGGCCAGTTTGGTGTAATTCAATGTAGGCTTTTTCTGTAGTGGAAAGCAAAGGTTTATTGAAAGTGAAAATGGGAAACACTGCTTTTTCTAACCATCCCATTAAATGTCCCCCAATTAACAGATGCACAATAAACTAAAAACATCATGAGTAAGCTAAACATGGTCATTGTTTTAGGAGTGAATTTGATGTGAATGAAACCTGAGATTTCAACACAGAAATTGACATACTAACAATCTGCCAAATTTCATATATGTTCATCAAAGAGCACCAACATTATTAACACTTGAAAATGTTTTTGGTCCTTTTAAAAATGGGCCCGCCCATTTAGTCTGCCAGGATGTTTTGCTTTTGATCACCTGAATTCGGACCTCTACTGTGAGTCTCAGTACGGTAGTCTCACTCACGGAAATTTCATGATAATTGGGCTGAGCGTGTACACTCCCAGTGTCGGCCTTTTATGATAAGGCTGCTGCAGCACAGCTAGGGTAAGTGGTGCTGGACTGGTTATATGTGAACCTGTGTGCACACACGTGTGCACAAGGGTGCAGGATGCACATGAGAGACTACTGTTTTGCACATCCTAGTAGCTGCACACAGGTAACATATCTGTGGCAGTTTTAAATTGCAAATCTGACCTCTCAAAATACCCCTTTTCACAGGCCTAAACCTTCCTTTCAAATATCCATAAGTCACCCCTAAGTAGACCTCATTGCTCTTAAAGGCATGGTGCATGGTATTTAAAAGTAGGGCATGTAAAAGTTACTGTTGAATATGTCCTTTCAATGACCCTCAAAAGCTATTTGCACTGTAGCACAGCTGGCTGCTTCCATAGGGAAACACTGGGCTACATTGTTACATTTAATAAATGCTCAATTCGGAGTTGCAGCGGCTAGGAAAATAATTAAAGGACTCATTTTTATAGTTATACACAATCTAATTTAATGGTAAAATCACATTTTTTCTAATTGTTGAGCAGTGAGAACCAAGGACTAGTTGCACTTCAAAGAGGCCTACTGTTAGTCCTGATACTCGTCACGTAGCGTTTCCCTTAACTTTTTTTGCTTTTTCCGCCTGGGTTTTGCTGATTTGCTGACAATCAATCAATCAAGAACTTGTAAGCATAACTACTCATCCATGAGGGTCTCAAGACACTGAGGGGAGGGTCTGGGTCTGCAGTTCAGTCGAAGAGCCAGGTCTTGAGGTCCTTCCTAAATAGCGGCAGCGGTGGTGATTGCCTGAGGTGCAGAGGGAGGGAGTTCCAGGTCTTCGCAGCGAGGTAGGAAAAGGATCTTCCTCCATCCGTGGTCTTGCCCATACGTGCGACGGTGGCCAGAGCCAGTTAGGTGGAGCAGAGATGTCTGGTGGAGGTGTAGAAGGAGAGGCAGTGGTTGAGGTATGCAGGTTCAGAGTTGTGGAGGGCTTTGTAGGCGTGCATGAGAACCTTGAAGGTGATTCTCTTGTTGAAAGGTAGCCAGTGAAGGTCTCTCAGGTGTCCAGTGATGTGGTTGTGGTGTGGGATGTTCAGGATGAGTCTGGCGGAGGCTTTCTGGTCTGCAGTTTCTTTTGGAGTTTGTGAGTGGTGCCGGAGTAGAGTGCGTTGCCGTAGTCTAGTCTGCAAGCAAGTGGACGAGATGGCATTGATTTGGCGGTTTATTTAGAGCGAGGAGTCCAGGATGATGCTGAGGTTTTGTTCGTGGTCCGTGGGTGTGGGGGGATTTCGATTGTTACGGGCCACCAAGAGTCATCCCAGGTGGAGGGGAGAAGCCCAGGATGAGGAATTCAGTCTTTTCTGAGTTAAGCTTGAGGCTTGGAAGTTGCTCTTGGTGGCTGTGGGTTCATCTGTGAGGGAGGGAATCAGCTGGGTGTCATCTGAGTACTTTCCCACTGTAAATACAGGGGCATATTTACAAGCCCCTATCGCCACCACAACGTCACCTTCAGTGACGTTGTGATGACAATAGGGGCCTCGCCTTATTTACAAGGGAGCGTTAAGCCACTTAACGTGGCTTCACTCTGCCTTGTAAATAAGGCACCCTTTCACGCTGTGATTAGCGTGAAAGGGGAGGGCAATGGGTGTTGCAGTGGGCGTTCCATCGCAACATCCATTGATTTTGACACTGCCCCCTATTTACAAGGGCAGCGTAAATAGGAGGCAGCGCCAAAATTAAGACCAGGGAAAACCTGGCCTTAAACAGGTGAAACAAGGAGAAATGCTTTATTTTTCCTTGTTTTTTCTGTTTCCATGTGTGCTGCCTTGTGCAGTCCACACAGAAACAGCAAATTGCCTATGATTGTTTATGTGCAGGAAGGTCCCCCTTCCTTCACATAAACAATCATTTTTTAAAACTGCTGTTTTGCAGCTTCTATGTGTGCTGCATTAAGCAGCACACATAGAAGTTACATAACAGCATTTAAAGATTGTTTATGTGCATGAAGGGGGGCCTTCCTGCACATAAACAATCTTCCCCTCAAAACAGGCACCCATGCACTATGGTGCAAGGGTGCCTGCGTTGGCGCTAGGCAGCTAAAGTTAGCGCCAACGCAGGGGGAAACTCAGGGCTGCACCATATTCTAGTAAATGTGATGCAGCTCTGCGTTTCTAAAGTGACAAAGCGTGTTGTTAAACTTCTTGGCTTAACAACATGCTTCACCACTTTATTGTAAATATGTCCCACGGTGTGAAAATGCATGTGCCCTTCCTATCCATGTTGGGAAGTGGCGCTGATTCAATGTTCTGAAACACAAACCAATCTGTCATTGTGGTGGGTGCGCACTGGCATCTATCGTGAGTAAACTCTTGAGTAGCTTGCCATTGTAGGCCGCTGTAAGTGTGCACTTGTACCTATGGTGCCCTTCATTATGGGTGCCGCCTGCAAATGCAAGCTTGTGCATGCACACAAATTAGTTAAACCTGTGTCCAGTCTGCTGTGCAGACTCAGGAAGACACACCTGCGTCCCTGGTGGGGGGAACTATGTGTCCCACCTGCCATCACAGGTTGGTGTGCGCACAGGTAGTGAGGAATACCTATTTGTGTTTTCACTGTCTATGAGGCCTGCTCTTTCCATAGGTTAACATGGGGATGTGGTTGACTTTACTTCGGACTGCAATAATGGATTGCAGTAGAGCAGCCTCATGATGTTTCATGTCAATGTATTTGCAGTGGCAAACCCTTTCCATTGGTGAAGGGGGTTTTGGTAAAACTCACTTAGAAATGCCACTTACATAATGTGGACATTTCTATGCTCCAAGAGTCTTGGGGAACATGGTGCCTGGCTCCAGTGGATGCCAGGGGTCAGGGTGAGCACATCTGTGCATTCCCCAAGCTACAGCCATAAACCATGGTCATCCCACAGGAAAGGCAGACCTCTGCCATTTGATGGCCGAATGGGAGAGATTGAAGATAGAGGTTTTGACACAGTGCCTCTAGGGGCCAGATCATGATCCGATCAAAGATTAAGATCTGCATTCCAGGGCCCCATTGCAGACAGGCCTACAATTTAGGGGAGACATCTGTGGTTCAAAGGGAAACTCCATAAACCTCCCCAAACTTTAAAGACACATGACAGGACACCTACGGGTGCCATCCTTCAGCAAGGGGTGCGACACGCTTGGGGGATGGGAGACTGGAAAACCCAGACTGCATGTTGCACATTGTCAGAGGACTCTGTTGTGCACATGGAGGCTAACTGTTCGAATAGTGACTGGCCTGGGCCCAGGACCTGCTGAAGTGTGGTGCCCTGAAGTGTGCTCTCCAAGGGCTCGACCACAGGCCTCCTGTTCTCCCGTAGATCTCAGGGACATCAAAGATCTCCCGCAAGGGACCTACACCAGCTACCTGTGACATCTGGAGAGTGGTACCCTCTCAAGTGCCCACCTTAGCTACTGAATCCCAACTGGTAGCGCGATGTGAGCATGGAACTAAGACTTGTGTCTGGAGACCGGATTGTCTAATGCGGAGCCCCAGAAATGTTGCCTGCATCTAAGACTATTTGCTCCTGTACTGTGGGGACCATGACACTCATAAGTGTCTAGTTGGTCGTAAGCGGATTCACCGGTTACAGGACCCAATGTGGCCCTTTTCATCGTTCGGGCCGCACCTCTCTCATGCAACACGCCAACTGCATGCTCATTGCCTGCGGTGTCCGAATCCCAGGGTGCGACCCTCGGAGGTGGGAGTGTACCTGTAGTAGTGTCTCATTCTACCTCATGTGACTCTGGTGAACTTGAGCCTGTGTGTGTGACTGGACTGGTCTGGTGAAACCTGTATCATCGTGCACTGGGCATTGTGCCGCATTTCCAGGGAGGTACAACATTGCACCTCTTCACTTTGTGTGTGACCGGAATTGCCTGGTGCAACCCATTTCAACGTGCACTGGTCATTGTGCCTCCTTTCCAGAAAGGTGCGGAATTTGCAACTTATCGTGTTTGAAATCATAAGTTCCTGGGGAGACTCAAACCAATGTACATCAGGTGCTGTGTCCGAATTGCTTAGGCACGACCCGGATCATCGTGTACTATCACTGCACCTCATCCTATCGAGAGTCTTTCCTATGTTACTCCCCATTCATTGGTTGTTACTCTTTTTGACCCTCATCATGGCTGACCCACTGCCCTCTCCTCTCTTGGCCCCTCCTGAAGACATCTTGGCACCAGGTAGTAGCGAGAGAGATTGACTGCATCGAAGGAACATTTCCAAGGCAGTTCGGAAGTGGTTCAAGAAACTGCGGAACTCCTTTGTGTTTTGAGACCTGTTGGTGAACTTCCAGAGTGGCTGCTAAACTCTCCCTTGTTTACGCCTAACTCCTTGTTAAAACTGAACATGTTCCCACCTACTTCCTGAGGACCCATACTAAGTGTGACTTCAGCCGAGTGCGGCCCAGTGTCTGGGAGGCAGAGTAGGTACAGGGGAGTGGAGTGCTGTAGACTGGAGTAGCATGTCATACAGTTGGGTGTCATGTCAAAGAGTAAAGTAGCATGTCGTGGAGTGGTGTGTCATAGAGTGTCGTAGAGTGTAGTAGAATGGAGTATAGTGGAGGGGTATTGAGTGGAGTAGAGTATCATAGAGTGGGGTGGAGCGGCATGTCTTAGAGTGTTGTAGAGTGGAGTTGAGTAGCATGGAGTGGAGTAAAGTCTTGTAGAGTAGAGTGGGATAGGCAGGAGTGGCATGCTGTCGAGTAGAATGGAGTGGCGTGTCATACAGTGGTGTGTCGTAGAGTATCTTAGAGTGGAGGGCATAGAGTAGAGCTGTTTAGAGTAGAGTGTCATAGAGGTCAGTGTCATAGAGTGGAGTGTTGTAGTGTCGAGTGTCATAGAGTGGAGTGGCATAAAGTTCAGTAGAATGTGGCAGAGTGGAGTGGAGTAGAGTGTCATAGAGTTAAGTGGCATTGAGGTGCGTAGAGTTGAGTCGCGCAGAGTTGAGTAGTGAAGTAGAGTGGAGCAGTATGTCATAGAGTATAGTGGACTAAAGTAAGGTGGAGATGCATAGAGTGTTGTAGAGAAGAGTAGAGTGCCGCAGAGTGGCATAGAGTGGAGTAGAGTGTTGTAGAGTGAAGTGACATAGAACGGAATAGAGTGTGGAAGAATGGAGGGGGGTAGAGTGTCGTAGAGTGGATTATAATGTTGTAAAGTGGAGTGGCATGTCGTAGTGTATCTTTTGTATTTTTTAGATTTCAAATAAGTACCATGGAGTGGAGTGTCTTGTTGTAGAGTAGAGTTGAGTGTCGTAGAGTGCCATAGAGTTGAGGGGCATAGAGTGGTGTATTGTAGAGTGAAGTGGCGTGAAGTGACAAAGAGTGGAGTGTCATATAGTGGAGTGACGTAGGATGTCGAAGAGTTTAAGTGGCATGTTATAGAATAGAGTGGCGTGTCATAGAGTTGAGTGGAGAGGCGCGGCGTACAGTGTCTATTAAAATACTTTTCCCTTGCTATACAGACTTTGCTATAGTCCCTCATTTCTTTCTATGAATTATCAAACCAGTAATAAGCTATATTTTACGTTCAAACTCAGAAAAGGCAAAGTGTGGTCTAAACAATATGGCTGCCTTTTTATTTTGTAAGTGATTTCATTAACCAATAGTATTGTGTTTCCCTATCGCCATATACAGCAGTATACCATGGCCCAATATATCACTAAGTTTTTTGGCCCTTATAACTTAAAAACTACTGAACCAATTCAAATCAAATAACAAAAGGGATCCTTTCCACAACATTATCTACATTTCTGCCAAATTTCATGCAAATCAGTTCAGCCATTTTGCCACTACGTAAGAGTAAAAAGTCTAAAGAAAATGCATTGGTGGAAACACGTGTTTTGGGACCCCCTGTTTTTTCTTTGCACTCTCTTAACTAATCACCACAAAACTTTGCATCACCAGCCAATCTAGAAAAAGGAATAACTCTGTAAACTTTTGTGGAGATTTGTTAAACTGTGGCAAAGTATTAACAATCAAAAAATCAAGGGATTCCTATCTCTCGGACTCCTAGCTACTAACTACAGCCGCCACTCTGAAATATATATATATACACGTACACATATACATATATGTGCACACACACACATATCAATGCAAATATAGACTTGCAAAAAATAACCAGAGAGTATGTCATGGAATGAAAAATAAGCAATTGCCCCTTTAAGACTAACTGCATTAATCTAAGAAAAGTCACACTAGAAGCGAATGAGTGGTGCATAAATTGGTTACAGCCTTTCATTACCCAGCTCTCCACTGTTGCTTGGTGCAAATTGCACAGAACTAGCATGTGATAAAACAGAAACTCTGAAAAAAACCATTAAAGAAGACTTTAAGCAACAACCTTTAAATAGTCGTCTACATAGCTGCAAATGTGTTCGTTTTAAGGTAAGTGTGAAAGCGATAACGAGCTTCTATTAAGAAGTAACATTTCAGTATGATGGCATAGTTCATACAGCAGAGTTTGATCCTTGTGAGCTTAGCTGCAGTTAAAATGCATTGCCTGCTTCACTGTAACATTTAATACAGGATCCGATATGGCCTATCAGGTTCTCCTTCAACGATGGATGGTGCTGTGTATAAAAATGATAAAAAGCAAAAATATAATAGTCATTATGAAATTCACTAATCAATAAGCCTCGTTCCTCTCAGTGTTTACTAAATCAGCCGCTCCCTGAGACCGAGTACTTGTCGTTTTGCTTGCATTTTTCTTTCCTTATTCATCAGATGTTATTATTTTTGTAAATGACACTGCTATTTTCAGCCCCAGGTAGAGACTAAGGGGCAGATTTAGAAGCCCCTTGCACCACTTTTGCGTCACTTTTAACATGGGAAATGTGGCGCAAAAGTGGCGCAAGGGGCTTGTAATTCTGCCCCTAAATTGTAATCTTTTCCAGTCCCATTATGGTATTTGCATGTCGCTTTGTAACGTTAGTATGAAGTGCTGGGGCTCTTCAGCGCGATGCCTGGGGGTCCCAATGGCTGTGCTTGAGGCAGGGTAGTCCATAGTCTCAGAAGACGATTTTCTCTTCCCTGAGATCTTCAGGATAATAATGTAGATATGGCTGTAAAATGTACATTGTTGCAATGCATTGTCCAATTAAAGCAGGCATATTTGCCACAGTCACTGTACATTCAGGGGGCCTCATTTATGAAAAGTGACGCATCGCTGCGTGAAAACAGCAATGCGTCACTTTTCATTGCGCCCTCCTTGCAACACCAATGATGCGTCATATTTACAGTATGACGCATCATGTCGCAAGGAGTTACAGATACGTCAGTATTTCTGACGTATCTGTAGGCGCAAAAATGACGCATTGCTGGAGTGTGTCACAAAAGTGACGCAACTCCAGCAATGTGTCCTTTCACATGGGGCAAGCCCCATGTGAAAGGGCCTGCGTCAGTCTTACGCCTGCCATGAGGCAGGCGTAAGATATTGACGCATTAGGGTCAAAGAAATGGCGCAGTGAAATCTTATAGATTTTACTGCGTCACTTCTACGACCCTTTCTTGCGTCGAACGCCCCCTGCATACATTATACCTGGCGCAGGTATAATGTGGCGCAGGGGTTTACAAAGTGACGCATCTACCTAGATGCGTCACTTTGTAAATATGACGCACCATGGCGCATTTTTTACACTGCTGGTGCGTCACAAAAAGTGACGCACCGGCAGCGTAAAAGTGACGCAAGGGCTCATAAATAAGCCCCAGGGATTTTCAGTCTTTAACAGATGCTTTGAACAACATAGAGAACTATAGATCACCTATAGATCAGTAGCGGATCCTTTCTGCTCAATTACCAACATGTTTGGATGTAATCCTTTATAGTAGAACAAGCTCAAAATAACTTTTTGAGGAAGTTTTCCATCGCCAGGTTGCAATGCCTATGAATTACAAAATCGAATGCCAAGAGCAGCGTGTCAATAATTTCTAAAATCCTTAAAGGGAACAGTCGTTTTTTCACAGCATGTGTGAGCCTGCAAATACACTCCTTGAGGTTTTTGAAGTAGGACTCGGTGGGGAGCGTTCGAGTGCCTGGCTACAAGATGGCTGCATTAATGTGTGGCTCCTGGTGCTGAGACAAGATCAGTCCACATCCCGGCAGCACAAGGCTCCGAATCTGCCACAGATAGGCTAAACTCACTTGGGTGGGCCACATGAGCCGCTCATACCCATGTGCGAACCTGAGAAGGTGATTTCAAAGCACATTCAGCCAATGGGAAATCCAACAGGAAATCTTGTTCCGGGAGGACCTTGACGGCACCCATGAACTAGGCAACTGGACTTGCTCTGTGTATGGAATGCTGAGTGGGGGAATCAGCTAGTCTGCTGTGCCTGTTGGGCTGGGTGCAAAAAGTAAAGCAACCCCATAAAGAAACTGTAGTGAACTGTGCTGAGCGGGGATGAGAAGGGCCTCTGCCAAGTTAGACGACCTGCCTGAACGGGCCAGCACAGCACCACTATACAAGCCAGAGGTGGTGGACTAATGTAGCATGATGTCTACCCGCCTGACATTATTTTGACGGCCTTTGAGCATTCGTCTGCTGACCGGAAACTTGTTGGAATGGTAGAGTGGATGAATGTGGCAGCCAACGCACCTGGGAGGCCTACCCAAGAATTGACCTGTTCATAAAGTGTGTATTTAGGAAGACAAGGGTGCCCCAATATATGAACCTGGGGTAATATGTAGTTTAAAGGCACAATGGTTCTAGAGTGGCCTAAAAGGTCCAAGGGAAGTAACCCTGTAAAGGGCACTGAGATAAGTAAAGGAATAGAAACTTAATTCATAAAAGAGAGCAGTAGGAAATATAACGAGGGACATATAGGTCAATGTATGACAAATATTTATTACACAATGAAGGTATTCAGGTGCTCACACAGTAAGTGACAATAAGCGTGACGTGAGAAGTGAGGGTGAACTTAAAATAATGACATCGCATTGACAACAGAAATAGAAGCTCCTTTAAAGAATTGACCTGTTCATAAAGTGAACATTGCCTGCAAGGAGCTTTCACTGCATAGTGTAGCAGCCGGTCGATAGCCTGACCCCAACAGGGAATCCTCCATGTTTCCTGCATAGACCTGCTGTGCGGAGCCTCATTATGATTCACCTTCCAATGGATCTGCCCTTTCCAAAATGCTGAATTGTCTTGGCTTCTGAACCTTGGTGGGCAGGCCTTTGACTCGCTATACTTTCAGCTATGTGTGGAGATTCTCAGGCAGCTTGCCAATATATGTTAGACTAGTACAGTCTTGTTGAGGCTTGATTACACTGCACAGGCCTGCTGGGTGACAACCAGTTGCAGTGAGTGGGCCCCTGTCCCCAGCATACTAGAGACTGCTCCCCACTGCCAGCACTGACAGCGCCTGGTTGGCCTGGTGGGAAGAACGGCATCTTGTGATTGTGAGCATCAACACCATGGAGATCAGAATCAAGCTAAGCTGCCAGTTGAAGCAAGGTGCACTAAGAACCTTCCATTATCTGAAGGCCTGGGTGGATCACAAGAGACACCAGACCCAGAGCTTAAATCCCTTTTGCTCCACATGCAAAAGAGCCTACCATCCGTTGATGGTAAGTTAGATGCACTCTCAGCAAGACTGGATAAGATATCAGCCAAGCTTGACAAACAAGAGAAGAGATGATCAGATGCAGAGTTGAGGATATCGTTCCTTGAAGATGATTCTGCGGCTCACAGTAATAAACTACAGGATATAGCTAAGGTCTTGCAGGTTATCCAGGCAAAGAATGAAGACCTGGAGGCTCCGTCAAGATGTTACAATTTGTGTGTGGTGGGCCTGCCTGAGAACACAAACACAGGTAACATGGCTGACTACATGGGATCTCTCCTCAAAACTTTGTTTGGAGTGAACAACTTCTCCCTCTGTTCATTGTGGAGCAGGTGCATTGCTCCCAGGGCCTGAGACCTCTGCTGGGGGCCCAGCCATGTCCCATCATAGCTCCACTTGTCTACTTCAAAGATTGGGACACTATACTCCAGCTGGAGAGAGAGAAGTGAACACTACTACATGGAGGCAGCACTCTCTCTATTTTTCTTGACTTCACCCCGGCAGTACAGGAGGCGCAGCATGAGCACCTGCCAATGAAGCGCAAGCTGCAATCAGCTGGCATTTCCTATGCAATTTTCTATCCTGTGTGCTTGAAGAATACTCACCATGATAGGTCAAATGTTTTTCAGGACCTTCAAAATTCAGAACGGTTCATTAAACAAACCCTCTATGGGCTCCCCAGAGCAAGATGGAAACCCCAGTGAGGTGGAGTAGAATATTTGCCTCATAGGGAGACAGAGGAAAGCCCCCCACAACTCCTAACTGCTACTAATCAGAAAGGCTAGCAGATCAGGCCATCATGCAGCCTCTTTTGGTGCTCCCTTGATGTGGCCCCCTTTCGCTTGGGCACCGAGAAGAACTGGATGAAGTATGACACTCTTACCTACACTATTGTTCCCCAGCCCTGCAAGTCTGATTCATAATTGGTGCCCTTGAACGCTTCTAACATTTCACACAATTAGATAACTGTTGCCTAGTTGCTTGCTCATCAAACTATACTTTCCTGACAAACACCCCCTAAACTGTGGCATTGGATCTCTGGCACTCCGGTCTCCCTCTGAGACTAGCCCCTTTAAATTTGGAATTGTTGCTTGGTATACAGACAAATGTCTCTGCGCTAAGTTGGAATGGATTTGGCTGGTGGTGGGGAGAGTTGCCACTAGTTTGTTGAGGTGGCAAGTGTGGGTGGGGAAGGTAGGGTTGTTAAGGTTGACCACTGCTACATATAGACAAAACCATTTCTCAGACAGCATGAGGCACACTGATCCAAAGACATACTAGTGTACATGGAGATGGAATGTACACTCCCCCCAACCACTGAGGCACACACTGAACACAAGTAGGATCAGTAGCATCTCTCATCAGCAGGTGCAGCACTTCACTATGTTGTCTCCTGAACTGAAATAGCCAAGGACTGAACAAACCTATGAAAACCAGACAGGTGCTTTCCTCCTTAGACATGCACCAGATAGACATTGCAGTCCTACTGGAAACACACTTGGCTGACAAGAAAAGCCCTTGCCCGGCTTTTAAATGATGTGGTTACAGAGCTCTTGCAGCATATTTCTCCTAAGAGACAGGTGCACCACTCCTAGTCAGGAGGGGTGTCCTAATTTTGGCTATTACATGAGTTTATTAATTGTAAAAGCAACAAAACCTGATTCAGGCCAACATTAATTGCCAGCACATAAAGGTACTCAATACATTCATCCCAAATACAGACACTGCTGAATTTCTTAGACAGGCTAGGCTAAAATGCGCCAGCTTATCCCTCAGACAGTGCTTTGGGGTGGATCTTTCAATGTAGTCCTTAATAGTTCCTCCAGTTGCTTCAAACCTGCATTCCATATGCACAACATGGCTGTGACTGCATTAATGGAACTATATGGAGACAGAGGGAATGGGTAATACATGGCCATTGAGGCATCCACTGGCCAGGGAGGACACACACATTTCCAATGCTCATGCTACTTGGACATTATTGGATTACTGACTGGGTTCATGAGAAGTTTGCACATGGGTGTGGAGTAAGGAACACTTTCTGTTTACATTGACAGATCATGTGCCTGTCAAGCTGGAACTGGAGATGTCAGCTTCCAAACATTGCGCATTCACTTGGTGCATTTCCCCAACAGCCGTACTGGACAGTGCTGTTCAGGGAAAACACAAGCCAAAATTTTAAAATTTTTCCAGATGAATTAGGGTATGGTTGATTTGATGGGCACCATGTAGGAGGCTTTAAAGGCACATTAGAGGAGCATTTGCATTGCCGGCGTACGCAGAAATCTGTGCTCTCAGTTGGATAAACTGGAGTCTGAAATAAAGGCTCTTGAGAATGCCTAGCGCAGGGTCCTGGCGCACAGGTGATGATTGGATTGAACACTAAGCTGGCTGAGTTTGAGAAGCTGGCATACCAGGAGCAGAAACGCTTGCATTAACGCTTGGGCTGAGGGGCCAAACAGGACACTGGCTGGGTAGATGAGTGGGCATAGAGTGCCCAAGGCAATTGCCCGAGTTGAACGTGGTACTGGCCTGCCCCTCCCTATATGTGGCGGAGGTCATACTGGAAGAATTTATAAAGCTCTACACCTCTCTATATGCCTTGCGCAGTAGTTCCTCCCGGCCCCATGAAACATACGTTGATCGTATTGTTATGGCATGGCTGGAGGACCCAAAACAGCAATTCCTGGAAGTGCCCATAGCTGTGTAAGAGATCACAGTGGTGATTTCAGGTCTTACCACATCATGGAAGCGATGGTTTCCTGGCAGAGCTATATAAAGCTTACTTACACCTACTGGCATTTGAAAAAGATCTGCCTCCTCCCCGCCACCCTCACAATGTGACTCATATGACCATGTGTCCCTTTTAAATGCTGACACAAAAATTCTGGCTGCAGCCTGATCTGGTCCTACTTGACCAGGCGGGATTCATTTTGTAAGGTCCACCACCTATATTCTCTGGTTCCTTTTCACTCTGCTGCATCAGTTGAACCCATCTTCCTAGACAGCACCAAGGCTTTCAACTCAGTAGAGTGTAACTACCTACTCACAGTCCTCGCTAGAATGAGCTTTCCCATAAGCTACATACATTAGATTAAACTCCTGTCCACGCAGTCCACTGCTCGAGTGTGGCTGTATGGTCTGCTATCTGATGCATTACCATTGAGGAGGGACACCAGACACGGCCGCCGACTGTCTCCTCTACTGTACGCCCTGGCCTCCGAACCATTGGCCTGTGTGATTCGACAATTGCATGCCCAGCGTGGTTTGAAATTCACCCCCACAATTTCATTCTGTCATTATACGCGGACAATATTATATTATATCTATGAGGCCCAGCTTGCAGCCTTGTTCCCGTCATTAAGGAATTCACACTATTTAAAGCCGTATCAGGCATCACCATCAATTGGAATTAATGTACGGTGACCCCCAACGCTATAGAGGTCAGGCTTTAATACCCTATTCCTTCGTGCACTACTTTGACAAATTATCTGGGCATCTGGGTTAGCCTAGACAAGGATGTGGTCCTGTCTGAAAACGATGGGGTGGTCATGGCTAAGGTGGAGGATCAGGTCAACAAATGGTGACAATTACCCCTCATTCTGATATGTCCCCTTGCCTTGTTGAAGATGGTCATATTGCCTCGACTACTATACCTCTTATATAATGTCCCCATCATCCTGACCAAATAATTTTTCACAACACTACGCTCAAACTCTATTTTCCTGGCATGGGCTAGCAGCCAACCAAGAGCTTGCTGAGAAATTCTTCCCCTACTGTAGGAACAGCATGGTCTGGCAGTGCCTGAATTTGAGCTATACTATTCCTGGGTACATGCGCAATATGCCCATTCATTGTTAACCCTCTGCCATACATGACACACGCAGCAATCGAGCACAACATTGAGCTACCTCATTCACTCAGGATGCTGATTGGCCAGATGGCCAGCGACCATCTTGCCGCTGCACCGAGATTAGGTCAGTGGCCTACACTCAGAAAGTCTGGGATAGCATTTGATGTTGATTGAAACTGTCAACGCTATATGTCACTTCACGGCATCTGACACACTATCCACTAATACAGCTCACATAGGAAGCGAGGACTGTCCACGTATTCCAAGACTAAGGGATGCATGAAATTGGAGACATATTGCCAGAGGTGCACTTCCTCAACTACATATCCATTGTGGCTACCAGAGACTGCACTGCACTTGACAGGCTCACATATCTCAGGCTAGGAACACTCTGTAAAACCCATTAGCCCTCTTTCCCACAAGAACCACTTCAGTGCAGGGCCCTGGAAACAATCATCACTGACCCGTCCAATAAGTACTTAGATACTCTGCTGTGTACAACTCTGCAGGCTGGGGCACCCGTTTTGCACCCTCAGGCCTGGCTTACATTGGAGGCTGACGTACGGGGCACAATTACGGACAAGGAGTGGAGCTATTGCTGTGAACAAACAGGAAAACTGTCCCCAAATGGCCGTTTGACCCTCCTCCACTTCAAGTTCCTGCATTGGGTGTACCATACACCCCCTTAGCCATGGCAAATGCTGTCTGCCATCAGACTCTCATTGCCCTAGATATGGGCCCTGGATGTGGACTTAATTCATCTCTCCTAGGGATGTTCAACAAAAAGCACATACTGGACCAAGATCACTGACACCCTATCAGAAATTATTGAAGCCCCCTTGGAGCTTTCCCCAAGGATGACGATATTAGGGTATACTGCTAAGGTTCAAGCTGGCACACAACAATTTGGCTCAATAGCCCTCCTGCTAGCCAAAAGACAACTGGCATGTAACTGGGGGAGGGACAAAACATCCACCGTTAAACAAGGCTGCTTTGCATGGTCTACTGTAATGAACAATTAGAACTGTGCCACTCTACAATGCCTCCCTCCAGCAGATCTAAAGACTACTGGAGCCCTTTACCATCTTCTCTGCTGCAGAACGGATGTACCATTGATGGACTGATTATGTCTGGTACTCAGCCAGAGGTCTGGGTATTGCTACTGATGTGCCGCCCCATCTGACACTGAGCCTGGTGGCCGGTGCATGGTGGCAGAGATGAGCTGCCTTGTTTCACTACTGCTACCATAACATTGTCCTTTGCTTGGATTGGATATGTATTCCGATGTGTGTCTGAGGGGTACCAATAACATACAAACTGTATAACAGATGTGGGTTCTATTGTCTGCTGCATGAACTCTGTTGCATCATGCAATGAATTGATATGCTATTGGCCACTCATGTTGTGTTTTCAGTCATAACAATATGTAAAAAAAAGTATAACATAGTTGAAACATGTTGCATACTTACAGCTTTAAATACATAGCATGGATCCTCCTGCCAATAGTTACCAACTGTTCTAACAGTAGCGTCTAGAACTCTTTATAAGTATCTACAGTGATTGGAATATGGCTGTTGTAGGTGCTTAACTACTCAACATACATAGATATATTGGAACATGTTGGCAGACGTTTTAGGGAGTGTAGGTAACCCACCTTTTTTGCGTGGTCGCCCCAGATATATCACCTTTTTCTGAACCCTTTTCTTGATGGCCTTAGGAATCAGTACATTGTTACCACTGCTAAACAGAAGTAAAGTGTATGTGCTTCCCCTTTAAATATGGTTAAATTGGCATCACCCTGATTGACAGAGTTATCTTCTAGTATATGGTATATTCTAGTATATGGTGTAGAAAATACACCCAGGGCCTGGAAGTTAAATGTCAACTGTAGACTGCAGCACCTATTGTGCCATCAACAGAGTGGGCCTACGAACATGGCTTCAGGCTTACCATTATGGCCAGACTGCTGCAGTATATTTTAAATATTAATAAGTCACTCTTATGCAGGCCTTGTAGCCCACAAGGTAGGGTGTTTGGTATTTAAAAATGGGACATGTAAAAAAGTATTATGATCATGATATGATGTGATTGGACAAGGCTCCAAAAGCTAATCTCACTGTGGCAGGCCTAACTGTCTTATGCAGAAAACCAGAGTACATATTAAAATATTAATTCTATATCTTAGGTTTGGGAACAGCTTGAAAAACAATTCAACCACTCTTTTTAATATTCCATAAAGCCCAATTCAATGTTGAAGTTGGATTTTTAATAAATACTTGTGAAAATAACATTTAGAAAGTTTCATTTTCCGTACCTGAAACTCCTAGAGGCTAATTGTTACCCCTGTCATCTGTAGAGTCGTCTTCCCCCAAGCATTTTGCCTGCTTACCTCCTCTTTTTCCTATATCTTTTTGTCGGCCCTAGGATTGCAGGGCCTGTGTGTGCACTTTACTGCCACTTTGACTTGGCATTTAAACCTACTTTCCAAGCATTAAACTCCTCCTCTTTTATTACACATAAGTCACCCTAAGGTAGGCCCTGGGTAGCCCATAGGGCAGGGTGCTGTGCAAGTGAAAGGTAGGACATGTACTGTTAAATTTGACATTTTCTGATAGTGACAAACACCCAGATTTGTATTTCACTACTGTGAGGCCTACTCCTCTCATAGGTTAACTTTGGGAATTCCTTAATACACTTTTAAGCTATAGTTCCTGATTTGAAATTAGTGGCTGCATTATGTTTTATATCTTTGGAATGGCCTTAATAAAAAAGCAGGCATTTCTCTGATCTTAGTGCTCTGTGTGCCTGCAGCCTGTCCCCAATACATGTCTGGGGTGGGTGACAGCTACCTTTTGTGCATTCCCTCTAAACATCCACAAACACAGGAAAGTTAGGTTTGTCTGCATACTCATATGCATTCTGATGATTCCTCCTAAGTAGGAAGAGAAGGAGAAGCTGACACTTACACCTGAAAAAACAGTGTCCTGTTTCTCACACAAAGGGCAGATTGCCCCCTAGTGATAGCCTGGAGCCAGGGCTGGGAAGGAAGCACCTGTGTGCACTTTAAATATCCTTCTTTGAAATCACCCCACTTCAAAGGCACCACTGGGTATATGTACTAGGTATCTGACCCCACCAAATCAGACACTTCTGTTCCTACAACTGGCCACTGTCAGAAGAACTGCGGTGCTGCATCTAGGATTGACACTGCTGGAGAGAGCTGGACTTTGCCTTGCAACTGATGTGATATCCAAGGGCTTGTTGGCTTACCTCCTGTTGCTTGAGACTCAGGGCTATCAAAATCTCTACCCCTGCTCCAGTGCCTGGTTCAATGAAAGTAGACCCAGATACTTGCACCAGAGAAATCGACAAATCTCCAGTCTGTGTGTAGCAGACCCAGTGTAACAACCCTGTTGCAGGAGTAGAACATGACTCATCACACTCGGAACCGCTGCATCACATCCAAAACCACTGCTTTGGAACCAATGCATAGCCACCACTCTCTGTAGAAGATCAAGGTCTT
Organism: Calotriton arnoldi; assembly: GCA_963921515.1. Taxonomy (NCBI): domain Eukaryota; kingdom Metazoa; phylum Chordata; class Amphibia; order Caudata; family Salamandridae; genus Calotriton; species Calotriton arnoldi. Next base: position 1,235,139 of record CAWUFW010002731.1, read on the forward strand.
GCCCATCTAGCATGAATTAACCAGGCGCATCGTCTTCGGAACCGCCGCACTCGGAACTGGTGCTTCGCTCAATGAGCCCAACGCATCACTGCCACTGTGTGAAGAAAATCAACGCATCACCTCAACTTTGGGCCCGACATCGATGAATCGCTGGTCGGCACCCCGCATCTCGCTGTTGCAATCAGGATCAAGGTACTCTGTTCACCTGGTCTGCATGGCTCTTGTCCCCGGCCTGCGCTCCATCGCAGTCGACCTGAACTGTTGACTTTACCCGGGTCCAGCGTGACCTGAAAAACCCTAGAGACACTTATTGCTTCTAAGCGCTAGAACTCTTTTTCATCTTTAAAAATGTATATCTCAACTTCTACCTATTGGATTTTTGTTGTTTTGGTCTTGATTTATTTTTAAAATTATTGCCTATTTTTCTAAACCTGTGTGGAGTCTTTTGTAGTGTTTTCATTGTGTTACTGTGTGTGTGTGTTGCACAAAACTTTAAACATTGCTTCATTAGGTAAGCCTAACTGCTCTGTGCCAAGTTACCAGAGGGTGTGCACAGGTTATCTTTTATTTAGCAAATTCTGACTAGAGTGGTGGTTCCTGCTTGGACAGGGTGCATACCTCTTCCAACCACAAACCCCATTTGTAAAACTAATCTATATTATCTCACCAGTAGTTGACAACAAGTACTTGGCCTTAATGAGGTGTGAAAACTGCTCCCAGAGCAAGGACAATGGCTTGGGAGTAGGAGTTGTTTTCCTTCACTGGCAGTAGCACTATTTCAGGTGGGTCCATGAACTTAGCTTCAAAGGGGCCTGCCCTGACACATGTAAATATCAGGTGACAACTAGAAAGGCCCCAGCCCATGTCCCCTTAGTAAGGCTGGCAGCAAACCCAGTGGAGAAAATCTGCCTTCATAACCAGTTATGAGTAACCATAGAAGAGATGACTGCTCATTACCTTGGCCACACTTCTCGGTGGAGAAGTAGGCTATGCACAAATGAGAGAAGTGTTTTCCCTTCTTGGATTTGGACTATGAGGTGCGTTGTGGGACTGTTTGCAGTAGGGCAAGCAGGAACCGCTGCCGACGTGGTTAGGGCGACCGCTAGGAACTTTTATTTCATTGGTTAGGGAAGAGCCAGGAGTCACCCCCATCCGCTAGTTGGTGCCAGGCATAAATTCGGCACCTCATGGCACCATCCTCAGTACACTTTCTGGACCTGTGGCAGATCAGAAGAGGACTGGACCTGGTGTCTATGAACAAAGAGGAGTCCAGAAGGACTGCACCTGCTTCCTCTTGTTCCCAAAACAAACTATTGGACTCCAGTGGTCAGTTGGTGGGCCTCTTGTATGGCTACAGGGACATAACGTAAGTATTTGTAAAGCGCACATTCACATGTGGGAACCTTGGCATTGAATAACAGATGTTCATTATTACCCAACGGTACTCATTTTATCGACCTCATAAGGATGAAAGGCTGAGTGGACACACCGGGCTTTGAACCAGTGACCATGAAGTCAAACACAGGCTCCTACAGTGTACGCATTAGTCCACTAAGCCACCAGACCTGGCGGTATAGCCAGCTACAGGAGGCTTTTTTGAACTGCCCAGCTGACCAGTGGCTACTGGACCTGGACTTTGCTGTGGGGCTCTGTCTGATACACTGAGAATCTTTAAGTGCCTTCCATTAGGTCTTTGGGGACCTTTGAAGTGTACTTCTGTGGTTGTGTGAGCACCAGAAGAAAGGCTGGAAACGTCTAAAAACATTTCCTCCAAAGCTTCAGCTGGATCTGCTGGAAAAAGTATCCAATCGGCAGTTCCACAGCGTTGGATTCAATTTCAGCTTTATCCTATTCAAAGAAGGTCCTTGCACCTTTGAAAAAGTGAAAAAATCCCATTCTACGTTGGGAAAATTGTTCCCCAGTAACCTCCAACCAACCAGCCAGCAGGACCAACTTTCTTTAGGTATCCAGCCTTCGGCTCATCGGTAGTGGCTACTGTTTCAGCGGCATTCAGCTCGGGAGGATTTTTTCCTCTCAAAAACTGACATTCTGTATTGGGACTTAGAGGAAATTCCAATGCTTTTTTCGAAAAAAGTCCCTTTCTGAGGTGGAAATTTTTCAAACTTTTTGACTTCCAGGCATTCGCTGGGACAACATCACCAGGGGGCATATTGACAAGGAAATGACAGAGCGCAAAGCTGCGTCAAATTATGCAGCACCACACTCCACCATTTCCAAAACATAGGGAAGCACCATATTCACAACAATACAGAGCACCCCTGTGTTTTTCCTAGCATTGGCGCTAAAAATAGCTGCCTAGTGCCAACTCAGACACCCATGCGCCATAGTGCAAGGGTGCCTGCGTTACAGGGAACAATTGTTTATGTGCAGGAAGGTGTCCCTTCCTGCACATAAACAATCAACAATGGTATTTCGCTCTTTCTATTTGTGATTCAGCATGCAGCACACATAGAAAATGCAAAAACAAGGCGAAATAAAAGTTTTTACCCTCGTTGCGCCATTCTAATGCCTGCTATTACATGACTTTACTTTTTACCACTTCCTCATATTTACACATCCTTGTAAATCTGCGGTAAAGTCAAAAAGCAATGGGTGTTGTTGTGCAACGCCCACAGCAACAACCATTGCACTCACATTTCATGCAGATACCTGCGTGAAAGGGTACCATATTTGCAAAGAGGCGTTCAGCCATAAAAAGTGGCTTAATGCCACTTTGTAGATATGGTGCAGAGCATTGCGCCACCGGAATGTCAAAAAAGTGATGTTCCAATGGCACAATTCCCTTGTAAATATGCCCCCCTGATGTGCTTCAACCGGGGATTTATTGCATCCTGCCTCAAATGGAGCCTACGTCCTGGTCTATCTCTCCTTAGTCTATTATTGGCACTTAATTCTTTTTGGCACTATTTTTAGTTTACTTTAAAGATTCATATCTCTGGATCCTTTCATTGGATTTTGTTTTTCATTTTGAAGTCATTATGTTTATTACATTTTAATTTATTTTTCTAATATAGTTTGGTATTTTCCAGAAACACATGTGTCTAGAGATTCAAAGTACTAACCTGCACCAACTTTGATGAAACACTTCAGCAAAAAATCAAGTAAGCATTTAAAGTGAACTGCATTTACCATAATGCTAAGGGGTTAACTGTGCTGGGAGGTGAAGCAGTGTGCTCCCATACCCCTTCTGTTTTGTATTTTTTAATTTTGATGTTTTGACTTTATTGCTGATTTGGACTGTGTAAGCCTGGGTGGGGAACTCTGCTCCTTTCGTGAGTGAGGAAAATCCACCAACCTGCGAGATTTTTCCTCGCTCGCGCTCCCCAACATCAAGTTGGCGAGTGGGAGTGAGAAAAATGTCACCTCCCGGCTAGATTTCTCAATGCGAGCAGTCAGATTTCTCAATGCAGGCGGTCGCTGGTGGTCGCTACAGCTCGTGTTGAGAAACCTTCTGTTCGTGTTGAGAAAGTTGCAGCTCGAGTAGAAAATCTACTTGAGCGGCAGAAAAGAAGCAGCGCCCTCTTGCGCTGCACTTGGTGCCATTTGCATTGATTCAAGCGCAGGACAAACACTCCGCCACTTGCAGAACTCCGTGTAGTGCAGCCAAGTTTTTTGGTCACTTCGCAGAGTTCCGCGTAGCGGAACTTCGCAAACCCTGCCCAGGCTTGGTACAGTGTAAATACATTACCAAAACTACCAGGGAGTTGATTTCAGGTTAATTTAATGGATTTTTGAATTCACCATGACCAGTGTTATTATTCCTTGAGGTGGGTGGTTGTCCACCCCAAATAAAAATCAATTTTCTTACAGGGAACATAAATAATCATAGGGGCAGACAAGAACGGGTTAAGTATAAACCTTGAAAAATCTAAAGTCATGGTATTAAACCAACGGAATAACAAACACCATCCCCGATGGATGCTGGGTGCCAGCTGTTGGAGACGGTTGATGAATATAAGTATCTGGGAGTAATCTTTGACAGGAACGGCTCGTACCTCAAACAAAAAGCGGCTATTAAAGGCAGAAGGACCTTATTGGCAGTTGCACTAAAAAATATCAAGCATAAAATAACTGGCCCCAATCTTCGAGCAAGGCTTTTACCTACAATCACTTATGGTAGTGAATCAATGAGAGGGAGAGATGAGACTATTTTGGATAATGTGGTCTCCAAGGCCATGAGAATAATATTCAATCTCCCGCAGTACACATCGCCAGCACAAATAAGGCTAGAGTTCGGCCTCCAAAAGCAGCAAATAACACGGAAGGGTGCCTACGCCAAGTGCTGGTACAAAATAAAGGGAGTCGAGCCCGGCACACTGAACTCATACTTATGGAAGGAGATGACAAGGAAAAAAGACAGCCCAGCCATGGTCTACCTTCAATCAGCAATAAGGTTGCTTGCTTTACAGGACCTATGGGAAATCAGTATGCCCCACAAAAGTTTAAGGACTTGGTAAATAAATCAGTAAAGATTGTATCCCTCGAAGAAGACAAAGCAGCACTAAGCAGGAGGGCCCATGGATGGTTTGTAATTCGGAGCTAAGCGAGGTGCAAGCCACAACCATACCTAGGAACAGGCTTCTCGAGAATTATGAAGGAACGTTTCTTGCTTCTGAGGTTGGGAATCTTACCCGCAAAGTGTCACCTCCCACCATGGAAACGCACAGACACAACAAATCATTGTAGACTATGTGGCGACACCAAAGAGGATGTTCTACATTTACTGTGCATCTGCAAGGGCTTAGACGAGGAACGAAGACAGCTATTAAAGCCGCGCCTGATTGAAAGTCAGATACGAACATGTAGACAGGCGGTGAATGCTTGCTTCGAGGGAGGCAACGTTCGGTTGACCTGTAGCTTCGTCTGCTTTATGAGCGCAGTAAAAACAAAGCTAACCCCGGCAGTACTCTAACAAATTGGTCATCAATCTAGGCCCACCGACTTCTTAGTTATTCATTAGAATTCTTCTTAAAAGAGATCCACTCTGGTATTTATGGTTACAACTATTGTTCCTTTGTGATTTTAAAGAGCCTTTTTAGGTTTGTGGGTCAGTAACGGTGACATTAAATCTCCAAATCTTTTGTGTTACCCCAGGCTTAGCAATGTGGGCCTAGGAACCAGCATACTTATTAGCATGGGAGTTACTTGGCAAGGGTTGTAAGAAACTGGGCGCGCAAATGACATGACGAGTTGCTGATTGCAACTGGCAATTATGTACTTCTGGATGCCCACTTATAGACTTCCATGCTACTTTGATCAAGACCCTTAACATCAATTTTTTAGGAACTTGCACTGCCCTAGGAACTTTTAGGAGAACAGACTCCAAAATATTTTTGCACCTTTCACGCCACCCATGGCAACTTATTGGTTGTACTGTATGCCAGCTTTTATATTCTCTTCGTAATTTTATGGTAACATCGCAATTTTTAAATGCACTTAACTAACTCTATTATTACAAAATGTGTTGTTTTATGCTCTTTGTACATGTGTTTTACTATGTAGCTGATTGCAAATGTTTTTATTAATCAAGCAATAAAGAGATTACTTACTTACTTACGTACATAGGGGTGGAGTGACCAGAGTATGGCTAGACAGGAGCTACAAAAGGTGAGGAAAATGGTTAGTGATTTTCTTCGCCTATAACTTACAGAGTATGAAAACCTCCGAGAATACTACTGTGTAGATTTTATTTCCCACCATAAACACCAGCGATACTTCCTGTTTGACAAAGACAGAATGAACTGATGTGCATGTATTCACTACCCTCGGCGATTTTCAGGCTTCCAACTTGATCTTGACTGTTATACTGATTTCATTCTCCAGTGGCCAGGTAACTTCTTTCATAGTGACCCTGCCTACATCTGGATCAATATAAGCCCAGTTCTGCCTCCTCACATCCTGTGGTGTTACTGGGCGGATAATATTTTGAACTCCATCATGAAGCTGTATTTTGTGGCGGCAGAGTCAATAATTCGCATCTGTTTTTGTGGTGGAAGGTCTTCATCCTATTTCTACATCACAAATTTGATGTCATTAGTTCTCATACCATTCAGTGAAAGTTATGTTATGAGTATTTATACAGCGTTTATGCACCACAACTTAAGGGCTAAATATATCTATAAGGCTGTAGTTAAAACTGCAAGGATAATATGAAAACAGAAATGATTTCAAATGCTGACTGACGCTTGATATTGAAGATTCTGCATGGAAAGAAAGTGATAATAATACTCCACATGTTTGCAGTAGTAAGACAGGAAGATATTCTAGTTCTGGGAATATTTAGCAGAAATATCTTGCTAGATCTTAGCTCAGAGGAAACTTTATGCCACTCAAATTGTGCGGCTATGCAGCCAGGTGACTGTTGATAGATTTCCCGATGGAGATTCGTTCCGGCTTTGAAAGTAATCCTTCGTCGTACTGTGAGCCAGTGGAATTTGTCTGGGAATTCATCTGCACAGTGCTCTGCCTGTTTGAAATGAGTGACAAGTGTTTGCTGATTGCACGTTTACGGAATAGGCATCGCAGTTGTTTTTTTGGTAAGGTCTCCTGGAGGGCTCTTGAAAGGTGTGAAGTAAAATGGAGCAAATATTTTTTCTATAGGTTTTGTACATATTCTTGTTCCTAGTGCCCCGTGGAAAATACATTCAGACAAACGAAATTCAATTTCCTATGGGCATATTTACATATGAATCTTGGGTGATGATCACATTGGTGAGAGGCTTAAAGTTCTTATTTGGGGTGATATAATTTACAAAACTCGCACCATTGTTTTCATCTGCTTTGTTAAGTGGTGCCCATATTAATTGTTTTTACCAAAGATGTATTCTTTCTCAAAGATCAGAGTAGATTTGGCCTCCATAAAAGCCCCCGAAAAGCACTCCACTCCATTGCAATTGTAATGCGGGTATCTTAGAGTGATTCTGATTGCAGCAGCAGAGCATGCTCAGACTAGCAAGTCCTGTGAGCAAATGATAGCTGCTGACTTTAGAGAGTTTACTTCGACTGGCATTTCCAGTTGCTTTTCAATTGTGTCAAAAATATGGGGCCAGCAACCCAAAAAAATATCAAAGCGTGTGCGAAAAAACTAAAATCCCCCCGCATAAAACGACAACAAAACGAAGAGTATGATTGACCCTTTATTGAAATAATTCTGTGATCTATGATCAGGACTAACCCAGTCAATGCGGCACAATATAACTCAACAGCTAAGCTCTATAATAATGGTTTGACAAAAATCAGTAGAGAAGAGCCAGCTTTTAAATGTGAGATAGGTGAGACATGCCAACCATTGCACATAAGTAGTGAGTGACACATTCCTGATGAAAACGCGGGAGCTGTTCTAAAAAAATGCTATTAAAATGTTTTCTAGACATCTCCACCTTTGCCTGATCTATGTCTCTTGTATGCTAGTATGGTGAATAGTGAATGACAGTGAATCATTTTTATGCAGATTTATTTCCCCAGAGGGGCATATAGAATGCTAATGTTTCCATTCTTCAGAAGGGCGCGGTTTGATACTGTTATCTGTTGAATGAAACACCCTTCCACTTTTTCTTCCAACTTGTATTTAAGTCCTCAGCATGACATTTTGATTGTATTTATATTCCTCCTTCATTGTATTCATTTTCTTTTTTTACGCCAATGATGCTCGTCTAAGGTGTGTCATCAATATGGACAATAGTGTGCCCCTGTGTCCCTTTGAACATGCACGTACCTGATAAAAGAAAGTATGTATTTACTTTCCCAACCCTTAGCTCCCTATTGGTGACAGGCTATATTTTCACATTTAAAGCCCTAACACAAATAATAGCCGGTGAGAAATTGTTTCATCATTGATAAGTCAGCATGCTGCTGTTTCCTAATTTTTTCTGGGTGATTTGTCTCCACACATTACCAGGTGAAGGTTTTACCTTGCACATCACCCGCCGGGTTCTTGATTAGGATCACCTTCCTTCCTGGAGGCCTACTACATATTACCCGTGCAGCTATCTCTTCCAGGAAACAAATGACTCCTACAGGTTCCAGTGTCAGGGCACACATTATTCCATTTTTTTTATGATTCATAGAGAATACATTACGATTATCCTATCTGTATTACCAGTCTAACACTGCACTTCTATACAACCCTTGTGATCGAGATTGTATTGGCCCCATGTCTCATATCCATTTGCCTCTGTATCACCCCAACTACCTGTACCTCTGTTTGAATACAAAAAATCACATTTGTACTGTTTTCAACTAAACAAAACAAAGACTATGGACTTTGGCAGTACTTTCTTTTACAAGTGTTTTTACAAATATCAAACTTATTAGACCTATCATGGACTTGTTTGTATATTACTCTTTCCCTATTAACAAATATTTTCTTAAAGTTGTTAAAAAGAGGAATTTTTGACAACAGAATACTGTGGTGAATTTTGTAGCACAAGTTTCACATGTGGGGGCCGATGATAATGGTCGGACCGCAACCTATGGCTCATCGGTTGCGGTCTGACCACCATCTGCTGCTGCAGTCTGATCGACGCATTACAATGCGTATGGTCGGAGGCAGTAGGCGGAGGGACTATCCGATGATTTCCGACGGGCTCAAGGAGCCCATCGGTGCATCGGAAACCCTTCATAATCCCTTAATGACAGCGGCTCCGCTGTGGGGATTATGATGTCCCTTTCCGACAGCCATTCCATTTTGGCCTTTTCCGACATGGAAAGGCTGTTGGAAAGTGACACTGGGGGCCCCTAGAAGGCCCCCTTCTCTCCTGGCCCTCCACTGTGGGGCCCGGGTGGCACCTATGGTGCCCCCCTAAACATCCCTGCACCGTGTGGCAGGCACCATGAAGTGCCTGCCACACGGTGAAGGGATGTTTGAAAACATTCATTTTTCAATCGAAGCTTGTGCTGCGGGCCTTCTCCTCCCACTGCACAAGCTTCCATTGAAAAACGGATGTTTTCGACTGCCCTAAGGGCGGTCGCATCCAAATATAGTGGTTCGAACCGCTGACCTAAGGTCGGACGGTTCCTAATCCGCAACGGTGTCCCGCCCGACATCGTAATAAGCCCCAAAGTGTCTGAATATCAATAGGTTCAAAAGAGGCAGTAGTGAAATATTCCATCTTCCCCAAGAAATAATATTGTGGCAAAAGAGTATTTGTTTCGGAGGAAAATCTCCATGAAAGTTAGGTTTAGAGATACATACTCTAGAGACAGTTCACCCAGTTTGGGTCTGAGATGAGCCAGCAGGCCAGGCACGATGCTCATTTCAACTTAAGTCTGAACTTCATCATGCTACAAATGGTAACCCCCCCTAAGACAAAAAGCTGTGCAGCTGTACAGTCTTAAAAGTGAGAACACTGACATTCTGCCCATAGTCCATACTGCCAGGACTAGTAATGCTATATGAGATGTACAATTAGTGCATGTTTCCTATCGCAGAAAAGGACACCTCAACAGTTGGTCCTGATAGGGTGTGGCAAGGCTCTCACTGAACATGCAGTTTTTTGTATTTATTGATATGCTAAATTAAAAACATGTCTCAGTGACAGTCAAAATGTACTTTAAACACAAATCAAACTCACAAGTCTGTGAGCAATCTTAGGAACTGGGGAGCTTATTTAGAAGTCCATTGCACGACCAGTGCGTCACTTTTTTTGACGCACCAGCAGCGCAGTATGCCTGATCATATTTACAAGGCCACGCAAAGTCACCCTGCATGAATTTTCATGGCATTGTAAATATGGGACCCTTTCACTCTGTGAAATGGGCGTTCCATTAGTGTTGCTGTGGGTGCTAACCGGCGGAGCAATGGGCTTGTAAATAAGCCCCCCCAGGGGAGGCGTAGGAGTGGTGCATCGTGGAGAAATACTTCTATTTCTTCTTGTTTTTTGTTCTTTCTATGTGTGCTGCATTAGAAGGAGCAAAATTTCATTAATGGTAAAGGTGTACCTTTCTGCCCAAAAACAATTATCCCTGCAACGCAGGCACCCTTGCACCATGGAGCAAGGGTGTCTGCATTGGTATACGGCTGCTGTTTGTGTGCCGGAGCAGGGGAGAAGGACAGGAATGAGCCATATCTTGTAGATACGGTGCATTTCTGCCCTTATATTGTGACACACAGCAGGGCAGCAGGAAGGCTTGATGTGCTGCCGTGTGTCAAAATATAGTAAATGAGGCCCTGAAAGTGTGTGGCTCAACAAAAGTCCCCTGTGTTTTTCCTTTATAGAAACAAATCAGACATTTGTTTGTTCTTTATTTATTCACAATCAAAAATAGAAAAGATTTAGGGCCAGATGTATCAAGCTATTTTGCGTTCGCAAATTTTGCGAATCGCAAAAATAGGAGGTTTGCGAATCACAAAATAGCCTGCTCCAATGTATGAAAGTTATCACCATCGCAAAAATGGTATTCGCAAAAATGCGAATACTAATTTTGCGAATCATCAAATCTGTGAATTCAGAATTACGAATTCGCAATTTGAGAGTCTCAAATTGCGAATTCGCAAAATTAGGAGTTTGCAAATTGCGAATTCGCAAACAAATGTATGAAATAGTCGCAAATTGTGAATAAGCCAAAATTCGCAATTTTGCACTTTCAATTTACCACCAACTCAGGCCAGGTGGTAACCGGGTGCAAACTATTTAAACAGGCCCAGAGTGCCTCAGTTTCTTTCACAATGGCAGCTCTGTATGTCATAGCAAGGAGGATGCGGATTCAAGCAGCAGCACAGAGAAGGAGGAGGAGACAGGAACGCATTTACAGAGTGCGCATAACCCTCTTTCAGCAGACAGAGGAAGAAATCCATGACAAATATAGACTAGACTCAGCAACAATACTAGACCTGATAGCTGACCTACAGCCAATACTGGAGCATCAGACCTGCAGGACACAAGCCATACCCACACATGTGCAGGTCCTATGTTCACTGCACCTAATAGCATCAGGGAGCTTCCAGGGGGTGACAGCTGCAGCAGGAGGGGTGTCCCAAAGGTGCGTTTCATGCTTCTTCAATGCTTTCTTGGATGCAATGGAAAAGAGGATACACCATTACATCAGATTCCCCACTACACAACAGGTATTGCAGCAGACAAAATTGGATTTCTACTAGATAGCACAATTCCCACATGTAATTGGGTGCATTGATGGGAAACATGTAGCCATCTGTCCCCCCTCAGCCAATGAGTATGTGTTTAGGAACAGGAAATCCTTTCATTCACTCAACATCCAGGTCATATGTAATGCCTCACACATAATAACTGACATAGTGGCCAAATATCCTGGTAGTATGCACGATTCAATCATATTCAGACACAGTGGAATATACACACGTCTCACAGGGGGTGAATTTGGCGAAGGATACCTGCTAGGTAAATGCATGTAACTCACTCTGAAGGACTCATTAGGCCTGTAGAAATAGGACAATGATTAACCATATGCCTTTAATCCTGTAGGTGACAGTGCATATGCTGTGCGCTCCTTCATACTCACACCATACCTCAATCCTGCTACTCAGAGTGAAAGGAAATACAATGTTGCACACAAGTCTACGCGCAATGTCATAGAGCGGACATTCGGACTACTGAAGAGTAGGTTCCGCTGTCTACACAAAAGTGGAGGAGCACTGCAGTATAGGCCAGAGATCTGTTGCAAAATTGTGGCCACTTGTGCCATGCTGCACAACCTAGCAACAACCAATGGCATACCATTGGACTTCACAAATTCGGAGTCTGATGAAGAGGAGGAACCAGTTCCACCTCCCAGAGCAGCAGGTGGTGTAGGTGCAGCAGATGGCAGACAGAGACGCAATGAGATCACACGCAACTATTTCTAGGTGAGTAAAGATGAGACAAAGCAACTCATGACTGTTGAACAACTGTGTTTTATTGACCTTAACATCAGGTAAAATGTGTGCACACAGCCTTCAACTCCTCACTTGTGGGTGCCTTGTGTTGCTCAACATGGCATATATACAGTTTATGCACAAATTACAACCCTTTTAGTCATATGCCATGGGTTACCTCACCCATTTGCATGCCTCGGCCACAGCACTGACTATTTCTTGCGCCCACGCACAGCACTGGAACGGTCAATGTTCACACTGCCCTCCCTTGATGAGGCTTTGGATGCTGTTCCTTGCCTTACACTCCACCTTCTGGGCTCAGTCACCGGTGGAGTGATGCTGCAGCGGCTGGACGCCTCCTCACTATCGCCTGCACCCAGAATACCTGTGGCAGCTATGTTGGCTGTCTGTAGTTGCTCAACTGCAGTGGTGACCTGCACGAATCCCCAGGCAACATCCAGGCTGCAGTGGGACATTTCCACCTGCATGGACACAGTGCATCTGGACAGGGCAGCTATGGCATTGCACAGACGGTTGACTGCCTTTGTGTACTCATCCAAACGGCTAAATAGGTGTTGCTTTTTATGGCGTCTGGAGGCATGGTCCCTCTGCATGGTGGTGCATAGCTCTTTGATTGCTACAGTCATGTCCTTAATACTGTCTGCATTAGCCCTATGACCCTCTGCCACAGTGTTGATAAGCTCCCTGATGCCGGCCTTGATGTCAGTCATGTTGTGATTTAGGGACACCAGCTGCCTTTGCATTGATCGCATGCTTTTTAATTGCAGCCGCTGCACCTTCACCATGGTGCCCTCCAGCCCAGAGAAGACAGAGGATTCCTCTCCTTCGTCAGCAACACATTGTGCCCTTGCTCTGCGTCTGAAGCGATTGCCGTTGCTACGCTGCACAGGAGACTGATCAGTTTGACGCTGTGCCTGCTCTTTGGGCCTTGACTGTGGCTCATCCTGGATGTCTTCCACTCCTCCCTCCAACTCCTGTAGTGGAGCCACTACCACTACCTGCGTGGTCCTGGTGCAGGTGTTGTTTGTGTTGTTGTGTCTGACTCTTCTTCCCCTGCCTGTTCCTGTAGCTCAGGTGCCTCATCAATTTGTGTATCCTCACCCTGTGGCGCAGGTTCATCTGTGAATACAAGAGAACTACTTATTGTGTGTCCTGCTTTCTGTTATTTTCAAATTAAATGTACTTGAGTTGGTATACCTAAATGCTGTGCTTAGCTTGGTCATTGACTGGTGTGAGTCAACTGTGGATATGTTGTTCTTTTATCACTGCTTTACTTTCTTATGTGTGGGACTGCATCTCCCATGATGCATTGCTGGGTGGTAATAAAATTGTGGACTGGAGTGGCAATCCTACTTGTTCATTGGGACATTTCTAAGTGGGGTGTTTAGTGAGTAATGGGTCAGTGGTAATTTAGCATGCATCTTACCATGTCTGGTGTTGTTTGTAGCTGAGCTGTTAATGTCTGCTATGCCACTGATGGATTCTGGCTGTAGGGTGGAATCCACCAAGTCCTCAAGCGGTGTGGACGCTGGCTGTGTAGATGGTCCTCCACCAGTTTTCTTTGCGTCCGCAAGCCTGCTTGCCAACTTCTCTTTTGCCCTTGAGCGGAAGTCGTACCATCGGTTGCGTAGATCTTCTATGGAGCGCTGTGTGACCCCAATGGCATTTACTTTTGCTTGTATTTCCAGCCAGATCTTCCTCTTCTCTGACTCAGGAATGTGCAGGGATTTTTTACCAAAGAGTTGTTCATGGCTCTTCACCATTTTCTCAATGTTATGTTATGTTAATTTGGTATTTATAAAGCACACGGCTACTCCCAGGAGTGTCCCGGCTCTGAGCAAAAAACCACATAACAGCCGCAGAAAAGACTCCCAAGGCAAAAACGTCGAAAAACAGATTAAAGTTGGAAAAGCCATGTTTTGAGCTTTTTCCTGAAGGTGAACAGGTCCTGAACCTGTCTAAGGGACAAAGGAAGGCTGTTCCATAGGCGGGAGGCGACCACTTGAAAAGATCGTCCTCCAACCCGGGAGAGCGAGACTTTAGGAACAGGAATCAGAAGCTGAGCCGAAGACCTCAGAGTCCGTTGGGGAGTGTAATGAGGAAATCTTTGTCTAAGGTAAGGCGCTCCAATCTGATGAAATGCCTTAAAGACCAAAATCATAGCTTTAAAATGAATTCTTTTCTGAACAGGGAGCCAATGCAAAGAGGACAGGAGAGGGGACGTATGAGTCCTGGGACCTGCCAGAAAAATTGAATTTTTGCATTTAAGAGAGGCACAAATGTGAAAGACACAGTGGTTAAAGCGTATCTGGAACCCCCGAAACCACCTGACATCAGGAGCCAACTGAGTTTGCCACCATTGACAGGACATCATAGATGTGGCCACTGCAAGGCCTGCCCGCAGACAGTTGTAGGATCCTCGTTTACTCATGACGGAAAATCATATGATTTATCCCTATACACCAATTGCAACAGTACCAATGTGGTATATGCCATCAAATGCCCCTGTGACATGCTTTATGTGGGTCAAACAACCCAAAAAGTGAAGGCCAGAATACTACAACATATGAGTAGGATTAAATGCAATATACAAGGTGCACCACTGGTGGAACACTTTAATTCCAAGAACCATAAGCCAGAAAGCCTTAGGTGGTGGGTTTTGGAGAGGGTCCGGCCACACCCACGAGGCGGTGCAATTGCGTCCGTCCTCAATTTGAAAGAGTGTAAATGGATCCATTTTCTTGACACAGTCAGTCAGAGTCTGAACGAACAGGAAGAGACAGCGAGACAAATGGGGTTACTTTAAATATGGCATTACATGTACTTATGCTCAGTCAACACCCCTTTACTTCCTAGGTTAACGTCATTATCATCATACACGTGACCAACTTATAACTGCTGTGTTATTTACATCTTTGATACGACCCATTCCACATCCAGGGGCTGTTTCTGTATTGATTGTATATATAAAAATATGAACCTGTCCTAGTGTAAATATATTAATCGGCATAATGATGGTTATTCATGTTAATTTTGTTTTGATTGTCTCACAGATTTGTGTATAACCGAATCATCATGTACGTTTGGTTCATGTATAGCCCCATAATGAACAATTTTTATGAGTAGCAGGCTATATTGTTTCACAGATTTAGTCACATCTGAATCATCATGTATTTTTGGTTCATACAAAGCCCCTGCATGATCTATTTTACAAGTAGAAGGCTATTTTCTGTGTCATCCTTCAAGTTTCGCCTGTTCCATAACGGATTTTTAATGTTTTCCCAATTTAACCAACTTCCATTTTAATCTTATTTTTCACCCCAGCGGTGTTTCCATACACTGGATTGCTCCTGTACTTATCTTACACTCGTTTCAACTGTGCGGATACATATTTTCCTAGTCACACTGGCGGATCTGGACCCGTCGATGCTCAGCATTTAGCTGCTGCATGCGAGTCCGTGATTGCGCAATCCACGTCGCGCGCCCACGTGTACGCTAACGCGTTCCTCGCTACTTAGTCGTGAGACGCTCACCCAGCCTCAAGACTGCAGAGCGGCTGTCTCCTTCCAAGGTAATCCTGTTCGACATCGCTGGCTTGATTGCTGTGCGCTCTGCCTTCCTCACAAATAGCTAATTCTATGCACCATATTTGCAGGACTTATCGCCTGGATTTTCTTGAAATTGTCGGTGCTGGAATTATCCCCCGTTTTGTTCTTTGAGCCCAAGGTAAGCATTTTACACCGTTGTGGGCTCATACATGAATTAGTCATTGCAATCAATGTTTGTATACTAAATCTTAGCCCTTCTTCATTTCAGGGCATTGGCCAAGATAACCCTTTTGAATTACATATACCGTAGGTAAGCTTTCACTACCTATGTGGTAATCTAACATTAATTTGATAACTAACCATTTACTCTACCTGGATTAGTGCCTAATTTAAAATCTGTCCTCCTTTATAGGACTTCTGCCCAGCATAATTTTCACTGGTGCTTCTGAGCCTATTTGTGTCTTCCCTGTCATATGCAGGTAAGGCCTTATTTTAATACTTGCGCGCCTTTTACCTAATTGACCAACCCCATGAGCCCTATAATCATACAATGATTCTAATTTTAGATTCACCTGGCAGCCCCCATTCTTCACGGGACGCCATTTCAAATCTGGGGTGAGTAATTATCATCACCAGCGTATTCTGGTGGCCTTCCCATTGGGACACCTGTTCATACTATGTCTCCTTTATTCTAGGCTGTCCCCTTGTCCTGAAGAAGACCCGTCACGACATATCATTTATGCGTTATCAGGGTCGAAACGTCGACGCTTAACGTTGGTTCAGTCATTACATACCTCTGGTCCTTACCACAGAGAAGCCTTGCCATTACCAGAGAGATTTTGTTAATCTTTATTCTGACCATTCCTGAAATTGTATATACTTGTACATAGCTCCACAATTGTATATACACACCTTGTCACTAGCACTGAGCACTCGTGTCACTTTGAAACACTTGTCACTTTGTATACCTTATCACTTGGACAGCCTTGTATTATGCTCATTTGTGAGATTTGATGGAACGACTCAATAACAAATATTCTTGATGCAAAGTATTGTTTTGTCCTTTATTTGTATTGTGGTGTCCTCTGACTCATGTTTTCTGCGTGCACTGATTTATTTTATCTACAGTATTATTCGACTCATTGAGTATATTGTTACCCTATATGATCTAATCTTGATAAACTAAATAATTGTCGCTCCCCGACAGAGTCATTGTATTTTGCTACAGAAAAATGGCCCTAGCAGCCATATTCTGGATCACCTGTAAACGAGCAAGTAAGTAGCCGGGTAGTCCCAAGTACAAAGAGTTGACATAGTCCAATCTCGAAATCACCAAAGCTTGGACAATGATTTTTCTGTGAGGGACAGAAAGCAGGGGAAGAAAGTTCCTCAACATTCTTAAAACCCCAAAACAAGTCCCGGCTACAGATTCGATCTGAGACTTCATAGAAAGCGTGGCGTCCAATCTGACTCCGAGATTCTTAACCATGGTCACAGACGAGCTGGGGGGGACATATCCTGCGGCCACCAGTTGTGCCATGCCTCACATGGGCGAGGGCCAAAAAAGATAACTCCAATTCTTTCTCACTGAATTTTTGTTTTCTTTTGCGTCTTGCAGCCTTCTTTGCCTTCTCCTGTGTAGCCATGATGTGTTTTTGTACCTGTCTTAGCACTCCTGATGGGCTACTGAGTGGTGTACTTCTGCTCTCAGCCTCTTACACAGCCTCAGGCACTCAGAAACAGCACGGGCAGTCACACTTCCTGCTTGTGATGTCATCAAACTGCATTCGAATAGCAGATTTGCTAATTTGCGATTTCTTATTTTGCGTACTCGCAACTACAGAATTGCTATTTGCTAATCGGTAATTGCGATTTTTACCGAATCGCACTTTTTTGCGATTTTTTTCCCTGGATAGCGTTTCGCGATTCTCAAATAGCGATTCAGTAAAACTCGCTATTTGGGAATCGCAAATTGCTTTTTTGATACATCTGGCCCATAGAGTAGAAAGGCACATATCAGGATCAATCAATGAATATGGACTCACCTGATACTCGGAATGGAAATGCCGGTGATGAACACAGGAAGTACCTACAGACCTTACCTAATCTCAGGACCACCAGGTGATACTGTTGAGTAAAGTGAGGCTGCCATGCATAGAAGTTAGAAGCAAAAATGGATTGGCACTCAAAAATACCTTGAAATACCGTGTGACATGAAAGACACGAGCACTCATTTGGAAACAGAGAGAGAAATGCAGACTCCAGCCTGCTCCTACTTGTTTTTTTTTCCTAGCCACATCACTCAAGTTTAAACCCTGTTCCTACCCACAGCTTTTTATTACTTCACTTTCACATTCTGTGTTTTTTCCAATGACCCTGTGCTTTTTTTTCACTTTGTTATGCCTATGTGCTTTATTTGTTGTTTTATCACACCCCACCCTATGATTCTTTCAGACAAGATGGTGAAGACAAATTGTCCAATGCAAGAACAATCACAAAATCCTGCTCTGCAGCAAGCACAACTTCCTACTTTGCTCAAACCTCAAAGATCAGGTATAGCAGTCTATTGTTGAGTTTCCTTAGCAGATTCAGTTTGCTCTGAAAAGTTCAATTTTGGACTCACTGGTATCATCCATATCTGCAGTCACTGAAGCAATGAGAAGCAAAGGTGATCCTCCCAACTTCTTCCAGGGTGAAGCAGGTATGCCCCATTGTGCACTTAATAGAAAAAGATGAGGATTTGATGCCAATGGTGGCAACTGACTTCTTCACCTCACTGGCTTATTTCTTGGTGTGAACCTATTTCACCAGTGCCATTTTCTTCACTTCCTTTTCATCAGCAGCAATAGCACTTAGCAGAGAGGTCTTTAGACTACGGTATCAGTCAACTAACATACCTCTTTGTCATAGTCCCAGTCTTGTCAACCCGCAGGCAATATAATAGTATAACAGAAGGAACAATCAATCAATCAATCAATCAATGATTTATGAAGTGCAGCAAATCACCTGTGAGGGTCTCAAGGTGCTGGAGTTAGTTGCTAACTGCTTCCTGTGATCTGTTCATTCAGTTGCATTGAGGGCAAAACTAGGAGAAAGCAGTGAAAACAAGGGAAAAGCAAAGAGAAGGCACTCAAAAAATGGGGAAAATGAACAAGGAGAAGACAGGAGCAAGAGCGATGCAGCAGCATGGAGAGCTGGGCCAGGGGCTCAGCCTACCCGGATCTCCCAAGCCCCACCGGAGGCAACTTCCCAGGATCTCACAAACCCCTTCAGAAGCCGCCTCTGAAGATCTTGCAAGCCCCTCTGGAGGCTGCCTCTGAAGATCTCCTGAGCTCTTCCGGAGGCCGCCCCCGAGCTCCTGGTACCCCAGGCTCTCTGGCCCCACACCTACCAGGGGCTCCTCTACCCCAGCCTCTGCCACGCACGCCTCCCAGGGACTCCTCTGGTCCCGGCCCCCCTGACCCCACCTCCCGGGGGCTCCTCTGCCCCGACCTCTCCCGTGTGCGCCTCCCTGGGTCTCGCACACCACAAGCAACCACAGCCTGCAGTTACCAATCCTAGAGACTAGGATAGCGGCTCACATCGGGCTGAACACAGTCAGATTTGGACATTCTAGTCAACGAGACACAAGTCATCATCACAGCAATAATATACCCACATTTAAACTTTTGTTAGACTAGGTACTACGTTGACAAAATCAGTAAAGCTGCATATTAACACCTTATGACCTTCAAGAGCCCACAAAATCTCTGGGGGAGTGAGAGAGAGGCTAGCAAAAAAAGATTAGGGTCTTTAAATAAAATAATTATAACCATGGGCTAAGATCCTAATCCATGTAGCAAAACATGTGGAACACATTTCTAAAAAATGAGAAATAAATATTTGGGTCAGTCTTATGAAGCCTTTGCACTGTCCTTGCATCAACAAAGCGAAGGCTTTAGTAATATTTACAAAGCTACACAATGGGCAAATTGTACTGCCTTTTGTGGCTTTGTAAAAAAATGCAGTGCAATGCAGCTGCATGTGCTGCGTTGCATTACATTTCAACTTGGGAAGATTTCCCTGGGTGGGGGATGGGTGTTTCCATGCATACACCCATGAATTTTGGCATATTCCCAGATTTACTAAAGCTAGTAAACCTATGAATGCATCAAAATGCTGTGCATTCCTCAGTGAGGTGTAATGAAGAGAAATATATGTATTCTCCTTGTTATTTCCTCTTTTCATGTGTGCTCCATTCTGGAGCACACATAGAAGGATGATAATGCCTCTAAGGATTGTTTCTGCGCAGTAAGGTGTGCCTTCCTGCACAAAAACAATCCTGTCTCTAATCCTGTCTCTAATGCAGGCACTTTTGAACGATAGGGCAATGGTGCCTGCATTGGCTTTAGGCAGCACACAGTGTGGCAGCACAGTGAGAGAGCAGAAAGGCTTCATATCTTTGTAAATATGGAGAATTTATGCTGCCTCCCTTTCATGCAACGCAGCGCCGCAACTTTTCTTGGTACCTTGCATTGCTTGAATTATTAGTAAATGTGCCCCTTGGTTTCTCTGTTGGGCCACCCAGCCCTTATTGAAGGCAGGGGAGCCTGGCAAAAAAGTGGTAATAAAAATAGCCATGGCCTACAGAGTCCTACAAACAGATGATATAATATCATAAAAAGATGTTGAAAAAGGGAAATTAGCAAAACTACTGTGGGCTCCGTGAGAAATGGGGTTGTGAACCGTAGTCAAGCAATAGCCACAATCCGTTGCAGGGTGAGCCACTAAATGTCACTAGATTAACCTGTGCTTAACCCTAGTTGCTTGGCAAACAAACAGTTAGGTTTATCTTAGAGGCAATGTGTGAAGTGTTTATGAAGCACACAAACAGTATTAAAGTTACAAGACACAAGAAAAATTCCAAACCTAGATAGATTTGACACCAAAATGACAAACATCCAATCAGTGGAAATGGACATATTGGTTTTATAAGAATGAAGTTTAAAAAGTTCCAAAAAGCACATACGCCAACAAGGGATATCTGGTCATTCTGGCCCTGGGACAAAGTCAAAAATTCAGGCTGACCACGATGGAGTGCGGGCCGGCTACAGGGACCAGATTGGGCCAGCTGAGCAAGAATACCTCAGTCCAGGCTGCTTAGACGTCGGAGATCCTGTCGACAGAGAGGCTGCAGAGCGCAGAGGGTACAATGAGCTGATGTTAATCCATGTGTTCTGCAGTGATTCACTGGTCCTGACAGTGTAACAGCGGCGATGCTTTGGCAACGATGCAGTGAGGGGTTTCAGCCTCGACGTCGATGCTGTCATCGAGAGAGATGCAAGGACTTTCCTTGAAGAGCGTCGCACCGTGGTGGTTCCCAAAGTGGAGCAGAGGCTCCCATCCATGCAGATGCAGCGATGCATCAGTTCTGGTCTACGCAACGAGGGGCGATGTGCTGGTTCTAATCCATGCAGTGGCGAAGATGTGTCAATGCACTGGTTCAGTCTCCCCAATGGCAGTGAAGTGTTGAACAAGCACCTTAGGCCCGCTTCCAAAGGCCCAGGACTGGGGTGGCACTGTTTGGCAGCGTAGACTCACAGATGACATAGTCTAGGTGCAAAAGCAGGATAGTTGGAAGTCCGTTATGGCCCTGAGACTTCAGATCAGGAGGCTAGCCAACTAATTTTTGGAGTCACTCTGGGTTCTGGGGGTCAAGTGATACAGGTCGAGTCCTTCTCACCCAGACCAGAAGGGCAGCAGGCAGCAGGTCAGCATACAAGAAAGCAGTTCTTCAAGAGCAGCAGCCCAGCAGAGTGGCAGTCTTTCAGCGGCACAGCAGTCCTTCTCCCTGGCAGAGTATCCACAGGTCCAGAAGTTTAATGAAGTGGTAGAGTCTGAGGACCAGTTCTTAGTCTGGGAGACTTCAAAGAAGGGTCTTTGAAGTCCACAGAGGTCCTCTCTCCCTGCCCTGACTCCAGGCTCACTACAGGTGAGTATGCAGCCCTGTGTGTGGAGTCAGGACTCGCCTATTTAGGTGTGTGAGGCTGTGCACAGCTCTACCCTTCCATCCTCCCCGGATGGCCCATCAAGTCACACCTAAGCTCCCATAGTGCGTGGAAGTCTAGGGGGAATACATAAAATCCAGCTGTCACTCTCCCCAGATGTGTCTCGGAGAAATGCTGCAAGAACTTAGAGCTAAGAGCAGATAAATGCCATCTTTCTAAAAGTGCAACAATAATATAACATTTTTGCTGATAATTATTTAGGCAACACTCTACCCTTCCATCCTCCCCGGATGGCCCATCAAGTCACACCTAAGCTCCCATAGTGCGTGGAAGTCTAGGGGGAATACATAAAATCCAGCTGTCACTCTCCCCAGATGTGTCTCGGAGAAATGCTGCAAGAACTTAGAGCTAAGAGCAGATAAATGCCATCTTTCTAAAAGTGCAACAATAATATAACATTTTCGCTGATAATTATTTAGGCAACACTACTTTTGATGAAGATTAAGACATTAAATAAACTCGACATTATTTTTTGATTCACTGTACTTTTGGTTCATTCAAAATCATTTTACATTTTCAAAATTAATATTCATTGGGCAACATACCCAAAAATGTGTATAGACTATTTTAGCCTACACAATTACAACATACCGATTAGACATACATAACCATTCTTTCATTAACAAAACATGAACAAAAGTCCTTGACAATTAGCATGAACTAAGGTTTGTAGCAACCAATTATTTCAACCAAAACATAGGCACCAAATGTTCCTTTCAGGGTTGCCTGAATTAAGTTGCAAAGTTCCACCAACTCCCTAATGCTTAAATGTCGATGCATTTCTAAACCCTTGATTTTGGGTTCTCCTCAGGACCAAGACTGGGTACAACTATAAGAAATATATAAAGAGTTTTTAAAAACCTTTCTAGACATAGGCAGATAATTCCGTGCCTCTCATTGCTTTTTACCAATTTTACCTCTCTATTAGTTTTTTTTGTTCCAACAGTTTTCAGTGTAGGTGAAGAAAACACTAAAAAAGAATTGACTGAAAAAAAGAAACAAACTCATTGCTACAATCAGTGCTTATAAATTGCATTTTTTTTATTATAATTTTTGCTGTTAGTCTAGTGACTTATAGATTTAGTGCCCGATTTTGAGTTTCGGCGGTACGGGGGTCGGCCGGTACTCCACTGCCACGCCCTGGCACAGCCAAGACTCACCGCCGCCTGCCAGATTGCAAGTTATTTGGAGTCTGGCGGGTGGTGTGGTGTTTCCAAGATGGTGCCTCTTTCAAAGGCCATGGTGCAAAGACACCGCAATGGGAACGCCTCACAAGGTTCCTGCATTGCCTGAGAAGTCAGGGGGACACGTGTTATGCCGCCCTGTGTGCATGCACAAGCAGAGGAGGCACAGGGGGCCCTCTAGGGCCCACTTTGTTTCCTCTCCGCCAGGATTGACATGGAGTAGAAGCTTCCATGTCACCGCCAGTAGTGGAGGGGAAACTCATAATATGCTTGGCAGGACCACGGCGGTCCTGCCAAGCGTATTGCGGCCTCTGACCGCCGCGCCACCTCCAGGGAATGGCGATTCCCTGGGGGTGTCAGCGGTTCCAGGGCGGTCTGACTGTTCAACTCACAATGGGCGGTCGGACTTATATCCATGGGCGCATTCCTTATTAAGCGCAATCAGCCTTTTTCTATTGATTTTCATCCAAATTCCACATGTGTTTTGAAAAAAGAAAGAAGGCAAACTTCACAATTGAATGTTATTGCTAAATGCGTTTTTTTTTTTTACTCTCCGTATTTTCTATATACTTCAATAATTCTTCCACACGATTGCACCAGTTAATCTTTTTTTAGAAACAAGAGTACACTGAAAACAGTGTTTACAAAATCCGACTTAGGCAGTCAGTCAGTCAGTCAAAAAACGTTATTTCACATCAATTAAAATGCATAAAAGTACAATAAATACATAAAACATTTCTAAAAGTAAACAGAACATATTTAATTAAAAATCTGGTTAGTAAAATTAACAGGACTCCCAAGGATGTGCAATGAATAAACAATGCCATAAGCAAACAGCCTATTACAGTCAAAAATATAATTCATCTATATCCAGTCTCATACGGATTTAGATCTTATAAAATAGTGTAAACGTCTAAGCCCTGCATTTCCTCTAGACAGTTAAAATTGTGCGCCATCCCATTATAGTTGGCTATTTCCAAGACTGACAGGGCTAGAAAATACTTGTACTAGTGAGAATCATCATGACTATAACAATCGTCGGCGTCTAATAATTGCCCATAGAAAATGAGCATTGGTGTAACAGACATAAGCATTGTCTAGTTGCTGTATAAAAGATAGAGCTGGCAGACACTGTCTAACACCATATTTGCGTCAAAAGGGACCAATATATTTTTTCTCTCTAAGGTATATAAAGAGCAAAAGAATAAAGCTGCTGCAGGCAGTCAAATTTGTGAGATGAAGCTGGGACGCGGCATAGATCGTCAGTTGACTCGATTTTTCTCTATAGTTATACTTGCAACATTGTTGCGTGCTCAACTGCAAAAGAGATGGGTGCGTGGCCAAGATGGCGGCGAGAGCGGTCACGCTGTGTTAAGCTCCGCTTCAAGCCTGCCGGAAAAATCCTGCTATCACCTGCCCTGGCAGAGCAAGCCCTGTTGTCTCGGTGGCGGAGGTGTCTCCGAACCACTCTCCGCACTCGCCGGTGCTGGAGAGCGACCTGTGGGGCTGCTGGAGACCCGAACATAGAGAGAGCCGGCACGGAGCCAGCAAAGCCCGAGACCCCAGCCGGAGACGCAGTGAATCGGCGTCGGCCGACGTCTACTCGACCCGCCCATATATCGCGGCCTACGCTGGAGCCCGGCATCCGCGATGGCTCCAGACCCTGCTTCTGAACCGCCGGGAGCCCGGACACAGCCGTACACAAACCTGGTTCTGGGGAGCGCTACGTCCCTGCGGACCCTGCCCCGGAGCACCGCGTCACCACAGGTATGCTGGGCCATGCGGCCTATGGCCGAGAAAGACAGACAGCCATGTGATGGCTGAGATGCTGGAGCAGCGCATAAGTGGAGAGGCACTGGGACCCCCCATAGTGACAGCTGGGGCAGTGTGAAGACCTCGTCTCCATCCCTTCGGTCCTCCCTCCCTTTACACTGTAAAATGTGGCCTGGACCTGGCCTCCAGCAAATAGCAGGTGCGCATGTGCGCTTTCCTTTGCCCTTTCAACTGCCAGCAATGGACCTCTAGCCCACACCTCACCAGGAACATTAACGGTGCGGGTGTGACACACACCTGGGCTACACTCTGACCCCTCGGTGGTAGAGACAGGGCACTGGTCCGTTCGCCTACTGCTTCATAAGGCCTCGTGGCTCTGGGCCTGCCGCTGACTGGGGGAGTGACCCCCTGGCAAGCACACAGTACCAAAGGTGCGCCCACAACCCTGCTTATTGCGGCATTCTGTCTTCGCACCTCCTCATCCTCACAGGAGCTGGTGGGGGCGCACTATTACCACGCGGGCTTGCACTGAGGCCTGGTGATTTCAAACGCACCATTGGAGGCTCACGAGCTTGTTGCCTGGACTCTTGCACCGCACCCTCTGCCACTGTCAGCCCTTCACACCTGGGCCCCAGCCTCCTGCCTGTGCCAAGATGGGTAAACCTAGAACGGAGAAGTCCCAGGCACAGCCCCCGGAGATGGAACCTGTACCTCTGGGCGCAAAGACTGCGGAGAACCCGGGGCCCTCCACCCTAGCAGACCGTCATGACCATTCACGTAGATTTGACGAGCTGCTGGCGGCAATCCTTGACATCAAAACCCCCCTCGGCACGAAGATCGATTCCCTGAGTATAGATATGGGTTATCTCTGGGAAGACCACAAGAAATTGAAGGGCAGGGTGGAGGAGTCCGAATCTACATTAGCGTCACTGCGCCCCACGGTGACCGCGACGACCACCTAGCTGCAGTCGCTCCAACAGGAGGTGGACTACCTGAGAGCACGCGTGGAGGACCAGGAGGGGCGCTCACGCCGGAACAACGTGCGCATTGTGGGTCTCCCGAATGAGCAGGGGACCCCAACATGGAACTCTACCTGGTGGAATGCTTCTCACGAGACATCCGGCAAGGCAAGATCTCGAAGTTCTTCTCCATAGAACGTGCACATAGGGTGCTGGGGGCCCCCCCACATCCAGGAACTTTCCCTAGACCGGTGGTGGTGGGACTGTTTCATTACCGCGACAGGGACCACATTATGCAGGTCACCCGGGCTCGGGACCCATGGCAAGTCGACAACTCCAAAGTCCATATATATCCGGACTACACTCTGTCGGTGCAGCACCGTCGCTCCTCATACTTGGAGGTTAAGAAATGCCTGAGAGACCACATCATCCAGTACTCACTCCAATACCCAGCTCACCTTTGCGTCCGTCATAAGGAGGGCACGGTATTCTGCAACACACCTGAGGAGGCGTGGGCATGGATCGATCAGCAGGGCCTAGCGCACAGGCCACCCACATCACCGACGGACTTTCATCAGGCCTGGAAATTAGTGGAACCGCGCAGAGGCCACGGTAGAGGACGGATTCGCAGACCAATGAAAGCCCAGCTGGCCCAGGAGCGTGCACAAGCCATCAAGACAGCGGAACACATAGGTAGCCCCACATCCTCCCAGAGGTTGAACTCGGACTCAGACATGGCAATGGATCAAACACTGCTTCTCACGGCCTCACCACTTGAGGCATTGTCGGGGGTGGGCAGGCCCTCACCCCGCAGACCGCGGACGCCCTGGGCTGAACACTTCAGGACTTATTGGGGCTCCCATCGCATGGACTATACGTTATGTACACACACGCATGTCACCAGGCCCAGTCACGAGAGGCAGCACGCCAGCAACGACATCTAGCCCTGCTGCGTCCCCTCCAACGACTGATAAGTAGCTGATATAGCACCAATATTGTTTACATTTGTTTTATGTTCTTTTATTTTTGCCTATTTGAATTGCATTTCAGTGCGAATGGCCAATTGTCCATTGGCAAACCGGCCTGGGGTGGGACGTTGGGGAATCTATTTTAAAATGTCGATCTCTTTACTTATTTGCGTAATGCAGGGAGTGTGGGCTGTTTCTTTACTTCTAGTAACATGTGCGGGGTGGGTTATGGGGAGGGGTGAGGCGAGGTGGGGGGTGATGAGATACTTGACGCCTGTCCTGTGTCAGGCAGCCTCCTCACAATTGGTTATTTGGCGGCTGAAGAATATGTCTTGTTGACCTGGAATGTGAGGGGTTTGGTGGGATGTGCTAAGCGACACAGTGTATCAGTATTTACGCAGCCACGGAATCACGTTTGCACTATTACAGGAGACACACCTCACCGCGCAAATGCTTGTTTCACTCCGGAAACACTGGAGAGACACGATCCTAGGCACCACATACTCAGGATGTGCCAGGGGCGCGCTCATTTGGGTAGCACCAGGGACCCCGCTGCAAATCACACACTCTAGAGTGGACACACAAGGCCGTTTTCAAATAGGAGGGGGCTGGGCGCACACTACCTCACAGTCCAGCACTTAGTTTGCCCCGATGCATCATAATAAATGCAGTGCATGATAACACCTTCTTCGGTGTCAGGCTTTAGTTTTTCACCCTTGTTGGTGCAGCCAGTGCTGTGTATCTCTAGACAAGTCTTTCAGGATAATTGTCCTTCTTCAGTAGAGAGCAACACTTTTTTTGGGGGGTGGTGGAGATGCTGCCCAAAGTCTTCTCAGGTCTCAGTACCACTCGCTGGGTAGAGGTGCATCAACCAGAGCTCGTCAGCTCGTTAGCTCAAGGGAGTCTTTTCAAATAGGAGGGGGGTGGGCGCACCCTGCCTCACACTCCAGCACTCAGTTTGCCCCATGCATCATAATAAATGCAGTGCATGATAACACTTTCTTCGGTGTCAGGCTTTAGTTTTTCACCCTTGTTGGTGCAGCCAGTGCTGTGTATCTCTAGACACGTGTTTCAGGATAATTGTCCTTCTTCAGAAGAGAGCAACACTTTTTTTTGGGGGTGCTGGAGATGCTGCCCAAAGTCTTCTCAGGTCTCAGTACCACTCCTAGGGCGCAGGTGCATCAACCAGAGCTTGTCAGCTCGTTAGCTCAAGGTAGCCTTTTCAAATAGGAGGGGGGTGGGCGCACACTGCCTCACACTCCAGCACTCAGTTTGCCCCGATGCATCATAATAAATGCAGTGCATGATAACACTTTCTTCGGTGTCAGGCTTTAGCTTTTCACCCTTGTTGGTGCAGCCAGGGCTGTGTATCTCAAGACACATGTTTCAGGATAATTGTCCTTCTTCAGTAGAGAACAACACTTTTTTTGGGGGGTGCTGAAGATGCTGCCCAAAGTCTTCTCAGGTCTCAGTACCACTCGCTGGGCGCAGGTGTATCAACCAGCGCTCGTCAGCTCGTTAGCTCAAGGGAGCCTTTTCAAATAGGAGGGGGGTGGGCGCACACTGCCTCACACTCCAGCACTCAGTTTGCCCCGATGCATCATAATAAATGCAGTGCATGATAACACTTTCTTAGGTGTCAGGCTTTAGTTTTTCACCCTTGTTGGTGCAGCCAGTGCTGTGTATCTCTAGACACGTGTTTCAGGATAATTGTCCTTCTTCAGTAGAGAGCAACACTTTTTTTGGGGGGTGCTGGAGATGCTGCCCAAAGTCTTGTCAGGTCTCAGTACCACTCCCTGGGCACAGGTGCATCAACCAGAGCTTGTCAGCTCGTTAGCTCAAGGGAGCCTTTTCAAATAGGAGGGGGGTGGGCGCACACTGCCTCACACTCCAGCACTCAGTTTTCCCCGATGCATCATAATAAATGCAGTGCATGATAACACTTTCTTCGGTGTCAGGCTTTAGTTTTTCACCCTTGTTGGTGCAGCCAATGCTGTGTATCTCTAGACACGTGTTTCAGGATAATTGTCCTTCTTCAGTAGAGAGCAGCGCTTTTTTTTGGGGGTGCTGGAGATGCTGCCCAAAGTCTTCTCAGGTCTCAGTACCACTCGCTGGGCGCAGGTGCATCAACCAGAGCTCGTCAGCTCGTTAGCTCAAGGGAGCCTTTTCAAATAGGAGGAGGGGTGGGCGCACACTGCCTCACACTCCAGCACTCAGTTTGCCCGATGCATCATAATAAATGCAGTGCATGATAACACTTTCTTCGGTGTCAGGCTTTAGTTTTTCACCCTTGTTGGTGCAGCCAGTGCTGTGTATCTCAAGACACATGTTTCAGGATAATTGTCCTTCTTCAGTAGAGAGCAACACTTTTTTGGGGGGGTGCTGGAGATGCTGCCCAAAGTCTTCTCAGGTCTCAGTACCACTCGCTGGGCGCAGGTGTATCAACCAGCGCTCGTCAGCTCGTTAGCTCAAGGGAGCCTTTTCAAATAGGAGGGGGGTGGGCGCACACTGCCTCACACTCCAGCACTCAGTTTGCCCCGATGCATCATAATAAATGCAGTGCATGATAACACTTTCTTAGGTGTCAGGCTTTAGTTTTTCACCCTTGTTGGTGCAGCCAGTGCTGTGTATCTCTAGACACGTGTTTCAGGATAATTGTCCTTCTTCAGTAGAGAGCAACACTTTTTTTGGGGGTGCTGGAGATGCTGCCCAAAGTCTTCTCAGGTCTCAGTACCACTCGCTGGGCGCAGGTGCATCAACCAGAGCTCGTCAGCTCGTTAGCTCAAGGTAGCCTTTTCAAATAGGAGGGGGGTGGGCGCACACTGCCTCACACTCCAGCACTCAGTTTGCCCCGATGCATCATAATAAATGCAGTGCATGATAACACTTTCTTCAGTGTCAGGCTTTAGTTTTTCACCCTTGTTGGTGCAGCCAGTGCTGTGTGTCTCTAGACACGTGTTTCAGGATAATTGTCCTTCTTCAGTAGGGAGCAACACTTTTTTTGGGGGTGCTGGAGATGCTGCCCAAAGTCTTCTCAGGTCTCAGTACCACTCGCTGAGCGCAGGTGCATCAACCAGAGCTCGTCAGCTCGTTAGCTCAAGGGAGCCTTTTCAAATAGGAGGGGGGTGGACGCACACTGCCTCACACTCCAGCACTCAGTTTGCCCCGATGCATCATAATAAATGCAGTGCATGATAACACTTTCTTCGGTGTCAGGCTTTAGTTTTTCACCCTTGTTGGTGCAGCCAGTGCTGTGTATCTCTAGAGACGTGTTTCAGGATAATTGTCCTTCTTCAGTAGAGAGCAACACATTTTTTTTTTTTTTTTGGGGGGGTGCTGGAGATGCTGCCCAAAGTCTTCTCAGGTCTCAGTACCACTCGCTGGGCGCAGGTGCATCAACCAGAGCTCGTCAGCTCGTTAGCTCAAGGGAGCCTTTTCAAATAGGAGGGGGGTGGGCGCACACTGCCTCACACTCCAGCACTCAGTTTGCCCCGATGCATCATAATAAATGCAGTGCATGATAACACTTTCTTCGGTGTCAGGCTTTAGCTTTTCACCCTTGTTGGTGCAGCCAGTGCTGTGTATCGCAAGACACATGTTTCAGGATAATTGTCCTTCTTCAGTAGAGAGCAACACTTTTTTTGGGGGGTGCTGGAGATGCTGCCCATAGTCTTCTCAGGTCTCAGTACCACTCGCTGGGCGCAGGTGTATCAACCAGCGCTCGTCAGCTCGTTAGCTCAAGGGAGCCTTTTCAAATAGGAGGGTGGTGGGCGCACACTGCCTCACACTCCAGCACTCAGTTTGCCCCGATGCATCATAATAAATGCAGTGCATGATAACACTTTCTTAGGTGTCAGGCTTTAGTTTTTCACCCTTGTTGGTGCAGCCAGTGCTGTGTATCTCTAGACACGTGTTTCAGGATAATTGTCCTTCTTCAGTAGAGAGCAACACTTTTTTTGGGGGGTGCTGGAGATGCTGCCCAAAGTCTTCTCAGGTCTCAGTACCACTCCCTGGGCACAGGTGCATCAACCAGAGCTTGTCAGCTCGTTAGCTCAAGGGAGCCTTTTCAATTAGGAGGGGGGTGGGCGCACACTGCCTCACACTCCAGCACTCAGTTTTCCCCGATGCATCATAATAAATGCAGTGCATGATAACACTTTCTTCGGTGTCAGGCTTTAGTTTTTCACCCTTGTTGGTGCAGCCAATGCTGTGTATCTCTAGACACGTGTTTCAGGATAATTGGCCTTCTTCAGTAGAGAGCAGCGCTTTTTTTTGGGGGTGCTGGAGATGCTGCCCAAAGTCTTCTCAGGTCTCAGTACCACTCGCTGGGCGCAGGTGCATCAACCAGAGCTCGTCAGCTCGTTAGCTCAAGGGAGCCTTTTCAAATAGGAGGGGGGTGGGCGCACACTGCCTCACACTCCAGCACTCAGTTTGCCCCGATGCATCATAATAAATGCAGTGCATGATAACACTTTCTTCGGTGTCAGGCTTTAGCTTTTCACCCTTGTTGGTGCAGCCAGTGCTGTGTATCTCAAGACACATGTTTCAGGATAATTGTCCTTCTTCAGTAGATAGCAACACTTTTTTTGGGGGGTGCTGGAGATGCTGCACATAGTCTTCTCAGGTCTCAGTACCACTCGCTGGGCGCAGGTGTATCAACAAGCGCTCGTCAGCTCGTTAGCTCAAGGGAGCCTTTTCAAATAGGAGGGGGGTGGGCGCACACTGCCTCACACTCCAGCACTCAGTTTGCCCCGATGCATCATAATAAATGCAGTGCATGATAACACTTTCTTAGGTGTCAGGCTTTAGTTTTTCACCCTTGTTGGTGCAGCCAGTGCTGTGTATCTCAAGACACGTGTTTCAGGATAATTGTCCTTCTTCAGTAGAGAGCAACACTTTTTTTGGGGGGTGCTGGAGATGCTGCCCAAAGTCTTCTCAGGTCTCAGTACCACTCCCTGGGCACAGGTGCATCAACCAGAGCTTGTCAGCTCGTTAGCTCAAGGGAGCCTTTTCAAATAGGAGGGGGGTGGGCGCACACTGCCTCACACTCCAGCACTCAGTTTTCCCCGATGCATCATAATAAATGCAGTGCATGATAACACTTTCTTCGGTGTCAGGCTTTAGTTTTTCACCCTTGTTGGTGCAGCCAATGCTGTGTATCTCTAGACACGTGTTTCAGGATAATTGTCCTTCTACAGTAGAGAGCAGCGCTTTTTTTGGGGGGTGCTGGAGATGCTGCCCAAAGTCTTCTCAGGTCTCAGTACCACTCGCTGGGCGCAGGTGCATCAACCAGAGCTCGTCAGCTCGTTAGCTCAAGGGAGCCTTTTTAAATAGGAGGGGGGGTGGGCGCACACTGCCTCGCACTCCAGCACTCAGTTTGCCCCAATGCATCATAATAAATGCAGTGCATGATAACACTTTCTTCGGTGTCAGGCTTTAGTTTTTCACCCTTGTTGGTGCAGCCAGTGCTGTGTATCTCTAGACACTTGTTTCAGGATAATTGCCCTTCTTCAATAGAGAGCAACACTTTTTTTGGGGGGGTGCTGGAGATGCTGCCCAAAGTCTTCTCAGGTCTCAGTACCACTCGCTGGGCGCAGGTGCATCAACTAGAGCTCGTCAGCTCGTTAGCTCAAGGGAGCCTTTTCAAATAGGAGGGGGGTGGGCGCACACTTCCTCACACTCCAGCACTCAGTTTGCCCCGATGCATCATAACAAATGCAGTGTGTCGGACTTCACCCTTTTTGGCAGGTTCATCCCTAAACTTTTTGCCTTTTCTCTGACATGGTGTTGGTGGTTTTAGGCCCCTGGGCACTTTAGCACTGTGGTCCAGTGTAAAGTGCGTGCGCTCTCTGTGTACATTTGGTAAGGTTGGCCTGCCCTCCCATAGGAATGCATTGGGGATTCCCTGATAAGTGTGTCAGTGGTAATTCCTGGGATGAGAGGGGCAGCGTGGGCGAGTTTAGTATGTATGAAATTGTAAGAATAAATGCTGCGCAATGGTGTGCGCAGATTTATGAAGACTGGTTGAGAAATGACACTTTTAGAAGTTGGCATTTCTGTGTGCTATGTGTCTGCCTGCCTGATGTGAATTGCATGTCTGGCTTGTGAGTGACAGGGGCTGGGAGGGGTGTGTGGCTCCAGGAGGGGCAGGGTGAGTCAGCACTAGGCTGAATGGGACATCTGTTCTGGGAGTAGTGGGAGGAGTAATCCCCTGACCCTGAATAAGATTGTGCCCAGCCTGTACAATGCTGGCTCCGTCCCCTGTGGTGTGTCTGATCACCTAGCCCCCACCTGACAAAGGGGAAGAGGAGCTTGGAAAACAAAGTGCTCCAAATCCCCCCTGAACCAGTTGCATCTGGTTCCCCCATGCCCTGCACTGCAGACAAAGGAATGCTTGGTATAAATGTAGGGGCTGTGACCCCATGAAATTGTTCAGTTCTGTTCTGGGCTGTTCCTGACCTTGCTGGGGCGTGCTGCTGCTGGGGCCCAGGAAGAATCACCATGAGGGCTTGCCTCCCTGGGCCCTGCATTGCCCCCTTGATCTTCAGGACTCTGCTGCATCTGTTCTCTTCATTTGCCATGGATTTCAGGGCTTCTAGCGCCTTGTGAGCGCTGTGCTTCATTTCTTTGTTTGCCCCAAGGAGGAGGAGAGCGTGGGCTGTGCAGCGTTGAGCTGCCGTCTATTGAGAGGGAATCCCCAGCGTAGGGATTCCCCCATGATGTTGAGAATCGCAGGTGCCCACCCCGCGTTGGGAATTGTTGGCGGGTGCCCACCCCGCATTTTCCTGTATTTTCGCAAGTGCCCACCCCGCTTATTTTGATGTTCGAATTGCGGGTGCCCACCCCACTTATGCTGGGTTTTCATTGCGGGAACCCACCCTGCGTTTGCCATGGAAAAATTACCGCAGCGTCCCAATGGAGAGAGGCCGCCGACCCGGAAGCCAGGCACAGTTCGCCTGACTCTGGGTGGGGCCTGCGGCAGGGCCGGAAGAGGTGCCAGAGTTGTGGGTCTGAGCGGGGCTCCCGTGAGCGGTTGGGAGCCCCGGCGACGGAGGGAGAAGCTGTAGGCAGACGGGAGCCCACCCCGCCTGCGTGTATGCTGCCGGATTTGAAGCGGGGCTCCCGTGTAGCTGAGGGAAGCCCCGCGCACACCAAGAGCACCGGCGAAGTGAGGAGGATCCCCAAGGAGCACCTGCAGAGTCCAGGTGAGTGGGGGCTCCATGAGCGCCTTTGTGGTGCATTCCGAGGCACATTGTCGGTGCCTGAGCGGTCCCGCCGTTGTGGGCCGCTCCAACGATGGGGGCAGTGCGATTTCGAGAGCCCCCGAGCAGGGCTCCAGAGGCACTGCTTTATTTGCCACAGCAGCACCGCCGTAGCGGGCAGCTGCAACGGGGACCCCATTTGCTTCCAAAGTCCCAGTGAGGACTCCTGAGGGCGCCAAAGCGCCAGTGCCTTATTCTTTACTCCCGAGGGCACAGTGAGTGCCCGTGCTAATTTCTTAGGGGGCATTTTTGTTGTAGAGTCCCTGAGGGGGACGGAAGAGGCACAGTGGTGCCAGGGCCTTTATTTAATTCACAGCTGCACGGCAATTAGCGGCAGCTGCAACGTTTAGGCCATCAGTTCTTCGGGGGGCATTTTGCTATGAGATAGGAGTGAGATACACTCCTCTGCCCCAGTGCAATTGCGCACGTGGATTCTGCTGCATTGGCAGCCGCCCTGACATTTGGGACATAGGGCATTTGAGCCCTCTGAGGAGGCCAGTTGGCCAGGGGTCTGTTAGGTTAATAGGGCGCCACGCCCTAATGTGATTTATGTGGTGCGCAGGAAATGCGATTCATGTACTGTGATTTATGCACCGTGATTTATGCCTCTAATGTGGTTTATGTATGAGGTTATTTGTATACTGTGTTTATGCCTATGAGATTACTGCATAATGTGTTTATGCTGGTGAGGTTATGGTCTAATGCGTTTAGGCTTATGAGGTTATGGCATAATGTGTTTATGCTTATGAGGTTGGCGCAGAATGTATTTCACGCCTGATGTGTTACTGTGCATAATATGGTTTATGTTGCAGGAGATAATGCTGAGTACAGTGTTTGCCAGTAATTACTGGTTGTGTTCTACGTTTATTATATGTTCTACATTTACTATCTTTACTAAGTGATGGTTCTGACAGTGGCCCAATTGGCCCTGTCAGATGTATATAATCCCCTGTAAATATTGCCTAGTGCCAGTTGGCACAGTGTATATTGTGTGATTACTATTCTAATGTGTTTATGATAATACAAAGGCTATTTTTGATATAATCTTGTGTGGAGTTCCTTTTGTGGTGTGCCTAGTGTGTTGCTGCTGTGTGTGTGTGTTGCGCAAACGCTTCACACATTGCCTCCGGGATAGGCCTGACTGCTCGTGCCAAGCTACTGATGGAGCAAGGACTCATAAATGAGACTTGCTCGTACGCAACCTCCTCATAGTATTAATTTATTAAACTTGTATTGTCTCTACTAATCCTTGCATACACTACACGAATAGAAAGGATGCTTGCCTATGTGTTTTACTAATGAATAACGCTTGTCTGTAATCCAAAATGGCCGCTAAAGCGCGGGAAACCTAATGCGCATGTCCCAACCACATAAAGTGTTGTGACGACTTTCTTTGCTTGGTGGGAAATTTCTGCTTCTGCGCAGTATGCATTAAAATGGCTGCTTGCTGTTTTCACATGCTTCAGCTTGCTCTCATGTCATTATCAAACTGTCGTTTCTTTAACGCTACTAATGCGGGATAGAATTTATAATTAAATGGGAATAGAGTAGAAAGAGTGGGCATACAGTGAAACATTTTATTTGTGATTTTAATGTTTTCTTCTTTGACTTTTATTAGTTCGCAAACTTGGGCCTGGGTTTTGGTGAACTGAAAGCTCGTGTGACAAAGATTCCACACATGCGCCCTGAGAGGCAGACGAGAAAGAAAGAGATGAAGTCAATTTGGACATCACCCAAGGCCGTGACCTGCTGGCCGACACCACTACATACCAAGATGTTCTCGTTGAAAGCAACATTTTATATGAATAAATTGTCAATTTTGTCGTGAGACGGGTGGGAAATAAAGCAAATGTATTAAATTGAAGGGGCGGTAGTTTAAAAACAATAGGCTTCAGAAATACAAGACAAATCAATATGGTGTGAGAATCCACCCCCTGTCCCTGTCCAATCAGAAGTAGTGGTCCCATATTTTAGCAACATTAAGGGGAGGTACATGAGCGTAGAAGGGTATAATAGATATAGAATTAGCTAATTAGTTGGCTCTTAGCTCCAGACTGCCAAGCTGATCGATTGCAGACTAAATCGCTGTCCAGAGAGGTCCTGAGGAGGGGGCGGCGGAGTCCATTAGAAGGAAGACACGGGCGAATCGAGGAGAAGTGGAGTATCAGAGAGGGAAGCGACGCAGGCGTCGTTGTAGAGAGGTCACCGGTCTTGTCCTGATCCTGGAGGAGGTCTATGCTCTTCATCCTTCCTGGGTCCTATTCTTTCTAACTCCTTGGCCAAGGGGTTTGGTTCTCGCACTTAGGTAAATATAATGCAACCTTTAGTTGCGCTGCTGTCTCTATCCTCTCCTTCTTTGAGGGACCGTCATTGATTAGCAATAGTTTATTCTATGCTTCATCTTGGGTATTACGATTAAGTACCGTGTGGTTCTGTATTTTACTCTGCTAAATCTTTAGATAAACATTTTAAAACTTCCTGACTCAGTGGTTATTTCAGGATTATGTACTATAATGAATGTCACTCATTTTAAATTTCCCAATTAGCAAAGGATTCATTGGTAAGTCATTACTCTTCAATCGGAAGGTAATTGGTAGCAGGGATTTTGATAAAGGGTAACAACTGATATAAAACCCAGCGTAAGTATTAGCGTAGTATGAATGTATGGGCCCAAGTGAGTATGTGGTGTATGAATGCTGTTTGCTAATATCGCGCTGGATCAGTTTTCTGGTAATCAGAGGATGGTTACTCTTTGTTAATTGGGTAATGAGAATTTTATTTTTATGAACTAACATCCGTGTATTCAAAGTTTGTTTTATGTTGTCCAGAATCCCCGGGGTAAAAAGAATAGCGGATGGTAAGTGGAAGCCATACTGCAGTGAGGTTATCTGTCAGGCAGAAATAGTGCTGAAAAGTTAAGCAGGACTGTCAGTACTGGTTAGGGATTCTATGCGTGTGAGTAATAGCAAAAAGAGTTTGCTGGTGAAAATTTGATGTTATATCACCTAGAAAGGGTAACATTGAAGAAGTAACAGGTACTCCTGGAGCTTGGGTGAAGAGTAAACGGAAGGGTTTTACTCGTAGTGTATGTTTAGTAAACGGAAAGGGTTTACTAAGTGTGAAAGAAACTATCTTTTCGAATTTAGAGAAACTGGCACGATAGCGAATGTTTTATGTTGTTACTGAAATTCAATTAAGAATTCTAGAGAAAATAAGTTTGCGTAAAATTTTGTAAAGGGAGGGTCAGTTGCCGGAGAGGGAGCTGACGTCACAAAACGCCGCGCTAGGATTGGTTGAATCAGCGGGTGTGGGACGACGCTTGTAAAGGAGGGGTTGATAGTCAGGAGTAGTACTGACGTCACAGGTGCCGCGCTGGGATTGGTTGAAACAGCGAGGGACAGTAGAGAGCAGATTGTAAAGGAGGGGTTGACAGACAAACGTCACCAAAAGGCCGCGCAAGGATTGGTCCGGGAATAAAAGATAGCAGACACATGATTGGTTGACATTCTAGAAGCAAAAATCTTAGTGGGTAGAGATTGCATGTTAAAGCGTGATCCGACTTTAACAGGAACTCGTCCGGATAGGAGATTCCTAGGCTTTGCAGAATATAATTTTATACATCGATACTCACCTAAGATGTACAGAGAAAAGAGAAAAATGTCCTTTTTGCAAAAGATTAAGAACTATTTTAAAAAGGATAAACCAATCAAAACTAGGGAAGGAATTATCATTCCACCAGCTAAAACGCCCGCTTCATTTATGATGATGGAGAGAGGTTATCATACTTGTGTATGGATAGAGAATTGGATAGAATATACCAAAAATGATGGAATACTAGCATTTCCCGCGAATGGTACTTTCAATGGAAGAATTCTTCAAAATTTGAGTTTGAGGATGAATGACTTAGAACCCAGACCTAGATTAACTCAATACGAAGCCTTAGAGGAATGGGAAACCGAGGCATTTGAGCATGACCGATCTAGGAGTAATAGGGGTTATCGAGGATTTTTTCCCAGGAACCTACATGAATCTAGGGACGGTCAGATGAAACAATGGAGAAGGGCAATGATTACAGAAGGACTATATCCATTGTTAACAGCAGAGGAGAAATTAGGGAGTAAATGTACAGAAAAGACAAAACATTTAATGAGAAGTGATGATTCTGAAGACGAATGTATGGAAGAAATATTAAGGAACCCCCCACCATATCAGGAAGGGACAAATGGATGCACCCCAAGTGCACCACCGTTAAAAACTCCATTAGTGCCACAGGTAATGCATGAATTCACCCCTAGTAGAATACTGCATGACAAAGAAAGGGAAGCACTAGAGAAGACCAGAGCAGAATTAATACAGAAAATAACACAGATAAAAGTACACCCTGATTCATTGACCATACCTGTAACAATTGGTCCAGTAGTTCCATTATATGGTACTCAGGGAAACTGTCCTCCACCGATACTTGCACCTACTCCTGTAAACGCTACAAACCTTGAAGCAGTAGTAATGGTTGAAGATCACTTTAGTGACAGCGAATCCACAATATCATTGATGGATTTACCCATTCGAGATTCTGTCAATATTACTCCCAAGAGAACTACACCTGGGTGTTCAAAAGATATAAGTCTAGTGACTTCATCAGGAGCAAAAAATGCCACAATAGTCGCCCCAGAAGATTTAGAAAGGTGGGCACAAGAATCAGATAAACAGTGCACACCTCCAAAAATAATGGACATTCATAAATTGAAAGTCGAATTAGAAGAAATAAAAGCAGGAAATGTAGGACTAGATCGCTTGAATACCTATGATGATGAAGAATTATTATTTATGTGCAGAAGTATCACAAGAAATGTAAGGTTATTCCATGAAAAATTATCCAATCTAGCACTACAGATGGGAATAGAAATAGGGAGATCAAAGGTGTTGCAGAAACCCTATAGAGCAGAATTTTCAGAAAAAGATTTAGAAAACATGAATGCCTCTGGAAGAAAATTACAAGTAAGGGAATTAATGATAGTTTTACAAAAATGGGGAGACCTAGATAAATGGAGAACTAGGTGGGCCAAGAAAAAGGAAGAAGTACGATCAAGTAGATCAGTGTCGGAATATGTGATGAAGGAGACAGGGAAAGCAGACCAAATGTATCCAATGCGAGAAATTGCGGGAGGAGGATATGTACATGTCCCATGGAGCAGACAGGATATTTTATCATTTACGAATGATTTTCCAAAATTGAGAGAAAAACCAATTGAATGGTACAAGCAGGTTGAAAGGTTGGTGAAGGTGTCAAAGGTATTGTTGAAGGACTTAGATGGTTTGTTTGACATAGTGGTACCTGCCGATTTGTGGACAGATTGTAAAATTACAGTTGATTGGCCAAGTGACGAGTATCCTAGAGACCCAAAGACAGGTGCCCCGTCAAATGACGTGATGAAAAAGTATCAGCAGGTGATAACTTATTTCAAAGGGAAAATACCACCGAAAGAAACAGATTGGGTGAAAATAGACCGAACTACCCAAGAGGCTAATGAATCGGTACATTCCTACTATGAGCGTTTACTGCAGGTATTTAAACAGTATAGTGGATTTGAGGACATTGGAGACAAGAACATGAGTTAGTTTGTGTATCGATTTGTTTTCGGTTAAAGCCAGAAATGTGTCAAATGATTAAACAGCATATGCTGTGTTGGCAAGGGAAGCCGATTGATGAGATCTTGAAGTATGCAAAATATTGTGGAGACGATATTGAGGATAGGCACAAGAAATTGCAGGAAAAAGTGATGTGGGCTCAGGTGAAAATGGCTGAGAAACATGAATTAATTTGGAAAATCCGAGTGAAAATCAGGGAAAGGATTCTGGAACAAGTGGTGATACTGGAAATGGTGGGAAAGTGAGAGGACGAATGAGTAGAGAAGAAGCTAAAAAGAAATTTCCTTGTCATGGATGCGGAAAATTGGGGCATTGGAAGGATGAATGTAAAAAGATCCGGAATAATAATGGCCCAAATCAAAATTTAAATCCACAGACACAGAATGACTCACAGCAGGGTGTAAATCCTCAGAGTCAGCTGCCACCTGCACCTATTCAGGGTAATGT
This sequence comes from Calotriton arnoldi, assembly GCA_963921515.1. Taxonomy (NCBI): domain Eukaryota; kingdom Metazoa; phylum Chordata; class Amphibia; order Caudata; family Salamandridae; genus Calotriton; species Calotriton arnoldi. The sequence continues at coordinate 1,274,848 of CAWUFW010002731.1, forward strand.
AAGCAGAGCAAAGCACGGTACAGACATCGGATATCAAGGAGGAAGTGGTAAGAATGATTATATAACCTCACAATTTCTTTTACAGGACGATTTCTGTCAATACAGTTCATGACGGTGCCTAAGAGAGGGGGAGAAGGAGTGCGTACTTGGCGCATCCTTATCGGTAGATCAGTCAGGTCCATATGTGGAAGGAAATGTGAAAGGTAATGATATCACTTTTCTGTTGGATACTGGTGCTACCCGGTCTACTGTAAGAACAGCAGACATTCCAGATCTTCCTCTCTCTGGTGAAAATATCCAAGTAGTGGGAGTAGCTAATCAAAGGATTAGAACACCTCTTACCGAACCAATGGAAGTTAAAATCGGAAACTTCAGAGAAATGCATCAATTTGTAGTATGCGATTCTAGCCCAGTAAACTTATTAGGCAGGGATTTATTGTGCAAAATGAACTGCACAATTTTCTGCACACCGGATGGTGTGGCAGTTCAGACACCAGATGAAGATCATGTATATAAAATTATGATTGCAAAACAGGGTACAGAAGTAGATGAGATGTTTTCGGTTTTAACACAAGACGAGTTGCCAGAAGAATTAAAACGTACAGTAAACCCCATAGTTTGGGATTTCACAGGAAAAGAAGCAGGACTTATGGCTAAAATAGACCCAGTTAAAATTACTGTAAAAGAAGGTGTGATTTTTCCAAATACCAGACAGTACAAAATGAATGCAGAAGTAAAGGCAGGAGTCATTGAAGAAATTAATCGAATGGTTGAACAAAACATACTAAAAGAAGTAATGAGTAGCCCATGTAATTCACCAATCATGGGACTAAAGAAACCTAGTGGAAATTATAGGATTGTTCAGGACCTGCGAAAAATAAATAAAATAGTGGAACCATGTTGTCCCATAGTGCCAAATCCTGCAGTAATTCTATACCAAATTCCTTGGAGTGCAGGATGGTTCACAGTAATTGATCTATGTCAAGCGTTCTTCTCAATACCATTGCATCCAGATAGCCAGTATCTTTTCTCATTTAAATTTGAGAATAAAGTCTATGTATGGAATCGTATTCCTCAGGGGTACACGGAAAGTCCTACCATTTTCAATCAAATACTGAAAAAGTGCCTTGAGAAACTAGTGATGCCAGGAAGTTCAGTCCTAGTGCAATATATCGACGACTTATTGGTGGCATCAAACACCAGAGAGGACTGTGTTGTTGATTCCATAGCACTATTAAATCTTTTGGCTGAAGAAGGGCATAAAGTCTCACCTGAAAAGTTGCAGTTTTGTACAACAGCTGTTAAATATCTGGGACACCAAATTGAGAGGGGAAAAAGAAGAATAACCTCTGAAAGAGTAAAATTAATAAAGAAAATGCAAATGCCTGTAACCCAAAGACAAGTGAGAATGTTCCTAGGAATAGTAGGTTACTGTCGACAATGGATACTAGGATTTTCCTTGTTAGCAAAGCCCCTAATTCAAATGACAAGAAAGAAAGCAAAGGACCCAGTTGATTGGGATGATGAGAGTGCAGGAGCTTTCGTAAAATTGAGAAATGCTCTGTGCTCAGCACCAGCCCTAGGCATGCCGGATTATAAAAGAGAATTCGCATTATTCTGTCATGAAAGAGAAAATTGTGCACTTTCTGTCCTAACCCAGAGACACGGTTTAGACCGACATCCTATAGCATATTTTTCTGCTACATTGGACCTAGTAGCAGCCGCGTTGCCAGGATGCTTAAAAGCAGTGGCAGCTACTTGTTTGAGCATTGAACAAAGTGAGTCAATTGTGATGGGACATCCTGTAAAAGTGTATTTTCCACATGCGGTTGTGATTCTGTTAACAAGAACACGAACTCAACATCTTACTCCTAGTCGGCTGACTAAATATGAAAGAATAATAATGGGAGCTGAAAATGTGACCATGGTAAGGTGTACTATAATAAATCCAGCGACCTTACTACCAGACCCATATCATGAGAAAATTAAAGATGACGAAGAAAATGAACATGATTGTTTACAGATTACAGAGTTATGTACAAAACCTCGCCCAGATATAGAAGAACAGCCCCTCAGAAAGCCAGATAGGGAGCTATTTGTTGATGGTTCATGTCAACGACATGAAGACGGTAAATTAACTGCTGCCTATGCAGTATGTGAATTAACTGGAATAGTTGAAGCATCCTATTTACCAGGAGTCAAATCTGCACAAGTAGCTGAATTGATTGCATTGATAAAAGCCTGCGAAATTGGGAGGAATCAAAAAGTAACTATATTTACAGATAGTCAATATGGTTACGGGGTTGTGCATGATTTTGGCCAACTATGGATGCAGAGGGATTTCCTGACTTCTTCAGGATCCCCCATTAAAAATGGACAGTTCGTAAAGGAATTGCTGGAAGCAATACAATCACCCAATGAATTGGCTGTGGTGAAATGTGCCGCACACCAGTCAGGAGATGACTGGGTGGTAGTCGGCAACAGATACGCAGATCTGGTGGCTCAACATTGTGCCAAAAATAGATTGTCAGTCAATAAGAGGGTGGAAAGAATGGGAATCAGCTGCAAACTTATGCTGTATATGCCACCTGAAACTTGGAATGATGTAAAGAGATTACAAGATGATGTTGATGAAAATGAAAAGAATTTGTGGATCAAAGTAGGTTGTTCCCAAAGAGGGCATGATGAAGTGTGGATTAGTGCTGATGGCATACCAGTCATGCCAGACTGTTTACTCTCACAAATGGCCAGAATGTATCATGGAGACACACACATAGGGAGAGATGCAATGATTAGGCTCTTCAGACAAAACTGGTATAATCCGAAGTTCAGGGCTGTGGCAGAGAGTCTTTGCCAGAGATGTTTAACTTGCCAGATGCATAATCCAGGGCGGAAGACAATAATTGGATTTGGAAAAATTGGAAAGGCAGAGGGTCCTTTTATAAGACTCCAGTTTGATTTCATACAGTTACCACCATGCAGAGGGTTGAAATATGTACTAGTCATAGTGTGTCTGTTTTCAAAGTGGGTGGAGGCTTACCCTACCAGGAGAAATGATAGCATTACAGTCGCAAAACTGTTGCTAAGAGAGCTCATTCCTAGGTTTGGTTTCCCAGTAACTTTGGAATCAGATAGAGGAAAACATTTTAACAGTGAAGTGATCCAAATAATCTGCGAAGCATTCCAAATTAAACAGAAACTGCACTGTGCATATCGTCCAGCGGCTTCTGGAGTGGTTGAACAATTGAATGGCACTATAACGTCAAGATTGGGAAAAATGTGTGCATCAACATCATTAGAATGGCCAGATGCATTGCCACTTGTTTTAATGGGACTCAGAAGCATACCTGACAGAAATACAGGATTGAGCCCCACGAGATAATGATGGGAAGAGCAATGAGACAAACACATGTTCCCACAAACAAACTGCTGAATATATCTGATGATATGGTACTGGACTATTGTAAAGGACTGGCTGACCTAGTGCGTTCTGTCTCTCACCAGGTTGGAGAAGACGCAGTTTCCAGGCAGCCTGAACAAGAACATGATCTGAACCCTGGTGACTGGGTGGTAGTGAAGAATCACACCAGAGAAACGTGTCTATCACCCAGATGGAGCAGTCCTTGTCAAGTCATACTGACTACAAATACAGCAGTGAAGTGTGCAGGATTTCCTAATTGGATTCATGTAAGCCACACCAAAAGAGTACCAGATCCTGAAGAAGAAAATCCTCAGACAGCAACAATCACTGAGGGAGCTGAAGGTTGCCCAGCAGAGGAATCGCAGACTCGAGATTCAAGAGAAGCAGAAGAAGAACAACCGAGCACAAGTCAGGACTGGATACCGGGGGTAGAAATTCCTGAAGTTTACCACAGAACAAGAAGTCAAACAAGATTTGAGGAAATCGAAGAAAATCAGATAGGTGAAGAAGAAGCAGCTCAGGAAAAAGAAGAAGAGACAATAAGAGAACCTGAGCAAGGTCAGATAAGGAAAGAAAATTGGGCTCAAATTAACGAAGAACTAATAAATTTTGAGCAGGGACAGACAGGTTTAGAAGAATCCGGTCAGGCTGCAGAAGTACAAAGTGCAATAAGCCCTGATCAGAATCAGTTAGATCAAGAAAAATACACAGAAGAACAAGATCATAAGAAAAATGAACATGAAGAAATAAATCAAGAACAAGGTCAATTATTGGAAACTCACAGTGGAGCTGCTGAAGAAAAACAAATCAGACCTGAAAAAGAGCAAGAAAGAAAAACAGTAATTGCAGAAAACGAAAAGGGTGTCAGAAAGTGAAAATAAAAAGATTTCTGAAGACGAAGATAAAGAAACAGTGCAAACAAAGAAAACAAGAAAAGGAGATCATTGGCCGAGTGTCATTAAAAGAGTAAAATACCACATAAAAACAAGAAGTGAAGATCCAGATCAAGTAAATGAAGTGACAAGCCAAACTGAACAAGAGAATAAAACTGAGAAAAGAAGAAGTAAAAGACTGAAACTTGTAAATAACAAATTCAAGGGTCCTGATTGGACTTACATCATTCTTGAAGATTACGAAAGTTCAGAGTCAAATGAAAGTGGTGACGAAGGAACAAGTGCAGAGCTAACGTACAAGAAAGAAATAAGACCACCTTGACTAAGCAAGAGAGTCATATAAAGAAAAGAGGAAATAGATAAGAAGAGCGATCTTCCTTGTTGAAAATGCCTGACGATAGAGTTGCTGGGAGACCAAAACAGAGATGTTGTAGAAGATGCTGTGCAATATGCATATGTAGTCTAGTAATGGTGCTTATAGTATGGTTAGTCCTGATTGTAGCAGTTCCTTACCTTATGATAATGGATAAAAGAAATAACAATGAAACTAAGGAGAGGACAGCAAACATGAAGGGCAATAGAGTAGAACTAATGGCAGAAAATGAACCAGAGTTTCATCATGAAATAGCTGATAACGACACTAGTTTAAACGTTTTTACAAAATTATTGTTTCAGTATGTAGACACAATGGAAGTTAGTAATTGTTATGTCTGTATGAAGTTACCTGAATCAGTAGAAGAAGGATTAACATATCATCACTTACCACTGACATATGGCATATCATGTAGTGTTTTGTCTAGTTTATTTTATAGAACAGGGAGACTTCAGTATTATTATTCAAACCTAGATGTGATATTTTCTGAGGTTCCGATTCGAAAGAGTATGAACCCAGTGCTTAGTAGTCAAGACGCACAGTTTATGGGAGAATTTTTCTTAACAATGAAATCAATAGACATAACACATGCACATAGACACAATCTAACATGTTCTTTACACGAAGAAGAAAAGATATTTTTGAATTTAGTAGAAGATAGAAGACAAGATTTCCAAAAGAAAGCTTCTGAGCATAAGGCTCATTTGCCAACTTGGGCTGAGAAAGAAGGGAGTTACACACATGGCAAGGCTCAAGCTGCTATGGCTCTGGATTTTGTAAAGATAGGGAAAATTTGTCTACATAGGTTAAAAACTGATTATAACAATGTTTTCATCGGTACCAGTGAATGTGAACATAATTTCTTAATTCTTGGAGGATGGGGAATCAAAGGAGGAACAGATTCAGTTTTTCCTGGAATCTATTATGTGTGTGGGAATAAGGCTTACTTTAGGCTTCCTGCACGGTGGTATGGAAGTTGTTATTTTGGAATAGTATTTCCAAAGATATACCATGTAAAAAGAAACACTGGGAGCAATGAAAACAATAGTGAATTAATACGTAGTAAAAGAGCTAGTTTTTCAGAAATTGTAGGTGATATATTTGGTGCATGATACCTTCAGTGGGAATAATTCTGAACTCAAGGAAAATATGTAAATTGTCTACAGTGGTTGATCGTTTATCAACGGATACTGCTGGAGGTTTTCTAATGATTAATGCGGAGATGGTTGCGATTAGATCTATGGTGATGCAAAATCGACTTGCTCTTGATATTATATTGGCAAAAGAGGGCGGAGTCTGTAAATTATTAAAGACGAAACATTGTTGCACTTATATTCCTGATAAGAGTGCAGAAATTGGAACGTATATACAGAATATAACTAAACTTGAGAAGGAACTTAAACCACTGGAAGTTGATAGTGTATGGGAAAGATTGACAAGTAGTATTGCGTCAATTGGTACTTGGTTTGCTAATGTAGGAAAAGGACTTATAGGTCAAATATTAGTACCCTTAGCAGGGATAGCAATAATAGCACTGACAATAATAATATGGTGCAAATGTTGTAGAAAGAAGGGAACATATAATGTGACAGGAAAAGGAAAGAAGAGAAAATTATATGAAATAGAACTTGAAGAATGGAGAAGGGAATTATACAAGAAATTGAAAGGAGATGGTAAAAATAGAAAATGTAAAAATAAGAGTGAAACTATTTGCTAGAAGTTGGCATCTGATTGTGGGTAGTATTTTGATGGCTCAGAAACGCCATCAGAGAGGGGATTGATGGAGCAAAGACTCATAAATGAGACTTGCTCGTACGCAACCTCCTCATAGTATTAATTTATTAAACTTGTATTGTCTCTACTAATCCTTGCATACACTACACAAATAGAAAGGATGCTTGCCTATGTGTTTTACTAATGAATAACGCTTGTCTGTAATCCAAAATGGCCGCTAAAGCGCGGGAAACCTAATGCGCATGTCCCAACCACATCACGTGTTGTGACGACTTTCTTTGCTTGGTGGGAAATTTCTGCTTCTGCGCAGTGTGCATTAAAATGGCTGCTTGATGTTTTCACATGCTTCAGCTTGCTCTCATGTCATTATCAAACTGTCGTTTCTTTAACGCTACTAATGCGGGATAGAATTTATAATTAAATGGGAATAGAGTAGAAAGAGTGGGCATACAGTGAAACATTTTATTTGTGATTTTAATGTTTTCTTCTTTGACTTTTATTAGTTCGCAAACTTGGGCCTGGGTTTTGGTGAACTGAAAGTTCGTGTGACAAAGATTCCACATATGCGCCCTGAGAGGCAGACGAGAAAGAAAGAGATGAAGTCAATTTGGACATCACCCAAGGCCGTGACCTGCTGGCCGACACCACTACATACCAAGATGTTCTCGTTGAAAGCAACATTTTATATGAATAAATTGTCAATTTTGTCGTGAGACGGGTGGGAAATAAAGCAAATGTATTAGATTGAAGGGGCGGTAGTTTAAAAACAATAGGCTTCAGAAATACAAGACAAATCAATATGGTGTGAGAATCCACCCCCTGTCCCTGTCCAATCAGAAGTAGTGGTCCCATATTTTAGCAACATTAAGGGGAGGTACATGGGCGTAGAAGGGTATAATAGATATAGAATTAGCTAATTAGTTGGCTCTTAGCTCCAGACTGCCAAGCTGATCGATTGCAGACTGAATCGCTGTCCAGAGAGGTCCTGAGGAGGGGGCGGCGGAGTCCATTAGAAGGAAGACACGGGCGAATCGAGGAGAAGTGGAGTATCAGAGAGGGAAGCGACGCAGGCGACGTTTTAGAGAGGTCACCGGTCCTGTCCTGATCCTGGAGGAGGTCTTTGCTCTTCATCCTTCCTGGGTCCTATTCTTTCTAACTCCTTGGCCAAGGGGTTTGGTTCTCGCACTTAGGTAAAGATAATGCAACCTTTAGTTGCGCTGCTGTCTCTAACCTCGCCTTCTTTGAGGGACCGTCATTGATTAGCAATAGTTTATTCTATGCTTCATCTTGGGTATTACGATTAAGTACCGAGTGGTTCTGTATTTTACTCTGCTAAATCTTTAGATAAACATTTTAAAACTTCCTGACTCAGTGGTTATTTCAGGATTATGTACTATAATGAATGTCACTCATTTTAAATTTCCCAATTAGCAAAGGATTCATTGGTAAGTCATTACTCTTCAATCGGAAGGTAATTGGTAGCAGGGATTTTGATAAAGAGTAACAACTGATATAAAACCCAGCGTAAGTATTAGCGTAGTATGAATGTATGGGCCCAAGTGAGTATCTGGTGTATGAATGCTGTTTGCTAATATCGCGCTGGATCACTACCAAGGGGGTGAGCAGGGGTTATCTTCGGCGTGTAACTCCCTTGCCCTGATTAGAGTGGTGGTCTCTGCCTGGCTTTGGCGCAAGCCTTAGCCAACCAGAGATCCCATTTCTAACACAGTGCATGATAACACTTTCTTCGGTGTCAGGCTTTAGTTTTTCACCCTTGTTGGTGCAGCCAGTGCTGTGTATCTCTAGACACGTGTTTCAGGATAATTGTCCTTCTTCAGTAGAGAGCAACACTTCTTTTTGGGGGTGCTGGAGATGCTGCCCAAAGTCTTCTCAGGTCTCAGTCCCACTCGCTGGGCGCAGGTGCATCAAGCAGAGCTCGTCAGCTCGTTAGCTCAAGGGAGCCTTTTCAAATAGGAGGGGGGTGGGCGCACACTGCCTCACACTCCAGCACTCAGTTTGCCCCCATGCATCATAATAAATGCAGTGCATGATAACACTTTCTTCGGTGTCAGGCTTTAGTTTTTCACCCTTGTTGGTGCAGCCAGTGCTGTGTATCTCTAGACACGTGTATCAGGATAATTGTCCTTCTCCAGTAGAGAGCAACACTTTTTTTGGGGGGGTACTGGAGATGCTGCCCAAAGTCTTCTCAGGTCTCAGTACCACTCGCTGGGCGCAGGTGCATCAACCAGAGCTCGTCAGCTCGTTAGCTCAAGGGAGCCTTTTCAAATAGGAGGGGGGTGGGCGCACACTGCCTCACACTCCAGCACTCAGTTTGCCCCGATGCATCATGATAAATGCAGTGCATGATAACACTTTCTTCGGTGTCAGGCTTTAGTTTTTCACCCTTGTCGGTGCAGCCAGTGCTGTGTATCTCTATACACGTGTTTCAGAATAATTTTACTTCTTCAGTAGAGAGCAACACTTTTTTTGGGGGGTGCTGGAGATGCTGCCCAAAGTCTTCTCAGGTCTCAGTACCACTCGCTGGGCGCAGGTGCATCAACCAGAGCTCGTCAGCTCGTTAGCTCAAGGGAGCCTTTTCAAATAGGAGGGGGGTGGGCGCACACTGCCTCACACTCCAGCACTCAGTTTGCCCCGATGCATCATAATAAATGGCTGTTTTGTCACTATGAGGGCCTGCTGAATGGATCCCCACTGGCGTTGGTATCCCTCTACGCTCCGCACTCAGGCCAATCCTCATTCCTGCAATCGCTCATGCCGTCCTCACTTGCGGATCCCATGGTCCCCATGTATTGGGGTGGGGACTTTAAAGGGGTTCACAATCTTAGTTTGGATCGCTTCCGCCCCCCCCCTTCCAGGGGCACAGTCCATCAAGCTGGCGCAACTCAAGAAAGAGTGGGTTTCCAACATGCAGGTCCACAACGCATGACGCAGCAAGCATCCTTTGACACGCACATACTCGCACTACTCGGCGCTACACGACCTCTACACCCGGATAGATATTATATACTGCTCAGATAACGCCCTACACAGCACATCACAGGCAGACTATTTACCACGAGCGCTCTCTGACCATAGCCCACTACAATTACGTTTCTCCTGGGGCGCGAGACGACCTGGAATCTCGACCTGGCACTTGCCGAGCGCCGTGCTCCCTGACTCATCATACCGCGCCACCCTCTCGCATTCCATTGACTTGTACTTCTCGACGAATGCTGGCACTGCTTCATCTGTGGTGGTAGAATGGGACGCCTTTAATGCGGTCCTCCGGGGCCATGCTATCAAGACCACGTATGGTGCCCGAAAGTAGTGGACGGATGCGCTCCAGACTCATAAATTGGAAATACGGAGATGCGAGCAACTCATCCCTAACGACCCTTGAGTCGGTCCCTCTCTGGCCCAGTCCTGCTTAGCGTACAGGGTGCAATGGACGACCTCTGCACGCTGGACTATAAGACATATTTGGCACGCAGGCATAAGGAGGGAGATAAAGCGGGCAAGCTACTAGCGTGGCTACTGAAGTCTGACACTTCCCAACCCCCCATAACGGCATATATAATTCCACCAGGACTCACACAAGAGGACATTAATAAGTCCTTTTATGAATACTACACAGTACTGTATGCGACCCCCGTCGTCCATGACCCTGCCTCCATACCGGGCTTCCTTGCAGAGATTCAACTCCCACAACTCACACCAGCACACTATGGCTCTCTAGAAGACCCCATCATGGTAGATGAGATTACGGAAGCGATCGGGCAGCTGGCCACTGGTAAAACGCTGGGAACAGACAGCTGGCCGTCGGAGTTTTACTCCACATACTCCGAACAGTTAATGCCTCGGTTGGCCAGCATGTATACCGAGGCCTTTGAGAAGGGTGAACTCCCACTCACCCTGAGAGAGGCAACACTAGTGGTCCTGCCGAAACCAGGCCGAGACCCTCTTCAAATGGCCTCATACCGCCCTTTGTCGATGCTGAACGTTGACTACAAAATCCTTGGTAAAATGCTAGCGAATCGGTTGGTCGCGGCTATCCCTCTGCTGGTCCATGAGGACCAGAACGATTTTATACTGGGGAGAAACACTGGCCTGAATTTGCACCGCCTATTTGCACTGCTGGAGTTGGCGAAGGGGGAAGCGGAGATGTCCTGGATAGCATCTTTAGATATCGAAAAGGCGTTCGATAAACTGTGCTGGGACTATCTGCTGGCGGTGTTATCCCGGTTTGACGTCGGCCCCAACTTCCTACGGTGAATACGGTTGCTGTACCACAAACCTCAGGCCAGGGTGAAGACGGGTCGTACTTTCTCCTCGCTCTTTACGATAGCGTGAGGCACACGCCAAGGTTGCCCCCTGTCGCCGATACTTTTTGCCTTGGCCATGGAGCCACTGGCATGTCGACTACGACAATGAGTAATGGAGTGGGGCCTACATGCAGATCGGTGATAGCACATAGTGTCGCTGTATGCGGACGATGCATTAATTTACCTGCCCGGCCGAACTGAAGTACTGCAGTCGATAATGGACCTCTTAAATGAGCATGCACGGGTCTCCGGATTACGGGTCAACTGGTCTAAATCGGTGGTGTTTCCAATGACACCTATGTCACCAGCCAGAGATGCGCTGCACCGTCCACGCTGCTGGAATGGACATTTGACACTTTTAAGTACCTGGGGGTCCCGGTCTATCACTCAGGGACGGACATCATGAATGGCAATCTGGGGCGAGCCATTGCCAGAGCCCGATCGACTCTCCCATTCTGGCTGGGCCTTCCCTTGTCCCCCATGGGGCGGGTGGCCATCTCCAAGATGCTGGTCCTCCCGCGCCTTCTGTACTTCTTCTATACACTTCCCTACCGCCTGCCAAGGAAACTCTTTAAGGATCTGGAATCCTTTTTGGTTCCCTAATATGGGGGAATTCTAGGGCCAGGGTGGCTCTCCATAAGTTATATCTGCCACTGTCAGATGGTGGCCTTTGCGCCCCGAATTATGAGCGCTACCAGACGTCACTGGTCCAGATACGTGCTACCCAAGGGTCGGACCACTCCGTATGCCCCTGGCCTGCAGCTAGAGGTACTTCTGGGCAAGTTTGTTTGCCACGGACGCAGGGAGCTTGGGCCTTGGAGGAAGAGGGGCTTGGACACATGGGGGGGCCTGTATGCAGACTCACAACTGCAAACATTTGAGGAGTTAGTGGACACTTACAAGGTGCCGCAGGGCTCATTCCTGTTACACGCACTGCTTACACGCCATTTCCTACAAATGTGGGATAACAATCGCGCCAAGCCCCCCACATCGCACCTCTTGCAAACGTTGCAGACACATGGACGGGGCGGACACGACGTAATGCTTATTTATACCTCTCTCAGATTGGATGATCCCACCGCACTGACATCACTACGTGCATACTGGGATGCCGAATTGGCCACTGACAAACAATGGGCGCAATGCACCAGCCACCCAAAAATTATTTCGACTAACGCCTGGTTGCAGTATACCCAATTTAATTACTTGCATCATACATACCTCACGCCACATAGGCTAGCACGCATGTATCCAACAACAGTAGACAGCTGCCCCAGGTGCCGAGACTCAGGAGCCACATTTCTACATATGGTATGGACCTGTGCAGATATTCAAACGTACTGGACCAAGGTGGCCTCTATCCTCACAGAGGCAGCTGCCACCCAGGTAGAGGCACAGCCCACCCATTTCCTATTCACGCGGCGTACCGCTTCTCGTAAGGGCTTGAACAAGTTCCTAGATCTAGCCCTGGGTCTCGCCAAACGTAAAATGGCCATGGCATGGAAGGCGCATCTGGGCCCCAACATACACTCGTGGCTGCTTGACCTTCGCAGGGCATTGGTGTCGGAACATACGAATCAGCTGGTGATGGCTGCACGAGCGTTAGCGCCTCCGCGACCGAACCCCATCCAATGGCAGGACTACCTGACACTGATCGAGGCCAAGCTCGCCGAGGTGCACCCTCCCCCTTAACCCCGGATATTGACACATGGCCTTGATGCTCCCAACTGCGGGACCCGCCTCCCTATACACACATATATATATATGCATATACGTCCCTTGCTGCCAGATACGCAGGGCCTCTGCCCCCCCTCCTGCCTCTCCTCCCCTTCTTGTATGGCTTCCTTCTCTCCCCCCTCCCGCCACCCTTCCCCCTGGCTCGTCCCCACCTGATGGGCCACAGCAAACATTTAGCTATACACGCGATGCCCACTGACGTACTTCACCTGCATGCACGCTTTGGCCTGTGTCTACACATAGAGATCGACCTTTCGTTCTTCTTTTCATGTTATTTCTCTTTGTTGCCTACATATGACTCAATGGTGGAATTCATCTGTGTAATAATGATGGGTTCTCCTTTTGTTGTTATGACTCGTGTAACTGTTGATAAATATAATATGTCACTGACTTGTGAGGCGGCACAGATGACAAAGTGAACTTTCTTTCTCACTGAACTGGATTCTCCTGGCATCCCGCCTAAGCCACATCATTTATTGCTAACGTAATGTCAATATTAGATTATGTTGTTGTGCAGATGCTAATGATGTCATTTTGTCACAAATTAATAAAAATCATTAAAAAAAAAAAACTGCAGAGGAGATGAAAGAAAGGAAACAAAGTTCTGATCTTAGAGACGGTCACAGTTACCAAGTAGCTTTAGCAATTTGCTTTAACTTGTTTGCACGTTGTGTGCTTTTTGTTCACTTTCTTAATTTTGAAATAGTTTATGAGTAATCTCCGTCCAAACTTCCACAGCGGTGTCTATGGTTGCCAACTTTCACGCATGTCATTATGTGATTGTAGCCACCTCGTTTCCCAATTTTAATGACGTTTGCATGCATTCAGTTTTTTCTGGGATCTGGCTGGACCTAGCAGTTGACTGCAAAATTAACCAGTAGATTCTTGGTAATCGTAGTTCACTTCTCCTTCTCGTTTGTTACTGGTATATCCCTTAATAAGAAATCTTCTGATAAATACAATGCTCATCAGAGACAGATATTAAAAAGTATGCTATTAATTAAATGGAATTTATAAAAAAACATTTCCCTGAAAATAAAAATCCTAAATTTATTTTTTATCTTTGTAATCTAAATTTCATGGATAAAAGATTTTATGTTATTGTTGTTTAAGGACAAAACATTGAGGCCTTTAACATTTATTTTAACTGAACGAAATCCAGATTGTTTCCTTTTGATGGACTGTACTTTCTGGTAACACTCAGTGTGGTTTGTAGTAATTGCATTTGTATACTAGAGTCGCTGTAATTCTGACATTTCATTCAAGCCCCTTACAGTTGTGTTGATGCGCAGAATTAAATAGGCCTCTTTGTGTGAGAAAACCTCTCAGATTAGGCTGGACAGCCATTTGCACTGTTCACTTAAATGTTTTTCATATATGTCCCACTGTTAGAAAATGATCCACCAGTGCTGCAGAAGCTAATTTAGTTCGGATACAAGATTTGTGGTGTATAATCCTTTGTTTTCTTTCCTTGGTGGTTTAGCCCACATATAGTTTCTGGCAAGGCCAGATTATGCCATAGACTACTTTTTTTGTTAGGCAATTAGAGAAAGCAGTGTGTCTCCATTTGATATTCTCTCATTAGAATTCTGTCCCTTCTAGTGTTTGAATACATGTCAATCATGTACCGCATTATGATGTTCTTCATGCGGGGTTAGATTCCAATGTTGTCTAAGATTACTTTTCACAGACTTCGAAGGAATGTATGCCCGGACTAGATGTTTTCCTATTCTAGCATTTTTCTTTAATGCAAACAATGGCCGTTCAAACCCGCACTCTGACTTCAAGAGTAAATGCCAATATAGCATGATGATTTTTTGGAAGTTGTTTGTTTGGGGCCAATATGTGGAAACACATACCAATCGGTCCAACATCTTTTTATTTCTCTTTTCCAAAAGGCAGTCCCTCTGGGTGTACCAAGCTTGCTTGAGTGAATGTTTTAGAAGCTTGTGGGGGTATCTCTGTTCCTATAGCTTAGAGAATAGCAGCATTCTGGAAATAATCATCTTTCAATGTACAGTTTCCCCGTTTCCTTTAAAAGTACCTATACAGTACATTTTTTTTTAGATTCTGAGGGTGGAAACTTGTGAAATGTAGGGCATTGTTTTTACCTGTTGTTTTTTTCTTAACGTGGCATTTTTACAATTGTAATGATAACTTTGTCATTAAACAGGATTTATCATTACAATTCCATAGGTACTAAGCATGATACATCTCCCTCCTTCCAATAGGGAATTATATCTTGTTAGATGTAACAAGATATCCCCAATGTTAACCTATGGGAGAGGTAGGCCTCACAGTAGTGAAAAACGAATTTCAGAGTTTTTTTACTACCAGGACATGTAAAAATTAAAACTACATGCCCTACCTTTTAATTACACACGCACACTGCCCTATGGGCTACCTAGGGCCTACCCTAGCGATGACTTATATGTAATATAAGGGGAGTTTAAGACTTAGCAAGGGGTTTTAAATTCCAAGTTGACATGGTAGTGTAAACTGTACATACAGACTCTGCAGTGGCAGGCCTGAGACATGTTTAAAGGCTACTTAAGTGGGTGGCATATTCAGTGCTGCTGGCCCACTAGTTGCATTTAATTTACAAGCTCTGGGGACATGTAGTGCACTTTACTGGGGACTTGTAGGTGAAATAAATATGTTTAGGGGAGTGAGCATAAACACTCCATTACACTTTGCTAACCAGTGCAAGAGTCCAAAGGCCAGCATAAATGAATTCAGCAAAATTGGAGGCAAGCAGTTGAAATGTTTTGGGGGAGACTACCATAAGGCTGACAGGTCTAACAGACTTCAGTCCCAAAAGACCATAAACAAGGCTCACTGCTGACAGCTTTACAAAGAGGCACAACATGGCTAATAATCAATGATCATGCATACACACACTGGTTACACAATATGGTGGATAAGCCTATAGCTTGACAATGAAGAAGTCACGGAGAACAGAGACATAATTGAAGCTTATGTGGCACACATTGCTTTGACATAATGGTGGACAAACATCACAAAACAAGGAAGGAGAAGGCATTGAAAGTAAAGGCAACATGGCTGCCTATGAGACACATTATTTCACAAAGTGGTGGTTGACCACAAGGCTAGGAAGGAGAGGGCCTAGAAAACAAAGATTAAGTGGCTACAAGTGAGACACAAACTGTTTTCACAACATGGTGGATAAGCACACAGTAAAAAAGAAGGAGACATGAAGGATAAAATGAAAATAACTGCCTGACATGAGCCCCTTCCTCCCCCTGCCACCAACAAACACATGAAGCATTGCTGGGAAAGGATTGCATGATTATATACCCAAAATATGCCTGGACCCATCCATGGGTCAATAAACCATCAGTAAAGCAACAATAATGATTGTAAAAAATCAACCATGAAACAAAATGTAACAGCACAGCAGTATAGACCACAAATAGCCCTATGCAAAATTCCCCAAGCCAAAGACTTTCAAAAGTTACAGAAATGCACATTATTCACACACAAACACCCAATCAAGCAAACATACATAATCATACACACACAGACACAGAAACACACACACACACATTTGGCAGGAATTAAAGGCTGTCCCTCAAATATCTCCAGCAAAGCAGCAGTGAGAATGTGAAAAATACATTAATAAATAACATCAGACTAGACCCTAAACAGTAAAATGCGTTAGTATAATCACACATCTGCACAAAAGCACAAAGAAAGGGAGGAAATATATATTACACCAGACCTCTGCCATTCCAAAATGTCTACTCTCTTTACACTTTTATCACACATAGGCCTGCCCTAAACTCTCTATTTAAAACTCAAGGCCATTCAGTAACAAACAGAGAAAATGAAAAAAAAATAAGAAAGTGACTAATAGTGGTGTCTTGAGCTCCTTCCTTCCTCCACCAACCAGCAAACACATACTGCATTGGAAAGGATTGCACAAATATATATACAAAAAATGCATAGGCCCATCAATGGGTCTATACACCACCAGTAAAGCAACAACGATTGTGAAAAATCAACCGTGAAAAAATGGACAGCACAGCATCATAAAACACAAATAGCCCTTCGCAAAATTACCCCAGCCAAAGACTTTCAGAAGTTGCAGAAATGCACATTTATCACACACGCACCCACTCAAGGACACACGCATGCATGCACACACAGTCACACATACACACACAAAAACCTATACACATACACATGCAAACAATGGAGGGCAAGAATGTACAAGGTGGCTGAGAACATAGCATATTGTCTGGCTACATCTGCCTGTACTCCTGGAACTGCCTACACCCCAGCCACCAGCAGACACATGCAGACACCCAAAAAACTTAATTTGGCAGGAATTCAAGGCCATCTCTCAAATATTCTGCAAAGAACTGCACTGAACTTCCTTGATTTTCCCAAAAAAGAGTGCAAAAATCCACCAGATGATGCGACACAGTTTGCAGGTGCCAGCATGAAAGCAATAACCACTTGCATTCAATTAATTTGCGCTGTTCCTCGGTTTATGCAATAGGATTTTTATGCAAATAAAATCTTATTTACTTGACGTGGCATAATGGCACAATCTCAGGCATTATGACTCGCATCTGTAATGTGAAAGGCCAGAAATGTATCACTACTACATCAGTGTAAAAGAAATTCACCTAGGCTTATCTGCCACCAGTGAGTTCAAGTAGCATGGGTGTGCACTGTTTGCTCCTACCTGGGCCTCTTAAGCAGTTCCCCTATAATTCTCATGGGGTAGATAATGAACGCTCAAGTGTATACCCAACACTATATTTGACCTCCTTAACACCCTAGCGGCCTTGAATGTTAGTACACAAAGGTTGAATAATGTCATGGTGATGGAGGAAAATGAAACTTGCTCGAATGAATCCTCCATTAACTTTAACTAATCATTAAATTAGTAGATGAGTCGAAACTAATATACACCAGACACAGATACACGGGGAGAAAAAGCTTATGCATGCTTGAATTAATGAGAAATAAAATGCAACACGATTAAAACTCGATTTAACTTGCAAAAACGCTTTGCGCATGTGCAAACCCGAATTACGCAGAAATAACGTGACTAACTCGCTTTGAGAGGGAAAACCTCACGCATGCGCCAGAAAGACCAAAACGCGGTCTTGAGGTACCGCAGGCCCGGCATATGCTTGCTTGATTTTACAGAAAGCTGCTGTTATTAACGCTTTTGTCCAAGAATAATAATAATTACATGGGATAGAGTAGAAGTGGGTGGTGAACAGTGAGAATTACATGTTTAAGAAAAAAACATCTGTTTATGATTCTTTTATTAATAGTGTGCATTTGAGCCTGCTAATCCATGACTGAAAAAGAAAATGGCGAAAGCTACGCATGCTCAATGAGTCCATGAAATGACCCGGTGACCGAGAGAGAGCTAAATGACTACCAAGTTCCAAGGACAGAAGGGATGGGAATAGAAGAAGATGTATCGCTCATCTATGAAGCTTGTATTAAATAAATTACGGCATTTGCAACAAAATATGCATGTGAAACCAAAATATATGAATGAGTTGAAGGGGAAGGGTTAGCAAACAATAGGTTTTACTAATAAAAATGAATACGTCAGCCTGGTGTGATGAAGACTCCCCTAACCCCGTCCAATCATATTCCGTATTTTAGTAAAATTTGCAACTCTTGAGGGTGGGACATGAAGAAATAAAGACTATAACTAGAGTGACTTGAGTTAAGTAAAAAGAGAGATGATTCGATGGAGCTGTGAGAGAATTACTGCTGCTGGGAGCTGAGCACGAGAGAGCAGAGAGAGAGAGAGAGACGGGAGCAGACTCAGAAGATCCAGAGTACTGCCTGATTAGACTTGAAGATTGCCGAAGAATATCGAGGAGGGAGATAGTGTAAGAGAGGGAATCGCCCTGGTGCATTGGGTTTGTAGAGAAGTCTAGTAAGTATCAGATCTGTCCTGATCCTATCCTATAATCTTTGTCTCCTGATCCTAAGTTAGGGGACCCCCACCAGTCCTTTGGCCAGAGGGGTGGTTTTCCAGTCATCTTTATTAGGTAAATGTCATTCTATCCAAAATTTGCATATTTCTTTGCAAATGTATTATAATGTTCCTTTTGTCTCTACATCTATCCACTCTCATGCGTTTGATTTGTTGAATGAGCTTGTGTAATTGAATGTATTATGCTATATGATTGTTCTCTCTCCCACTTAAGAAAGATGGAGTTTGCACTGTGTACCTATAATTGATGAGCGTTCAACTTAATGACTGAAATTTTAGATAAACTTATTATTATTATTATTATTCAGAGTCTGTGGTTATTTCACTAAGAATTTTAGTTAAGAAGTTGTTAATTTCACCATCAACTAACTCAACTAATGGTCCATCGACCAGAGGAAGAGTGTTGATTCATGAAGATTAGTTAGACATTGAAATGATACTGTAATTGATTTGTAGTTACAGGGAAATAACTAATCAGAACTTAAGTGAATTATAAAACTTGACCCCCCAGCGGAATTGGTCAGGGAATGCAAATGATCATATTTGGATAAATGTATATGGGCCCATTGAAAAATTTAGTTTTTGTGTAAAATATCCAACCCTGGCCTCTTTGCGCTGGATCAGTTTTTCTGGTAGCAGAGTTATGGTAATTATTGATTAGTTTGGTGATTATTGATTGTTGATTATTGACTATATGTTCTTAACATGAAAAGTTAGTGTCCTGTTCTATATTGTCTGGAAGTACAGGTACAGAGATACCTGGGAATCCCGGGAATGGAATTTTGAAGAGTGTGGTAAGGAAATCACACTGCAGAAGGTTACTCGTCTGTTGTCATAATACCTAAAAGCTACGGAGGGCTGTAGGTGTTATATTAGGGACTATATTGTATAAAAGCTGAGAGTGAGTGATTGCGAAGGGTCCACCTGTGAAACTTTGGCCTTACCGGAAGGAGGAGTATCCCTAGAGGAGTAATAGGTCCTCCCCGAGCTTAAGTGAAGGGTAAACAGTGGTTTTTACTCGCAGTGTAAGGAAGTACTTTCTCTTTGAAGCAAGTGAATACACTATCTATGAATTAGCGGAGCAGACAGAGTAGCGCTGTTTTTACGTTGTTACTAACAGAAAATGTATTAAGAAAGTTTAGAAAATACATTGTCGTATTACCTTGTGAATGGAGGGTCAGTAGCAGGAGTCATACTGACGTCACAGAGAGCCGCGCTGGTATTGGTTGAGACAGCGGGCATGTAACAAGTGCCGATTGTAAAGGGAGGGTCAGTAGTAGGAGTAATACTGACGTCATAAAAAGCTGCGCTGGTACTTGTCAGACAAGTGGGTGTGTGGAAAGCTCTGATTGGGTGGCAAACAAGAGCCGCACAGGTATTGGTTGTGGAAGAAAATACGTAGTGAGCTCCAATTGGACTGTTGGTGTGAGTCGCGCTGGTATAGGACAAGTGTGGGAAAAGGATACGTAAGGATACGGAAGAGTTTTTAAAAAAAGGTTTTTAGCTGCTGAAACAATTAGTCACAGGAATCAGAAGAATGAAGCTAATTAATAAAATCAAAAATTTCTTTAAAAAAGATAAACGTGTAGTTACCAGAGAAGGAATTCTTATGCCACCTCCGAATACGCCTGCTTCCTTTATGATGTTGGAACGAGGATACCATACTTGTGTTTGGTTGCAAAATTGGGTGGCGTATACGAAAGGTGATGGTGTTTTAGCTTTTCCTGAAAATGGTACGTTTAATGTAAGGATTCTTCAGAATTTGAGAAATTGGATGAATTCATTAGAACCTATACCTAGGGTTAACTGAGTATGAAGCTTTGGAGGAATGGGAAGTTGAGGCATTTGAGTAAGAGAAATACAGAGGAGGTAGAAGAATAAATAGAGGATTTTTTCCAAGATTTCCGTTTGATACTCAAGGAGATGAGATGAAAAGATGGAGAAGAGCTGTAGTAATGGAAGGGTTGTATCCAATATCGATGGCTGAGGATCAAGTAGGGAGTAAATGTAAAGAAAAAATGAAACACACAGGTATGGCAGGAACAGAATGTGATGAAACTGATGATGAGTTATTAGAGGACATTTTAGTTAAAAGACCTCGGCCTTATCAAGAAAATGCTGGAGAGGTAACTCCAAGTGCACCAATGATGAGAACTCCATTAGTTCCACAGGTTTTATATGATCCAACATTTACCCAAGTGTTACAGGAAAAGGAAAGGGATGCATTGAATAGAACAAAAGAAGAGATAATTCAGAAAATAAATCAGTTAAGTTTAAATGCTGAAGCCTTGACAGTACCAGTAACGATAGGTCCGGTTATTCCATTATATGGGGATAAACGAGACACCCCGAGATTACAAACAGTGACAGTCCCACAAAATAATGTTAGAAAAGAGGTAGTAATGTCAGAAGATCTAACCAGTGAGAGTGATTCAAATATCTCGTTACTAGATCTCCCTAATATTGAAACAGTGACTGAAACCCCGAAAAGAGGCTCACCAGTGAATAAAAGGAGAAAGGAACTGATTGTCACTCCAGTAGCAGGAAATTCTAAAGGATTTTCGCCAGAAGACCTAGAGGAGTGGGCGAAAGGATTAGACAAGAAGAAACCCCAAACACCAAGTATAGATGCGGCCAAGTTGAAAGTGGATTTGGAAGAAATGATCATTGGCACAATAAGCCCAGATAGATTAGGTACATTCAGAGATGATGAATTGTTGTTTTTGTGTAAAAGTATAACATGGAGAGCAAAGAATCTGCATGAGAAAATAGTAGAAGTTGCTTCAGAATTTGGAAAGGATGTTGAAAAATCGAAATTATTGCAGAAACCATGTAGGGCAGAATTTACTGAAAAGGATTTAGAAAGTTTGAATGCGTCAGGAAGGAGATTACAGATCAAAGAATTAATCAATATATTGAAGAAATGGGGAGATGCAGACAGATGGAGAGGTAGATGGACAAGGAAAAGGGATGAGGCAGCTACAAAGGAAGCATCCGCGTTCCCATTAAGAGTAATAGAACAGGTTAAAAGAGTGTGTCCAATGAGAGAAGTTCCTGGTGGTGGATATGTTCATGTTCCTTGGTCTAGACAGGATATTTTGTCTTTTACGAATGATTTTCCCAGATTAAGGGAGAAACCAGTTGAATGGTTCAAGCAGGTAGAGAGGTTTGTGAAAGTTTCAAAGGTATTATTAAAGGATTTGGATGGCCTGTTTGATATAGTGGTACCAACTGATTTGTGGACAGAATGTAAGATTACGGTTGATTGGCCAACTGAAGAGTATCCAAGAGATGCAAAGACAGGTGCACCTTCAGAAGATGTGATGAAAATGTATCAGCAAGTGATTACTTTCTTGAAAAGGAAAATTCCTCCAAAGGAAACGGATTGGGTTAAAAAAGATAGAACAACTCAAGAACCAAAAGAGTTAGTGCATGCGTATTACCAAAGGCTGTTGCAAGTATTTAAACAGTATAGTGGATTTGAAAATATTGGTGACAAGGATATGGGACATTTTGTGTACAGGTTTGTGTATGGATTGAGATCAGAAATGAGTCAGATGATTCAGCAGCATATGCTTTGCTGGCAAAGTAAGCCCATTGATGACATCTTGAAGTATGCGAAGTATTGTAGTGATGATATTGACGCAAAACACAAGAAATTGAAAGAAAAGATGATGTGGGCACAAGTGAAGTTTGCAGAACACCAAGAGGCAAGTACTGGTTCTCAAAATGATAATCAGTCGAATGACCAGAATCAGAATAGTCAAGGATCAAATGGAATAAAGGAAAAGGGCGAAAAAGTAGAGAAGAAGTGAAAAAGAAGTATCCTTGTCATGAGTGCGGAAAGCATGGACATTGGAAGAATGAGTGTAGAAACGTTCAACAGAATAATGGGGTAAATTAAAATTTAAATCCACAGATGCAGAATGAGGTGGTTGTGAACCAGCAGCAACAGCAACAGGTAGTTACTCCACAGTTACAGGTGCCACAAGCCCCTATACCCAACTGTATGAACGCTCAAGTGCAGAGATACAGTGTGAACACCGGATTTCGTGGAGAGAGTGGTAAGAATACACAAACGGTTCAACAATATTGGATGCAAAGTAATGAGAGTGATTCGGATGTTTCTCAATGACGGTGCCTGAGGGGGGGAGGAAGAATGCGCGCTTGGCGCATCCTTGGCGGTAGATCAGTCAGGTCCATTTCTGGATGGAATTGTGGAAGGTAATGATATCACTTTCCTAGTGGATACTGGTGCTACCCGTTCTACTGTGAGAGCAGCAGAAATTCCAAACCTACCCCTCTCGGGAGAAACTATCCAAGTTGTCGGAGTCTCAAATAAGCAAATAAAAACCCCCGGTTACTAAACCAATAGAAGTGAATATCGGAAATTTCAAAGACATGCATCGGTTTGTGGTGTGTGATTCAAGCCCAGTTAACTTGTTAGTGAGGGATTTGTTGTGTAAAATGAACTGTACCATCTATTGTACACCTGATGGTATTGCTTTCCAAACACCTGATGAAGATATCGCTTTCAAAATGATGCTAGCAAAACAAGGAACAGAAGTGGATGGGATGTTTTCACTCCTGACTGAAAGCAGTCTGCCTGATGAGCTGAGAGACACAGTGAGATCAGATGTGTGGGATTTTTCAGGAAAAGAAATTGGTCTGATGGCAAATTTAGACCCAATTAAAATAATGGTGAAAGAAGGTGCGATTTATCCAAACACACGACAGTACAAAATGAGTCCAGAAGTAAAAGCAGGAGTTGCTCCAGTAATTGATCAAATGATTGAACAAGGTATTTTGAAAGAAATAATGCGCAGTCCTTGTAATTCGCCAATCATGGGACTTAAAAAGCCTAGTGGCAAATATAGGATAGTGCAAGATTTAAGGAAAATCAATAAGATAGTAGTACCCTGTTGTCCAGTAGTACCAAATCCAGCAGTAATTCTTTATCAGATACCTTGGGATGCACATTGGTATACAGTGATTGATTTGTGCCAAGCATTCTTTTCGATTCCTTTGCATATAAATAGCCAATATCTCTTTGCATTTCGGTTCGAGGACCGTGTTTTGGCATGGTGCCGAGTTCCTCAAGGGTACACAGAGAGTCCCTCGATTTTCAATCAAATCTTGAAAAAGTATTTGGAAACATTGGTTATGCCAGGAAATTCAGTTTTGGTTCAGTACATTGATGACCTATTGGTGGCATCAAAGACAAGAGAGGCCTGTGTCATAGACACAATTGCTTTACTGAACCATTTGGCAGAAGGAGGACACAATGTGTCATCAGAAAAATTACAGTTTTGCCAACAAGAAGTCCAATATTTGGGACACAAGATAGAAAAGGGAGTTAGAAAAGTGACACCAGAGAGAATAAAAGTGATTCGACAGATGAATCTGCCTAAAACTAAGAAAGAAGTACGAATGTTTTTGGGAGTGATTGGATACTGTTGTCAGTGGATCAGTGGATTTTCATTGCTTGCAAAACCACTAATACAATTGACACGAAAGGATGTGATAGATCCGGTTGAATGGGATGATGAAAGCGAGGATGCATTCATAAGACTGAAGGATTGTTTGTGTCAAGCACCAGCATTAGGAATGCCTGACTATACGAAAGAATTTGCTTTGTTCTGCTGTGAGAGGGAAGGATGTGCGCTTTCAGTGTTAACCCAAAGACATGGATTGATGCGACGTCCAGTGGCATATTTTTCTGCCACTCTGGATTCTGTGGCTGCAGCATTGCCTGGCTGCTTAAAAGCAGTAGCTGCTACTTGTGTGAGTCTGGAGCAGAGTGAGTCTATTGTAATGGGACATCCCTTGAAGCTATATGTGCCACATTCTGTCGAGATCCTTTTAACAAGGACTCAAACTCAGCACTTGACCCCTAGTCGGCTGACTAAGTATGAAAGAGTGATCCTAGGTGCTGAAAATGTAAGCGTGATAAGATGCACCACAGTGAATCCAGCAACCTTGTTGCCGGACCCATTCTGTGGAGAAGTAAAAGAAGAAGTTGATCATGATTGTTTGGATCTAACAGAAATGTGTACAAAGCCCTGGCCGGACATCTTTGACGTCCCATTGGGAGAATCAGATTATGTATTGTTTGTTGATGGGTCATGCTTGCGAAAACAAATGGAGAACTGAGTGCTGCCTATGCTGTATGTACTATATCTGCTATCATAGAAGCATCCTGTCTAAAAGGAGTCAAGTCTGCACAAATATCTGAATTGGTAGCTTTAACAAAAGCCTGCAAGATTGGGAAAAAATTGAGAGTAACCATGTTCACGGATAGTCAATATGGTTTTGGGGTTGTGCATGATTTTGGCCAATTATGGATGCAAAGGGGATTTCTGACTTCTTCAGGTTCTCCTATCAGAAACAGTAAAAATGTCAAAGAACTGTTGGAAGCATTACAATTGCCAAAAGAAATTGCAGTGGTCAAGTGTGCCGCACATAAGTCAGGAAATGATTATGTGACACAAGGCAACAAATATGCTGACCAAGTTGCACAATTTTGTGCTCGAAATACAATGTCTTTGAACAAAAGGTTGGAAAGAGAAACTATCAATTGCCAACTAATGTTTTTATCTGCTTTTGAAACATGGGATGAAGTTAGGCAGTTACAGGATGAGGCAAATCCAAAAGAAAAGGAACTTTGGATCAAAACAGGATGCACAAGAAGAGCAGATGACGAAGTATGGGTGTGTCCAGATGGTAGACCAATAATGCCAGACAGTTTATTATCACAAATGGCAAGAGTATATCATGGAGCTACACACATTGGGAGGGATGCCATGATTAGACACTTCAGGAAGACATGGTATAATCCCAAGTTTATACTTATTGCAGAGAGTCTCTGCCAACGATGTTTGACATGCCAACAGCAGAATCCAGGTAGAAAGACAGTTGTCAGTTGTGGAAAAATAGGAAAGGCAGAGGGACCATTTACAAGGCTGCAGCTCAACATTGTAGAACTGCTGTTGTGTAATGGTTTGAAGTACGTCCTTGTCATTGTGTGTCTGTTTTCTCAATGGGTGGAAGCCTATCCAATGAAAAGGAATGACAGCCTCACAGTTGTCAAATTACTGTTGAGGGAGCTCATTCCAAGATTTGGGTTTCCAGTCACTTTGGAATCAGATAGAGGACCTCATTTTAATAATGAGATAATTCGATTAATCTGTACAGCTCTAAAACTTGAACAGAAACTACATTGTGCCTATCAACCAGAAGCTTCTGGATTGGTTGAGCAGCTCAATGGCACAATAAAATCCAGGTTAGGAAAGGTGTGTGCATCCACTTCACTGAAATGGCCTGATGCTTTGCCCCTTGTCTTGATGAGTCTTAGAAGCATCCCTGACAGAAGAACAGGATTGAGTCCTCATGAAATTCTCATGGGAAGAGCAATGAGACAAGCATTTGTACCTGGAAACAAACTGATGAATATAACTGATGATCTAATATTGGACTATTGTAAAGGACTAGCTGATCTGGTACGTTCTGTGTCTCACCAAGTTGGAGAAGATGCAGCCACAGCACAGCTGAATCAAGCTCATGATTTGTGTCCAGGAGACTGGGTTGTGATAAAGAAGCACACAAGAAAATCGTGCTTAGAACCCAGGTGGAAAGGACCGCATCAAATTATATTGGTCACAACAACAGCAGTGAAGTGTTTTGGCTTGCCAAACTGGATCCATGACAGTCATACACAAAGAGTCCCAAGTCCACCTGAACAACAAGAGCAGCAACTGGTAGAGCAAAGAGAAGAACCAGAAGCTGACAGTTGTGAAGTCGAAGAAAACAGAGAAACAGACTCTGAAGAATGCATCGATGATGAACAACCAAGTACAAGTCAAGTAGGGTGGGCACTAGATATTGGGTCTCAAGAAACTGTTGTAGAGGCTGAGGAAGAGCAAGAGATTGAAAGACCAGAACAAATTGAAACAGAAAATCCAGATCAAGCTCAATCAGAAGAAGAAAATGAGAGATTGACAGGATCAGAACAAATTCAGTCAACAGAAGAATCTGCAGCAGGAAACTCAGATCAAGCTCAATTAGAAATAGAAAGAGAAGAACTAAAAGATCAAGAAGAAATTCAATCGACAGAAAGACAAAAATTAGAAAGCCCAGAACAAGCTCAGCTAAAAGAAAAAGAAAATAAAAGAACACTAGAAATGGGTGAAGAAGGTGAAAAGGCCGTACAAACAAAGAGGGTCAAAAAAAGTGATCACAGGTCAAGTGGAGTGAAAGGACTAAAATATATTCTAAAAAGAAGAACAGAGAAAGAACAAGAACAAGTAAATGAAGTATCGAGTCAAACTGAGCAAGAACAACTAAGAAAAAGACCTTTACGAAGATCAAAAAAACTGAGAGTTCCGAGCAGACAATATAAAGCTCCTGAATGGACATACACTATCCTTGAAGACTTTGAGAATCTTGATCTAAACGAAGAACAAGAAAATGTCACTAATGAAAGAAGTGACGAAAGCAAATTGAGACCACCTTAAGAGAAAAGACTGTGACACAGAAGGTGGAAATTTTACAAACAAGTAAAGAAGAGAATAAAAGAACCAGATGAGGAAAAGAAATTAAAGACAAAGGGGTAACACAAGACGAAAAGCTGTTGAAGTGTGGGATCACACAAAGATTATTATATATATATTCTAGTTTTAAATTAAATTTAGAATTTAGAAGAAAATTTAGAGGTTAATACATTTTAGAAAATTAAAATGGCAGAAACAGAAGTGACTGAACATCCGAAATCTAGTTTAAAACGAAGATGTGTTAAATATTGTTTGTGTAGTATGTTTATGCTAATACTAATGTGGTTATTGCTAACAGTCGTGATACCTGTTTTAATGGTAGCTAACAATAGAAATAATACTAATACAAGTGATCAAGTGAATGCAGGTACTAAAAGAACAACTGCCACTAATTTAGAGCAAAAAGATGAGATCATGTATCTACTGGCAGGTTAAACAGTGACTCATCATTAAATGTGTTTACTAAACTTCTTTATGAATACGTAGATACAATGGATGTGAGCCATTGCTATGTTTGCATGAAATTACCTACGTCTGTCTCGGAGGGAGTGACCTATCACCATCTTCCTTTAACATATGGTGTGTCATGTAGTGTTGTCTCCAGTTTGTTCTATAAAACAGGCAAATTGCAGTATTATTATTCTAACATGGATTTAGTATTCCCAGAGATTCCTATTAGAAGAAATCTAAACCCAGTGCTTAGTGCTAAAGATGCAGAATTTATGGGCGAGTTCTTCCTAACAACAAACCCAATAGACATAACATATGCACATAAGATTTTCTAAATTTAGTAGAGGAAAGAAGACAGGATTTTCAAAAGAAGGCTGCTGAACAGAAGTCACATGTACCTCCATGGACAAGTAAGGAGGGAAACTATAAGAAAGGCGAGACTCATGCTGCAATGTCTCTAGACTTGTCAAAGTTCGGAAAATTCTGTCTACATAGACTAAAAACTGACTATAACAACATTTTCATTGGTTCTAGTGAATGTGAACACACCTTCCTAATCATGGGGGAATGGGGACTAAAAGGGGGAACTGATCCCGTCTATCCGGGAATATATTATGTGTGTGGTAAGAATGCCTATTATAGGTTGCCAACACAATGGTATGGTAGTTGTTATCTTGGGATAGTATTTCCAAAAGTGTACCACATTACTAAGAACAATTAAATGAATGTAATAAGTCAAGGACTAAAACGAAGAAAAAGAACAAGTATTTCAGAAATAATAGGTGATATATTTGGTGCACTGATACCATCAGTTGGAGTCATACTGAATTCACATAAGATACGCAAATTGTCAACAGTAGTTGATAGTCTATCGACAGATACTGCTGGGGGATTCTTAATGATTAATACCGAAATGGTTGCAATTAGATCTATGGTTTTGCAAAATCGACTTGCACTTGATATATTATTGGCAAAAGAGGGTGGAGTCTGTGGCATGTTGAAAATCCAACATTGCTGTACATATATCCCAGACAAAAGTAAAGGTATTGAGGGATATATTAAGAATATTACAAAGATTCATGACGATTTGACCCAACTGGAGGTTGACGGTGTTTGAAAAAGACTTAATAAAAGTATTTCCACTATAGGTAGTTGGTTTTCCACTTTAGGGAGTAGTCTATTAGGGAAGATCCTAATACCAGTAATTTCTATAACAATAGTAGCTCTGATAATGATAATGACATATAGATGTTGCAAGAATAAAACAAATGCAAGAATGGTAGCCGAAATAAAGAATAAAAGAATGGGAAGAAAGAGAAACAGGGAAGAAATCGAATTAGAGGAAATGAAAGGAAGTTTATATGATAAAATGAAAGGAGTAGGCATGAAAAGGAAAATTGAAGAGTTAGAAGAAAGAAAGGAAGATACTAAAAATTAAATGAATAAAGTTGGCACTTGGTAATGATGGGTATTTTTATGATGGCTCAAAAATGCCATCAGAGGGGGGATTGATGGAGCAAGGATTCGAGAAAATGAAACTTGCTCAAATGAATCCTCCATTAACTTTCACTAATCATTAAATTAGTAGATGAGACTAAACTAATACACACCAGACACAGATACACGGGGAGAAAAAGCTTACACATGCTTGAATTAATGAGAACTAAAATGCAACACGATTAAAACCCGCTTTAACTTGCAAAAACGCTTTGCGCATGTGCAAACCCGAATTACGCAGAAATAACGTGACTAACTCACTTTGAGAGGGAAAACCTCACGCATGCGCAAGAAAGACCAAAACGCGGTCTTGAGGTACCGCATGCCCGGCATATGCTTGCTTGATTTTAAAGAAAGCTGCTGTTATTAACACTTTTGTCCAAGAATAATAATAATTACATGGGATAGAGTAGAAGTGGTTGGTGAACAGTGAGAATTACATGTTTAAGAAAATAACATCTCTTTATGATTCTTTTATTATTAGTGTGCATTTGGGCCTGCTAATCCATGACTGAAAAAGAAAATGGCGAAAGCTACGCATGCTCAATGAGTCCATGAAATGACCCGGTGACCGAGATAGAGCTGAATGACTGCCAAGATCCAAGGACAGAAAGGATGGGAAAAGAAGAAGATGATTCGCTCATCTATGAAGCTTGTATTAAATAAATTACGGCATTTGCAACAAAATATGCATGTGAAACCAAAATATATGAATGAGTCGAAGGGGAAGGGTTAGCAAACAATAGGTTTTACTAATAAAAATGAATACGTCAGCCTGGTGTGATGAAGACTCCCCTAACCCCGTCCAATCATATTCCGTATTTTAGTAAAATTTGCAACTCTTGAGGGTGGGACATGAAGAAATAAAGACTATAACTAGAGTGACTTGAGTTAAGTAAAGAGAGAGATGATTCGATGGAGCTGTGAGAGAACTACTGCTGCTGGGAGCTGAGCACGAGAGAGCAGAGAGAGAGAGAGAGACGGGAGCAGACTCAGAAGATCCAGACTACTGCCTGATTAGACTTGAAGATTGCGGAAGAATATCGAGGAGGGAGAGAGTGTAAGAGAGGGAATCGCCCTGGTGCATCGGGTTTGTAGAGAAGTCTAGTAAGTATCAGATCTGTCCTGATCCTATCCTATAATCTTTGTCTCCTGAACCTAAGTCAGTGGACCCCCACCAGTCCTTTGGCCAGAGGGGTGGTTTTCCAGTCATCTTTATTAGGTAAATGTCATTCTATCCAAAATGTGCATATTTCTTTGCAAATGTATTATTATGTGCCTTTTGTCTCTACATCTATCCACTCTTATGCGTTTGATTTGTTGAATGAGCTTGTGTAATTGAATGTATTATGCGATATGATTGTTCTCTCTCCCACTTAAGAAAGATGGAGTTTGCACTGTGTACCTACAATTGATGAGCGTTCAACTTAATGACTGAAATTTTAGATAAACTTATTATTATTATTATTATTCAGAGTCTGTGGTTATTTCACTAAGAATTTTAGTTAAGAAGTTGTTAATTTCACCATCAACTAACTCAACTAATGGTCCATCGACCAGAGGAAGAGTGTTGATTCGTGAAGATTAGTTAGACATTGAAATGATCCTGTAATTGATTTGTGGTTACAGGGAAATAACTAATCAGAACTTAAGTGAATTATAAAACTTGACTCCCCCAGCGGAATTGGCCAGGGAATGCAAATGATCATATTTGTATAAATGTATATGGGCCCATTGAAAAATTCAGTTTTTGTATAAAATATCCAACCCTGGCCTCTTCGCGCTGGATCAATGGTACTCAGAGTAGTCCCTTAGTATTTTTCTTCTCTCTCAGAGTTACAGGTAGCCCCTAAACTAGTTAACCAAGCATGGGGATATACCAGGACAAACACAGGACGTTCAAGATGAAGGCCAAATATTATAGCAATTCAAGCTGCCGCCATTCATCCTAATGGGCTGAGGGGTCATGCCCCCTCACCTTTTGCCCAAAAAGAAGAGTGTCTGTCAAACTGAGCAAAGGTCAGCCTGACAGACTCTCTTTATTTTCAGGTCAGGCAGCCAAGAGCTAGACGTGCTCTAATTCGCAGGCTCCTGGCTGCCTGAGCTGAACTTTGTCGCGCTGAAGAAGTCATAGTTCCTGTGGGCATACCCTCTTCAACCTGGCTTCTCCCACTTATGATGAGGGCGAACGTCTCGGATTGCCTTGGACCTGGTCACTTCAGTTCTAAGCCCTGAAGTTCCCAGGGCTGAGTGTCAACCAGTGACACCTCATCACAGAGTGGGGTCAGCAGACCTCATCTCACTGTGATGAGTGAGGGACTGCTGCCTTCTCTCATTGGCTGAAATTAGGTCAGTCAATGAGGAAAGGCAGAAGTGCCAACCCTCCTAGGACCTCCGAGGCAAGACAGAGTGGGGTGGGGTCAGCAGACCCCATCTCACTCTGTGACGAGTGAGGGACTGCTGCCTTCTCTCATTGGCTGAAATGAGGTCAGTCAATGAGGAAAGGCAGAAGTGCCAACCCTCCTAGGACCTCCGAGGCATCACAGAGTGGGGTGGGGTCAGCAGACCCCATCTCACTCTGTGACAAGTGAGGGACTGCTGCCTTCTCTCATTGGCTGAAATGAAGTCAGCCAATGAGGAAAGGCAGAAGTACCAACCCTCCTTGGACCTCCGAGGCAGAGCTGTGTAGGTAAGGGTGATATTTGTTTTTATGTTTGGCGCGTGTATGAGTGTATGTATGATTATTTGGCAGTGTGTGTTGTGAATGGATGTGTGTGTGTGCGCACTAGTGTGAATGCTTGGGTGTGAGTCAGTGCTTAAGTGTGCGTTTGTGTACCATCTGCCTCCCTCCCTGATAAACGTACCAGCCGCCACCTTTTTTAAGCTTGCACTGCTGATAGTCTAAGGGCCAGGTTTGTAAATGACTACTGGTCCTGCGCTTGCATGCCTTCAAACGTCAGCTTTTTGAAAGGTCAGAATGTTGTTAAAAACATAAACCTTTGCTAAAGTCAGGGCTGCCAAGCTGGGAGATCTGCAGCGAGTGAGATTGTGAAACGTTACAGTAGTCCTGACATCAAAAGCTGTGTCATGAGCTTCCTTAAGGTCCAATACGCTGCACAGGATTGCTATAAACGTGAATGGGGTTTAGGCTGAGTGATTGACACTTGGCAGGTATGAAAAGGGCACATACCACGTTCCATTATTCATGCCATTCGCCATACCGTGGACTGAATCTGGAAGCCTTCTCATGACAAATATTTGCTTTGCGAGGAATTGACTAGCGCCCTTACTCAAGCTACAGCATTTACGAGTGTCATCAAAAGCAGCACAGACAATAAACTAACAAGAAAACTCAGAGAGGGGCTCATACTAGATTTCACGATAAACTGTTTTAAAAGTACATTTGCTTAAATAAATACATATTTCAGAATTCCTAGAAACTCTTTTAAAGCCGCACAAATAATTATTTGCACAGGTTTGCACACAACTCCTGGATTGCTGCCCGCACCGCCGCTGAATTTCTCTTGTAGGTAAGTATTTAATTAATTATTATTATTTATTTTTTGTATTGCAAACTGGGCTCGCAGGGTCTGAGTACTGGATTGTATTTATGAGCAAGTTAATGTGTAAAGAAACTTTAAACTAAGTTACAATGCTGCCAAAAATTGGGAAGAACTTGAAGCACCAGAAGTTTGCAAAGTTTATTTATACAGAATTTAAGCGCAAGCTGTTGAGTGAAACTACTTGGGCAGAGTTATGCTACTAATTGATCAAACAATAACAAAGCTAATGGTTCTCGCCTTTCCTGACCTTGTGGCTCTGTCAATTATTGATGCCAATGCTGTAATTAAAAATAAGAGATCCAAAATGGCATTTCCAGCCCAATGACATTTACGCATGCATGCGTCAACAAACATGCACACGTAAGAAAGATGATGCAGCAACAACCATGTTTTTTACTGCATGGCTGCCCCAGCACGATGACCCATAGGAGCATGTGAGTCCCTACTCCTGTGTCATGATGCTGCAGCAGCAATTTTATTCACTTTAAATTTACGATTCCAAATGGAACGTGCTCATCTTGCAGTTGTAAATTATATACTAAAAGTTGCATGAAAGCTTATAATCTAGAATGAAGCAACACAGCAGCAAATTGCAACTGAAGGAACAGGGCGGGGCAGGGAAGCAATGGAGGAGCAAGAGAGTGGGGGAGCAACTGGCACCGCTTGGAGGAATGTGAACAGGGAGCAACTGTGGAGCTGCAGGGAGTTAAAAAAAAGCAGAGTGGGGTTGGGATGTGCAACAGAGGCACTGTGGGAAAAAACATGAAGAGCACAGGGAGATGGGGCTGCGAGTGGGAAACAGCAAACAAGAGAAAGAGCAAGAAAAAAACGTGCACTCCCATGGAGTGATGAAAGCAAAAGGAAAAAGTAGTTCCCTGAATGTAAGCTGTGGAGGGATACATGTTATCCATTCAAAACAATGGTGAAAAAACTATACTCCAGGGGAGGGTCAAACACAGGAAGAGAAAGGCAAGCATCATATAGGAAAACAAAACATAATGAGATTGACAAGAAAGCCAACCAATATTTAGCAATAGGATGCCCCAAAATTCACTTTTAATATTGGTATTGTACACTCCCCAAGACAACTCACTACATGTGCTTACACATATTTTTTCTGATGTGTAAGTCATACCTGAGTTCAGAAATGAGGTTGTAAATGAACCAAACAAGTCTAACCTATGATTACGGAGGAGTGTATCTGTTACAAATAGAGTCTCTGGTTGGCTAGGGTACGCACCTAAGCCAGGCAGGACCCAACATTCTAGTCAGGGCAGGTCAGATACACACCAAGATAACCTGTGCTCACCCTCTGGTAGCTTGGTGCAGAGCAGGCAGGTTTATCATCAGAAGCAATGTATAAAGCGTTTCTGCAACACACTCACACAGCGAAACAATGAATACACTGCAAAAGAGACTCCACGCAGGATTATGTAAAAATAGATCTCTATATTATATATCACAACAGACCAAAATGACATGATTCAATAAATACCTTGTGAATTATGCAATTGTAAAGTATCACAGTGAATGCACTTTTAAATATCTCCCTCGTTGTAAGGTCAGGATGATAGCAATACTGAATACACCTTCCCAAATATGTAGGCTTGAAACAGATAACAATACGTTCATCCATCATTAAATATCAGGCTTAGAAGCACCTGTGCTTCTATTCAAATCTTTACAGTACATTTCTGTGAGAGACCCCTTGACAGAGATTAACCCAGAGGACTTCCCTCACTTTAGAGCAGGGAAAGAACAATGCTCCCGTGGCCTCCATGGGAAATGGAGCGTCACCAAGGTAGGATTAAATCCAGTCACCTACAAGCGCAGCTACAATTAATTAATTAATTCTTGGGTGATGAGTGGTTTCTTCACCGTCGCCAATGAGTGCAGTGAAGCTATCCTGGGCACAGAGTCCTATTTCAGGTGCGGCGAGCATAGATGGCTGCTGGGGGGAATATCAGCCACAGACTTCGGAGGCGATGTCCCCCTCCCTAGGAGTCATGCAGGAGCCGCTTTGCACTCTATATGTGTGGCGTTGCAGTGGCCTCTCGTCGGGGGAAGGCGGGGCGCAGAATCGTGCTGATAACCCCTCTGTGTCAGACAGCCATGATTGACAACACAGTGTGCTGTCATTACTCGGGACCCTGCAGCATTCGGCCAGGGAAGCACAGATCCCTTTTTAGTGAGAAAGAAAATGAAGCGCTTAAGCCCGGCTGGTGATCAGGCAGCACTTGTTCCCCTCACTCGAAGTTCTGCGTATTCACAGTGTGGACTGCAATGGCAAATTTTGTTCAGTGCGGCAATGTCAAACTTTACTACCCTGGACGTCCAGTCCGGGTGGAAGCAGCAAAACCTTTGTGCTTTTCTTGACCACATGAGGATTCAGGCCGGAGAGTCAAGCAGTCTCTGGGCAGCCCAAGGCACTACGCTGGAACCAAGTCAAGCGTGAATGTGTTTGGCAGGCTGAAAATGCCAGACTCAGAGTCCCACGGCAATGAAGCTGAGGCAGAGTCTTTTATGGTCCTGAGATTCTGAATGAACAGGGGGCAATCCAACAAGCCCTTGGAGAATACTTGGGGGGCACAAAGGAGTTAGCAGGCAGCAGGCCAGCACATAAAGGCTGGTTGCAAAGTGGCAGTCCCTCCTGCAACCCAGCAATCAGCAGGCCAAAACTGCAAAGCAGTCAGCAAAAATGGCGGCCCATCCTGGCAGCACAGCAGTCCTCTGGCAATGTGCACATGTAGAGCCAGCAGTGTCTGTTTACAAGTTCCATGCAGTGCCTAAAAATGTGGGGTCAGAGACCCAGTACTTATACTCCCACATGTCTTTGATGTAGGGGGTGAATTCAAAAGAACCCTTAAAAATGCACAACAATGACTTTCAGCCCAGCCCTGGCTCCAGATGATCAGTGGGGGGAAACCAGTCCTTTGCGTGAGGGCAGGACACAACCTGTTCAAAGTTAAATGTTACCCACCTCTCCCTCTCCCAGACCAGGAAGACTATCAGTATGCAGATTAATGCAGATGTATCCCCTGTCACACCCAGCTCTTCCTGTGTTGTGGCTGCCAAGAGGTTATGCACAAAGTGTAGCTGTCACCCTGCCCATATGTATTGGAAGCAGGCTGCAAAGCACAGAGTCATAGGCACAGAGAAATATCCTGTGTCTAAAAGTGGAATTTCTAAAATAGTAAGAAGTAAGTAAGCAGGATTTGTCACTACCATTCTAAGCATACCAAACATGGTAACGCCACTCCTTTCTGATCAGGAATTACCACTTAAAAGTAAATAAGGGAATTCCCAATGATAGCCTGAGAAGAGCAGGCCCCACAGCAGTGTAAAACTAAATAGGCTGTTTATCACTACCAGGACATGCAAAACATAAAGGTACATGTCCTACCTTTTACTTACACAGCACCCTGCCCATAGGGCTACCTAGGGCCTAATGTAGAGGTGACCTGTGTTTAATGAAAGGAGAGTTTAAGGCTTGGCAAATAGTTTTAAATGCCAGGTTGACGTGACAGTAAACTGTGCACATAGACACTGCAGTGGCAGGCCTGAGACAGGATTTAAAGACTACTTCTGTGAGCAGCACAATCAGTGCTGCAGGCCCAGTAGTAGCATTTAATTTACAAGCCCTGGGTATGTGGTATACCAATTTACAAGGGTCTTATAAATAAATGAAATATGCCAAACAGGTGTAAAATAATCATACCGTGTTTTAGGGGAGAGAGCGCATACACTTGAGCACTGGTTAGTAGCGGTAAACTGCCCAGAGTCATAAAGCTATCAAAAAGAAGATCAGAAAAGTAGATGGAGGAATGCTAAAAGTTTGGAGATAACCCTGCAGAAAGGCCTAGGTCAACCAGTATCCCAAACATTTCTGTATTGCGAAATGTAGAAAAAACGGTTTCAAATCCAACCCCATACAGGCCAAATTTTCTCTTATCATTCTCTTATCATTCTTTGACCCCACCCGCACCCAGACTAAGCCTATTGGGATGTGGTGGAGGCCATGTGGCTTACTGATAACACAAGCTACTTGTCTTTCCTTCCATGTAGATAGCAGAGACTTTGCATTATCCAATATTTGTTTTATGTATAGTGAGTTTCCCTAGTGGAAAAGCTGCAAGGCCTGGTGGTGTTGCAGTTCAGATGTTTAAAAATAATGTTGCTCTGCGATCCCCTTTGATTGTTAATGTGTTAAGGGCTATCTCGACTTCCTCAATTCCTGCTAGCTGGCTGGAAGCCATAATTGGTTCCAAATGCAAAAAGGTAATAGGGAAAACATGGACTGTCATCGATCTACATTGCTGTTGAACTCAGCAGTTAAAATCCTAGTTAAAGTCCTTCTATCTATATTAGAAACTGAAGAAAATTCTTCTGGATGTTCAGTGTGGCTTTCGGCATGGTTTGGGGACTGTGGAACAATCCTTGAACTTATATTTACTAATTGCAAAATATACCCAATCTAAGGATTCAGCAATGCACTTGAGATTTATGGATAAGTAATGTACATTTGGCACAGTGAACAGATCAAAGCTTTGGTTGATGGAGGCGTAGCTTACCGCGCCTCGAAGATGCCTGTGGCCGTTTGAAGCTCCGGAGGAGGACGCGGATGTCGGCGGTGCGGCAGCGGCTCCCCTGCTGTGTTTCTCGCTGTGTGGCCCGTTTTTGACATTGTATGCACAGCAGTTACGATTTGTTTGTTTTACATGAAGCGTGGGGCCCATAAAGCATGGTTTAAACAAGCTGGTTCTCTCCCTCAGAGCTAGCAGCCATCTTAGCTACGAGAGGAGTCAGCTCATTCCTCATGGGAAATGACTGACAGGCTCCTCCTTCAAAGGCTGTCGATATATTTAAAAGCATTTCCTGCACCTGAACTCTCTCTACAATTAATGGCACTTCTTTTTCTTTTTTTCTATTCTCTTCTTGTAAGAGGTACTTCCCTATTTTTATGGCTTTTCATTGATATTTAAAGGATACCCTTCAGCTACTGACATTACTGGAGTTCTGCGCCACCATTGAAAAGGTTTCTAGAAGCAGTTCTGTGGAACTTTTGTGGAGAATTTCAGTTTTTGCTTGACATCTCCTTTTCACTGTCAAGCTTGCTTTGGAATTTTTAGCTGCTGCATCAGTTTTAGAGGCATATATGATAGAACAATGATTACCTCATACTGGCTGTACTATTATACTCCTTTTATGTAACTCTAACACATGGGCAGGTCAAAAACTGTTCACTCTACATTTCAGTCTCCAGTAGGTAAATTGCGAAGGCATTCATCGGCATTGGCTGTTTCTACCGAAATGGAAAATCTTACTTCAAATACAGGGTCGAATTTGGCTTTTTCTCATATCTCGTCTGTTGTGTCATCTCAAACCCAGGTCAGTAAGACACAAGTTAAGAGGCTTATACAAGACCCACCCTCGCCTAAAAAATCTGTGCCTGGAGCATCTCTTGACCCTTTATTGGAGGAAATTAGAGCTCTACGCCCTTTTATGGAAGACACTAATGCTAAATTGCAAACTCTCATTGATAAATGGTTACTCATGGAAGAATGTTTGTCTTCCGCAAAGCAACAAATCATGACACATCTCCTAGAGTGAACTACAGGTTTCCTCTTTACAGAAACAGGTTGAAGATCTTGAAAATCATAATCGAAGGAATAACCTGCACATTTATGGCCTTTCTGAAAGCACGGAAGGGGTGGGCTCTATCTCTTTTTCAAACCTTTTTTACCTCGGGTCTTGCAGTTACCAAAAAGTCTACAACTTAACATCCAGAGAGTTACAGTTTGGGTTGCCCTC
Source organism: Calotriton arnoldi (assembly GCA_963921515.1). Lineage (NCBI taxonomy): Eukaryota > Metazoa > Chordata > Amphibia > Caudata > Salamandridae > Calotriton > Calotriton arnoldi. The sequence goes on from CAWUFW010002731.1 coordinate 1,313,196, forward strand.
CTTCGACTGCCTCACCTCCTAAAAGACCTAGAGGTGTCATTGTTTAATTCTTAGAGTATACAGATTTAATGCAAGTTATATCTGCTGCATGTCGCCTTAAAAGAATCTCCTGGTCAGGAAATGCTTTATATTTTTCTCAGCACTATGCCAAGACTACAGCAGACAGGAGTAGAGACTTTCTGAGTATGAGACCTGCCCTTCGCTCAATAGGAGCTCAATTTGGTCTGTTCCGTCCCTGCTTTTTCAAAGTCACTCATAATAATAAAACAACAACCTATGGAGATCCATCTCATTTGAGGGATTTGTTTACGTTTTGCAGAGCATATGTCATGGACGTTGCTCCCTCAAGTTCTACAAAGTGATTGCCTTTTGTAGCTGAGTTTACTTATTACTTCTGCCTCTTTAAAGATTATTCTATGTTATTCCTGTTGATGAGCTTTATTGTTCTAATATAATAGTTAAGGATGTATTTTCTGATCTAACATCTTATATTGTTCTCTTTTTCCCTACAGATGCTTTTTCTATGTTATAGTTGTCTTCGTTCCCCATTTCTTGTCGCACCATCCCCCTCCCGCGTCATGCAACTCCCTCTGGATCGGACATAATGTCTTCATCGCGTGGTCCCTCCCCTACCTCCATCGGGTTTTGTTAGATATGTCATTCTTTCTGTTTGATGGTTTTCCCTGTCTATGCCATGTTAATGATCGATGTATTTTTTCTTTTCTCATTACAAGTTCCTTTTTCCCCTCCTTTTTTTTCTCTTCCTTCCTGTTTCTACTCTTCCTTTTTATTTCAAACAATTTCTCCTTTCTTATTTCTTGCAGAATATTTATTTCTCTACAACCTTTGTGGCTTTGCTGTACTCTCTCTCAATTAAGGTCTGATTGTTCTCCTCATTCTGTTTGTTTGCAATGGTGTTGACAATGGTTTCCTGAAATGTCAGGGGTCTGAGCTCTCCAACTGAAAGACAACGTGTCCTCACCCATTTGTCAAAACGTAACACTCATATAGCTTTTTTGCTGGAATCTCATCTTTCGGATACAGAATGTATGAAACTTGGGGGCATATTATCAAGCGGCAGCGATAATTATCGCTGCCGCGCTTAGCGTGAGATTTCTTATCGCCGGCTATCGCTGGAAATTATCGCCATGCTAGCGCTGTATGAACAACGCATAGCGCAATGGCGATAATTATTCCAGCGATAGCGGTGTTTTCCATGGAACACCGCTGGTTTTCCAGCGATGTTCCATGGAAAACGGCGATAACCTTGCTGATACGACCCTGTGGTCATATCAGCATAATCCACCTCCCATGCAAAGTATGCCTAACACTGGATTTTAGCAGACGTTAAAATCCAACGTTAATGGCCGGTTAGCTCGATTTTGTTTATCGCTACGCCGGCCGGGGCATTGTTGTAAATATCGCAAAGCTGCCTTCGCGATATTTACCCATGTAGCATATTGAGGCATACCTACTTTGCATCTCATTAACGTTGAGATGCAAAGCGGGTGCTAACTCACGGAAACACGCGCTAGCATGTCCTTGCTAATCTTGCGATAAAATTATCGCTGCTTTTCGGCCGAAAACGGACGCTAAAGCGGCGATAATTTTATCTCCCCCTCTTGTTAATATGCCCCTAAGAAGGGGATGGGTGGGTGGGTGAAGTTTTCTTTTCACCTGCTTTGGGGAAAAAACATGGAATTGTAATATTGTGTCACAAGTCTTTGAAAATTCAGTTGATCTCTCAGGAAAAGGATGAGGAGGGAAGATGGCTAATACTTAAAGTGTATTGTGACAAGATCCCAATTGTTCTGTCTAACATAAATGGGCCTAATGCACCTGATTGTCAATTCTGGTCTTTAATTTCTCAGAAGCTTATGCAGTATCCTGATGATAATCTAATTCTGGCTGGTGATTGCAACTTACCTGTTGACCCTTTTTTAGATAGGCAATCTTTATCGCACTACATTCCAGACAAATCACAAAAAGCTTTCACACAAGCTTTTCAGAGATGCAACCTTACTGATGCATGGCGATTATACAATCCAACCCTAAGGGAATATACATTTTTCGTCCCAGTACACCATTACATTCAGCTGACATTGGCTCTTGATCTCCGATCATGCCCCGGTATCCATGCATTTAGACATCATGCCCAAAGCTACCCTTCCTAAGAGATGGAGATTTAACAATTCTCTATTATTGGACTCCTCTTTCACCTCGTCCATTACTGCTTTTGCCCACAAATTTTTCCTCTTTAATTAGACGGATGACGTCCCCTTTCATACAAAATGGGATACATTTAAAGCCTCAGCTCGAGATTTTATTATTAATTTAGTTTCTAAAAAGACGCGACTATCTCAATTGCAGTCTAAACAAATTCTTAATGAAATTAAACTTTTAGAACATTCTTACAATACGTCCCATTCTCAACAAATTCTAAATCAGCTTATTAAAGCCAAACTTAATTTTAATATAGTATCCACTGATAACGCTGCTTCTTACCTGCTTAAATCTAGTGCTAAGTATTATGGAGGCCAAAATAAGTCTGAACGGTTACTATCAAATTATCTTAAAATTAAACAAAATGAACTATTCAGTGTATCAATTATTGACGACAGTGGCTCTTCGCATCACCCAGACCAGGATATCCTTGCTCAATTCCAACAATTTTACACAAATCTTTACATGCCAGACTGTCTACCCTTAGATCCTGCAATCTTAAGCTATTTATCCTCTACTTTAAAACCGGTTTATTCTCAAGTTGACTTTTCGTCCCTAGAGACAGATATCACTCAAACAGAACTTCAGCTTGCATTGCTTTCTTTTAAAAAAGACAAAGCTCCAGGGCCGGATGGCTTTACAGCTGAGTTCTATACACATTTTTCCAAATAGTTTCTTCCTAAACTCTGTCTGTTAATTTATTCTTTTATTAATTCGGCTACCTCTTCCGGCTTGTTTCTTGATGCCTTTATCTGTTTAATCGATCCATCTCTTTAGTTAACTTAGATTATAAAATTCTAAAGCATTGGCTTTATGGCTAGAAGTGCTTCTTCCTGATCTCTTAGGTAAGGAACAATCCGGTTTTGTCAAGGGTAGATATCTTTCGGACAACGCTCGTTTGTTTTTTTATATTATTTCTAGGTCTGCAATCTTACCTGATTCTTTAGCGGTCATTGCCTTGGATGCAGAAAAGGCTTTTGATCGTGTTTTTTGGTCTTTTTTATTTCAAACTTTGACTTGGTTTGGTTTTGGACCGAAATGTATGACTTTAATTTCTTTCCTCTATACTTCCCCGAGGCCGCCATTTGTGCTCATGGTTTGATGTCTTCTTTCTTTAACCTACACAGAGGGGTTCATCAAGGTTGTCCCCTTTCGCCCTTCCTTTTTAATTTAGCATTAGAACCATTTTTATCTCATGTTCATCCGAACGTTAACATTCATGGTTTCTTCCATGACTCACAACAGATTAAATTGGCTGCGTATGCCGATGACATTTTATTATTCATATCTAAACCTCATTCTTCACTTCCTGCTTTTGCATCAGAGGTTGCTTCTTACTCATCTGTTTCGGGCTATAAGTTGAATACAGACAAATGCGAAATTTTACCCCTTAATTAATTCACTTTTAGTCGTGATTTTTCTTCTTCCCAATTTACGTGGCAATCTAAACAACTTAAATATCTTGGTCTTCAATTCTCTTCCTCCCTTACCTCTTCTATTTGAATTAATATGGACAGTTGTACTCAGAAAATCACTTCTCTTACTAGTAAATGGCATCCTCTTTACTTGTCTTGGTGGGGTCTTCTCGACACCATTAAGATGATGCTGGTTCCTATTATTCTGTTTACCCTTTCTAATATTCCCCTACATGTTTCTCTCAAGCACTACAAGAAACTAAATTCAATATTGTCTGCTTTCCTTTGGAATAATAAGAAACCTTGTATGTCTTTAGGTAAGCTGAAATGGCCTAACAATACAAGATCCTGTTCCCGAGCAAAGACACAAATTTATATCATTAGAAAGTCAGTCCAGGAACATTTCAATCCAAATATTTGTATAATATTTCTTCTTTATTTTCTCATCATGGGCAAAGCCATAATTCTTTACAAGTGGCTCATGATAGCCAAAGAGCGTAGCCAATATAGTCGAGATGTAGCCATGTAGCCAACACGTGTTTCGTCTTGGGTGTGTCGCCCATCGACTTCCTCAGGGCAAGCGTAAATTCTAAGGCCGTTCTGCCATACTCCAAATAAAACCTATTGAATCCGGTTTTCTACTACGACGGGAGTACTCTCCGACCTCTGATATACATTTAAACGTTTTTACTCGGATCCCAAGTGTTTAAGAGATATTTGCTCATACGCCCTGTGGTATTCCCTGGGATACGAGCCTCACTAAGACCCATACTGAATGGGACTACTTATAGGTTTTATTTGGAGTCTGGCAGAACGGCCTTAGAATTTACGCTTGCCCTGAGGAAGTCGATGGGCGACACACCCAAGACGAAACACGTGTTGGCTACATGGCTACATCTCGACTATATTGGCTACGCTCTTTGGCTATCATGAGCCACTTGTAAAGAATTATGGCTTTGCCCATGATGAGAAAATAAAGAAGAAATATTATACAAATATTTGGATTGAAATCTTCTTGGACTGACTTTCTGATGATATAAATTTGTGTCTTTTGCTCGGGAACAGGATCTTGTATTGTGACTTGCTCTTTGTGTGCCAGTGGGCACAGAGGACTTTGGGATACATGGGTGGCCGTTTCCTCACTGCTCCCTCGAGCACTCTCCAGATATTCTTGATATTCCTGATTATCAAAATGGTACTGCGCAGGGTATGACCTAGCCACATTTCAGAATTTCACTGAAATGGCCTAAATTTGAGGGTGGAGTACACTTTCCTGAAATACAATAAGTCTTTCCTTTTAGGACAATCTCAGTGGATTGCACCCTCTTCACTGTACACTCGGTTATGGGTTTGTTTGGAACAAACTTTTTATCCCCTTATTCTTTTGCAGAAATCTTGTCCTCCATGCGAAAACCTTGAAAAGTGTCTAATCCTATTATTAATAACACTTGCAAATTATTATCTTCTGTAATTTCTTATTCTCCCACAGATCTTTACTCTTTTCTTATCTCTACTATATGGAATAACCAATTTATTCAGGTGAAGAAACATCCCATTTATTGGCATTCCTGGTGAACTAAAGGGTTGATTTTGGTTCATTAATTATTTGATCGAGATTCATTTCTCACTTTTCCTTAAGTTCAGGATCTCTTTAGCCTTCCGTCCACCTTCCTAGCCCAATTTCTACTTTTACAGGGGCTATAATTCAAGCATATAATTATTTCAAATCAGTTCCGTCCTCTGTTACTTCATCATCCACACAATTAGCTGTTATCTTACCTACATGCCCGAAGGCTTCCTTTATTTATTCCGATTTACTTGAAGCTTCCACTTTGAGACCCAAGTCTAAGACTGAACTTGCATGGGAGGTAGATCTTTCCATAACTTTACCCATATCCACCTGTTAACTAATCTGGACTAAAATTAGAAAATCCTCCCGTGCAGTTAGCACTACACAAACACTTTTTTTCATTTACAACAGACTTTTTATGATACCAGACAACCTTCATAGGATTAATCAAGATATTCCTGACACCTGTTGGACTTGTTCTGTACAGCAAGCTGACTTGAAACACTTACTGTACACTTGTCCTCTAGTCTCTACATTCTGGCTACAAGTGTGGTGTCGAATTAATCTTATTTTCCAGAGTAATGTCTCTTTCTCTATTTCCAATATATTTTCGGGTAGTGTAGCCGAGGTTTGGGATAATACTACTTTTAATATACAGGTGCTAGATTTATTATTAGCACTTGCTTTTCAACAAAAAACCCGTAATTGTAAGGATTTTACACAATTGTCTTTTAAGGCGTGGTGGTATTCAGCTTGTCACAACCACCGACTGGATACTGCATATATGCACACTTTATCTCTTGTTTTAAAACGGAAGGCCCTTTGGTCACCTGTTACTCAATTTCTTGATTATTCTGCTATCACAACTTTTGCCCCCCCTCCTCATCTCCAAGAAGTTCTGCAACCTCCCTGTCAAGTTTTTAAGACTCATTTATATCAAGTATTCCCATATATTTCCTCTAACATGTATGGTTGATAAATAATCAGACTGTAATTTGTTATGCATTGTATGCCTCCTATTTGTTTTTCTTACTCTTCTTTTTTTTCCTTTTCTGTGTTTCTTGATTAATTGCTTGTATTATTCTACTGTATGTTATCTTAAGCCGAATAAATATTCTTTTTACAACTTAGAAAGCTTTGGTTGATTATGCCAGCTATGGGGTTGATGGGGTTTAAACATCATTGATCCCCCTGTTAAAGGATATGCATAGGGATGTTTCGCAAAGGTCCAGTTTGGCCCAAATGGAGTGTATGGAATCAATTAAATCTGACTGGGGCATTCATCAGGGATGTATTTTGGCCCCAATTCATTTTACGCTTTACATTATTTTGTTAAATGGGGGAAGGGTGCTTCCCTGGTGGGCAAACGTCCGATTGCAGATAACACAGTTCTGCTGCCTAGAACTGCAAACCGTCTCCAGGGTCTTTTAAACCATTGTAATCGGTTTATGAAAAATGTAGATCTTATTGTTAATTTATCAAAAACATTTACTATGATATGTGACCCAAAAAATACCAAAAAAACTGTCTCATTGGTGGTGGTGTGTGCCAAGTCTTTTACTTATTAGACATTCCCTTTTGATCTACACTTGGATGGGGGCACATGATAAATATTAGGCTACGACAACTTGTCAGATCCTTGGAGGCAATTTTTACATTTGCACAGAAATTGGGCTGTAATCCTATTAGGGAATTGTTGACTCTCTATAAGGTCCAGTGTCTGTCTTTAGCCACATATGAAGCAGGGCTATGGGACCATGAAGACGCTGACCTACTGTAGAAGGCAGAGAATACATTTTTGTGTAAATTGTTGGCGCTCTCTCAGGGTTTTTCCACCTTTATATGCCATAATGAGCTGGAATTGCCTTTTGTTTCTGACCATATTAAATTGCGACCGCTATTACTGTGGGTCTGTGTATGGTCCAAACCGGTGGCGGGTCTCACTCAGATGATAGTACGTGGCTGCTTACTATTGGACAAAGTGGGGCGTATTCCCTGGCTTGCTTATAAAAAATATACCTTTTATGTGTTAGGAGTACCACAGTATTTTGAAAACTCAAATATGATGAGGGTATTATGTAAGGCCAAGGTGAAAGAATTGTATATGGCATACCTCGAAGATGCCAGACTAAGGTTAGAGATAAGCAAACCTACAGTGCAATCCCATATAGATTTACTCACAGAGGAAGGTCTGGAAACCTATCTCTTGATGGTACCAAACCCCCAGCACAAATACTACCGAATGCGTTTTAGAATGAATATTGTGCAGATTTTGGCCGCGTTTCCACATTGTGGTAATTGATTTGAAAACCTCAGTGAATGTCCATGTGAGAACCAGCCTCATCAGAACACTCTGCACTTTATCCTCCTTTATACATTCTATTCATATCCTATGAAATGTTACTAATTACCAATAGTGTGTACTTTAAAGCTAAGAAGGGCCAGCCAGGCACTGTTGGCTTTACAACTAGCTACCAAAATCAGTTGCTTGGCTGTAATTAATTTTGTCCAAAGTGTCCTCAAAATAGGGAAACGTAGCTGATCATTTACCAATGTGAATATTGTTAACAGCTCCATGATGTTGTTTTAGGATCATTGATTTAGATAGCTGGATATTTTTATTGAATTGAGATACAGGGGCCAATTACGATGTCAGGCGGACTTGCGTCCTGATTTGGATACGACCGAGCAATTCGACATTTCCCTACGGGAGCATGTGTTACAGCCGTAAGCCAGCCGTAGTACATGCTCCCATAGGGAAATGGGAGGTGGTGTTACTCCCTGCACCCTGTGGCCGGCACCTCAAGGTGCCTGCCACGGGGCGCAGGGATTAACAAGGGGGCACAATAGGTGCCCACTCGGCCCCCAAGCGGAGGCCGCGCACACAAGGGGGCTCTGCTAGGGTCCCCCATGCACGCTTTCCAACAGGGTTTCCATGTCGGAAAGCACTGGCATGGAAACCCTGCCGGAAACCGTGCATCGTAATCTCGAGGGCGGAAAGGTCGCTCTTTGGAATTACAGGCCGGCCTCCGACTGGCTAACGGACTCCTTGAGCTCGTCGGAAGCCAGCCGGAAGGACTGGCAGGTTTCAATTATGATCAGCGGATTCATAATCAGCCAGTCGGAATTGAAACCATCGATGAAGGTCGGTAAGCCTCCAACCAAGATTGTAATAAGCCCCACAGCATTTATGTACAAATGGTGTTTTTATGGCTGTTGTTTAACCGAATAAAGTTATTATGACTGACTGACTGACAGAGAAATTCAGATGCATGATCACAAGTGGTATTTTCCCTACAAACATTGAAATTATTTGTAAGTCTAAGAAGATGTATTTTATTCAAGAATAGTGCAGAATGATCATTGGTTATTCTATTTCATAGAAAAGCAAGGGCGTGGGGTGAAGCGTGATGGGGCTGTCTAAAGCATTCCATGACTTCTGATTAGGTTTTCCTCATACCAGTTTTTGCTAAAGTTGCTAGTGTTTTTAGTGTCATCCATTGCACAAATACATGAGGTGTTACCTGTTGGAAGCCTTTCATGGTAGCCCATTTTCACTCTCTCGTATCTTTTTTCCTGTACTCCCCAACCATTACCACTGGTTGCCAAGAAGCTCCACAAATATGCAATCTTTCTTCTAGGTTGCATAGCCACACTTCACTCCATTTGAATACAAATAGCCTTCTATCCCTGAATGTTACATCCCAATTTTCGTCCATAGCAGTAGGATAGTTTGAAATCTGTTTTTGTTCCTCTAAAGAACCTATCACTGGGAATACAACATTGCTAAATTCAAGGAATTGTAATTGTGTAATTTACCATCCTAAACTTGTCCCTGAATCTATTTATGCTCTTTAACTGTCCTTACCTGTTTTGGCTTTAGGAATGTTAGAAGAAAAAGATGAATTGGATCTTAGCTCAGAATTCTTTGACGGATGCTTTATTGGGAGCAAGCTTTGCCTTATCATCACCTTCTACAGGAGAACATTTATATTCTTATTTGGCATTTGAGTCTAGATACCCCCTAGACCTGTTTCCCTGCAGTGAGTCAGCCATTGTGTAATTTTGCTAATCTCTGTTTTCCTTTCCTGTTCTGCTCATTCCCCATATAGTCAGCCAGTCTACTGCAGCCGTATTTGTTAATCAATTTTTGTACTTGTCATTTCTTAAACCCTTGCTTCTTTTCCAGTAACTCTGCCGTTTTTTGAGCCACGCCACCTGCTCATTGCCAGCCCGTTTTGCTGCTTCCGCCACTCATTACCCCGCTCAACTCCCAGGACCTATTTAATAGAGACCGCGCACAGCAGGTGAGCCGCTAGTGCACCAAAGGCAAGTCTGTCTGCGTCCGTCCGCACCTGGACCACACTCAGGGACAGGAACCCTGGTTCTTCCACCCCACACAGCTACACACCGAAGACCTCCGAGCCCTGGATCCTGGGTGCATCGACAACAACTGCTACCACACATCTCCACGCACCACCATAGGACTGTTCTGTCAGAACTGCCACTTTAACTGCAACACCGAAACAAATAACACCAGAGACACCGCAAACACAACTGTGTCCACAACACGACAGAGACCACCACGGCACAACTCCAGTGCATTCTTCTCAACACACAATCACTCAGCAAGAACACCACAGAGATCTGAGACACAATCTCATCCCTCAACACGGACATCATCTTCCTCCCAGAGACCTGGCTGAACCCCGCCTCTGTGCCAGACATCACCACCCCGAAGGCTACAAGATAACACACAAGGACTAAACCAACAAACACAGAGGTGAAATTGCCTTCATCCATAAGGACACCATCCGCTGCACATTCTCCTCAGATGATTCAACCCCGATAATGGAGCACCTCAACTTCATACAGATGGAAAAAGCACCATCATAGGCACCCTTCACTTACAGACAACCAGGACCACGGTCCAGCTTCTGCAGTTCAATTCCTGATTTCATCGCCCTGACTCCGAGCACTGCATCCTCCTAGGGAATCTTAACTTCCACCTTGACGAACCCAGCATCAACAACACAAACAAACTCCAGTAAAGCGTGAACAAAATTGGCCTCAAACAATTTGTGACTGAACCCTACCCACATCATAGGACACACACTTCATCCCATCTTCATGTCCAGTGACAGAATCAAGCGATACAAAAGGGGATGATGGACGGAACGCTTGAGCCAATCAAACACTCACCCCCAGTCAACTGATCTGGGTTTAATCCATCATCATTCTTTAGCTCACTCCACCACCCCAGTTCAGACATGGCCATATGCAAATCAGTCTGACCCTGTGCCTCATGGGAACAGTCCAGCCCGAACTGCCAAGCCATGTCTTCCCTGGACCGGAAACAAGCATCCTAGGACCGGTTTCTGGCATTTCAGCCGTCATCAGCCAGGCTTGCCTGAATCCAGTGGCAAAGTGAGCAAGGGACCCACGTCTGGGCATTCCCCCGCCAACTTAGGGCGAACAAAGCGATACAAAAGGGGATGATGGACGGAACGCTTGAGCCAATCAAACACTCACCCCCAGTCAACTGATCTGGGTTTAATCCATCATCATTCTTTAGCTCACTCCACCACCCCAGTTCAGACATGGCCATATGCAAATCAGTCTGACCCTGTGCCTCATGGGAACAGTCCAGCCCGAACTGCCAAGCCATGTCTTCCCTGGACCGGAAACAAGCATCCTAGGACCGGTTTCTGGCATTTCAGCCGTCATCAGCCAGGCTTGCCTGAATCCAGTGGCAAAGTGAGCAAGGGACCCAGGTCTGGGCATACCCCCGCCAACTTAGGGCGAACAAAGCGATACAAAAGGGGATGATGGACGGAACGCTTGAGCCAATCAAACACTCACCCCCAGTCAACTGATCTGGGTTTAATCCATCATCATTCTTTAGCTCACTCCACCACCCCAGTTCAGACATGGCCATATGCAAATCAGTCTGACCCTGTGCCTCATGGGAACAGTCCAGCCCGAACTGCCAAGCCATGTCTTCCCTGGACCGGAAACAAGCATCCTAGGACCGGTTTCTGGCATTTCAGCCGTCATCAGCCAGGCTTGCCTGAATCCAGTGGCAAAGTGAGCAAGGGACAGAATCAAGCACAACCACATCTCCCAGCTCACCTGGACCGACCACTACAGCATCCACTTCACCATCTCAGGACCTACCAACATGGAACCATGCCCCCCAGATCCACACACAGAAACTGGAAAAAAATATCAGAAGACCAGTGGAGCAACGCTCTCAACTCCCACCTCCCAGACACAACATCCAACACAGAACAGGCTTTGAAGAACATCTCTCAGTGGGTCACTGAATCCTCTGACACAAGCGCCTCCGCCAAGCCAGCCAAACTCAAAGGACCTGCCAGAAGAGTCAGCTAGTTCACAGCAGGGCTGAAATAAACCAAACACAACTGAAAGCAACTAGAAAGGAAATGGCCCATTATAAAGAGACAGGAGAGCATACCACCTTCAAGACAGCACTCAGACAGTACCACTGCCTCCTGAAAGAAGCAAAGAAGAGTGCCCTAGCAGACAGCATAGAAGCCAGTACAAACAGCAGCAAAGAGCTCTTCTCCATTGTGAAGGAGTTCCCCAACCCCGCAGCTGTCAGGAATGACATAATCGCATCCCAAGAGCTGTGTGACACCCTGGCCGACATCTTCCACAGCAAGCTCTCAATCCTCTACAAAAACTTCAAAACCCAACCACCCATTGCAGACAGCATCGGCCTCTTCACACCCACGAAGACAAACCCCGAATACCTGCTCATCCATTAGGTCCCTCCCACAACTCAAGCCACGACCTCCATCTTGAACTCCGTGCATTTTGGAGTACCATGGACCCCGGTCCCCAACACATCTTGAACCTCGAGAGCAAGACGATTGGCGATGAGCTCAAGTAAGTCCTCAACAACTCCATCACCATGGCCTCCTTCCCTGAGGACTGAAAACAAGCTGAAGTAAGACCCCTCCTGAAGAAACCATCCGCCGACCCAAAAGAACCAAAGAACTCCCTGCTCCCCTTTCCAGCAAAGGTCCTCGAAAAGGCAATCGAAAAGCAACTCACCAAACACCTGGAACCCAACAACCTCCTGGACCCCTCTCAATCCGGATTCCGTGCCAACCACAGCTCCGAGACAGCCCTGATGCAGCCACCAATGACATCAGGGGCCTCCTGGACCCAATGGTGGCTGGTGGCTTTAGAGAATAATGGGGCGTAAAGGTTGCTCTACAAACCGCATCAGCCCTAGAGTTAAGCGAGCCACTGAAGTCTGTAGCGAGATGCCAAAAGGAGCCAAATCTTCAGGTGGCTTCTGCAACACACCCTGTCCCTATAACACTTTACCATTGATTGCCAATAATTGAAGACACAGCAGTGACATTTGAGGTGGGATAGAAAGAAATATCCATCTAGTGGCTGAATTGCACAATGTGAGATAGGAATACCTAGGATCTATCCCGGCTTCCCCATTAAACCAAATTGTGTGATCCTACACAATCTTTTAATTTCATTTTCTTCCTTTTTCAGTACTCCATATTAAAGCACCTTGACACAGGAGTTCTAGCAGTGTGCTGTACAAACACCTCTTGTATTTGATTTCATGGACTGTAGTGTTGCTCAATGTATAATTACCTAGGCCACATAAAGGGATCAAATAACTTGTTTTACTAATGGCATCTGCATGCGTGTGCAGGAAAAGGGAAGAGCATGACTGCTTCTAAGTTGATTTTTTTAAACTACCTCTTCAGCAAAAAAGTCCCTTACAGCAATTTGATAAAATGTTTCTGCATGTTAAAGGAACATGCTTCTGAACTTTGAGAGGCCTGTTTGCTGCATGATTTATATGTCAACCATTTTTATATTTAGGATCATGTTGGGGCTGTTAGAGCCATGCAAGACCATTGCCATGGCTTTTCTTGTTAATTTGCTAGATCACTCATGCTCACCCTTGGCAGACACACATACGCACTCCTACGAGCAGTCTCTCTCATGTGACAGATAAACACACATGGAGACTTACACCTACAGTTTTACACAAACACACAAACATGAGACAAACGTACACAGGTACACAGACATATCAGCGCTAGTCTTCCCCATTACCTTGGAGCAACTAGGATCTCTGATCCCAAAAGACTGCAGCACGGGGCACGACATCAGGGGTGACACTGCTCTGCAACTATGACAGCTCACAGCAGAGTCACCCCTGGTGTTGCACTCCATGCTGTAGTCTTTTAGAAGCAAAGGGTCTGATTCAGCACAGTAATGGATGGTTGACTGGTGCTCACAGATGCCAAATGTAAATCGCAATGGAGCAAAACAAAAATGTGAGAATGAGCACTCACCACCACATGAGTGACTCCAGCCAGGAACTAACAGCCACCTTTGACACCATCCCCCACCACATCTTGATCAACAGACTCCACTACATTGGAATCCAGGGAGACACCCTCAAATGAATTGCCTCATACCTCACCGGAAGAACCCAGAGAATCTGAAAACCATCTTTCACCTCGGAATCCAAAAAGATCCTCTGCGGTGTCTCCAAAGGATCGTCCCTCAGCCCCACCTTCTTCAATACATACATAGCGCCCCCTGGCCAACACCGACAGATCGCACAGACTCAACATCATATCCTATGCCAACGACACCCAGCTCATCCACTCACTGGCAGAAGACCCCACTACCATCAGAGCCAACTTCCACAGATGTATGCTGAACATCGCAAACTGGATGAAGGACAATTATCTCAAGCTCAACAAGGGTAAGACATAAGTCCTCATCTCTGGAAACAACACCTCTCCATGGGTGACACATGGAGGCCTGCTGCCCATCCCCCGCCCGCCATACCACGCCTGCAACCTTGGCATCTACTTCGACAGCAAGCTATCTATGAAGAAACAGGAAAACACAGTCTCATCTGCCTGCTTCCACACCCTATGCATGCTCTGCAATATTTTCAGGTGGTTCACAGTCAACACCAGAAGGACTGTTACTCAGGTCCTCGTCACCAGCAGGCTGGACTAAGGGAACACAATCTACATTGGAATCACTGTACACCTCCTGAATAGAATACAGACAGTACAAAACTCATTAGCATGACTCACCCTTGACGTCTCCAGATGGACCCATGTCACACCGCACCTCAAGAAGCTTCACTGGATGCTGATTCACAATGTTGACCCACGGATACAAAGCCCTGTACAACGAAAGACCAGCATACTTCAACAAGCGAATGATATTCCACTAACCAGTGAGACACCTAAGACCTGCTCCCTTTTCCTCACAGACACCCCCCGGATCCGCCGAAGCAACAGAGGAGGACGCTCCTTCTCACACCTAGCGACCAAAGCATGGAACGACCTTTCCCTGCAGCTCGGGTCCATATGTCGTCCTGTGGCTACGACTGTGAGAAAATCTCTATAAACAAGAAAATAAATTCCCTATGCATCTGCAAATTTGTTATGATATGTTATCTTAATTTATAACAAGCACTAGTCACCCCAGGAAGGGAATCTCAGCAAGATGCCAGGACAGAGGCAAAAACAAAAACAACACTATTATAATAAAGCGTCTTAAGTACTTTCCTGAATTGAAAATAAACCATGCAGGTGCGCATTTGAAGAGGCAGCTTATTCCAATAAAGAGGGACTAGGTACAAAAATGACCTGCCACCTGAATGAGACTTTCTGACCCTTGGAACAGTGAGCAAAGCTTTGTCACTTGAAGACAAATAGCTTGCACCTTTCCCTATCAGGTGCTTATGGGTTAAACAGTAGATCTTAAAGAAGATTCTGTGTTATTACCGGTAACCAGGGCAATGCACACAGGAGAGGGATAGATGTGTTCTGTACCACTTGTAATTTTGATAGCAATGTCTCATTTACTGAGGCCAAAAGGGCATTACCATAATCCAAACGGCTCATGACCAGAGCCTGGACCAAAGTTTTCCTCAATGTAAGTGGTAGGAAAGGAAAAGCTCTTCTCAGCAAACACATCATATGGAAGCAGGAGACAATTATGGACGAAACCTGCTCTTGGGAGGACCAAACGTTTAAGCCTTAAGACTCAGATCTTTCAGGACCCATTACTAACTGATGAACATATGCATTTATAAGATGCTGATATGATACACCTTAAACTGTATTCAGAAATCCAAAGTAATTTCTAATATACTCCTGCAAGAGTTCAAGAAGATGCAACTTGAATTACAACAGGCTATGTTTCCAAATAGAAGAATGCCAAGCCTTGATATAATTATACTTACATAGTAAAGTGGCAGGCAGAGAGTCAAAAGTCTCCTCACTACTATATTGGGCCTCTTCAATACCCTCCTGGCCATGAATGTTGCTACACAGAGGGTCAATAATGTCAAAGGAGTCTGCAAGACGTTCTGAAAGGTAGTGTGTGTGTGTGCCTTCAGTCTGCTGCACAACAAAGCAGTACATGAGTTGTGTATCTCACTGCTGTACATGCGGGCAAGAGTTAAGGGAAAGCTTTCTTCTACTATTTCAAAGGACAAGCACCCGGAGGCCCTGGAGACAGGCATGCGATAATACATTTGGGGCTAGTGGTTCTGCATGGTACTGATATTTTTGCTGACAACTGCAGGGTAGTGCCATGTCTGATGCTGTGCTACTAACGCATATGGTACTTTATCTTTATATCTACACTTATGACATGAAAGCAGGATATCTGTCTGCCTGTGGTCAGCTGAAAACAAAGGGGGATATGTACAAGGAAGTGGCGGAATGTGGCGTTAGCCTCCTTGGCTTAACGCCGCGCTCCGCCACTTCTGAAACGCAAGGCTGCACCATATTTACAAGAATGTGGTTCAGTCTTGCGTTTCCCCGATGTGATGGTGCTAAGTTTAGCAACTTAGGGGTCGATTCCGATTCGGGCCGGAAATTTCACCGACCGAGCCGGACCCGGAGAGATTTCCGACCGAATCGGACCCGTGCAGTCCGACCGAACGAGTACGATGCGTCCGTATGTTATCGGACTTGAGTCGGTCGGACTCCCATTGATGTCAATGGGAGCCGGTCGTACAACGCGTACGCGGGCTCCCATTGACTCAATGGGTGCGAAGTCGGACAAGGGCGCCCCCTACAGCGGGTACGCGGCGAAGCGAGTCGCGCCGTACACGCATAGGTAGGGGGACCCATGGGTCCGCCCTGTGTGCGACTCGCGCGGCTACGCGTACAGGGGGTCCGACACGGACCCCCAAAGTACGGCTCCGACAGCTCTTACGAGCCGGAGTGCGCGGCTCGGTCGGACTGCTCGCGGCGCGCATCGTACTTACCCGGCCGGGAAACGTCTCCATTGCGCGGTGCGAGTCGAGTCCGAGCGAGTCGGTCGGAGCGGTTCGAGCCGGGAGCGAGTCGGTCGGAGCGGTCGGGATGCCCGGACGAGTCGGTCGGCGATTTCGCATCGTACTCGCTCGGCCGGACCCGCGTACGGTTCGGTCGGGAAACAGGGCTCCGAATCGGATCCGGTAAAGCCGAATCCGATTCGGAGCACTACCGGCCGAGATCGGAATCGGCCCCTTAGTGCCAATGCAGGCACCCTTGCACCATAGACTAAGGGTGTCTGTGTGAAGGGGAGGATTGTTTATGTGTAGGAAGGTGTCCCTTACTGCACATAAACAATACTAAAATGCCACTCTGTCACTTTCATGAAGCAGCACACATGAAAGTGACAAAATTGTATTTTTATTAAAGGTTTGTTTACGTACAGGAAGGGACACCTTCCTGTACATAAACAAACCATGGCATTTTGCTTTTTCCCTGTGTGCTGCACAAGGCAGCACACATGGAAAAAGCAAAAACGAGGAGAAAAATGCATTTCTCCTCATTTCGCCAACTTGAGACCAGTATTTACCTGGTCTTAATTTTGGCACTGCCTCCTATGTATGCCACCCTTGTACATAGGGGGCAGCATCAAAATGAATGGGTGTTGCGGTGAAACGCCCACCGCAACACCCACTGCCAACCCCTTTCACGCTAACCATAGCGTGAAAGGGGGCCTTATGTAAAAGGCAGCGTTAACGCTGCCTTGTACATAAGGCGCAGCCCCTATCGCCACTACAACGTCGGTAAAAGTGACGTTGTGGTGGCGATAGGGGCTTGTACATATGCCCCAAAGTTGCTTTGCTGCGTTACATCAAAGGGAAAAAGCAGAAACACAATTCATTCTATTAAGATATGGAGCTGTTTCTCTCTCGGCTCTGATGCACCTTAGACTGCCTTGCGCTATGCACACACTCACTCCATAGTGCAAGGGCGTGTGTATGATGTCTAGTATAACTTTCGTATTGTAAGGGCACCCTTCCAGTTCAATATACAATGCCAATACATAGTTAAAGAGTTGTCTAACTTTGTGTGCATGATGCACACCACAGCACATTTGCAAACTTAGAAAGTTTTCGAGAAAAATAGAATTTGTCACATGTTACACCTGCTTCGAGAAGGCATGATATTTGACACAGACACTTGACAACGTTTTTAGTAGGTAACGATTTGTGTCAAAAATCCTGGTTGGTTGCATGGGGGTTCCCTTGTCCCATGCTATGCCCCCTTAAGTTGAATACATTACTGCAAACTACTGCAATACGATGCAAACCCGGCACAAATGTTGATAAACTAGGATCTTTGTAAAGTGAATACGTGATGGGTATTGTAGAAAGACTGACTGTAGGAACTGTTGCTTTGCTTTTCCCCAGAGCCCCTGGGCTGAGAGTAATGTTGAAACAGCATGGATCACTCAAACGCGGATGTAGAATGGTTCCAATCCCCTTGCACTTTCACTGGTTCTTTAGATCATGAATTAGTGTGGATAACAATCGGGTAGGATAGTGTGTCACAAGAGTCTATGCTGCCTCTTAAGACTGGTATTCTGAGCATAAAGATAGAGGCAGCATGATGAGCTGTGATCCACTGGTGATGTGCCTGCTCTCATCTGTTGCTTCGAGGACGGCTCTGGTTTCTGCAGTGTGAGACGTGAGATGTGTGTGCCTTCTAAGCGTATGAAACCAGTGTGTTCTCTGTCTGGGGTGGTTGGTGACAGATAGTGATGTGAGTTCTTAATGGCACATGCTTAATTGGTGTTCGGGCAGTCGACAGCCGTATTTGGCCAGTGCTCAGGCAAATGTTCTGTATATTTTCTTTTATTATTCGTTTAGTTTTACCTGTTCAGGAACATAGCGCTAGGATTAATTAGGTGTTCCACCAGAGGGTGCACATTATGGGATAAATAATCAAATGTTCTAAGTACATGGTAAAACGAGGTGTTGGGGTTAGTATTTGGGCGAGAATTTCATGTTTTCACTACCAGATATGAAACCGATTGACCATTATTCCAGACCTGCACATGTTGGTAACGGTGAGAAAGTGGATTAATTGCAGTGGATATAATCCACCACAAGTAACAACGGCCCTATTATTTTTAGATCCAGTAAAAGTATCAGTAATTTAAAACGGAGCTCAACCCCTGGTAGCTATGGCACCTAGCAGAAAGACTTCACTTGAGAAATTGTGCAAAGCATTTAAAAGTACTAAAACACTCAAAACGTCAAAACCACAACACAATAAAATCCCACTCCGAATTATAAAAATAAAGAATATTTTAATGAACCAAATGACACCAAAACAACAAAGATTCAATAAGAAGAACCGGAGATATGAATTTTTAAATAAGAATAGCACTAAAAGGCTCAACGCATGAATCGTGGGCAACTCGCGCTAGATTGGAACAAGGCTAAATTCATAGGCTGACTGTAATGGATCACGGGTCATATAGAAGGACCAGCTTGATCCCGGTCAGAAACTTATCTTCACACTTTTCTAGAAGGTAGAGTAATTTTTTTTTTTTAATAGTTTTTATTGCATTTTTTTTACAGACGACAGAAACATGAACTATAAAGTACAAGAATAGATATGAATCGAACAAATAGAATCAAGAAAGAAGGATTAACAATACAGAGATATATACGCAAAAAAAAAGATCATAATGAAATGTCGGTCACAACATCTTAACTAGTCTGAGGCAGCACATGAGCACACTAGAGGGCCATACATTGAATTGACAAACAGAAAACAAAAAAATAAAGTCAGGCAGTTCAAGCTAATAGAGAAAGAAAAACAACGGGACGAAATCATCACATCGTGAACTGTAATTACTGCCTCAGTATGTAAGTCCCCATGATCCTGGTCCGCCACTGTATATGAGTTTACCGATCGGGTCGGGAGTGTCCGATTTCAACTAGTCTCCTCAGGGTGGACCCAAAGGTAGGAACGGAGTGGTTGCCAAATATTTTAGGGCCTGGAGGAGGGCGGCAGCAGCGTCGCATATATATCGCTAGTGGTGTCGCAATACATTAAGTCCCTCATCCAGGCTTTTACTGATGGAATTGCGGAGCTACTCCAATGTCTGGAAATCTGCCTCTTTGCGAGGAGTACGGCAATTGCAGAAAAACGCTGAACGCCATTACCTAATGTTTTGACATATCCCAACAGTGCCAGCAATGGGTAGGGGGTAAGCTCAGCGTCAACCATCAGAGCAAGATGTTGAAAGACTGTCTCCCAGTATGCTAAGGCCGGTGGGCAATTCCATGCTAAGTGTATGAAGTCGGCATATTCGGCCGCGCACCTAGGGCAGCCATGAGATTTAGAGGGGTCCATCTTGGCAAGTAGTTTCGGTGTAATGTAGGCTCTATGCAAGTATTTGAAGTGAAAGAGTTTATCCCTACAATTGTTAGAGATGAAACAGGTCTGCTCACAACAATATGACCATATCTTTTCTGAAAGGGGTTGTCCCAAGACTCTCTCCTATGCCGTTTGTGCCCCCCCTTACAGGTGGTCGCAGCGTCTGAGCTAAGTGGTATAAACTGGAGGCCAGGTGAGCGCTACTGGCAGATGTAATAACAAGAGAGAGCGGGCAAAGTCCTTGGGGTCTGCTGTCGAGGAATGTAGTGCAGCATATGTAGAAACGCGCATTCTATGTAGAGGAAATCTGTCCAGTGAGGATTGCCTCACTGGCAATCCGGGTACGGATTGCCAGTGAGGCAATCCGTAGCCGGAGCGCGGGATCTGTTAAGGCCATCTATGGCCTGTGAGATCTCGTCTGCGGTAATAGGTGAGGCCAGGAATTGACGTTGACCTTCCTTGATCCAAACCATCGCCACCTCAGCCAAATAATCAGTGAGAGCGGCCTCGGCCGGAGGAGATCGAGTGGCATTTAAGCAAGAATAGTAGGAGAGAAAGGCGGAGGTAATATCAGTTCCCCGGGTGATCGACGTGCCATCGTCCAGTTGCAATTGTGTAACAAAGGAGGATTGATATCGGGGCGAAGAATCCTGGCCAATGTTCGACAAGGCCTCTTACCTTCCCCATACATCCTTGCACGTGCATATTTGCCTAGGTAAGTGGCTTTGTGGATTGCAAGCTCTTGGAACTCTGTAACGAGTTTCGCCCTCTGATGTAGAGAGGGAGGGTCACCTGCCAAGGTGTGTGCATCAGGCTCCCTCAATGCCCTTTCGGCTGCATCGAGCTCACGGCGGATGGATCGAAGCACCCCAGGCTGCTTGGCAATACATATGCCTCACATATAGACTTTAAAAGCTTCCCATAGAGTAGTGTAGCGAGGCACTGAGGCAGAGATTAACTGAAAGTAGTCAATTATAGCGTCTTTAACCTCGATCCTGAAAATGCTGTCAAGAAGGGCTTCCATTGGGAAGCGTCAGGGTGTGATGTTGAGGACAGTGAAGGACAGCAGCACTGGTGAATGATCCGATAGGGTATGGGCAAGATATTCAACAGAGAGTGTGTGGATCAAAAGATTAGGAGATAAGTAACAATGATCTATGCAAGACCATGTGCCATGTGGTGCTGAATTGAAAGAATAGCCCTTATCAGTGGATTGTTGATGACGCCAAGCATCTGACAGTAGAGAAGACTGTAACAGGGCAGTGAGTGCCTTAGTAGAATGCGGTTTGGTGACCTGACCCAGGCCCGTCGTGTCGAGGGTGGGTTGCAATGTGAGATTGAAATCGCACCCCATTATAGTAGAGTCAATGGAGAAGCTAGAAATATGTGTGGAGATGTTAGGAAAAAATCAGGTGTATCTATGTTGGGGGCATATACATTAATCAGAAGCACCTGCTCCATACCAAGGGACCCAGCTACTAGTAGATATCAACCCTCAGGGTCCCTAATCACTTTGTGCACCTGAAATGGAACTGCCATATGGATCAAGATACAAACCCCTCTGGAATACGTACTATAGTTAGCAAAACAACGATTATCACCCCAGTTGGAGGCAAAGCGGTTGTCTGAAGCTTGAGCATAATGGGTCTCTTGTAGGAATACTACTTGAACTGCGTGCCTGGTGAGGTAAGATAAGACCTGTCTTCCTTTACGGGAGTTAGACAGGCCCCTCACATTCCACGACATGCATTTTAATTCCAGCGTCCCGGGACTCCTACCTGACAGTGTCATTGCAGCCATGCATGGATATGTGGGTATGCACCACTGTACAGAAATGGCCAACCATTAGTACAAACAATATCCTGCATATAACAAACATGTGATTTGATGAACAGAACAACCCACAACCCCCCACCTCCCACCCAAATTGGATAATACCCCAACCAGTATCCAGTGAATCCCATTTTTCCCGATCAAATAGTAGAAGAACTCCTAGGGGGGAGGGAACGCCCAAAGGAGGCCACCAGAGGAACATTATTAGATCTTACGGAAAACATGGATAGCCAATAATAGTAGAGTATTAAAAGAAAAGGATATAGCGGTGTATCTGACAAACAGCAGAGTAACTGAACAAGGTAGCAGTCAATAGGCCACTCTGCTTCATCAATCTGCGGGGGTGAAAGTTGGGAGGCAGCGGGTCTCCTTCTGGGAGGAGAGGACAAGCTCGGTCTATGCTGCCTCCAGAAATCAGCAGCCTCAGTGGGTGAGTCAAAAATATGGGTCTTTCCGTTGAGCTGAAGGCTTAGGCGTGCCAGATAAAGCATGGCATATTGGACATTCGCCGCCCGCAAAGCCCGCTTTATATCTATATATTCGCAACGGGCCTCTTGAACAAGAGGGGTTGAAATCAGGAAAAGAAAGAAAGTGACATGCCCTGATGCTGAATATCTCCTTTATCTCGGGCCATGCGAAGAGCAACATCTCGATCGTGGTAGTTCAGGAGTTGGGCTATGATCAATCGTGGTGGGGCGCCAGAGGTGAGTTCTCTGTGGGCCTGTTCAATTGCAAATGTTGATGAAAAGGCTTCCCTACCAAAAAGTTCCACTAAGAGCCACTCCACATAAGCATCCATGGGGCCCGTGCTGGTGGATTCTGCCACCCCAGCAATATGAATATTGTTTCTGCGTTTTCGGGCTTCCAAATCTTCTGCCTTGGTTGCTGCCATTCTAAGAAGCCGTTCAGTGCACTCCAGTCTCTTGAGCATAGCCGACTGAGCATCCTCCACCTCAGAAATACGCTGTCTCATGCTGCTCAATGCGGCCATGCATATTGTCCAGGCTGGCATTCAATGTATTAAACCACGCATTGGCCATTGAAGCCGGCCCGCAGTTCTGATATAATGGCTGCGGTTCCGTCAGTGGAAGAGAGCTCCGACTCAGGAAGACCCAGAGGGTCCCCACGTGCAGCCCTTATTTTCCTCACCCCTTGGGGTCTTAGTGGTTTCGAAGAAAAGTAGCCGCTGTTTGGGGTCCCCACGACCCATGATATAAGGTAGAAGTAGAGTGAGAATATTACCATTGCAGAAAGGAGGCAGATCCCTCTATGTGTATAAGGAAAAAGGCCGCAAATGAGGACCAACAATGTAGCCTCAGATATAATGGTAGACCTGCACTATGACGCAAAAGTTGGGGTAGAGAAGATGAGAATGCAGACTCTTAAATTCAGTCCCAAAAGTCTACTTTCATCCAGTGTTCAAGCCCGCTCACAGTGCGAATGAAGTCAGGCAAAGCTTGTTGCAGCTTCCCCCGGATAGTCGCAATGGTGTTCAGGTCATCAGTGCGACCGGTGAAGCCCTGGGGGAGAACGGCCCCTCGCATGTTGCACCTATAAGCCATCCATTGCATAGGCCCAGCAGCAGCCCCAGTCTGCGAGCCCAGTTCAGGCCAGGGCCTACGGAGGCAGCCAGAGTTCGAGAAACAGCAAGACAAGGCAGAAGAGAGAGTGAAGGAACTCACTGCCGCAGCCAGTCCATGAATGTTAGTACTGGGTGACGAGATGTCCTCCGTGCCGCCACACACCAGAGAATGCCCTCCACTGTGGCCTCAATTGCAGCTTGGCTGCTCAGTTCGACCGCGGCCCCGCCTTTAGGCTCGCCCACGACCCCTGTCATCGCAGGGCCTCGGAGGGCCGTGTCTGGCAGCAAGTGGCGAGAGCCAGCGCGCATCCGAAGAGCCGGCAAATTTCACCACCAAAGGGCCTGGGTCACTCTACAGGTCAGCGGGCATCTGCGGATCTGGCCAGCTGCTGCAAGGACACCAGTGAATTGGAGCATAGCTGAGATTAATGAGCGGCGGCTCTAGAGCTCCACGGTCGAGCGGCCATCTTGGTGCTCCACCAGGCCACACCCCCTTAGAAGGTGGCGTCCCTAATGGAGACCGACTCCAGGTTGGATTCCAAGACAAGTTAGTCGACAAAGGGTTGGGAAAAGTTCAGAGCAGGGTTTCGTACGTAGAAAGTTGGTGACATCGATTGGATGCTTCTCGGCATTGAGACTGCTGAACATTTCTACCTTCAGATTTAGAGCCATTCCTGGAAGTCAGATTCCTTAAGCAGGGCAAGGCTGCAGTTAGTAGCCTAAGAAAGTTCGCTGGTAAGTGTTGTGCCTGTTGACTTTGCTGCTGCAGAGAGGAACATAACAAGTGCTATGCCAAAGCGAGGCCCACTAGCGATGCATCCTTTATGGATTGGTTTGGCAGGTTGGTACTGGTCTTCTGTTGATTCTGAAGGCAAACGTCTTGAAAATTGTAAATCCCAAGTTTTACGTTTTTGGCAGGAAATGTACATTCTGCCACCAGCCAGGGGTTCCAAGACTGCAGGAACAGCACTTGGGGGTTAGACCACACTCTGGACAGAAGCAGGGTTCAGAGCAGGTCCAGTTGAAACTGGTTAGCTGGGCTTTTTCAGGAAACTTCAGGTGTAGTTCTTCTTCTGTCTTCCACAGGCCCAGTAGTGTTCTGAAGAGGGTGCATAGGAGTGCCACATTTATGCCTGAAAAAAGCTTGTGGCTGATGGTGACTATTGTCCCCTCCCTCACCAGTAGCAAAAAGCCCCCAGGAATAACCCTACCCACTTTTGCAGCATTTCCTGTGTGTCCTTCTGCAAACAATTCCATAGTTTCCCTGTATACCTAAACCCAATACGGCAGAATTGTTCTTCCCTTATGTAGAACTGTTGTGCCCATCCTTGAGGTATGACCAGGAGAATGAGCAATGACTCATCTGTGGACACTCAAAACTGGTTCTGGAGGCAGCTCCTCTCCCACTGGGATTGATGCTTGGCTGGCTACAAAGACAAAAGAGGGTTCAGACCCAGGTTTTAGCTACATCTGCCTGTGACTGGCACGCCTCTTTGGAGAGATGGAAGTTCCTCTGTAAGTTCCTAGGTACTGCCTAGGTGATCATGCAAAAAGAACAAATGATGAATGGAATGCTGAACAATGCAAACATTCACCCCTAGTCAAAGATCTGGGTTTAAGCCAACATTTGTTTGCTCACCACGCCACCCCAGTTTGGACCCAGACATGTGCAAAACAGACTTGACCCTGCTCCTCATGGGAAGCCCGAACTGCCAAGCCAGATCCTCTCTGGACCAGAAACAAGCATCCTGGGATAGGTTTTGGGGTATCACCCCTCATCAGCCTGGTTTGCTTGAATCCAAAGGCTCAGTGAGCACATGACCCATGCCTGGACATACACTTCTCACTTAGGTTGACAAAAGAAAAAAGAACCGATGACAAACAGAATGCTGAACAATGAAAACATTTTCCCCCAGTCACAGATCTGGGTTTAATCCACAGCCACCCCAGTTTGGACTGAACACCAGCCCATTTAGCCAACATCGGTGCAATTCTAAACTCCAATACTGGATGCAGGAGATGCAAGGAAGAAGGTATCCTGTGTCACATACTATAGTCTTCCAGTACCTAGATACCCTCATGGGTGACAAGAAGCGCTATAAAAAGCTATTGATTGATTTATTGATTGATAGTCCTGCCCATCCATTTACACTAACTGCGTGGCAATATGGACATGCTCTCTTACCCATTCAACTATCCATGAAATTAGCTATGGTGCACATTTTTACTGAAATTCCAGACATTCCACCCTCATGGAGGAGATGAATGGCAGCTTCACTGGCAGTGGTGAAAGTATGTATCCTCCAACCCTTGAGCAAACGGACGACACCACACACAAGTAATGGTTGACTGAACTTTTCCACTTGGCCATGTATCACCAACTGACATACAGGATACAAGATTCCATCGATAATTTTTACAAAATCTGGAAACCACTATTGAACGTGAGAGAGTTAAAATATAGGGGTCAATAATTTAACAATGAAAAATGTCTGGTCAAGGAATCCACATTGCTTGTTATCTGGGATTAATATAACTAGATTCTAAAGAAAAGATGCAATTTCTTGTAACAACATGCTTGATTTAATTAACAAAATTGAATTGATTAGTGCTGAGAACATCTACTCTTTCCCTCTTCCCCTCCTGTCCTTTCTCTCATCTCCTTCTATAAATACACCCGTCTCCTGCTGTTATATGATGTGCACAGGTTATACTCATTTTAGGCTTATCAGAACCAGAATATTGTGTGTAGAAACTGCCATTTGATGCAATTGAAAAGCTCTATATTGCATTATGTCATGCAAATTGTTGATATCAAAAAGAGAGAAAGAAAAATGAACAGGATTCAGACACTTCATTTGGGAGGCAATCACTAATTATTTTTGGGATGATAAAGGCACAACATCAGCAGTGCTAGTAAAAAGGGAGGCCTTCATGTGCTAATCAGAGGCCAGTGTATAAAATCGAGACAAGTATTAGGTCATCATTATTTGGGAAAAGCAACAAGTGAGGATGGCTGTTAAAGGACATAGAACTCAGGATATCTGTGTCACGCTACACAATCTGTTTGTAGGGACTTCATGTGTTGAGATAACCTTAGGGTTCTCCTTACAGGTCTCAACAGCAGGTGCAGTTCTATTTCTGCTTTCCACAGGGCAGTAGTGTTCTGAAGAGGGTGCCTAGGGTGCCACATTTATGCCTGGCAACAGCTTGGGACTGGGGGTGACTATTGTCCCCTTCCTAACCAATAGCAAAAGGTTCCCAGGAATAACCCTACCTACATTTGCAGTGGTTCATGTGTCTCCTTCTGCAAACAATTCCATAGTGCCCCTCTATACCTAAAACCAAGATGGCAGAATTGTTCTTTCCTTATGCAGAACTGTGGCGCCCATCCTTGAGGTGTGACCAGGAAAATGAGCAACAACTCCTCTCTGGTCACCAAAAACTGGCTCTAGCAGCAGCTCCTCTCCCAAAGGGAATGGTGCCTGGATGGCTACAAGGACAAAAGAGGGGGAGGCCCAGGAGTTAGCTACTTATGCCTGTGACTGGTACGCCAATTTAAAGAGATGTAAGTTCCTAGGTACTGCCCAGATGGTCATGCAAAAAGAACAGATGATGGATGGAATGCCGAACAATGCAAACATTCACCCTCAGTCACAGATCTGGGTTTAATCCATAATTGTTTTGCTCACCATGCCACCCCCGTTTGGATCAAGACATATGCAAATCAGTCTTTTAAAAAAAAAAAATGTTTTAGTCCTCATTGTGCAATAAAACAGGATGAGTTGAGAAAGTAGGATTTTTCGTGGGTAAGGGGCCTTAAATTCCATCCTGTGCCGCCCAGGCCCTCTCCCCGGCATACACTCTCCATTGAAAAATTTGGTGTATGTGGGTATCCCGCCGGCCTCATAGGCCCCACTTCCGCACCTCTTCCCACTCTTCTTTTTTGGGAGTGATATCTGTGCCAGCAGTTCCCATACTCATATTGCCTTTTTGCTTAATCATTGGACCACGTTTCCTGGACATCACTACGTTTCAGCGGTGAGGCTACCTCTATAGCTTTCCCAAATATCCCAAAATTCTTGCCTTTTACTTATTTGTCCTGATAACTGATCCCATCCATTCCATTAATGTTGGAGGGTTATGGTAAATCCATTTAATGCATATTTTCCGCCTTGCTAGTAATATCAAAAGGAAGAGTAAACTATTCTGTTTTTTGCTTAGGCTAAGTCCTTCCCTGTTATCGTTAACGTTATTGTTAATGCTCCTCACCCCAAACATGACTAACCCCAGGCTTACCTCTATATTCTGCTGAAGTACTGAGAGAATCTTACCCACATCTTCCCAAAAGGCTTGTAGTTTAGGGCACCTCCGGAACATATGGACATCATCCGCTCTCTTCTCACCACATTTGGGACACTTTTTCGCCTCACCCCTCGTCAGCTTGGACAGCTTCTTCGGTGTCCAATAGGCTCTATGTATTATGAATAAATGATTCTTTTTGAGGGGTGCAGATTTAATTATGTTCCAGCATGTAGACTTTGATACTTGCCATAGGTTCGGGGCGTCCAGCGTCGGCAGGTCTTTCCCCCAGATCTCTGTGGGTAAGCTGAACTCTTCCTCTCCTGCTGATATGAAAGACCAGTACCACTGTGCTACTTCTTTCTTCATTACTCCCCCTTGGATTTTTGTCTCTAGTTCCCAATTTCCTGTACCATCTTTCCCTAGAGACTTTATCCAACTCGATAGCTGGTAAAATTTAAATTTAGAGAGTGTCCCATTGGTCAGCGACGATAGTTGGTCCCATCTGACCAATGATTTTTCTGTTATTATCTGACCCCACTTTGCTACTCCCCCTATTCTCAGTGGAGTTGATAGCGTGTCTCCTAAGCATTCTGGCGTTCCTGGTGAGTCCCAGATTGGGGCATTGTCACTGTAATATGGGATTTTCCATAGACGTCTGACTTGGTACCATAGTTTGGCGGCTGACTCAAGTATCTTTAGTTTAACTTTTTTGAAAAATTTTGGATTACCAAATTTGTATAGGAAATGGCTTCCTTCCGAGGTTGTCATGGCTTGCAGGTAGGGTGGGTATAATTGTTGTTCTTTAAATAGCACTCTGATGTTCTTAGAGTGAAAAGCCCTATAATACTGATGCAGGTACGGGCTAGCAATCCCTCCGTGCTCCTTCCTCCTTCTGATCTTTTTCCAGGCGATTCTAACTCCTCTTGAGGCCCAAATGAAACTACTAATATCTCCCTGTATCTTATTGAATAACTCTCTCCTAAATTCTAGGGGTATGGTGTTACAAATGTATGTGAATTAGGGGAGTAGCATCATCTTTAAGTTAGAACGGCCCAAGAAGGACAGCGGTAAGCTTTTCCATGCATTTAAGAGTTTCTTGGATTCTGCTAGAACTCTATTGAAATTTACTTGAGCTATTTTTCCGATCTCCCCCTCTACCTGGATCCCCAGGTACCTTATCTGTTGTTTTACTATTGGGATGTTACTCTGGGTGTTGCACTGCATGACTTCAGTTTTCTGTTGGTTTATCTGATAACCTGATAATTTCCCAAATAGTTTGAGCGCCTCTATTGTTCTTGGAAGTGCGCCTGCTAGGTCATCCGTAAATAGCATTAGGTCATCTGCCTAGAGTGCGACCTTCTTGACCCAAGCTTTGTACGTAAAGGGGGTTATCCTCTGATTATGCCTCAATGCATTTGCTAAAGGCTCTATGTTTAGGTTAAACAGCAGTGGGGAGAGGGGGCACCTCTGTCTTGTACCCCTCCCAATATTTATCTTATTTGTGAGGGCTCCATTTAATAATATAAGTGCTGTGGGGTTTTTGTATAAGGTCCTTACTGCCCCTACAAAGCTACTTCCCAGATTGTATTTTTCTAGTACTTTGTGCAGATAGACCCAACTGACCCTGTCGAACGCTTTTGCAGCGTTGAATGTGATTATAGATAAGGGGGATCTTTCCTTAGTAGCCACATCTATTGCTCCCACCAGTTCGTGTGTTAATTCATGGATCTGTCTGCCCCTTATGAAACCTTTTTGTTCCTCATGTATCAAGGTGCCGACTACCTGGCCCAATTTTCTTGCCAGTATTTGAGGGTATATCTTGTAGTCGCTATTCAACATAGACAGTGGCCTGTAAGACTCACACCGTTTTGAGTCCTTCCCTGGTTTTAATAAGATGCATATTGTCGCTTCTTCCCATGATTTTGGCAATTCCTGCCCCTCTACGAATAACTCGTTAAATAGCTCGGTCAGCTGGGGGACAAGCTCTTCTTTTAAGGACTCATATAGCTCATTTGGCAAAGCGTCTGGGCATGCTGCTTTTGCTTTTTTTTAGCTCTTTTACTACCCCCATGACTTCTTCTTCTGTTACTTTGGCATTGCGCTTGGCCCTATGATTTTCTGGTAGTGCCTGCTTTATCCAAATCTTGAGGTAGTCTTCTATCTGCTCCTCGTCGGCCCTTATATCCTCAGTATACAAGTTCTCGAAAAAGCTACTAAACGCCCTCCTAATCTCTGCTTCTTCCGTACTTGGATCAACTTGATTTTCCTCCTGTACGCTTAGGATCTTGTTACGGCTTTGTTCTGTCTTAGTTTTCCAAGCTAAGATTTTGCCACAACCCTCGCCGTAGTGATAGTGGGCAAGTTTACTAGCCTCCCACTTGTCTTTAAGTTTAGCTTCTAGAATGTCAGTGAGCTCATCCTTTAACTTGTTCCTTTCCACTTCTAGCTTTTCTTTTTTACGTGCAATATTCTCCTCATCCAATCTCTTTTTGAAGGCTAGAATTCCCCTTTCTAACTCACTGATCCTGTTCTTAAACTTCTTATGCCTGTAGGCTCCTAGACTGCTTAAATTCCCTCTTATTATGGCCTTGTATGCATCCCACCGCACCTGCCTTGATGTCTCATTTGTATTTACTGTAAAAAAGGACTTTGTTTCAACTCTCAAATTTTCTACTATCTCGGGGTCTAGAAGCAGAGTTCTGTCCAAAGTCCATCTAGGAATATCTTGTGTCTTTTGCAGGCACACCTCCATCAGCACTGCTGAATGGTCGGAAAGATGTGCCGGGAGATGTTCTACCCTCTTCACTTTGCTACATAATGTCTTATCTACTAGAAAGTAATCAATTCTTGATGAGTGACCCAGTTTTTTATTCTTGAATGTAAACTTATGTGTCTTTACTCCCTTTTCTCGCCAGCTCTCTATCAAGCCTAAGTCTTCTAAATAAAGCTTTAAGCAGCTCCTCATTCTAGGCAGGGTTACGATGTTCCTGACTGGTAGCCTATCTTTCCTAGGATCTATGACCAAATTAAAATCGCCTCCAATTATAACTTGCGCTGAAGCATCCAAAAGATATGTATACAATGCCTGCATTGCGGTAGGGTCGTCCAAATTTGGACCATAGTATCCAGCTATTATGTAGCTACCCCTGCTCAGGCGTACTTTTGCTACGGTCCATCTCCCCTTTGAGTCACTACTGGATGATTCTATTGTCGCATTCGCTGATCTCTTAAAAAGAATACTCACTCCCTTAACCGCTTTGCCGCGATTGGAATTCCGCCCAGGTGCTGGACATTCCGATCGCGGGTGTGGTCGTGACGAGCTCAGCTCGTCATGCGCACATGCCAACCGCGCAGCATGACGAGCTGAGCTCGTCATGAGCATCGAAGGGGTTAATACAGCAAGCCTGATCTGTGCATGTATAGGCATCCACCCACCTTTGCTTCTTCAAAATTTCTTCCCACTCTATTTTTAGCAGGTGTGTTTCTTGAAGAATTATTATATCGCACTTTATGTTTTTTAGGTATTCAAATATTCTGTGCCTTCTACATCTGACCCTCAAACCAGTTACATTCCATGTTAGAATGTTAACTCCCATAACCTACGATAATGTTCTTTACTGTATCTTCTGTTTTTGCACAAGTCGGACCATTTTTTTGTGATTGTTTTCCCCTGTCTGCTCCCACACCCTCTGTGAACTTATTCTTATTATTGTGAACCCTTCCCCCTTCCCTCCACCTGTCCCTCACCCTCCCATGGAGATACCTCCCTCTGTCTCTTTGGCGATGTATCTCGCCAATTTGAGCCCCGGGCTCTACAGGCTATTCTTTACACTTTTTGCGCCCTGATTCTGACTTTTAACGACTCTACTTCCTTGGGTTCTCTCAAATTATGCATCTGGTTGCCCCACATTATTCTCAGGGATGCAGGGAATTGCATCTGTACTGTCGCTCCCAGAGATCTCAACTCCTGCATAAATTGCCCTAGTTCCCACTGCCTATCCAGGGTTGCTTTGGAGATGTCTGATCTTATTCTGAAGGCCCAATCATCTTTTGTGTGGGAACCAACTCTTATTGCCTCACTCAGGATTCTCTCTTTTAAGGTATATGTTCTAAAGTTGATCAGGATCTTCCTCGGATTCTTCCTAGGTTTACCTTTACCAAACGGATCCCTGTGTACCCTCTGTATGTCCTCAGCCAGCGCCTTTGTTTCGAGCCACGGAAAGAACTCCTTTAGAAGTGTAATCACATAACGTTTGATGTCATCACCCTCTTGTCCCTCCGGAACATTTAAGACTCTTAAATTGTTGCGTCTGGCCTGATTTTCCATTGATTCTCACCCTGAGATCCTTTTCACTTTCTTTCAGGGCCTGTATCTCCACCTTATTCAACTCCACACTCTTACCCATTTCCTCCACTGTATATTCCACTACGCTAATACGTTCCATTATGGAGTTGATTTTGGTTTCCAATACTGCGCAGGCTCCCTGAATCCTATGTTGATTTTTTTCTGAGGTGGCAAAATTCTCCCTCACTTCTGAAATCAGAGATTCAATTAAGCTATCTGTACCCCTTGCTCGTTCTACATTACTCTCGACCCATGGGTGAGATTGCCCACCTTTCTCTGCGGACACCGGAAGGGGCTCCTTCGCTGTGGTTCCGATCACTTCAAGAACCTGAAACCTGTTATTACTAATGCAAATCAGTCT
Source organism: Calotriton arnoldi (assembly GCA_963921515.1). Taxonomy (NCBI): domain Eukaryota; kingdom Metazoa; phylum Chordata; class Amphibia; order Caudata; family Salamandridae; genus Calotriton; species Calotriton arnoldi. The sequence continues at coordinate 1,345,547 of CAWUFW010002731.1, forward strand.
TGAGCTTGCTCCTCATTGAAACTGTTGAGCCCTAACTGCCAATTCAGGGCCTTTCCTGGAGCGGAAACAAGCATCCTGTGATCGGTTTCAGGGTATCACCCCTCATTAGCCAGGTTAGTTTGAATCCATTGGCACAGTGAGCACGGGACCCACATTTGGGCATAGCCTTGACACCTGGGCGACAAAAGCTAAAAGAACAGATGACGGACAAATGCTATGATTGATTGATTGATTGATGGACGGAATACAGACCAATGCAAACATTCACCCCCAGCCACAGATCTGGGTGTAATCCATAGTTTTTTTTTGCCCCCACCCCAGTTTCGACTCAGCCAAATGTAAATCAGTTTTCTCTCTGCTCCTAAAGGAAACAGTCTAGCCTGAACTGCCAAGCCTGGTCCTCCCTGGACAGGAAACATGCATCCTGGGCCTGGTTTCTGGGTATCACCCCTCATCAGCCAGGCTAGCTTGAATCAAGTTGCACAGTGAGCATGGGACCCATGTCTGGGCATACACTTCCAGCTTAGGGTGACAGAGGCAAAAAGAACACAGGATGGACCGAATGCTGAACAATGTAAACATTCACCCCCAGTCACAAACCTGGGATTAATCCATCATTTTTTGCTCACCACGCCCCCCATCTTGGACCCAGCCATATGCAAATCAGTCTTGACCCTGAGCCTCATGAGAATAGTAGAGCCCAAACTGCCAAACCAGGTCCTCACAGGACCCGAAACAAACATTTTGTGGTATCACCCTTCATCAGCCTTGCTTGTTTGAACCCAGTGGCACAGTGAGCACGGGACCCACGTTTGGGCGTACCCTTCCCACTTAGGGTGACAAAAGCAAAAAGAACAGATGACAAATGGAATGCTGAACAATGCAAACATTCACCCCCAGTCACAGATCTGGGTTTAATCCATTGTTTGTTTGCTCACTTGCCACCCCAGTTTGGACCCAGCCATATGCAAATCAGTCTTGACCCAGAACCTCATGGAAACAGTCAAGCCCAAACTGCTAAGCCAGGTTCTCCCTGGACTGGAAACAAGCATCCTGGGATTTGTTTTGGGGTCTTACCCCTCATCAGCCAGGCTAGCTTGAATCCAGTGGCACAGTGAGCATGGAACCCACGCCTGGACATACTTTTGCCACCTGGGCAACAACAGCAAAAAGAACAGGTGACAAACAGAATGCTGAACAAAGCAAACATTCCCCCGGTCACAGATCTGGGATTAATCCATATATTTTTGCTCACCCTGCCACCCCAGCCATATGCAAATCAGTCATGACCCTGCTCCAGATGGAAATAGTCAAGCCCAAACTGCTAAGCCAGGTCATCCATGGACCAGAAACAAGCATCCTGGGATTGGTTTTGGGGTGTTACCCCTCATCAGCCAGGCTAGATTGAATCCAGTGGCACAGTGAGCACGGGACCCAAGTCTGGCCATACTCTTGACACTTAGAGCGACAAATGCAAAAAGAACAGATGACAAACAAAATGCTGAACAATTGAAACAATCACCTCCAATCAGATATCTGGCTTTAATCCATTGATTTTTTGCTCACCACGCCACCCCAGTTTTGACCCAGCCATATGCAAATCAGTCTTGACCCTGCTCCTCATGGGAACAGTCTGGCCCGAACTGCCAAGCCAGGTCCTCCCTGGACCGGAAACATGCATCCTGGGTCTGGTTTCTGGGTATAACCCCTGATCAGCCAGGCTAGCTTGAATCCAGTGACACATTGAGTATGGGACCCAAGTATGGGCATACACGTCCCACTTAGGGTGACAAAAGTGAAATGACCAGATGATGGATGCAATGCTGAATAATGCAAACATTCACCCCCAGTCACAGATCTGAGTTTAATACATCTTTTTTTGCTCACCGCGCCACCCCATCTTGGACCCAGCCATATGTAAATCAGTCTTGACCCTGCTCCTCATAGGAACAGTCCAGCTCGAACTGCCAAACCAGGTCCTCCTTGGAACTGAAACAAGCATCCTCTGACCGGTTTCAGGGTATCGCCCCTCATCAGCCAGGCTAGCTTCAATCCAGTCGCACAGTGAGCACGGAACCCACGTCTGGGCATACCCTTCCCACTTAGGGTGACAAAATCAAAAAGAACAGATGACAAACAGAATGCTGAACAATATAAACATTCAACCCCAGTCACAGATCTTGGTTTAATCCATCATTTTTTTGCTCCTCACGCCACCCAAGTTTGAACCCAGCCATATGCAGATCAGTTTTTTTCCCTGCTCCTCTTGAGAACAGCTCAGCCTGAACTGCCAAGTCAGGTCCTCCCTCGACCAGAAACAAGCATCCTGGGACTGGTTTTGGGGTACCACCCCTCATCAGCCAGGCTAGCTTGAATCCATTGGCACAGTGAGCACGGGGCCCATCCCTGGGCATACCCTTCCCAATTAGGGTGACAAAATCAAAAAGAACAGATAATGGGCGGAATGCTGAACAATGCAAATATTCATTCTCAGTCACAGATCTGGGTTTATCCATCAATTGTTTGCTCACCCGCCACCCCAGTTTGGATCCAGCCATATGCAAATCAGTCTTGACCCTGCTCCTCATGGAAACAGTCCAGCACAACCTGTCAAGCCTGGTCCTCCCTGGACCGGAAACAGCATCCTGGGATTTGTTTTGGGGTATTACCCCTCATCAGCCAGGTTGGCTTTAATCCAGTGGCACAGTGAGCATGGGACCCATGTCTGGCCGTTCCCTTGCCACTTAGGGCCACAAAAGCAAAAAGAACAAATGGTGGACGGAATGCCTAAGCAATGCAAACATAATCCATAATTCTTTTGCTCACCACACCACCCCAGTTTGTCCCCTCCTTAAGCGATAGCAAACAGATCCCAGGAATAATCCTACCCTCTTTTGCAGTGCTTCCTGTGTGCCCTACTGCAAACAATTCCACAGTGCCCCTCTATACTTAAAACCAAGATAGTAGAATCCTTATTCCCTTATGCATAACTGATGTGCCCAACCTTGAGGTGTGACCAGAGAAATGAGCAAAGCCTTCTCTATGGTCACTGAAAACTGATTCTGGGGGCAGATCCTCTCTCACGTGCCTGGCTGGCTACAAGGACAAAAGAGGGGGCAGGCCCAGGTGTTAGCTACATCTGCCTATGACCGGTACGCTTCTTTGGAGAGATGTACGTTCCAAAGTACTGTCCAGATGATCATGCAAAAAGAACAGACGATGGATGGAATGTTGAACAATGCAAACATTCACACCCAGTCACAGATCTGGGTTTAATCCATAATTTGTTTGCTCACCACACCACCCCAGGATGACCCAGACATATGCAAATCAGTCTTGACCCTGCATGGGAACAGTTCAGCCCGAACTGCCAAGCCAGGGCCTTTCCTGGAACGGAAACACGCACCCTGTGATTGGTTTTGGGGTATCATCCCTCATCAGCCAGGCCAGCTAGAATCCAGTGGCACAGTGAGCACGGGACCCACATCTGGGCATACCCTTGCCACCTGGGCGACAAAAACAAAAAGAACAGTTGATGGACGGTATAATGAACAATACAAACATCCACACCCAGTCACAGATCTGAGTTTAATCCATTGTTTTGTTGCTCACCACAGCACCCAGTTTGGACCCAGCAATATGCAATCAGCTTTATCCCTGCTCCTAAAGGAAACAGTCCAGCCCGAACTGCCAAGCCAGGTCCTCCCTGGACCTGAAACATGCATTCTGGGTCTGGTTTCTGGGTATCACCCCTCATCACCCAGGCTAGCTTGGATCAAGTGGCACAGTGTGCATGGGACCCAAGTCTTGGCATACACTTCCAACTTGCTCACCACACCACCCACAACTTCCACCCAGCCATGTGCAAATCAGTCTTGACCCTGATCCTCATGAGAACAGTCCAGCCCAAACTGCCAAACCAGGTCCTCACTGGACTGGAAACAAGCATCCTGGGACTGGTTTTGAGGTATTACCCCACATCAGCCAGGCTAGCTTGAATCCAGTGGCACAGTGAGCATGGGGCCCACACCTGGACATACCCTTGCCACCTGGCAGACAAAAGCAAAAAGAACAGATGCTGGACGGAATGCAGAACAATGCAAACATTCACCCCGTCACAGATCTGAGTTTAATCCATCTTTTTTGGCTCACCACGCCATCCCATGTTGGACCCAGACATTTGCAAATTTGTCTTGACCCTGCTCCTCACGGGACAGTCCAGCCCGAACTGCCAAGCCAAGGCCTTTTCTGGATCGGAAACAAGCACCATGTGATCAGTTTCAAGGTATCACCCCTCATCAGCCAGGTTTGGCAGAATCCAGTAGCACAGGGAGCATGGGACCCACATCTGGGCATACCCTTGCCACCTGGGTGACAAAAGCAAAAAGAACAGATGACAAACAGAATGCTGAATAATACAAACATTCACCCCCAGTCACAGTTCTGAGTTTAATCCATAGTTTTTTTACTCACCACGCTACCCCAGTTTGCACCCAGCCACATGCAAATCAGTCTTGACCCTGCTCCTCATGGAAACAGTCCATCCCATACAACTAAGCCAGGTCCTCCCTGGACCAGAAACAAGCATCCTGGGATTGGTTTTGGGGTCTTACCCCTCATCTTCCAGGATAGCTTGAATCCAGTGACACAGTGAGCACGGGGCCCACGTCTGGCCATACCTTTGCCACTTAGGGAAACAAAAGCAAAAGAACACATGACAAATAAAATGCTGAACAATGCAAACATTCACCCCCAGTCACAGATCCGAGTTTAATCAATCATTTTTTTGGTCACCACGCCACCCCAGTTTTGACACAGCCATATGCAAATCAGTCTCTACCCTTCTCTTCATGGGAACAGTCCAGCCTGAACTGCTAAGCCAGGTCCTCCCTGGACCGGAAACATGCATCCTGGGAATGGTTTCTGGGTATCACCCCTCATCAGCCAGGCTAGCTTGAATCCAGACAAAAGCTATAAGAACATATGATGGACAGAATGATGAACAATGCAAACATTCACCCCCAGTCACAGATCTGAGTTTAATCCATAGTTTTTTTGCTCACCACGCTACGCCAGTTTGCACCCAGCCATATGCAAATCAGTCTTGACCCTGCTTCTCATGGGAACAGTCCAGCCCGAATTGCCAAACTAGGTCCTCCTTGGAATGGAAACAAGCATCCTGGGACCAGTTTCAGGGTATCACCCCTCATCAGCCAGGCTAGCTTCAATCCATTCGCACAGTAAGCACGGGTCCCACATCTGGATTTACCCTTCCCACTTAGGGAAACAAAATCAGAAAAGAACCAATGACAAACAGAATTCTGAACAATGAAACCATTCACCAACAGTCAGAGATCTGGGATAAATCCATCATTTGTTTGCTCACAACGCCACCCCAGTTTGGACAGAACACCAGACCATTTAGCCAAAATCAGTGCAATTCTAAACCCCGATACTGGATGCTGGAGAGGCCAGGAAGAAGGTATCCTGTGTCGCATACTATAGTCTGCCAACGCCTTGATACCCTCAAGGGTGACAAGAACTGCTTTAAAAAACTACTGATTGATGGATAGTCCTGCCCATCCATGTACGCTTACTGGGTGGCAATATAGACATGCTCTCTTACCCTTTCAACCATCCACTAAATTAGCTATGTTGCACATTTTTACTGAAATTCCAGACATTCCACCCTCAAGGAGGAGATGGATGGCAGCTTCACTGGCAGTGGTGAAAGTATGCATCCTCCAACCCTGGAGCGCACGGATCCTGCCACACGCAAGGCATGGTTGACTGAACTTTTTCACTTGGCCATGTACCACCAACTGACATACAGGGTACAATATCCATGGAAACTTTTGACAAAATTTGGACACCATTATTTACAGTGAGATTATTACAATATAGGGGTCAGCAATTTAACAATGCTAAATGTCTGGACAATGAATCCACATTGCTTATTATCTGAGATCACTATAACTAGATACTAACTAAAAGATACAATTTCTTACAACAACATGCTTGATTTAATTGTGTAAATTTAATTGATTAGTTCTGAGAACATCCACTCTTTCCCTCTTCCCCTCCTGCTCCTCCTCTCATCTCCTTCTGTAAGAGACCCTTCTCCTGCTGTTGTATGATGTGCACAGGTTTTACTTATTTTAGGCTTATCAGAACCAGAATGTGTGTAGAAACTGTCATTTAATGTAATGAAAAAGCTCTCTGTTGCATTATGTTATGCAAATTGTTGAAATCCCAAAGTGAAAAACGAAAAGGATCAGGATTCAGACAATTCATTAGGGAGGCAATCCCAAATTGTTTTGGGGATTATAGAGGCAGAGCATAAGCAATGCTAGTAAAAGGAGGCCTTCAAGGTGCTAATCAGAAGGCATGGTATAAAACTGAGGCCAGCATTAGGCCATCATTACTTGGGGAAAAAGATAAGTGAGGATGGTTGTTAAAGAACATAGAACTCAGGACACCTGTGTCACGCTACATGAACTGTTTGTAGGGATTTCATGTGTCGAGGTGTAATTTTGACCCTGTTTACTCTGAATTCAGGCCGGAACTTACAAACGAAAATTTAAAGACTAGGGGGCTTATTTACAAGCCCCTTGCGCCACTTTTGCGTCATGTTTAACATGGGAAAAGTGACGCAAAAGTGGCGCAAGGGGCTTGTAAATCTGCCCCTAGATGCTTAGGGTAAAGGGCGAATGGGAACATGAAAACACCGGCCAATTCAAGTAGAGCTGGCCCCTTCTGGTAATGAACTGGGATGAACCCGATAAAACAGATAGAGATTAATTACCATTCATGGCAGTTTGATATACTTAAACTGTTCTTTGCATACCTCTTATAATGTGATGGACTAAAACATAAAAAAAAGATGGAGGCATTTAAATACAACTGTTTTCAAAATTCCCATTGTTGCAATTGGGTTCCGCCCATTCCGTACACCTGGATTTTTTGCTTTTTTGATCACCTGGTTTTGGTCTTTTTACTGGGATTGAGTCTCACTTCATGTGTTTCACCCACAGTAATCACATTGCAAATGGACTGAGCACGTTTACTGCCAGTGTTCGCCTTTTAAGAAAAGGCCACTGTGGTGCAGCAAGGGTAAGTGGCACTTGGCTGGTTACACGTTAACACGTGTACACGTGTGTGGACATGTGTGCTGGCTGTTTGTGGGATACTACTGCTGTGCGCAGCCTGGTAACTGCGCACAGGTAGCCTGGTGCAGTGGGGGCTCTGTATGATAAGATATTGTTCTGGGATGGGCCTTATATTGTTAGTCTAATAGGGAAAGTCAGTGTGATTTACTGTGTTGTCTGTAGTGACACTTTATTATAAACATAGGGAAAAAACTGCCTTACAGTGCAGTTTTGCATCCCTTTGGCTTACATAGACCAGTGACATATTGAATTGGGGTGTAACCTGTGCGGGAAAATCAATTCTGCAAGTTCCACAATGTTATCTGTACAACTTAAGGGTCATTAAGAATTGTCATATTTCTCTAGCTCAGCTCAGGATCAGAGCCCAGGTCTTTTATCACCCTACTGTGACCAATTAATTTCTCTCCAGCAGCAGAAACAAAGGCCTCCCCACAGAAAAGGAGCAATTAACAGTAACAGTACTTCACCCAGCTCCTGAGGAGGAATGAGGTGGGGCAGAATGATCTGCATCAATCAATCAGCTGCCACACTGTACCAGGGATGAGCCTGCCCAAGCCCACTGAACAAAGGAGAGAACCCAAAACTCTAAAGCCAGCACAGGAGGGAGCTCCCCTTTAAAAACCTAGTGAGAAAGGCCCTGGCAGTGATGTCAGCGAGGTGCAGTGCTGAGGCCCCTAGAAAAGATGTGACTAGTGAATCCTTGACGGCGTCATCTTGAACTGTCCCAGCATGCTGTGTAGAAGGGTTGGGACAGGGGTAGAGAGGTGACATGGCAGCCTAGGATTTGCCAGGGGTGCCTGGCTTCTGGAACCTTCCTCTCCCCTTTAAAAACTCTTGCAAAAGGGAAAGACTCTGTTTTGATTGGTGATTTTTCCGCAATTTGCTTCTGGACCCAGGGGCCTCAATGGATAACTGGAAGGAAGAATCCCCTGATGCCAACAAAGGACTAGTGACTCTGCTCAGTTGACCCCAGGACCAGTGGATCTCCCCAAGGGCCAGCGAGGCTGCCCCCTTATGCTTCCTGAAGACCTGTTGGAGGAAAACCCTGGACTTCTACACCCGGAAACCAAAAGCAGGCGGAAGGATGGCACAGGGAGACAGGGAAACTAGCTTCCTGAGGACTGCACCACTTTGGAGGTGAGGAGGTCTGCTGCAACTGCTAGAGCTAGCCCAGAGTAAAATTAGCCCAGGATCGACAAAATTTGCCCAATGGGGACTGAGTTATAGCATTTTTAAGAATGGTGACCTTTGACCCTGTTCTCTCCCCATGAAGCACGAAGGGCTCCACTGCCGCTCCTGAGTCAGCACACAATTTAATTCATCTGCGAGGGGGCATATGCGGGCCCCCACCCTGGACTTTCTATTGGCCTGGAGCCCTCATCCCCCAGAACCCCATCCCTGGCCCCCCTCAAAGCAAAAGAGGATGGGTGAGCCCCGTTACTCCCCCCCCTATGGTGGTGGCCTCACCCTGCTCCCCGTGCCCGTGTCTGGGGGGAGCAGGGTGGCCACTGCAGAAGACTACACCCTGCCCTCTCGGCAGGAAGAAAGACGCTGCCGCTCCCACGGCTGCACTCGGAGGTGCAGGCTGCATGGGAGCCAGCAGGGCAGTGAGAGGTGGACTCCCTCAGCTGTCCCAAGCATTTGGGGAAATGGGGTACTTGGGAGGGATTGGAAAAAGGTGGACGGCGCAACCCTAAGTTTGCTAGTTCAATGAATCCATGACCCTTTGGGATTTCCATGCAATTCTTTAAAGCATTCCCAAAGCTGGAGCTTTTGCTCTACAGCTGGAAGTACAGCACACTCAAGGGGCTTGATTTATATTCGAGTGTATTGTGGCCTAACTGTGTTTAAAACAATCATATGTGTACAGTGTCCTCTAGGGGCTAAGTCTATGATCACATATAATGATCTTTCTGGGCTTCCTTTTATATTGCATTTTCTTGACTGGAAAAGTTATAAAAAGTTCTCAGATAAATGTTTTGCTCAATCCTAAATGCTTTAATAACGTAATAATGCTGGCAGTGATTATGGTTCACTGTAAATATGCTTTATTAATAGTAATAAGCACAGTTACACATGGTTATTATGGAATATTGCATTTATGCACAGAATGATGATGCATTAACATGTGGTTTGTTGATCTTGAATCTTTGACCAACCCAATAGACTTGCTTTATATATTTGCGTGATCCCTTTAGGGGGTCAAAGGTGATTCTGCAATATCATGTATGGTATTTTCCATCTGCCAAGGTACATATTTGTAAATTACTGCATAGTATTTAGTAGAGTGTGTGTAATAAATGTACTTATCCTTTTCTAAAGAAAAAGTACTGACTGCAAAATCATTTATTGAGTTTTATTGTTGCGTGCAGGTGAATGGTAATTACCAGCACGCCACCTCGGACTGCTGCGCTTTGCTACCCTAAGAGAGTCAAGCCATACAATGGGGTGCTTGGTTCTCAGTAAGGAGAATTGTGGACCTATTGCTTGTGCTACACAACTAATATCTCAATTTCCTAAATCTATTCTCTGCTAGTGAATATAAAAAGTAAATGTCTTAATTACCTCTAGTTAAACAGTCTTCAAAGTTGAATGTTCTAAATAGTACTCTTTCCAAAAGTCTCCACAACTTTTCATTCAATTTAAGAAATTATATTTTCAGTTAAACCACCAGAGTCTAAGTCATAAATCATTCACACATCTCCTCTGGGATAATAGCTTTCTTATCTCCAAGTGAACCAAAACAAGATAAACAGGGGCATAGCCTCTTCCTTAATAGTTGCTGTGATAAGCTCCTAAAGTTGCACTGGGCTTCAAAGTATATGTACAAACCAGTCTTTTTCCTTAAAAATAAACATACTAGAGCAGCTCAAGAAAAATTCTTTTTCCAGATCCAACATGGCATTTACTAAAAGAGGAACACTCATGTCTGAATTCTTTCCTCCGACTTCTTTATCGGTGAAGTCAGTATTCTGTATACATTTCACTAAAACTGCCTTTTGACATTGAGTGTTACTAAGTGAAGACTGTGCTGCAGTATCTGGATCACAAAGAGCTGAATTGTAGGGGTGTGCAAAACGTGTGTAATGGTCTATTCAGGTATACATTAAAACTCAAAAATGTAATTTCGAGTTGATTTCTGGTTGCTCATATTCAAAATACTGTCGCTCGCATTCAAATTTGTGACTTTGCATTAAAAAATTACCCAAATGGCATGAATGGGTAAAATATCTGTCTGAAATGTTTGTTGACACCCATGTTACTGCCACTGGTATTCAAAACACTGCAGCTCATGGTAGTATTTGTAGTTTTGCACTCAGAAATTACCTAAACAGCATGCTCCGTACCGTAGATAACTCTCACGTTCAAAAATTGCCCAAATGGTACATCTCGCATTAAAATTTCTCCCTAAAACTGGGCGATGTGGAGTAATGGCATAATCTCTGTAATTTCACATACATTTTCTTATAAAAATTACCAAAATTATGCCAGTCATGCAGGCATGATTAATATGTTGAAACAACAGTTGATGGACAGAATGCAGAACAATGTCATACATTCACCCCTTTACAGAGATCTGGGCCTAAATCCATCGTTTGTTTGCTCACCATGCCATTCCAGTTTGAACCCAGCCATAAGCAAATCAGTCTTGACCCTGTGCCTCATGGGAACAGTCCAGCCCGAACTGCCAAGCCAGAACCTCCCTGGACTGGAAACAAGCATTCTAGGACCGGTTTCGGGGTTTCACCCCTATTCAGCCAGGATAGCTTGATTCCAGTGGCATGGAGAGCACGGGACCCACGTCTGGGCATACCCTTCCCACTCGGGGTGACAAATGCAAAAACAACAGTTGATGGACAGAATGCAGAACAATGTCATACATTCACCCCAGTACAGAGATCTGGGCCTAAATCCATCGTTTTTTTGCTCACCATGCCATTCCAGTTTGAACCCAGCCATATGCAAATCAGTCTTGACCCTGTGCCTCATGGGAACAGTCCAACCCAAACTGCCAAGCCAGGTCCTCTCTGGACTGGAAACAAGCATCTTAGGACCGGTTTCGGAGTTTCACCCCTCTTCAGCCAGGTTAGCTTGATTCCAGTGGCATGGAGAGCACGGGACCCACGTCTGGGCATACCCTTCCCACTCGGGGTGACAAATGCAAAAACAACAGTTGATGGACAGAATGCAGAACAATGTCATACATTCACCCCAGTACAGAGATCTGGGCCTAAATGCATCGTTTTTTGCTCACCATGCCATTCCAGTTTGAACCCAGCCATATGCAAATCAGTCTTGACCCTGTGCCTCATGGGAACAGTCCAGCCCAAACTGCCAAGCCAGGTCCTCTCTGGACTGGAAACAAGCATCCTAGGACCGGTTTCGGAGTTTCACCCCTCTTCAGCCAGGATAGCTTGATTCCAGTGGCATGGAGAGCACGGGACCCACGTCTGGGCATACCCTTCCCACTCGGGGTGACAAAGGCAAAAACCACAGTTGATGGACAGAATGCAGAACAATGTCATACATTCACCCCAGTACAGAGATCTGGGCCTCAAACCATCGTTTTTTTGCTCACCATGCCATTCCAGTTTGAACCCAGCCATATGCAAATCAGTCTTGACCCTGTGCCTCATGGGAACAGTCCAGCCCGAACTGCCAAGCCAGGTCCTCCCTGGACTGGAAACAAGCATCCTAGGACTGGTTGCGGGGTTTCACCCCTCTTCAGCCAGGATAGCTTGATTCCAGTGGCATGGAGAGCACGGGACCCACGTCTGGGCATACCCTTCCCACTTGGAGTGACAAATGCAAAAACAACAGTTGATGGACAGAATGCAGAACAATGTCATACATTCACCCCAGTACAGAGATCTGGCACTAAATCCATCATTTTTTTGCTCACCATGCCATTCCAGTTTGAACCCAGCCATATGCAAATCAGTCTTGACCCTGTGCCTCATGGGAACAGTCTAGCCCGAACTGCCAAGCCAGGTCCTCCCTGGACTGGAAACAAGCATCCTAGGACCGGTTTCGGGGTTTCACCCCTCTTCAGCCAGGATAACTTGATTCCAGTGGCATGGAGAGCACGGGACCCACGTCTGGGCATACCCTTCCCACTCGGGGTGACAAATGCAAAAACCACAGTTGATGGACAGAATGCAGAACAATGTCATACATTCACCCCAGTACAGCGATCTGGGCCTAAATCCATCATTTTTTTGCTCACCATGCCATTCCAGTTTGAACCCAGCCATATGCAAATCAGTCTTGACCCTGTGCCTCATGGGAACAGTCCAGCCCGAACTGCCAAGCCAGGTCTTCCCTGGACTGGAAACAAGCATCCTAGGACCGGTTTCGGGGTTTCACCCCTCTTCAGCCAGGATAGCTTGATTCCAGTGGCATGGAGAGCACGGGACCCATGTTGCCCAGGCCTACTGAATTGTATGTGTAGGTATTATACTTCAAATGAGTGGGAACTTCATCCAATGTCTATACACTGCTATTCTCTGAACATGCAGATATTTACTATTGTTTGTTGCTAACAAGCTGAACATCCTGAACTTCAAGACACACTGCTTGAGGAAAGGAAAACATTGTCAGGCCTTAACGAAAGACTGAGGAACTTTGCAAAACCCAGCAAGAACCCACAATGACTAGCACAATCGAGGGATTGCTGACCTGGCAGCTGCAGGAAGGGAAATGGTGTATTCACAAGGTGAGACGAACTACACTTTGTAGAATATTACGAATGATTAAACCTAATCCTGAAAGAGCTAAATACCAAAATATTCGAACTCTATGTAGAATGAGCAAATCTGAACACCAGGATGAAATAGAGGCTATAGGGGAGGGCATAACAGTAGACTTGGTTGAAATGTTAAATTCTGCCGGCAGAATCAGAGGAATTTGGTAATTCTGCGTTATTCTTGTAACACAGAATTACTGATAAATTCCTCTGCTCAGCCGGCGAAATTAATCTGCAGTGGTTTGGTTTCTAAACAGTGAAGAAGAGGGAGCAATCCCCCTATGTTTAAATACCACTGCAAATTAAAGTTTAATCTGCAGTGACTTTTAAACATACTTTTAACCTCTTCGATGCTCATGACGGCACCACGCTGTCATGAGTCACGGTTGAGCTCTGCTCATGACGGTGTGGTGCCGTCACGACCACGCCCGCGATTGGAATGTCCAGCACCTGGCTGGAATTCCTGCCGCAGGCAAGCGGCTATACATAGAGGGACTGCTCCCACTTACCACCCTGTTCAGAAACATTTAGAAACCACAGTTACTACTTGGCGCACTTACATATGTACTATTTACTTGGGCAAAATGCATCCTTACATCCATTTTTGAGTGCAAGGGTGTATTTTGTGCTAAGAAAATAGCGCAAAATGCTCACTATGCCCGTCATGGAATTCTGCGGAATCTGGTGGAACCTTTATGTAGTTAGGCGTGATTTCAGTGATCGAACTCTGCAAATTCCACCTAATCCTACATAACAGTCGGAGGTAAGAAAAGTGATAAAGGATATGGTTAGAGGAAATGGCAAAAATAAACTTCCTGTACACCTGAAATTAATATGCACCACTTACAGTAAAAAGAGGGCAGAGATTCTTATGCAGCAGGTGTGCCTGATTTGAAGTCTGGGAGATAGGGTACTCTGTAGAGACTTGAGTACCCTTGCCACCAAACTGAAGGTCCGCCTGCCTCATTTAGAGTTAGGAGGACCTTCAGTATGTCAGTGATGGAGACTTCTCCGTCTCCATTGCTGATATACTCCAACTATGGCCCGACGGAGTAAGGTCCCTCAGAGGTTTTTCCATTTGAGCCCACACCCAATTTATAGTGGGCTGGCCAATGGCTAGGTTTTAGGTCGAGCATTCGAGACCTATTGTAATTTCTTTTGTGGGCCTAAAACCATCCCCCTGCTCTTGATTTGTTTGTTTCAGTGACCTTTAAAAATCCTTGCTTGCTAGTGGCAGGTCCTGCCTCTTTGTCCCTCCTTTTTCTCTTCCGTTCCTCCCACGCAGCATGGACTAAGTTCTGTCTCATTACGCAATAGTTCTTCATATGTTCTTTGGAGGACTTTTTTGTTTCTTGGTATCCTAGTCTGTTACTGTTTGCCTGTGTTGAGCTTCGGCACCATGGCTGCTTATATGTAAATGTAGCATTCCTCCCTCCCAACTCCTCTAATGCCACAGTTGTGGTAGTGCTGCCTCCCACGCAGTGCCTCCCGCTCTGTTTATTGTATTTATTTAGCCTTTTTCAACTTTTCGATATCCACGGCAGTTGGGCTTCCTTTTGGTAGGATATTTGCTTTGTTTGGGCTTTCTTTTGAAGGGAATTGGGCTTGTTTTTATGTGCGTAGGCAGAGCTGCAATCTTGGTGGAGGCATGGTACATAGACGAGTCCCCGGAGAACCAGAGGCAGCCACATCAGTTCCAGCGCAGCCAGTCTGTCAGCATCAGCTGAATTGGAGCACATATGTGTCTTCTGCTGGAAGGTCAATGCCATGGTAGGCAGTGCTGGGGGTGACACGCCTCTTGCAACACTGCTTTTTTCAGCAGTGTTATATAGCGCAAACTCAACCAGCAGGTATGAGAGCGCTTTACATGAGCACGCATTGCATTACAGACACACATTCATTTTTCAGGCACAGGAGATTAAGGGATTTGCCCTAAATCACAGGATGCTTCAGCGTCCCGCCGTTATGCTACGTCCGAACACTGGTCTCTGCTTTCCTATTCCTCTCTCTTACAGATCGACCTCAGCACTCTGCTTTGCAGGCATGATCAACTCCAGAGCAGATCAATTGGTTTAGGAGATCAGCATGTGCAAAAGAAATGTATCGTAAACGCGATGCATCTTTGAGCAGTAGTTAGCGTTCTAGTCATCAACTTTATGGCCGGAAGCCACCGTTTCCTGGAACTACTGCCATTGACTCTACTTTACCGGATGGCTTCTCAGCGTCGGCGGAAGTTTTATTGCCTTCCCTAAAGTGGTTTTCAGTGTCGTCCTAGTCAATAAGGCTCCCCGCGCTGAAACCGAAAACACATTCATTTTTCTTCTGGAGCTTCTGCTCCAGGTGCACGACAAGCGAGTATTAGTATTCTTTGGGCAGAGAGAAAGGATCCGAGGTTAGCAGACTTAGGAGCAGGGGAACTATGCAATTTATATACTACATTTTAATTTCGTAAAAGACGCCATAGAGTAGAAATCGCTGAAGGGCACCGTAGAGGTATTTTGTGGGGTGTACAGAAAGTCAAGTCATTTAAGTTTGATATGCTTTATGGAATGACTGGGAGAGCAGGGGATTGGTTTGCCATTGCTTATAACCTTTCCCGTTTGATTCCATCCAGCAAAATAAAGATTCAACATGCTGATTTCTAGATACAGCTGTTTTCAACTGTATAATATTTCGAGCGGCATGAGTTTCGGTGGTAAAAGTCACTGTGAAATAAATGCTACATATGTGGTGTAAAAATAATCCTCCGCATACAACTCTATAATGTTTTGTAAACCAGTGTGGTTCGTGCCTCAAATCTTCTTATTTACTCAGTTCACCCACAAGTGGGACTATCAATTACCGCAGGGTCTTGTAAAACTGGCACCTGTATTAACGATGATGACTTGCTGAAAAGCACCATCATAGCAAGCAAAACACGCATCTCGTCTTTTAAGCTGCTTGATTTGAGGTGAATGAGTAGTACGTAACCCTTAGGTTGTATTTTGAGACAATTCAACTGAAGCGACGCTTAGCTGTCCTATATACACATCAAGCTTAAATAACCACATATCCAGATTATGCAATCTCAGCTGTCTATAGCGCCTTGACGCTTAGCACTTAAGGTGATTATAAAGTAACAAAATCCTCACGACTGACCTCTGACTGTGAGACTGTACAGTTGGCCTTAGTTACACAATTTACACCTACTCCTTTTCAAGCAATGCATTTCAACGTGGATTTGCAACTTGCGTGTCATTTTGAACGAAACTTTATAATGTATCCCAGTTCCCGCTACTGGGAAGCGGTGTATTATCCCCCCTCAAGGAGTGACACACGTGCTCTGCAGCTCTACTCCTACATCAGATCCATCAGCTTCACATTAAATTCCATTGCCCACCCCAACTTACTCTCCGCCCACTCTAGATAGCCTCTACCAATGGGAGGTTGCTCAGCTATTCTGAGTCCTGGACGGCCTAGTGCTGCTCAGATAAGTTCAGCCCTCGAAGCAGCAGGGCTTACCTGTCACCGCCAGACAACCGTCCAAGCCTTTGGCCTTTTCTGTGCGGCTTCAAGAATCAGTGGGTGTGCAGCAGGGTGTAGACTGGCACACACTGGCACTACCTCAAGTGTAGGTCATCTTATTTCTGCTGAGGGAAGAAGAAACAAGACCTGGACAGTAGACCTTTTGGGGTGTAAAGCTTGAAAACAGCACAACGTTTCCCCTTCTTATGCAGAGGTCATAAGAAAGCATAGCTGCCAAGTTTTCAGATTGCTTATGCATGGCATTTATTTGTTTTAGTGTGCTTATGTGTGACGTTTTAATGCCTTATGTTTGACATGTGAGTGGCAGTTTATTGATAGTAGAGCGAAGCAGATATGCTCATATAATAAGATACATTCCGGAAATGATTAACATAAGGCTGCAGAGCGCCAAATGTCTAGACCCAATAGTACTAGAAATGTGGGTCATAATTAACAATAATCAAGCCATTTGGTTACTTTTTTAAATGCATGTAGACTCAGCCGTTTTTAGGTTGAGCCTGGGCAGCACATGCGCTGCTGCGAGGCATGCAGGAGTGGAGTATGGCTTTGAAGCCCCGCCCACTCTCAGCCCATATTTTTAATTGGCTTGTGTCATTGTCCTTCCTAAACGCTGGCTTCCCAGTCGTTATTAGGCTTGTTAGTCCCTCCTTGGTACCGCCTTGTCTGCATTTGTTACCTCTCATGGCGACTGGCCCTTTTACTTCTGTTGCGACACGGTAGGTCTTATTTAGTCTGTGAGCACTATTTTCTTTAATGAATTTCTCCTACTGCTGACACGACGTGCTTTCCTTGCCATGCCTGCTTTCACTTTCAAGCAGCCCCGGACAATGGCAGCCGCTTCTTTGATGTGAAATAGGTCTCGCATTTACAAGAGTCTGACCTATTGCCATTGTAAATGACAATAGCTTTAACTCTCATAAATGCGAGACCAATTGCATTACAAATGCTTTTTACTTTTACATACCACCATCCAAAATATGGCAGTAAGTGAAAGTAGAAACTTATGAATGGCTCCCACAAATTGGGAGAAAACTTCCATGGGTCGCTAGTTGTTTTTAATTTTCAAAAAGAAAATCCTGCTTTGGGATTTTGTTTTCGGAAATAAAAAAAAAACATATTGAAAGTTCCTCTCAATACATTGATAGGAACTGCAATGACTGCAGTTCTTGCCATCAAGACATCCCCTGGGCCGGCAAACATCTTTAAATTTGGAATACGGTTACTCCAAAATCAAATTCAGGCCCTAAGTGCTTGTTAGTAACCCCAAAAAACATCATTGGAAATATTGAGAAAGGTCCCTAAAATTACAGAAATGTACAATTTCGACTAATACATTTCTATCATATAGACAGGGCATACCTTATACCTAAAACAATTAACAGGATCTATTCCTATGCACAGGCTAAATGCCTCAGATGTGGAGAAGGAGACTCAGGGCTGGATTTCCAAAGGGCCTCTCCACTTGTGGTGGATGTACCGCAGTCATGGCGGGGGACATGCACTCATAGTGGGACATCCATGATGAGAAAGTGCTTGCAGAGTGCCTGCCATGAGTGCAGGTCCCATGCCACGACTGCAGGCCTCCATCATGAGTGCGGAGTCCCTTTGTGAATCGGGCCCTCAGACTTTTAGCACATAGTTTGGAAATGCCCTGAACTGCGGTGGAGTGGCTGAAGTGATTAGAATGGCAACAAGTCACATTGTTGCAAATATTCCAAAGGCCTGAATATTGGGATTGCATGCTTGACCTGAAGTCAAGATAGTGACGATTAGCTTCATAGACCTTATGCATTCTTTAGCATACAGCCAGGTGGCAATGAGTTGGAAAGGCCATAACTACCTTGTCTGGAAAAAGTGAAATAATCCGACTCTAAACATAGGGAAGTGAAGGGAAGGAGAAGGAAAGCAGACTTTGCCAAAGCCTGAGGGCAAGATAGTGTCCTCAATACCAAAACTAAAGGCAGAACAGTTTATAACACCCCCACAGACTGCACAAATTAATGAGATTATAATGCAAGATGTTAAAAACCTGATACAAAACAAAACTCAGCGAAGACTTCGAAACTATTGAACTGTTCATATGGTTTGTTAATGAGAAAAAATACACAGAAATTTGAACACATTAGCTAAATGACATGGAACAAGGCGGAATGTCATGTCTTGTCATATCCTGTGTTTCTATGAATGAGGCAGACTCCTTGCGAGCATTACATAATCTGGTGGGTGTGACTGGGTGTGGTTAATAAAGTGTTGCATGCTGAAGAATAAAAACCTGGAAACCAGAGCTCTGTGTGTGGCATGGTCTTTTATATGCTCCCAGGCTGAAGAGGATGATATAACTGGCAACAAGATAAGGGATACGTGCCACCGAAGATAAAAGACTGCTCTCCCTGTGAAGTTTCCATGGTCCAGCAAACTGTTTGTGTGTGCCACATGTGCCTCAAGAAGTAGTCTATGGTTGGCGTATGTGGAGTCAAAGCGCAACTCCAGCTTTTGAGATGCCCTTGAAGAAGGTAAAGGCCCTACAGAGGAGCACAGTCAGTAAGCATGCCACAAATCTAATGGTAAGGCCGAAAGAAGAGATAATGCGCTAAAGCATAACACAGAGCAAGCACCAATACAATGCAGAAATGCTAAAGACAGTGATAACCAGGTACCAAGATGCACCAAAGTTATTGACAGCCAGGTATAATGCATAATCAAGAGCGGTGAGAAGCACATGCAAGAAGCAGTTGCGTAACACAGGACCCCGCAGTGCGGGGGGCCCTGATCTGCAGGGGGCCCCTCAGCAAAGTACTCAGGCCTGAGAGCTCCGGTTTAAATTCGGAGTGGGGGCCCCCCCATGTACTTTGCAGGGGGGCCCCCTCAACTTTCTTTACGCCCTTGGCAAGAAGCGATATCATTACTCACTGTGGAAGATGAAGCCTGCCGACCTCAGCTCGGGCGCGATGACCAGAGCACCAGTGAGCAGGCTGATGCTTGCAGAGGTGCCAAAGGGCCAAGAGAAGCTGAGGATCAACCGCTGTCTGAACAGTATATACTCTTGATGTCAGTAGGATACAGCACAAAATACGATGCCACTGTGTTTCGGAAAACCACTGTCTCCTTTTCATACACCAAAAAGCAGAATATTGGTGCAAGATGAACTGCCTGGATCAAAACGTTTGATGACTTCCTAGATGCTACAGAAGAAGCAGATGACAAAAATATCATCAAAGGGGCGTGGCTTGGAAGCCATCAAAGAGGATGCAGTGAAGCTTCAACCGCCCAGGCCCAAAATCCATCGTAATCCACTACAATCTCCCCCAGTCAAGCCGAACTACAACACTCCTGACAGCGGGAGCCCAGCTGCGTCCTCGTTTCCCGGTGCATCGTTCGATTCTGTTTCTAGGAGATCCCAAACTTGGGGGAGAGGAGATGCGGCCTCGTGATTGGACCCGCACCGGCTGGCGGGAGCCCGGAGGACGCAGGCACTCTGGGCCGTGGGTGTGGCCCGTGGTGATTCGGATGTTGCCTCCGAGGTGTCCAACTGGTCCCTGTGGAGCCTGGAGCCAGAGGGGGTGGACGCGTCCGTCCTCGCCGGGTTCGGATTTGCAGCCTCGCCGCTGGTGCCCACACAATCCCGGAGCCCCAGTGGGTAACATGGATGGGGCCGGTGTCGCGGCCTGACAGGAACGCTGTGGACATACCCGGGACTGCCGCCATACATGGGGGTCCCTTCAGAGCCCCAGTGACACCTGACACAGCTGAGGGTAGCAGCGCGATGGCCCGATTGCAGCGGTCTACACCACACAACGGTCATCATCGCTGTTGGCCGGCACCGGCCTTCGGGGCCTTGATTGAGGAGGTGATTGTCCCCACCGGCCACACCACTCCTGTGTGGCACTCTGCCTGGCCTGCTGGAGGGACGGGCCTCTGATTCCCCAGGGCTTCACACGGGGCCTGACTGACCCCCTGGACACATACGGTGCTTGAGGTAGGCCAGCGGTGCGGGACCACCCCCCGGGTTGCTGGGTGCGCCAAAACTTCCCCACACATACTGTGGAACGGCTGGCACCTGGAGCTGGCCCTGGGGCTGTCCCCGTTGGGGGCCCCGGATGCGAATTGACAATGCGCGGGAGCTGCAGGCCCGTTCCACGTCCCCTAACATCTTGCTGGGAACAGCAGTCGGGGTGCCCCGGAGGATAGCGCCTGCGTGGGAGGAGCTGTGGGCCAGGGGTCCGGTGAGTCTGGTCCCTTTAGGGGGCCTCCTTGGCGGACTGCCACCGGACTGTGGAGGAGTATGGGCTAGGCCTGGTGCGGCTTGCGGTCCAGGGCGGTCGGGTTCCGTGATGTCTGGCCCATAGTAGCGTGCGCAGATACCCCCACTGGAAGGGCCTCAAAAGGTGAGAACCTCCACAAGGAAGCCAACTAGATAATAATACGGGGGTGAAGAGGGACAAAGAGAGAGGAAATAACATACATGTGGCCACGGGCCCTTCTCAGCCATCATGGCCAGTGATAAGCCGGCAGGCCCCACTTCAAAGCAAAGCACACTGGACCAATTTACCACGGCACCCGTCGGCACAAGTAATGCCGACAACGGGAGTCCCATCCCCGACAACGCCGCCTTGCTAGCGGCAATCACATAGCCCGCAACACACTGGACGCGAAGATCAGCGCAGTTGGATCAGAGGTCTCCTTCTTGCGGCAAGATCTCAGAAAGGCCATCGACCGCATTACAGAGGCGGAAACCCATGAATCGAGGGTTGAAGACACAGTAGCAACACTACAGCAAAAAGTGAATAAACTCACCGTTGTAACACAGGAGCTAGCTTTCCGGGTGGAAGATGCGGAGGGCTGCTCCAGACAAAACAATCTACACCTTATTGGCTTTCCAGAGGGGTGTGAAGGTTCCTTTATGGAACACTTCCTCAAACAATGGCTGAAATCCCCCCTGCCCAAGAACTCCTTGTCCCCCTGTTTTGTTGTGGAGAGAGCCCACCGGGCACTGACAAGAAAGCCCCCTGGGGGGAATGCCCCAGGCCAGTCATAGCCAAACTGCTGAACTATATAGATCGAGACACCATCCTTCAATATGCCAGAAATCACAGGGATAAACTGCTCTACAATTCATATGCCGTCATGATTTTCCCTGAATATACCTGTCTAGTTCAAAAGCAACAATTGATGGACAGAATGCAGAACAATGTCATAGATTCACCCCAGTACAAAGATCTGGGCCTAAATCCATCGTTTCTTTGCTCACCATGCCATTCCAGTTTGGACCCAGCCATATGCAAATCAGTCTTGACTCTGCGCCCAATGGGAACAGTCCAGCCCGAACTGCCAGGCCAGGTCCTCCCTGGACTGGAAACAAGCATCCTAGGACCGGTTTCGGGCTTTCAGCCCTCATCAGCCAGGATAGCTTGACTCCAGTGGCATGGAGAGCACAGGACCCACGTCTGGGCATACCCGTCCCACTCGGGGTGACAAATGCAAAAACAACAATTGATGGACAGAATGCAGAACAATGTCATACATTCACCCCAGTACAAAGATCAGGGCCTAAATCCATCGTTTTTTTTCTCACCATGTCATTCCAGTTTGGACCCAGCCATATGCAAATCAGTCTTGACCCTGCGCCCAATGGGAACAGTCCAGCCCGAACTGCCAGGCCAGGTCCTCCCTGGACTGGAAACAAGCATCCTAGGACTGGTTTCAGGCTTTCAGCCCTCATCAGCCAGGGTAGCTTGACTCCAGTGGCATGGAGAGCACGGGACCCACGTCTGGGCATACCCGTCCCACTCGGGGTAACAAATGCAAAAACAACAATGGATGGACAGAATGCAGAACAATGTCATACATTCACCCCAGTACAAAGATCTGGGCCTAAATCCATAGTTTTTTTGCTCACCATGCCATTCCAGTTTGGACCCAGCCATATGCAAATCAGTCTTGACCCTGCGCCCAATGGGAACAGTCCAGCCCAAACTGCCAGGCCAGGTCCTCCCTGGACTGGAAACAACCATCCTAGGACTGGTTTCGGGCTTTCAACCCTCATCAGCCAGGATAGCTTGACTCCAGTGGCATGGAGAGCACGGAACCCACGTCTGGGCATACCCGTCCCACTCGGGGTGACAAATGCAAAAACAATTGATGGACAGAATGCAGAACAATGTCATACATTCACCCCAGTACAAAGATCTGGGCCTAAATCCATCGTTTTTGCTCACCATGCCATTCCAGTTTGGACCCAGCCATATGCAAATCAGTCTTGACCCTGCGCCCAATGGGAACAGTCCAGCCCGAACTGCCAGGCCAGGTCCTCCCTGGACTGGAAACAAGCATCCTAGGACCGGTTTCGGGCTTTCAGCCCTCATCAGCCAGGATAGCACGAAACCGGTCCCAGGATACTTGATTCCGGTCCGGGGACGACATGGCATGGCAGTTCGGTCTGGACTGTTCCCATGAGGCACAGGGTCGAGACTGATTTGCATATAGCTATGTCTGAACTGGGGTGGCAAAGTGAGCTAAAGAATGATGATGGATTCAGCCCAGATCTGTGACTGGGGGTGAGTGTTTGAAAAGTTTCGGCACTCCATCCATCATCTCCTTGTGTTTGCTTTGTTCACCCTAAGTTGGCAGGGTATGCCCAGACGTGGGTCCCTTGCTCACTTTGCCACTGGATTCAAGCTATCCTGGCTGATGAGGGCTGTTAGCCCGAAACCGGTCCCAGGATGCTTGATTCCGGTCCAGGGATGACATGGCTTGGCAGTTCAGTCTGGACTGTTCCCATGAGGCACAGGGTCGAGACTGATTTGCATATAGCTATGTCTGAACTTTGGTGGCAAAGTGAGCTAAAGAATGATGATGGATTCAACCCAGATCTGTGACTGGGGGTGAGTGTTTGAAAAGTTTCAGCACTCCGTCCCTCATCTCCTTGTGTTTACCTGTCTAGTTCAGCAACAATGCCACTCATTCACCGCAGCCAAGCGTCGACTCAGAGAACTGAAGATTCAATATATGCTGCTATATCCAGCCCGTATGAGAATTATATACAATTCCTAGTCCCTCTTCTTCGACACACCAGAGGCAATCTTCGCATGGGCTGACGAGGGGGTCCATCTCAGACCACATTTCCCGCCACCTCTGGAGTCTGAATCCTCGCAGGGCACCCACAGAAACCGCGTAAAAAAGGTCAACTCAGAGACGACACAGATCGAGGTCCAACTGGCGTTCCCAGTCACAGGGCGATGAGTCATGAAAGCAGCGGGGGATTCCCCGCCTCCCCAGTCAGTGGCTCCGAACATAGACATTCACTACTTTGAGGACTATGGCTCATCTGGGGTGCAAAAATGGCGTGGGGGTCTAGGCTTGTTGCCTAGTACAGGCCCTGAACAATCATGGTTAAGTACATAGGGAAGTTGGGGTACTATTGGTGGAGGCACCTTGGGGCCCCCCTTTGGGGCCTTGGGCACCCTCCAACTGTGACAGATACTCTCTGTTGGTGGAAGTATTGGGGTGGGGGAGGAGGGGTGGGACATTCTGCACACTAGAGCAAGGGTCATGGGCGCAGTGACTTCATTGTTTTCCACACATTCGCTGGCATCCTCCCTAAGTGACCGATGACTATGAATAATAATAACTCTCTGCCTGGAGGGCTGAACCTCATGAACTGGAATGTCAGAGGGGTGCTTGATAAAATTAAAAGAGGTGCTGTCCTTAGGCAAGCCAAAAGATTTGAGGCAGACATTCTCCTTCTACAATAGACTCACCTGCTGTGCAATAAAGCCCCATGCCTGACCCATTTCGGCTATGACACAGTGTACCACTCAGGGTTTACCCGCGGATCACACGTCATGGCCATTCTTATACATCACAGGATCCCCTATACTATGTCCAAATTATGGTCAGACCCAGGTGGGCGCTACAATATAGTGATAGGCACACTACAGGGGCAAAATTGACAATTGGCAGCGTTTACGCCCCTCCCCCTCTGGGACACACCTTTATAGACGGTTACATGACTTTGGGGGGAATTCCCAGATGGTCTGACTGTGATGGGTGGCGATTGGAATGACATCATGGAACCCATAGATCGCAGGCATGAGACAGGCCACAGCCCCCAAATGGGAGAATCTACCCTGGGGTGGTTGGATGCATGGCGCACATATCACCCAGCAGAGCTAGGTTTCACCTTCCTCTCAGCAGTACATGATACTTTATTCAGGCTAGACTACCTTTTACTGCCACGCAGCCACATACATAGGGCCTGATCAGTTTCCAACCTCCCCAGAGGTCTCACAGGCCATTCCCTGGCCTCTCTCAAATTATGTATTGGGCCAAACAAAACCCCCTTTAGATGGTGAATGTCACCCTGGCAAAATATCCTCCGACAGGCGATCACAGTTTACCTAGCGTTTAACGTGGCCACCGCCCCCTCCGGTATTATACTGTGGGAAGCCCTCAAACCCACAATCCGCGGTGTGGACATCAGTTATCGTGCGGGTGATAAACGCAGTCGCCTAGCCCAAGCAGTAGCCCTCCAAAATCGCCAGCGGGCTCTGGAGTCCGAGGTGACGGAGGGCAAAGGTCCAGTGCCACAGCGTTGCATCCTCCAAACACAACAGCAGCTACATCAACATATCACTAACGAGGCCCAAGAGATATGGTTGGCGACTCAACATAGAATTTATCAATGGGGTGATAAATCAAGTAAGATGCTTCACCACCTATGTCAAGCTACGCTGTCCCCCGCCTTGGTGCCTGTGCTGCGAAATGCAGAAGGGATTCTATGCACCACCCCGATGCGGTGGCTCAGGCGTTTGCAACCTACTATACCTCACTTTAGGCTCAGAAAGAACTTATATCTAGTGCGCTGATAGGGGAATTCCTAAAAGACATACCGCCCCAAAAGGTATCCGATCACATACGAGACCATCTAGAGGCTCCCATAATGGTAGAAGAACTCGGTGCAGCCTGGTCGAAGATACACCCTGGCTGAGCGCCTGGTCCTAACGGATTCCCAAGTGAATTTTTACGAACGCATATGTCCCAGCTCGGTCCACACCTTCTAGATGCACTCAATGAAGCCTCAGAACAACGCATTCTGCTCCCCGATTGGCACCACGCCAAAATACTGGTGTTCCTTAAACAGGGACGCCCCTCGAAAGAACCCTCATCCTACCGCACAATCTCTCTCTGGAACCTCGAATCTAAATTATTGGGCAAAGTTCTCGCCAACTGCCTTCGCATATATATTCATGAGCTCGTCCACTCTGACCAGGCCGGCTTCATGCCACACCGCTCTACCCGGCATAATATTAGGCGAGTCCATGACGCCATTGCAAAAGTCACATGATTGGACCGCCCCGCGGCCATTCTGTTGGCCGACATGGACAAGGCATTCGATTCCTTAAACTGGACATACCTTTTTCAGCTCCTCCGAGCCCTCATCTTTGGTCCATGCTGCTTGTCCTATATTCAGCTATTATATACAGAGCTCTCGGCCTCAGTGCGGGTGGCGGGAATTAGGTTGGCGCACTATGCAATCCTTCGGGGTACGAGACAAGGTTGCCCTCTTTCCTCACTATTATTTACGCTCGCTATAGAGCCCTTAGCAGCATGAGTGAGACGAGACCCTTTGGTAAGGGGATACGACTGGTCAGCAGACAGGTCCGACAGGATTGCGCTATATGCAGGCGATGTGCTGTTCTTCTTAACAGATCCCAGATTCTTTGGCCCGCAAATCCTCCAGATGCTTCGGATATTTGGGGAGACCTCGGGCCTTGGAACCAACCTAGCGAAACCAGTGCTGTTGCCAGTATGTGTGACCAAGGGCATAGCACTAGGGGTCTACATTTCGCCATGTCCCACGATATCCTGGGCGCACAACATCAACCCATCACTATCCTGTATCCAGGAGGAGACAAGGGGATGGTCCCCTCTACCTCTGTCTCTGTTCGGGCGGTCAGCAACCTTTCAAATGGTCTCCCTACCCCGTATTTGTTTTGTACCGGCTACAAAAATTCCCTACACTATGCCATGAGCATGGTTTGCCCAGGTAAACACACTCCTCAACAGCTTCTTATTGGGGGGGGGTGCTATTTGAGTCGCATTACAAACCTGCACCCAGTCGACATATTGTGGTGGGATAGCGGCAGCTGACATATATGTTATGTTATGTTATTTGTATTTCTTAAGTGCAACGGTTACCCGAGGGTGTCCTGGCACTCGCTACTACCATCTGAGCACAGGTTGACATGGGAATCCTATATACTGAAAAGCCAGGTTTTCAATCCCTTCCTAAACGCCATTAGGTCAGTGGCAGTTCTAATATGGAGAGGGAGTTCATTCCAGGCCCTTGAGGCACAGGTGACGGAGCTTCTCCCTCCCTAATTGACTTTTTTAATGGAGGGTACTGTCACCCTCTTAGCTCCTAAGGAGCTGAAGGCTCTTTTAGAGACATACCATTGAAATCGACTTTTCAGATATTCTGGTCCTATTCCTTGGAGGCCTTTAAAAACGGTGCATAAGGATTTAAAATGCCCCCATTGTCTGACTGGGAGCCAGTGAAGCCTTGTATCATTGGTGACGGATACAAATTTTGGCGTGCCGGTAAGCAGTCTGGCTGCCGCATTTTGTAAAAGTTGGAGTTTGTTTAAATGTTGCTCTTGAATGTTCAGGTAGAGGCTGTTGCAATAATCCAACCTTGATAGAATGAGAGATGTTATAACTATGCGTTGACTGTCCTCCGGCATAAAAGGCATTATTTTCTTAATCATTCTAAGAATGTGGATGCTGGCAGATGCAACAGCAATTATCTGGTCCCCAAAAGTGAGTTTGTCGTCAACCATAACTCCCAGATTTTTGCTTTCCTAGTAGGTTTTGGGAGGGTGACTAATTCTTCCGGCCACCAGTCGGGGGTCCAGAAATTGGCATTATTTCCAAAGATAATGACCTCAGTCTTGCCCCAAATTTAGCTTCAGGCAGTTCTGAGTCATCCACATCTTGACTGAATTCATGCAGTCATGGAACTTCTTACCCTTCTCTGACTCCTGCCCTGGCAGCAGAGACACCACAATTTGCGTGTCATCCGCACATGAAGTAAGATGAAACCCGAATGATCTGATCAGGGCTGCCAGGGGAGACACGTAAACATTAAAAAGAGTGGGACTAAGGGATGACCCCTGCAGCACTCCGCAGGGTAGGGAAAAAGGTTTAGAGCAGATTTTGTCCGAAGCCACAATTTGAGTTCTTCCAGTCAGGAAGGATTTCAGTAGCTTCCAGGCTTTGCCCTGAATCCCGCAGGCCGACAGACGGTCCATCAGGAGGTCATGATGGACCGTGTCGAAGGCTGCAGAACGATCCAGCATAATCAGTGCTGCATTCCCTCCCTAATCCAGGGCTTCCCTTATTTCTTCGATGGATTTTATGCTTACTATGCAGCAGCCCACCTGCTGAATATAAATGAGTGGTGGTACAGTTCACACACAGACCCAGCATACGCAGTGGAGAGACTCGTGATGGGAAACTCCTCCCTCCTGAGCCTTCTCTACAGCCGCAACAACCTCTACCATCTACCCCCATCTTGTAGAGTTGTCATACAGCTCTGGCGCCATATAGTGAAGAAGATGGGTCGGGAAAGACGCCTGACACAGATAACCCCTCTGTGGCAGGGAACCTACCTACAACCAGTCGCTAAGCTCCCAGGTTTCCAGGCATGGGACCTAATTGGAATCTCCACGCTAGGCGATGTAATGCAGGGGTCCACACTGAAATCCTTCCAACAGCTGCAAACAGAATACCATCTCCACCGTACACAATTCTATAAATACCTGCAGCTAAGACATGCCCTGACCCCCCTGATCCGCTCTCTGGATGGTTTGCTGGAGTTTCACCCCCTGGAGGGATGCCTACTGATGGGCGACCTTGGCACGCGCAAAATCCGGCAGATCTACCAGACATTGATCACCCATAACCAAACTACATTACACACAACGCAAGCCGTCTGGTAAGTTGACATCCCAGACCTCACAGATGATGACTGGACTGAAGCCTTAGCAAGCCCACGGGGTGCCACCATTGCCACGAGATACCGTCTGATCCAATTTAAATATCTTCATAGAGTATATTATACACGCTCCCGCCCCTGGCGAATGGGCGCCATTCAGTCCCCCACATGTCTTAGATGTGGCGAATCAGAGGGGACCTTCCTACACACGGTCTGGTGCTGTGGTGCACTGCTGCTGTTCTGTCATAAGATATCCTCCTGTCTGGAACAGGTCCTGTCCTGGCGGTTACCATTTGAACCTACATTATTCTTACTCCACAGCACAGAAGCGATCGGTGGGAACCATTATAAGCAACACTTATTATTTCTGGACCTCACACTTGCCAAGTGGGATATTGCCCAATCGTGGAAAGGGACCTCCCGCCATCGTTGAGGGGGATGGAAGAAGGTCATGGACAGATGCATGATGGGCAGAGATAGCAGTGTATCAGGCGCGAGGCTGTCCGCAAAAACACAGGAAAATTTGGTCTCATTGGGCAACGTACCTGGGTATAGACTTGCCTCCCATACCATCCCTAGACCTTCCATAATTAAGCAGTATAATCAGTGTAGGTCATATACTCATAGGATGAGTCATCCCTGTCATATACTTACGTTTATAGGACATTTCTTGCTGTGGGAACGAGATGTAACCTGTGCCAAGTTCATTTGTTGGCCTGTATGTTCACAAATGAATGAATTCTATAATGTACTGTATCCGGAATATATGTAATGGGCATTGCCTGTAATGTGCCACAAAACTTAATAAAGTTTGTTAATAAAAAAAAAAAAGATCATTAAATACTTAAAGACCCTTGGAGGTGACAGAGTAAAAAAGTGACAAAGAAGATATCACAAGCTGATGAATTCTCGTACCGTCAAACCAAGAATACGTTGGAGGCCAAGTTCAATCCAATGCCGAATGTCGACTATGAAAGATACACTTTCAACCAAGCGAGACAGCAACCTGGAGAGATAATGGATGAGTTTTTTGAGGGACTTGATACACTTATAAAGCACTGCAAGTTCAATTAATTCAATGATGAAGAAGCCAGGCATCTTAGAGTTATGGATGGTTGCCTCTTCAATTCATTCTGACAATGCATGCAGAGAGAACACCTCAGTTTGGAGAAAGTGCTCATGGATGAAAGAGCGGAGGAACATGCAGATTTACAAGCTGCTGATATGGAAGATGGAACAACCAAAAATAAATCAGCATTGAGCATGAAAAAAGTAATCAGAAACACGAGGCAGAGGCCCCCCCAAGTGATGTCTCCGAAGAAAAAGAAATTGTGTTCCCGCTGTGGATTCTCCTTTCCACATGAAGGTAAATGCCCTGCCATCGGGCAAATATGCAAAGGCTGTGGGAAGGAAAACCATTCAATAATGGTTTAGAAAGAGAAAGAGAAGCTAAGTGTGTCACAAAGAGACGAAAAGATGGACACCAGAAAGTTCCAGAAACAGCCTAGCCACTCCCACAAGGCCAAATGACAACCTTGACTAGGGCAAGTGAAAATGAAACAAAGTCGATCTATATCACATTTATCTTCCAGTGGGTCTATGATGTCACAGATCGATGTGAACATGTAGGATTGGCCGCTAGCAAGGAAAAATATAAATCTGAGAAGAATCATCACATGAAGCAAGAAAGTTTATTTGGACATTGTCCTAAAATTACGGTCATGGTGAATGGTTGCCCTACAACGTTCATTATAGACAGTGGTACATTGATAAACATCATGCCGGCAGAAAAGTACAGAGAACTTTCTCTGATACCACGTCTCACACCGTCGAAAACAAAGGTATAGACCGGGGCAGCTTCTACACCCTTGCAGAGCCAAGGATACTTTCTAGCGACCATGCGGCACAAGAAAATGACACTGCAAGTACCATTTCATGTCCTCCCAGGTACTTCATCGAGTGCATGTTTATTAAGTTTCAATACTACTGCTGACATGGGACTAAACTCTATTAGCTAAACTTGAATGCTCATTCTGAAGTAATGAGTCAATTCCTGACATTGTTTCATGGACTTGAGAAACTTGAGACAATGAAAGTAAAGCTTCACATTCATGAAGATAATCGCCATGTTGCATTGCGACACCGTCAAATTGCTTTTCACTTACAGGAAGCCTTTGAGGAAGAACTAGACAGAAATTTAAAGCATGACTTCATAGAGCGTTCTAATGGTCCGGCACTATGGGTTTCTCCCATTGTGGTGCTACCAGAAAAGGAAAGTGGAGGTTCAATGCGGATTTGTATTGATATGCGACAGTCCAACAAAGCAATCAAAAGAGAAAGACATCCAGCTCCACATATTGCGAACATGATCACGCAGCTGAATGGAGCCAACGTTTTCTCCCGCATTGATCTGAACAAAGGTTACCATCAACTTAAAATGGAAGAAAACTGTGGGTATGTTACTATTTTTTCAGCCTATGTTGGTTTGTTCAGATATGAAAGACTCAGTTTTGGTGTGTCATCAGCTGCAGACATCTTTCAAGATGTCATTCGTCGATTAATTTTGCCTGTCAAACATGCTTTTAACTACAGTGATGATATACTGGTGTTTGGGGCTACACGAAAGGGACATGACAAAGCACTCTCACAAGTATGGCGGCTGCTTGCTGATGCAGGTCTCACACTTAATGCGGAGAAGTGTGAGTTTCACAAACCCGGACTTTAATTCTTTTCAGCATATTTTCTCTGAAAAGGGAATGACTCCTGACTCTGTAAAGGTACAAGCAGTGTTGTCTACTTGCCCTCCAGAAGATGTGACCATGCTCTGATTCTTCTTAGGCTTGGTCAGCTACTGCTCCAGGTACATTCATGATTGTTGCCACTGTGAGTGCCACTCTGAGAGAATTAACAAAGCGAGATGTTCCAATTGAATGGTCATCTGAATGTGACTGAAGTTTCAAGAGAATAAAACACTCAATTGAAAATGCAGCTGAAATGGCTTACCTTGATCCAAAATTAAAACTGAGATTGTGGTGGATGCAAGCCTGGTGGGGTTGGGAGCAATCCTTGCCCAACACCATGGACAACCTGATGGTCAGAGACACATTGTGGCTTATGCTAGCAGAAGTCTATCTCAGACTGAAAGTGCTTATTCTCAACTGAAGAAAGAAAGCTTATCTGTAGTGTGGCCGTGTGAATGCTTCCATGTGTTTCTGTATGGAAAGCATTTCACGCTTGTCATGGGTCATCTGATGTTGCTCACCATCTTCAGAAATCGAAAAGCCAAGAAGCCCCCTTGCATCGAGAGGTGGTGGTTGCATCTGCAAGAGTATGATTACAATATCTCAGCCTTGGAAAACAGTTTTTGGGTAGCTTTGCGCTTTATAAGATTACTTAATAATAATAATAATAATCATGCACAACCAGTGAAAAGATTAAAACCCCACAGACTACTTACCACGAGTGATGCTACAGCGTCATAGTACAAAGTCCAAAGCAGCTAAGGCCTACATCAATTTCATCGTAAAGTCAAGTGTGCCTGCAGCTCTTTCTAGTAAACAGATTCTGACAGCTACAAATACTGACAAAGACATGCTTAAGCTCAAGGAAATCATAACAACACAATCATGGAGGTAGAATGCTTGACCCCTCAGATGATGTTGAGTACCAGAGGTTCATGAATGTTCAGGAAGACCTTTCTGTTACATATGAGGGTGTCATACTAAGAGGGGCAAGGAGAAAGCCTGAAAGCCTGAAGCCACAAGTTATTGAACTAGTGCATGAAGGACATCATAACATCGCTGCAACTAAAAGAGCCGTAATGAATCAAGTGTGGTTCATGCGTCTTGATGAATGAGTTGAAAGGGTGCTTAAAGCTTGTCATCTCTGCAACTGCCTGTCTCTCAAAATGACTCAGCACCCGTTGAACATGTCTGATCTATCTAAGCAAGCTTGTGAGAGGATTGCTGTTGACTTCTTTGCACCCCTAAATACTAGACATCATCTCATGGTAGTTGTTGATGACTACTCATGTTTTCCCTTAGTCAAAGACCTATCATCACCCACACATGACATAGTTATCGAGAGGCTAAATTACATTTTCACAACATGGGGTGTTCGCTCCATTCTCAAGTCTGACAGTGGTCCACCCTTCAATAGCAGAGAGTTCAAAGACTTTCTTAATCGTTTGAACATCAAACATCAGAAAAGTACACATTTCTCCCCACAGGCAAATGGCGTTGTTGAATGATTTATGAGTACTTTGAAAAGGGTGGTTCAGCCTGCTGTGCTGGAAGGGCATTGGCTTCAAATCAGCTTTACGCCCAGCCAAATGTGCCTACCGTTCCACTCCTCATTCCACGACTGGAGAAAGTCCTGCTGTTTTGCAGTTCAGGTGAGCTCTTGGAACGAAGATACCACAATGGACCACCAGCCAGTCAAAAGACTCTGACGAGATGTGTGTCACTGACACCTTTCGCAAATGCAAAATGAAGGCTCACCCCCAATAAGCACCGACTTGATTGAGGCATGGTTTTTGAGAAAGGAAACTGAGTTCTTGTCCAGCAAAAGCAGACACACAAGATGGACACTCCGTTTGACGCTGTACCACTAAGAGTGATGGCAAGCAAAGGACATATAGTAACTGCCCAACAACCTCGAAAATCCATAACTATAGACTCGTCATACTTTAAGCCTTTGCCTTGATGTACGTCAGCTCCAGACCACCTGAGTGAGGCAAGTCCTCCTGAGTGCCCAAGACAAACATCCAACTCTTCTCCAGAAATGGCAGATGAAGGCGCCCCCTCCTCTATCTCATACAACTAGATCTGGAAGATTGGTGCAAGCACCTCGACAACTCATTGTATACATATATGTTTGTACGTTTCATATAAGAAAGAGCAAGATGTTGTGTCCTGTGTTTATATGTATGAGGCCTTTAGTGGCTCTCAGCAGACTCTTTGTGAGTATTAATTAATCTGATGGTTGTGACTGGGTGTGGTTGATAAAGTTTGTGACACAGTGCGTTCAGCTAATGGTTGCATGCTGAAGAATAAAGACGTACAAATCAGAGCTCTGTGTGTGGCGTGGCCTGTTACATGCTCCCAGGCTGGGGAGGATGCTAGTGTACTTACATGCGATACTGACTTAAAGTGGATGTGATATTGATTTGTGATACTGCTCTGAGTAGTATTATGATAAAAAGAAGTAAATAAGTTTAAAAAAATTCTAAACGCAAACTTTACACTTTCCAGGAAACAGCGCAGACCTATGCTACCATCATCATCAAAACCAAATGGCTCCACTAGCATTTAACAAAGGTAGTTTCCTGACTTCAATAGTAAAGGAATACAATTCTTCCTGTCAAATAATGGTGAGGTCGAAATGCTCCTGGGCAGGACAAACACACATATAGGGAGGAAAGCTATCAAATGAGGAGCAGGGAACATAGACAGACAAAAAAGCCATTGAGTCACGAATAATGGGTGGACACAAAGCCCACTCCAAGTCAATATTGGATACACAGGTCTCTTTGCCAAAATAAGGCTAAAGTTGTGTGTAGGCGAGACAGAAAAAATATAATCTGAGGGGCATATTATCAAGGGCTCGATCGCCGATTTAGCGGGACTTTTTCCCGCTAAAGCGGCGATAATACAGACGCCCTATTAGCAAGCTGTCGCTAACTGCTGTTAGCGACAGCTTTTAGGCGATAGCGACCGGGTTGGGTGCCGCTTTGCATGCCAGCGATATTTATCGCTAATGGCATGCAAAGTAGGCGTTCCCAACCTAAAAGCGACTGGAAACAGTCGCTAAGGTCGCTATCGCCTATTAGCGAGGCAGGGGAGGTGATTAACGAACCAGCGCTAAACACGTTTAGCGCTGGTTTGTTAACGCCTGGTCTCACCCTGACTTAGCCATGTAATCCAATGGGAGGTGGATTACATGGCTAAATCCCCTCGCCCTATCGCCAAGCTAACACTGGTCACAGTGTGAATATCGCTTGTTTTCAAGCGATATTCACACTGTTCTCCAGGGTTTCTATCGCTTTGGAGATAAGCGTTGCTGATAGCACGCTATCTCCGCGATAAAAACCTGCGATAGCCGGCGATAATTATCCTAGCGCTAACTGCGCTTAGCGATAATTATCGCCGGTTATTGCTAATAGGCCCCTAAATTTGGAGAACATTTGGGGATATCAGGGGATGAAGTGCCTTACATTTGTTCCAGGAAAAATAAATATTTACAAATAAATATGTGAAATCAATACATAGCTAGTGTGCCTAAAATAAGGGTTTGTGAAAAGATTAGATACATTTTTTTAAATGTTAAATAATAACTTGTAGGATGAGTGATAAGTATGGGAAGATTATTCCCCCAACTGTACTTTTTAAGGATTTTATCAGTCACTTAGGAGTTCCATGACTATATAGAGGCAGGAGCCCAAATGCTGAGTACTGAGGACCGTGAACTTTAAGTTTAGTTGTAATATCCTTATAATGCATCTTTTTGGGCGGACTTTATATAATATAATAAGCACGCAATAGAAAACTTATATGACGTCAAACTGAGTGCACCCATTTATAATTGTGCCAAGTAGGGCTGAACTTGTTAACTCCCCGAAAAGTAAAACCCAGTCAGGTTTTAAATATATCCAGGATAAACATGCTAAGGTACACTTCACATGCCATGAAATTAAATCAGGTTATTTGCATTTTTGTATGGCAGTACGAAAGTCAGACTGTATTTTACTATAACTTCAAAGCAAACTTCAGTCCTTCATAAGGTGGCCTCTAGATAATATGTCAGATCCTTTTCTTCTCTTGCCTCGATAGATTTCAAAAGAACTTCCTTGGATTTTACAAATCTCTCTAACCCTTATTAGGGTTTGAGAGAAGGGCGAAATAGAAATCTCCTCCCCTTAATTTAAAGTGCATTATGTCCTAATTCACTTTTAACTTTTAAATCAAGCCCATAGTATCCAGTTTATGGCATAAATCCGATTGGTTGTAAAAGGTAAAGGCATTGATTTGAAAACTAGTTTAGTTGTATTGAATGAATTCTAGATTTTAAAAAGCATTTCTGAGCTAAAATCCTTACTTTGTTATTTTCATAAAGCAGACGCGTGTTCAAAGGTCAAAAGTGTAGTCACGTTCCCTATTAATATCAAAGTACGTATTATGTATGAAAAAGTTGACTATATGAATACATACATTTTAGAACAGAAGCACATAGAAAAATTTGACTTTAATATGTTCCTAAATCAGTGGTTCCCAAACTTTTTCGACCCGCGGCTCCCTTGACATAATTGGTGGTTGGCCGCGGCTCCCCATCATGTCAATTTTTTTCAGGGAGGGGTGATGTAAGCCTGACCACAGGCGCTGGAATGTACAGTGATGAAGAAGGAGATGTAATAAATGAGAAAATGTTATGTCACATGCTACTTTTGGTATGGAGGCTTACTGGTGTTGTGAGCAAACACATACCGTTGACGTGAATTGTAAGGTAAACCAATGTGTAATCAGGGAAGAAGAGATAATGTGGAAACGAAGAAAATCGGTCTGGTGGCTTCTGCAGTGCTGACCTCGTGGTAGGTTTTCTGAGATAACTGTGTGACATTAACAGAGACTAGCAACTTTCTTCAGTAAACCTTTCAGTGCACGAGTCAAGATTAGGAGACCTACTCACTCTTTCCTTTACTGCTGAGGTCTCTGCGCAGCTCAAGGCTGTGTCACCAATAGTACTCTTTGGGGTTTTTTTTTATAGAAAGATGACAATCTATTTTTGTTTAGACAGCACTGTTCTGTCCAACCAAGGGAATGTGGTGTCCAGATTTGCAAAATTATTTATTTTAACCTGTGGCTTCTGTTTCATTACCGGCAGCAGGGAATCTATGCAAATGTTACTGACATTTCTTTTAGGGCATTACACGATATTCGCGGATATGTAGTCAATGCAGGATTTAAAAGCATAGTAGTGCCACCTGGTGCCAAGGAGTACCCCCTTTCCCTCTCACCCTGCATATTTTTCGCACATTTTGTTTAAACACTGAACGCACTGAAGTGGTAAACTCACTGTGACTACTACCACGATCAAGAAACAGCCTTTCCTATTTTACTGTGAGCAAAGTGTGCGCTTTGTTATTGTCATGGAAAGGCTCATTCCTGGAAGGTAGATATGTCACAGTGCATCTGTGCCTGTGCTATGTAAGAAATCAGTCCTGTTTAACGATTGAAGTAATTTTGGCAGGACATTTCTTGTTTAGATCAAACATTCACAAATTGTGAACAGTGAAATCACCAGCTCTGTGCGTTCACCTCCAACGGACTCATGCAGATTCATGTGTAAGAGACATAGGCATACACTGGTCTATACCATGAACAAAATATAACCATAATATTAATATTCATTGTATTTCATTCTACTCCTTGCTAAGCAAGTCATCAAATGATTGTGTATCCTTTACTAAGAAGTTCAGATCCTATGTAGTGTACTGCACAGTACTGTAGCTTTTACTGAATATCAGCACCAATAAGTGAAACATTGCTAATGTAATCAATTTTGATTATTCTTCACTGGTGGCTCTTCCTGTTAATGCCACAAAACATGTTGCCTTCTCCATCACAGCTGTGGAAATTCATACATTCTCCTACCTAGCGTGTCCTCATTCACGATGCCCTGCAAACCTCCTGACTGACTTATAATAAACTCCATTACCATGAGCTGCGGTAGTTTGGTGCTGTGCGTTAGAACTGTGTCCGGTTAGATAAGAGACATCATATTTCATAATATTAATTGTTACTTTGAACTTTCCTATTCATTTCCTCTGCAGGTAGAAGTGGGTAAATTGGACTGCAGCAGGAGATATGTGTTCTGACTTAACATGCAGCCAGTTGCACGTGACGCTCAAGACGTCACTGCATCCATCTGGCGTTCGATTCAAATAAAGCACTGTATGTGTATAACAGTGGCACCAGGCTCCAATAAACAAGATTTGAGTATTATAGCGGCAGCCCATCATTCAATAGTTTTTCAACTACTCCGAAATTACTTGGAAAAATCCATGTGCTTAGATAAGCCCATTTTAATAGATGTGAGGGTGTTTTCAAACATGCGTGTGCCACTGCATTTCAATGCTTTGTTTTACAGTACGCACAGTGTGGTGAACATTTTGAAAGAATGGAACACAAGCAGTTTGGATTCTTAACATTGGAAAATAAGGCAAGCCAACTGAGAACATGGTATTTTCAGTGGAAGGAAAGATTACAACGCACATTGCAGTTCGCCAGAAATCTCAAACACCCCCAAAAACTCCAGAAACACTCTCAGCTGGTCGTAATTTGACCTCTTCACTTCACAAGGTCATGTTTACCCGTTTTCCGATTATAAGAGTGGCTGACGGCAGCAATCACACTCGCTCGGCAGCACTGTCCTGATTGTTATGTCACGCGCTGGTTCAAACCATTCCAGACGCTGACCGGTGGGACTTCTGTAACTCCCCCACATGACATTCCCACATGGGTTACTCCGGGCCTCCAAATGCACATTACAAAAAAGGTAAGTGCATGTCTTTATAACGGAGCCGTATTAAGCAAAGAAAGACTCGCAGGGTAAACAAATGCAGGGCAGTCGGCATCACCAATAAAAGCATCAGGTTAGTTAATGTTACAGTACTAGAGCAGAACCTTTCCCACGTTCACAAGAAGTGTGCGGCGCCCCAGGTGAGTTCCGATGGCGCACTGGGGTGCCGCGGCGCACAGTTTGGAAACTACTGTCCTAAATGATTAAGATTACTGAGACTTCTTAAAGAAACAAGCACCAGAGGTGAGGCTAATGATGTGAAAACAAAGAACAAGACATAGGAGTCCAAATCTAGGGCCTCATTTATGAAAAGCGTTGCATCGCTGCGGTAAAACAGCGATGCAACACTTTTCACTGTGCCCTCCTTACGACACCATGGATGTGCCATATTTACTGTGCGGCACTCCATGTCGCATGGATTGAGAGATACGTCAGGATGCCTGACGTATCCGTCGGCGCAAAACTCACACATTGCTGGAGTTGTGTTGTAAGCATGATGCAACTCCAGCAATGCATGGGGGAGGCCTATACCTATTGCACTGCGTCACCCTTACACCTGCTATGAGGCAGGCATAAGGTTTTGACGCAGTGGCATCCTAGAAGTGATGCAGTGAAATCTGATAGATTTCACTGCGCCACTTCTACGAGGCGAACGCCTACCCTGCATACATTATACCTGACGCAGGTATAATGTGGAGCAGGGGTTTACAAAGTGACACATCTGCCTAGATGCTTCACTTTGTAAATATAGCGCAACGTAACGCATTATTTACTCCGCCGCTGCGCCACGAAGGGTGACACAATGGCGGTGCAAAAGTGTTGCAACGTGCTCATAAATAAGCCCAGTAGAATTTAAAGCACCATGCCCTTAGTTGAACCAAAGTGCTTAAGCAGTTCATGTATGTTGGATGGAAAGAAACGCTATGCTATACAAAACCTTCAACAGGGTTTTTACCACTTACGCTAAACTTATATCACTCTGTCATAAGTGATAAAAGGATGATATCAACAATGTTTCTTAGGTAGACTTCACATATCCATTATAATTCCTCCGAAGTTTAAAATGTTCAGAGAGCATTCTAGTGGAACAAATGCCACCTGCCTCCTTTTAGGAAGCACTTTATCAGTACAAAGTAGAAACATCCGAAGGTACAGGAAACGATGTTCGACATATAACAAGGTGACATCTTGGAAGCATTAATGGCCATATATTCGTGGATACTACCATCTTATTCCCAAGTAAGCATGCAGAAACCAAGATGAAATTTTGTTACATGCAGGGATCAAACGTCAATACCAGCATCAGAGGGTATCGTCTTTAATTGGACAAAATGAACAAGAGCCATGTGACATCTGGTCAGATGACAGACCAGTGGCAATAGCGAGAGTGGCCAAGGAGACATGCTCTGCTTCATGTTTTAATGGCATCTTCTATGGGTACATCATTCTTAGAGGTCTCTGCGATTTGTGATGCTGCTAATGATGAAGAGAACTAAAGATAAACAGGTGTCAGGATCTCTCTGGTCAGCTCAGCTCCAGAGAGCTCAGCTCAGGCCTGGTGATGTTAGTTGGGAGCAGCCAGATGCAACGTCCTGCAATGGAATGTCACGGCCCACCCTAGTTAAGGCATAAGTGGGCGAGTCTTGAAATTGAGTCTTTATGTCTTCAGGACTTAGATGCAATCAGCCAATGAAGACAGGTTAATTTCAGCCATTCCACCAAAGTGTTTTTTTCCTAGCTATTAAACTCTACACACAAACGGATGGCCAGTTTCATGATGAAATGTTTTGATAAAAAGACAACGGGTACACCATCTTCAAGACATTGAACTGGCCACGATAAAGTAGTGATAAAAAACATCTATCATATTACAGTATTCTGAAATAGCTGTTTCAGTCAAAGATGTACTCAACTATTCTTCGGGTCACGTCAGCAGCAAGCTGCTTCGCAGGACACTTGTAGTTGACCTGAAATGATTTGCATGGATACAATGGGAGTTATAGGAGATGGCCTATAGGGTACCATTAGAAAAAGATGCCACATGTAGATGCCCTTTAATGCTTCCCATCTTCACCTGCTCCTCTGTGACCAAGCATGTGATTGTTGCCCTACTTTGCTTGATAAAGTCTCTTTTAATGTGCCCCAATATTGATTTTGGCGATACAAAAGGGGATGATGGACGGAACGCTTGAGCCAATCAAACACTCACCCCCAGTCAACTGATCTGGGTTTAATCCATCATCATTCTTTAGCTCACTCCACCACCCCAGTTCAGACATGGCCATATGCAAATCAGTCTGACCCTGTGCCTCATGGGAACAGTCCAGCCCGAACTGCCAAGCCATGTCTTCCCTGGACCGGAAACAAGCATCCTAGGACCGGTTTCTGGCATTCCAGCCGTCATCAGCCAGGCTTGCTTGAATCCAGTGGCAAAGTGAGCAAGGGACCCACGTCTGAGCATACCCCCGCCAACTTAGGGCGAACAAAGCGATACAAAAGGGGATGATGGACGGAGCAGCTTGAGCCAATCAAACACTCACCCCCAGTCAACTGATCTGGGTTTAATCCATCATCATTCTTTAGCTCACTCCACCACCCCAGTTCAGACATGGCCATATGCAAATCAGTCTGACCCTGTGCCTCATGGGAACAGTCCAGCCCGAACTGCCAAGCCATGTCTTCCCTGGACCGGAAACAAGCATCCTAGGACCGGTTTCTGGCATTCCAGCCGTCATCAGCCAGGCTTGCTTGAATCCAGTGGCAAAGTGAGCAAGGGACCCACGTCTGAGCATACCCCCGCCAACTTAGGGCGAACAAAGCGATACAAAAGGGGATGATGGACGGAACGCTTGA
Source organism: Calotriton arnoldi (assembly GCA_963921515.1). Lineage (NCBI taxonomy): Eukaryota > Metazoa > Chordata > Amphibia > Caudata > Salamandridae > Calotriton > Calotriton arnoldi. The sequence continues at coordinate 1,386,411 of CAWUFW010002731.1, forward strand.
GCCAATCAAACACTCACCCCCAGTCAACTGATCTGGGTTTAATCCATCATCATTCTTTAGCTCACTCCACCACCCCAGTTCAGACATGGCCATATGCAAATCAGTCTGACCCTGTGCCTCATGGGAACAGTCCAGCCCGAACTGCCAAGCCATGTCTTCCCTGGACAGGAAACAAGCATCCTAGGACCGGTTTCTGGCATTCCAGCCGTCATCAGCCAGGCTTGCTTGAATCCAGTGGCAAAGTGAGCAAGGGACCCACGTCTGAGCATACCCCCGCCAACTTAGGGCGAACAAAGCGATACAAAAGGGGATGATGGACGGAACGCTTGAGCCAATCAAACACTCACCCCCAGTCAACTGATCTGGGTTTAATCCATTCGCACATTTTGTTTAAACACTGAACGCACTGAAGTGGTAAACTCACTGTGACTACTACCACGATCAAGAAACAGCCTTTCCTATTTTACTGTGAGCAAAGTGTGCGCTTTGTTATTGTCATGGAAAGGCTCATTCCTGGAAGGTAGATATGTCACAGTGCATCTGTGCCTGTGCTATGTAAGAAATCAGTCCTGTTTAACGATTGAAGTAATTTTGGCAGGACATTTCTTGTTTAGATCAAACATTCACAAATTGTGAACAGTGAAATCACCAGCTCTGTGCGTTCACCTCCAACGGACTCATGCAGATTCATGTGTAAGAGACATAGGCATACACTGGTCTATACCATGAACAAAATATAACCATAATATTAATATTCATTGTATTTCATTCTACTCCTTGCTAAGCAAGTCATCAAATGATTGTGTATCCTTTACTAAGAAGTTCAGATCCTATGTAGTGTACTGCACAGTACTGTAGCTTTTACTGAATATCAGCACCAATAAGTGAAACATTGCTAATGTAATCAATTTTGATTATTCTTCACTGGTGGCTCTTCCTGTTAATGCCACAAAACATGTTGCCTTCTCCATCACAGCTGTGGAAATTCATACATTCTCCTACCTAGCGTGTCCTCATTCACGATGCCCTGCAAACCTCCTGACTGACTTATAATAAACTCCATTACCATGAGCTGCGGTAGTTTGGTGCTGTGCGTTAGAACTGTGTCCGGTTAGATAAGAGACATCATATTTCATAATATTAATTGTTACTTTGAACTTTCCTATTCATTTCCTCTGTAGGTAGAAGTGGGTAAATTGGACTGCAGCAGGAGATATGTGTTCTGACTTAACATGCAGCCAGTTGCACGTGACGCTCAAGACGTCACTGCATCCATCTGGCGTTCGATTAAAATAAAGCACTGTATGTGTATAACAGTGGCACCAGGCTCCAATAAACAAGATTTGAGTATTATAGCGGCAGCCCATCATTCAATAGTTTTTCAACTACTCCGAAATTACTTGGAAAAATCCATGTGCTTAGATAAGCCCATTTTAATAGATGTGAGGGTGTTTTCAAACATGCGTGTGCCACTGCATTTCAATGCTTTGTTTTACAGTACGCACAGTGTGGTGAACATTTTGAAAGAATGGAACACAAGCAGTTTGGATTCTTAACATTGGAAAATAAGGCAAGCCAACTGAGAACATGGTATTTTCAGTGGAAGGAAAGATTACAACGCACATTGCAGTTCGCCAGAAATCTCAAACACCCCCCAAAAACTCCAGAAACACTCTCAGCTGGTCGTAATTTGACCTCTTCACTTCACAAGGTCATGTTTACCCGTTTTTCCGATTATAAGAGTGGCTGACGGCAGCAATCACACTCGCTCGGCAGCACTGTCCTGATTGTTATGTCACGCGCTGGTTCAAACCATTCCAGACGCTGACCGGTGGGACTTCTGTAACTCCCCCACATGACATTCCCACATGGGTTACTCCGGGCCTCCAAATGCACATTACAAAAAAGGTAAGTGCATGTCTTTATAACGGAGCCGTATTAAGCAAAGAAAGACTCGCAGGGTAAACAAATGCAGGGCAGTCGGCATCACCAATAAAAGCATCAGGTTAGTTAATGTTACAGTACTAGAGCAGAACCTTTCCCACGTTCACAAGAAGTGTGCGGCGCCCCAGGTGAGTTCCGATGGCGCACTGGGGTGCCGCGGCGCACAGTTTGGAAACTACTGTCCTAAATGATTAAGATTACTGAGACTTCTTAAAGAAACAAGCACCAGAGGTGAGGCTAATGATGTGAAAACAAAGAACAAGACATAGGAGTCCAAATCTAGGGCCTCATTTATGAAAGCGTTGCATCGCTGCGGTAAAACAGCGATGCAACACTTTTCACTGTGCCCTCCTTACGACACCATGGATGTGCCATATTTACTGTGCGGCACTCCATGTCGCATGGATTGAGAGATACGTCAGGATGCCTGACGTATCCGTCGGCGCAAAACTCACACATTGCTGGAGTTGTGTTGTAAGCATGATGCAACTCCAGCAATGCATGGGGAGGCCTATACCTATTGCACTGCGTCACCCTTACACCTGCTATGAGGCAGGCATAAGGTTTTGACGCAGTGGCATCCTAGAAGTGATGCAGTGAAATCTGGATAGATTTCACTGCGCCACTTCTACGAGGCGAACGCCTACCCTGCATACATTATACCTGACGTAGGTATAATGTGGAGCAGGGGTTTACAAAGTGACACATCTGCCTAGATGCTTCACTTTGTAAATATAGCGCAACGTAACGCATTATTTACTCCGCCGCTGCGCCACGAAGGGTGACACAATGGCGGTGCAAAAGTGTTGCAACGTGCTCATAAATAAGCCCAGTAGAATTTAAAGCACCATGCCCTTAGTTGAACCAAAGTGCTTAAGCAGTTCATGTATGTTGGATGAAAAGAAACGCTATGCTATACAAAACCTTCAACAGGGTTTTTACCACTTGCGCTAAACTTATATCACTCTGTCATAAGTGATAAAAGGATGATATCAACAATGTTTCTTAGGTAGACTTCACATATCCATTATAATTCCTCCGAAGTTTAAAATGTTCAGAGAGCATTCTAGTGGAACAAATGCCACCTGCCTCCTTTTAGGAAGCACTTTATCAGTACAAAGTAGAAACATCCGAAGGTACAGGAAACGATGTTCGACATATAACAAGGTGACATCTTGGAAGCATTAATGGCCATATATTCGTGGATACTACCATCTTATTCCCAAGTAAGCATGCAGAAACCAAGATGAAATTTTGTTACATGCAGGGATCAAACGTCAATACCAGCATCAGAGGGTATCGTCTTTAATTGGACAAAATGAACAAGAGCCATGTGACATCTGGTCAGATGACAGACCAGTGGCAATAGCGAGAGTGGCCAAGGAGACATGCTCTGCTTCATGTTTTAATGGCATCTTCTATGGGTACATCATTCTTAGAGGTCTCTGCGATTTGTGATGCTGCTAATGATGAAGAGAACTAAAGATAAACAGGTGTCAGGATCTCTCTGGTCAGCTCAGCTCCAGAGAGCTCAGCTCAGGCCTGGTGATGTTAGTTGGGAGCAGCCAGATGCAACGTCCTGCAATGGAATGTCACGGCCCACCCTAGTTAAGGCATAAGTGGGCGAGTCTTGAAATTGAGTCTTTATGTCTTCAGGACTTAGATGCAATCAGCCAATGAAGACAGGTTAATTTCAGCCATTCCACCAAAGTGTTTTTTTCCTAGCTATTAAACTCTACACACAAACGGATGGCCAGTTTCATGATGAAATGTTTTGATAAAAAGACAACGGGTACACCATCTTCAAGACATTGAACTGGCCACGATAAAGTAGTGATAAAAACATCTATCATATTACAGTATTCTGAAATAGCTGTTTCAGTCAAAGATGTACTCAACTATTCTTCAGGTCACGTCAGCAGCAAGCTGCTTCGCAGGACACTTGTAATTGACCTGAAATGATTTGCATGGATACAATGGGAGTTATAGGAGATGGCCTATAGGGTACCATTAGAAAAAGATGCCACATGTAGATGCCCTTTAATGCTTCCCATCTTCACCTGCTCCTCTGTGACCAAGCATGTGATTGTTGCCCTACTTTGCTTGATAAAGTCTCTTTTAATGTGCCCCAATATTGATTTTAGCAATATATCCTGAGGTCTGTGCCTCCTTCTCATATAAAATCATCAGTGTTTTATTGATGTAGTTCTAGTCTCGAAGAGTGAAGTGTTGATGTTTCTACTCAATTAACCATACCCCAAGTTAAATGAAACTAGCAGATTCCTCTGCATAGCTGACCTTTTACCTGCCTGCAAGGTAGGGAAAAATAGCTAGCAATCACCCCTTGACAATGACAAGCTGCTGGATCCTTATTCTGTATTTTGTCCCTTTCATATAATGAAGCCTGCTTTGCTTCACATCAAACTGCAAAGGGAACATGCTTGTGGCCCACCTTGAACAGCAGGTAGCATCTGTGAGCCTGGAAGACAGGGATGCAAAAATAAGCATTTTGTAGGGATCCGGTGCAGATAGAACCTGGGCCAAGGTGAGCATTTAGAATTTGGCCTGGTGCTGGAAGGCATTGAAAGGCCAAACATCTAAGATAGGATGGAGGTCTCCGTCCTTCTGTCAGGTGTGTGTGCCGAGCCCTGACGATTGTGGTGGTTAGTTAAATAGCCAGGTCTTCAACTTCTTGAGGAGTTCAAGAAGAGAGGAGGATGTTCTGATGCGGAGTGGGAGGTTGTTCAACTCTTTAGGAACAATGCAAGAGAATGCCTGTCCTCCTGATCTGCTTCTGTGTATGAGTGAAATGTGTGCAAAGTCCTGCAGAGCGAAGGTGTCTGGGTGGTTAGTAAAAATAGATGTGACTGTTCAGGTAATTGGGGCCTAAGTTCTGTAGTGCCTTTAACACATGTAAGCAGTGTGAAATGAGCATGCTTGTGTATTGGGAGCCTGTGAAGGTGTGATATGATATGAGTTCTGTGTGGGAGGTTGAGTCAGTCTGTTAAGTTCTGGATGGTTTGTAATTTTCTGGTGAGTTGTTTGGTGATCTCAGTGTAGAGGGTGCTTGCACAGTTCAACTTGCTGGTAGCTAAGGCATAAATTAATTTTCTTTCTAGTGTTTCTTGAGAGCGATTTGAAGATTTTCTTCAGCATCTTCAGGGTGTGGAAGAAGGATGCAGTGATGGCATTGACTTGTGCACCCATGTCCAGTTTACTGTCGATGATGATTCTGAGGATGTTGGCATGGGTGCTGGGTGTGGGTCCGAGTTTGGTAGGCCACCAGTTGGAGTCCCATGGTGAGGGGATCGTGTGGAAGGTAACTACTTCTGTCTTGTCAGTGTTGAGCTTGAGACAGGTGGCTTTCATCAAGTTAACAACTTCAGTCATGCAGGCAGTGACTTTGTTTCTTGTGTTGGGGATCTTGTCTGAGAGGGAGAGTATGAGTTGCGTATCATCGTCGTAGAAGAGGATGTTGATGTCGAATGCGCGGATGACGTTGGCCAGAGGAATCTTGTTAGCATTGAAGAGGGTGGGGCTGAGTAATAAACATTGAGGCACTCCACAGATGAGTTTGCTGGTGTAAGGTGTCATGCTGACATCTTGTGTTCTATCAGTTGATACTTTTTTAACATCTCTCTTTACATTTTTTTTATAGAAAAAGAGGTAAATCCTTCTCAATATTCATGCTTCTTTCTTCCCGCAAGGCCTGTGAGAACCATGAGGCTGATATGGAGTGGCAAGCTTAGCTTTTACCTTAGGGTGGGATAAGTTATTGAGAGTTGATAAGAGCCATTATCCTTGGAAGGCTCTCTAAGGAGGGGAACGATGTGGCTAGGCTAAAGCTTTATTAAGCGACTTCACAAATCCTGCTCCAAGCCAGAGACGGTTTAAAATCAAAGTTTTGCATGGGCTGGTTGTCATGATCCTTAACATGAATAGGCAAATGAAAGTGATCCAGCCAGGTAATCAGGGGAGACATGCCAAGTGTATTAGATGGCCCATTTCAGAAATATAAAATCAAGCTGAGACCCTCTCACCGCTTTGACCCTCAACTCCAGAGCTCTCAGTTGTGCCCCATTATGCACACCCACTCATATTCTGAATATACCCAGATACCTAGAGGTAAAACAGGTCACCATTTTGCACGAAACAAGAATCACAGTTTGCATGGAAATACACTACAAAAACATGTGTGATAAAAACATACTCATACGGAATGCAAGATTACAATCCCAAGATTACATTGCTCACATGGACTACCTGGTTTACACATTGACAAATCTATCTGGGGCTTATGCACTGCTGTAACAGTCCCAGCTGCAGCCTGAGTCCACCGACCTGGCTGCTGCTGTGTCAGTGCTCTGCCCGCAGTGGCAGCTCCTCGGCAATGGCGAAGGAGCGTAACCCTACTGCCTGGCGCAGAGCCAGCAAGCGAAAAATAAAACAATGGGGAAACGTTGTTTACATTGCGGTTTTTACACTGCATACCTTTACAACGCAGGTATTACAACGCAAGTCGTTACAACGACTTGCGTTTGGGGGCGCTCTAACATAAGGAATAGTATGGTTTACTATTCCAACACCTTCCCTACTGTATGTAGACTGGTGTTGGAATAGTAAATCATACTACTCCTAAGTCCAGCGCCCCCCAACGCAAGTCGTTGTAACAACTTGTGTTGTAATCCCTGCGTTGTAATGGTATCGCGGTGTAAAAACCGCGATGTAAACGTACCTATTCAAAAAAATGCTCTAGCATTGTTTTTTTTTTCGTTTCCCAGCTTGTGCATGGAGGGGCAGGGCATGAGAGGGTGGAGGAGGAGTGTTTGTGCATTCCCTAAGTGCTCATGTGTGTTTGGGTGGCCGTCTCAGGCCAACCAAAACACACATGCGCACTTAGGTTTCTCCAGCCCGGCTGCTTGATACTAGGCAGAGGTGCTAGGGGTAAAGGACATTGTGGTAAAAGAAAAACTAATTTACCCTGTAAGGCATCTGTTGAGCAACACGTGCAAATAGCAGAGCTGGCTGGTAGTCATTTGGAGAAGATATTAAAGATACGCTGCTATTTTGGAGAGGGTGGCTAGGATGTAGGAAAACATTTTACACCAATGTATGTATTAGAAACGACCGAGCTACTTTCTGGTTAGGTAGAAGGAGAATAAAAAAATAAAGGGCGTGGCCTCCATTTACAAAGACAATTCATCATGAGGTGTCTGTTACGCATAAGAAAATGTCAATACACCTGCAGATCTTTTGGCCATTTTATCTTATGCTACCACTTATACTTTAGGGCTACCTATTCTATCTTTATGATATTCTGTTATTATATATTGCATACTACATGTTATAAAATCCTATACTATATATCACATATTATTCCTTACTCATTTCTTTTGCATGTAGTTGTCTTATGGTTCCGCTAACCCGTTTTTCTGTGGCATTCCCAGTGGAGTACCAGGGTGTCGTCAGAAAAAGCGCAATGCAGATGAGTTCAACATTTGAAAGCTTGTAAGTTTGTGAGTATTCACAAAATGAGAGGGGTAGACTTATTAATGTTTGTGCGGGGGGCTCATGAATCTCAATACAATTTTGAGCTACGCTCTTGGGCTTCGTAATAAATTGTAAATAGTTTTCTAACTTGTTACACCACACGAGCGCCCAGTCAAAACTTAAGTAAATTCACCCGTGAGAATATTTTCTGCTACATAGCGACAGGTCCAGTACACTCTCAAACATACCCTTGAATGAATTTGGTATGAAGGGAGCATGATTAGTAGGAAAATCCACTGAATAGTACCATTTTCCCAAGCTGTGTGCTAGAACAGAGATACATGCTTTAGTACGGTCTGGAGAATTCACTCTGGGTCTGGCCTGAAGATACACAACACAGAGGCAGACTGTAGTGTTGGAGAAATAATATTGCCCCTCAAGTGTCATCTGCCCAAACTTGAAGGTTATGCCTCCATCTTACTTTACTGTAGTGCTCACTTTGCAAACATGTCCAAACATAAGACCACACTGATACTGCATGTAAACATGGCAATTGTGTTTCACAGTGCGTGTGTTAGCAGCTGACAACATGAGGTAAAATTGACTACACCCATTTGGTTAACTTAAGTTTCCAGCAAGGCTATGGTAAGTCTGTTCAGGAAACGGGAGTTTCTATTGAAAAGCGAAACACTGGACAGTTCAGAAATAAGACGTCTCAACCCTTCAAGGAAGCCCAAAATGGGATACAACAGCAGACTGTCCTGAGATGCAGTAAAGAGGAGATAGAGCTCTCGCAATCCAGGGAGATGCCCACCAATGAAATCCTATTTCCACAATGCTCTACTCTACTGCAAAACCTGCCTCCAGTATCCAAAATCTGCATATGATTCCAACTGGAGATTAGCATAGTCCAAAAAGGACCTTATTTTAAATGACACATACAATAGCAAATCCCAAAGCTATGTGAGTTAGAGCTTTGATTGAAGCATGAGCAAGTTCAGTGGCATAGGTAAGACAAAACCAGTGGACAGACATCTTCTGCTTAGCTGGTCTTTCCTTTTGTTGGTCTGCTAGAGTCCTGCTGAACATTAATGATGCTTCTGGTAGATACTTGTTCAAGACATGGACTGCTTTCTAAGATTATTAGTACTGTTCTTTATCTTGGGGCCAGTTGGGGTGCTTTATTTTCTAGCAGCTGTCATTATAACCAGACCCTTCACTAACATGGACCTAGGGTTCAAGCACCACCTGAGAGCTAAAATATATTTCACTATCGGTCATTGTACGTGGGTTTAGTTAGGACTTTGGTGTTGTTAGAATAACCAGATCCAGTGGGTTTGATTTATGATGGGGACGTCCACATTTACTTAACCAAAGCCTAGTAAACGTTGAAACTTACACATGTGTAATATGTGTGTGATTCACAAATGTGTATTTTAGGTGTAATTGTGTCAATGTGAGTGCCATTTTCTCACAAGTGCTTCTCATGCAACTATCTTTTTAACAGAAGCCTTTCTGAATTCATTTCTGGCTCTGATAGAGCACTTTATGGCGTACTGCCATGTCAGTGTCTGAACGTATGAGACCTGCATAAAGGCTAAGGCAGTATCAGGTCTGAGTATAAACCATGGACTATCTCTTGCTGGAACTGATTATCGTGCATATATCAGTGGAGTGGAGGTCTGTTGTGTGTGGTGAAATCTCCATGAAGTTGCCTGAGATGAAGGAATTAGATTTTGAGGAGTGTACCCATCTTAAAGGATATGGTAAGGCGATAGCACCTATCTCAGAGGATATTGGAAGGTCTCTGTCTAAATAGACATGTTTCTTGATATGGTTGCCAAAGGTGATAGGTTGGTGGAAGGAAAATGTGGCATGTGTCAGGAGCCTAAGAGATAGACCCTATTCTTAGAGGCTTTCAATCATACAATGACAATTTTCTTTATCCTACAAAAAGTCAATTTTCTCCTTCTTCCTGTGAAGGTTGAAGGATGGGACCTGCATCATGTGGCCAGCACAAAGTAAGAAAGTAACTGGAGCGCAGACTGAGAAACCAGTTGCAGCTTATGATTGGTGTGTATTATCCACACTTGATATCAGTTACAGACCTGTTAGATATTTTTCATGAATCGTATAAAATTACACATTTTTTAAAACTTAAATATCTAAGGAAACAAGTGTAAGTGAATGGTGTTTGTGAAATAAAACCATAGCAGATTTAAAAATGCAGTGCTTGAATAGTGTATTCATTTTGTACCATACTATTCTTTTTTGTTCTTTTTGTTCCAAATATTTTATTAGTTTTCAGTAAATACAAAAACAATAAGAAGAAAACACATACAAATGAATAACAAGAGGCCCACTCAAATATGAATATGTCACCCATATTAGAAAGTGTCAAAAACATAAGGCCAGACATATAGACTAAGAGTTGCCCAAAGGATACTATTGGGTCTAATATCCGAAATAAGATGAAACATTGACAATATGTTAATGACATTATAAAATAGTATTCAAAATGCAAACAACAATGAAGAACACCACACAGTCATAGTGATACTACATATTAATCATAGATGCACAATGGGAAGCATATAAGGATCAAAGACTCGTAGGCCCTCAGGGCGTACTCCATAATATAAGTGAAAGAAGAAAGGAAAGAAAAAAGAAGATGAAAGATAGCAATAAAAGGAAGGAGTTGGGTGGGTAAGGATAAGGCACCATGGGAGTGTAGAGCACGCATTTAAACTAAACATGGCCTGTAGGGAGAAAAAGGAAGGAGTAGTGATAAGGAGTCCATTATGCAATGGCCATAAAGGTGTCAAGCGTATGCCAGAGCGATTGTGGTGGGACAGGTGTCCATGGGAAGAATGATAAGCTTTTATGTGTGTTGTAAGGTATGGGAACAATGCCCACCACGTGTGGGAAGAGATGTTGTTTAGAGCTTTCCATTCTAACAAGATGAGTTTAACTGCCACAGTCAGCAGAAGGTGTAGTAAAACCATTTCGTTTCCTGATAACCCTAAAGAGGGGCTCAATAAATATGGGCCCACCATGATGAGAGGAATAGATAGGGGAAAGGAAAGCTCTAAAGTACTAGTAATGCACTCATGAACTTCCTTCCAATAAGTAGAAAGGAGTTAACAATTGAAAAACAGATGCTCAAGAGACCGGCAAAGATCAGATTCAAGTAGCTGTAGCTTAAACATTTTGGACAGTGGCCAATGGAGAAAGTGCACAGTGTAAAAACGTGTCTGAGAAAGGGATGGGATTAATTTATTATTAAGAAGTTTAGACGAAATCATCAACCAATCATCGTCAAAAATGGGAGGAGACTGCAACTCATGAAAGTATGCCGACCATTGTTTTTTAAGAGGTGAAGAAGAAGACATCAGAGCGCAGCGCAGGGTTATATATATTTTCAGTGCAATGTGACCCCCTCTATTCAATTGTTGAATAAAGGAGAAGTTTGAAGGAGGCATTGTACCAAGTTTTGAAATTTTTGCTTTAATCCTTTAAAAAACTATAATAGTCCATATTAGACAGTGAATACTTAGCCTGTAAGAGGAGGTAGGATAAAGGGCGGCTCTCCTTCATCAGATCAGATAATACTTTGATACCTTTCGCTGCGCAAACCGGGCCTACATCGGCTGAAATCTTAGAAGATGTTGTCAAATTGTTTCATAAAGAGAGAGACAAAGATTTAGATAAACTAGAGGACATAGACTTGTACACTAGTTTGAGAGTTCGAATTGTGTCAAAAAAGATAAGAAAAGAATGAGGCAACACCAAGGGATTGTATGATTGAACCACGAAAGAGTTTATCACGCATGCCGGAACCACGAAGTCTAAACAAGGAAATTCTTGAGCACAAATATGCCTTTACCACGCATGCCTTTACAACTAATCATGTGTTGTTAAGGCATTTTTGGTAAATACATATTCGTTGTTAAGGCTGATCATTGTTCAGCCTTTGTGGTTAAGGCTGTTTCCCCACCAAGGAGTTCATAGTTAAAGCTGAAAGCAAAGAGTATGGAGACATGAGGTGGTGCTCTATCAAAAACCAAGGGCCCGCCATGGTTGTTGAGGTATCAAGCCAACTGTTGGACCTGGCCATTTTTGCAGGTTTATCCTCAAACCTTTTGCCTTCTATTTTTCTGACCCTGTTTTTGTTGATGTTAGGACTCTAGGCACTTTACCAGTGCTAAAGTGCATAAACTCTCTCTGTAAATTGTGATTCTGATTGGTTATCAATGATTAGCATATTTGATTTACTGGTAAGTCCCCAGTAAAGTATGTGTGTGCCCAGGGCCTGTAAATCAAATTCTACTAGTGGGCCTGCAGCACTGGTTGTGCCACCCACATGAGTAGCCCTGTAAACTTGTCTCAGACTGGCCATTGCACTGTATGTGAGTTCAATATTAAACTGCCATGTCAACATGGCAAGTTCACCCACTTGCCAGTCCCTGACCTCCCTTTTACTACATGTAAGGCACCCCTCAGTTAGGCCCAAAGTACCTCCATGAGCAGGGTGTAGTGTATGTGAAAGGTAGGACATGTACTCGTGTTTTTTACATGTCCTGATGGTGAAATACTGCCAAATTCGTTTTTCAGTAGTGCAAGGCCTAGCTCTCCCATAGGTTATTATTGGAGCTGCCTTGTAACATTTTACAAGTGCAAATTTCAATTAGGAACAGCTAGAGATTGGAGTTTGGGATCCCTGAGCTCAGGATTAAAAAATATATATTTTAGTGAAGGTGGTTTTTAAATAGTGTGGTTGAAAATGCCACTTTTAGAAAGTGGGCATTTTCTTGTTCAACCATCCAGTGCCTCTGCCTGCCTGTGGAATCAACGTCTGGTTTAGACTGACAGGGGCCTGTTTGTGCATTCACTCTAGACAGTCAAACAAAGGGAGTTGAAGTGTGCCCTGCATATGCTGATGGCTCATCACCAGGCTGTTGGGCCTTTCTGAGCTAAAGTAGTGGGAGGAGAAGTCACCTGCACCTGAATAGGTCTGTGCCTGTCCCCTCACAATGCTGTCTCCACCCCACTTGGAGTGTCTCTGGAGCCAAGGCCAGGCATGACAGGAACTTGTAAACTACAAAGACTTCAAAGGCCAAAAGGAGTATAAGTATTGGACCTAAAACCCCAGACTTTTGAACACTTCTGGATCAAATGGACCCTGCCAAGAAGAAGAGCCAAAGAGCTGTCAGGAGGAGTACTGCCCCTTTGCTGTGTGTTGCTTTGCTGGGTTGGCCTGCAGTTGCTGCTTCTGCCTGTGGGAAGTGGAAAGGACTGGACTTTTACTTTGCTATATACTGCTTGAGAAGATTCTCCAACAGGTAGAGCTTGCCCACTGTTGAGAAGTCTCAGGTACACAAAGTTTTCATCTGTAACATCCTTGAAGTCCACTGCTGGGATCTCTGACCTGACTTGGGGTGCCAATTTTAGTTATGGGCCCTTGGAGGTTGTTCTTGCGGCAAAAGGCATCAAGAAGACATAAAAATCGACGCATCACCCTTTCAGGGCTGGTTTTCTGATGCAGCACCACTATGTGGGAGAAATTTCCACTCACCACTGCAGTGAAGCAGAAGAAATCGTCACAGCACCTGTCTGCAGCCAAAGAAACTGCTGCAGCCCAAGTTCAGTGCATTGTGTCTCTGGAATCTAAGACACCAGCACTGACTCCGATGCAGGCCCTGCTGTGTGGCTGAAACAATCAGCACATCGTGGGACTACGGCTGAAGAAATAGACGCAGCGCCTGTTTGCTGCCACCCCATCAACCTCCAGTGCGTCCAGATTTCCACGCATCGCACCTGTGCAGCAAGTTTTTTCCCCCAACGTATCACCCGCAGACCAGAACCATCTTGGAATCGAAGCATCACTTCCCCCTACAGTTCGTGCAGCGGAAATGTTGCATCGCATCACCAAGGACTAAGGAACTGACGCCTCACTGTGTTTTCCAACGCTTCCCTCCTCTGTGGCTGTTTTGCCTTGTGAATTTTGACGCATTTAAGATACTTTGTGTAAAAATCATGTATCCATAGAGTTCTATGGACAAAATTGTTTGAAACATTTTAAAAGTTATATTTTGTGATGTGCATGTTGGATTTTTTTCCTTTTGGTCTTGTTTGGTTTAGATAAACATACTTTCTTTTTCTAAACCTGTGTGGTGTCCATTTGTTGTGTTTTCACTGAGTTACTGTGTGTTATATACAAATACTTTACACATTGCCTCTGAGATAAGCCTGAATGCTCGTGCCAAGCTACCAAGGGGATGAGCAGGGGTTATCTGGGTGTGTAACTCCATTACCCTGACTAGAAGGGAGGGTCCCTACTTGGACAGGGAGTATACCACTGCCAACTAGAGACCCTAATTTCTAACACCAACCCACTCTGCGTGCTACAAGGAAAGCTGATGATAATCAAACTAGTTTGGCGGTTCACAGCCTCCCATTTAAAGTGGAAGTCTGAGTTTTTTAAGATTCATTCTAGGCTTTTTATTTGACCACAAAAAATTGGACTCTATTTTAACAAAAGTAGAAAAATAATTAAGAGACAACCAAACAGGGAGCATCATGTCCAAAACGTTCACAAGGGGCGTGATCATTATTTTCAAACTCTCAATTTCCCCCACCAAGGTATAAATTTAGACCACCAAGAAGATAACTGGCCTTTGATTTTATCTAATATTTTCTGCTCATTAGTGGTTATTGACTTCTCTAGGTCCCTAGTGAAACATATGCCAAGAAACTGTATTATTTTGATAGCCAGTGAAGGCCCGATTGTCCAATACAAGAAGAGTGACAGTGGACATTGAGAGTCTCTATTTAACAAGGAGCCTGAGAATTCCGAAAAAGATTGGATTAGAGAGAGAACTTTGGGAATTGAAATATCATGGTTTTCAGAAAAGATAAGAATATCAACCTCATAGGTGGCCATTTTAAATGTATGTGAGCCGAAAGTGACACCACTGGAGAGGATCTTTTGCCAAAAGGAATAATAGTGGAGATAATGGACAGCCCTGACGAGTACCATGGGGGGAGAAAGAGCCTCGTTAATCCTTATCCTGGCAATGGGATCAGTGTACAGGGACATAACCATTGAAGAGAAAAGTTCACCCAGATTATAATGATCCAGTGTAGCCTTAAAGAAAGGCCAGTATACCTTTCAAAAGCCTTTTTGTCATCCAGGCTAATAGCAATGGAGGCCAGGAAATTGATAAGGGACGCTTTCTTGATAATATGACAAAAGAGATGAGTGTTATCACATGCCAGTCTACCCTTTATAAACCCGGACTGTGACTGATAGATTAATTAGTGAAGCAAGGATTCCAGGCATTTTGAAAGGATTTTCACATAAATCTTTGCCTCCATATTCAGAAGGAAATAGGTCTATAATTCTTGTCCTCAAGATGATCCTTTCCCTCTTTAGGGAGTACAACTATATTGGCTTCTGCTGATGTGCCCGAAACAGCACCAGACATGATAAAGTGATGCAGTAGAGGCTCTAGGATAGGCAGAATTGTATGAGAAACGGACTTCTAAAATTCAATTGGAAGACCATCTGGCCCAGGGGCCTTCCCCTGGGAATAAGTTTACTTGCTTTTATGATTTCACCCATTTCGATTGGTTAATTAAGAGGGCCATTTTCATCAGCTGACAGAGATTTCATGGGTATGTGTTTAAGAAAGGTCGCACAAGCGTCTACCATGGTTCTGATCTTCAGAGTGAAAAGAGTAGTTGTAGTGGCGCCATGAGAGTCTTTAAGCACTGTTATGATAGAGTTGTTATGTGGAACTTGAGATATGCTGCTAAAGATTTACCAGCTTTGCTTAAATAAGTGCGCTCCCTTACTGATAATAGAGTTGTTTTCATGTTTGAGCCCTTTAATATCCTCCAATCAAAAGGAATCCCTGGAGTGTCTATAAAGAGATGTCTTATCCCTAATTGACTTATCAAGAGAAGCTAAAGATGCCTTAATGTCCCTATTTCTTTTAGCCATCCAGCTAATACAGAAGCCTGTGACAGCACATTTCAAAGCATCCTACAAGATTACTGGAGAGGAAACCGTTCCAGAGTTTTCCTTCAAAAATTTGGATATTTCCTTTCCCAATCATAGTCTGTCTTCCTCAGATTCCGCTCAGGGCGCGTTGGGGAAAAATGTGAAGGATACCGTTATAGCAGCATGATCCAATAGCAAGATTGGTTCTATTGAGGACTCCAGAATAAACTGATCTAGACCAGTACTAAGCAGAATATAGTCGGTGCTGGAGAAGGGATTATGAGAGGAAGAGAAAAACTTAAAATCACATCCTGTGGGGCTCTGTAAATGCCAGATGTCTATCAATATATGTGTCATTCACAAATTGAGCATGGGCTTATGGGCCTTTGGAGGTCTATATTGAAAAGCTGAATGTCTATCAAGAATAATGTCCATGGGAAAATTAAAATCACCCCCTAAATGTTTTCGCTGACTGAGGTAAAGCGTGAGTTTAGAATTAATATTATACCGAAATTGGGAGTCATCATAGTTTGGGGCATAGATATAAACTGCATACAGCTTGCCATCAACTTGTAATGAGTATAAGGACACCATTCTTTTTTGAGCTATCCAGGGAACAAGCCAAGTCAGATATTGGACCAGAGTGCAGGGAAAGGGCATGTTTGTGACCAATCTTAGTTTCTTACAGAAAAATAATGTCCTCTTTGAGGCCAGTGCAGTAGTCTAGTATCTTCCTACATTTTACTGGGTGTTTTAAGCCTTTAGCATTAAAAGAGACAACCTTCAGGCCAGGTATTTTAGAGGGTAATAATGGTTCCAAGTATTAAGCTGGTTATAAAGGAGACATCTGCATTTAAAGAGAAAAACCCCATAGTGCAAAGGGCACAGCGAAAAAATAAAGAGAAAAAGAATAAATAAACTAAGAGAAATAAATAAAAACACAAAGAAGAACACGCACCCAGGGCCTGATTCACAGAACTAACTTACGTCAAAAACGTAAACGTAAACGTAAACGTAAAGTTAGTACTTTTTAGGTATTCACAGAATACACTTACTCATTTGGTATTCACAGAAGTTAGTAGTCCTAAAGTTAGGAATACTAACTTCTGTGAATACCGAAATGAGTAAGTTCATTCTGTGAATACCAAAATGAGTAAGTGTATTCTGTGAATACCTAAAAAGTACAAACTTTACGTTTACATTTACGTTTACGTTTTTGACGTAAGTTAGTTCTGTGAATCAGGCCCCCAGAGATCACCGTTAAAAGCAGAGATGACAGAACCCGAGGAATGAGGTAAAAACCTAGTAGGCTGTGGGGCAAACATGTAACAGATGGGATGCAGAGAAAACCCCCGCACAGAAAATATAATGAAGGCCCGGAGGTTGGGTTGAGCTTACCAATAGGTAGAGGGGGAGACAGGCGGGGGTCAGCAGTTAGACAGTCAAAACCTACTGCTATAAACATAAAGCACAACATATGCATTGTAGAGTTACAAAGGAGTATTGAAAATAATAGTAGGGAAGGATAAAGTAATCTAGACATGGATCCTTATGGTATAAGAGAAAATGACGTAAGTATGGATACCCAATCATCGACTTGCTATTACAAAAGTGAAAGGTAACTGCCTAAAACGCACCATAAAACGAAGGAAAAGAAGAAAAAATGTCCACTCTCCCTTTCCTTTCTTTTTTCCTTTCCATCCTCTTTGCAAAATGCAGTAAAAGATAAAATAACACAGCATTAAACTAAACAAAGAATATCCCAAAAGCGTAACATACTGATAATATCCCCACAAATGGAAAACTAAAGTCTGTTACAAACCAGGCGGAAGGAATTCACAGTGTTAATGAATGCAAAAGTAATGAACCATGCACACATAAAGGATACATCAGGATACATCAGTGAAACCCACCAAGTGTCAAGGTGGAGGGAAATGCGAGCACCATCCTCATCCAGTTGAGTCTCAGAAGTATTGTCCAAGAAGGTGACAAGTGCTGCGGGTTCATCAAGAATTTGTGGTTTTCTTTTGAAGATGATCCTGAAGTATGAGGGACCAGCATATGAAAATGGGATGTTCCTTTCGATCAGTTTATTCCGTAGAGCCATAAGCCCATCCTCCTTGTCAACCTTTCGCTCGCAAAGTCTTGAGAAATGGAAATCTTAGACACTTGCCAGGAGATTCCCCTGGATTTCCTCACATGTGTGAAAATGATCTCTGCGAGTTGGAGGCGTAAAGGTTTAAAAACTACTGGACGTGGAGTTGTAGAGTGTTCACGTTGGAAAGGAGGTACCCGGTAGGCACATTCCATTTCAAAGAGTCTATGGAAAGATATTTGGAGGGTAGCTGGGACCCAGGACTCCAAGAACTCAACCATAGATGGCACTTTCTCCTCCACTCCCTCAAGGAGACCAAACATTCCCCAATTACCATGTCTATTACGGTCTTCCATGTCAGTGACATCTCCTTTGAGAAAAGATACGACCTGATTAACCCTTTGAAGTTGTTTCCCATGAGCCATCATGCAATCCTCTACATTATTTATTCTGCCTTCAGCGTGGTTACATCTAATATTTGAATCTTTCCCATCCTTCCTGATAGCCGCCACCTCCAATTGACGGAGGTTCTTATTGGTTTTAGTGCTTTGCGCGATATCACGTACAGCATTAAGGGCCTGATTTAGATCTCGGCAGACGGGTTACTCCGTCACAACAGTGACGGAGCTCCCGTCCACTGAAAATTAAATCCCATTATATCCTTTGGGATTTATATTTCGGTGGACGGGATATCTGTCACCGTTGTGATGAAGTAACCTGTCCACCGAGATCTAAATCAGGCCCTAAGTTTGGATAGAATGGCCTCCATTGTTGCAGAATCTCCGGGTTTTCTCTTGATAGGGGATTCAGGGAGTGGGGTATCCAGTTTGGTGTGTTTTCATTTCTCCTTAGCGTCTTTGTCCTTAGAGTCTTTGGACTCAGCCATGATGTAGAATCGGAGTGTGAGGAAGAGTATGTAGATCAGATAGCAATGTAGGCGGGAATACAGTTGAAATGCCCTGAGTACAAGGCCCAGTGAAATAGCCGTAGATCAGATCGAACAATGATCGCTAACCTTGTTTAGCTTATCCCCTCCATTCTGCGAGCCTTCTGAAATGATATGAATCGATTGACGAGCCAGAGAGCATCCACACAAGAAAGCACTCCTTAGAATCACATCGCAGATATAAAACAATACTGGTGGCAGCGGAAGACAGCCATTTCCTAGAGTGTGAATGATCCCCTAAAAATCAAAGATCGAGAGACAAAAGCCCATTGGTACCCCTGATAAAGAAAATACAGGCACCATAGAAGGGACACACCCAAAAATAACCAAGAGGGCCTCAAAGGGCAACCCCTGCATCTGGGGAGGAGGGGAGTGTAGAGAGAATCCAGCTAAAACCCCTTTGAGTTTCACATTTTTTAGAGGTCCATAATCATGAGACAAAGACCGGCGTGCAGCTTGAACATGATTAAAGGCATTCAGGCATGTTCAGCAAGATGTAGCATATGATGCACAGTAGGTACTGCAGCGCGATGTTCCCAGAGACACCAAGGGGTCCATGGGGTGAATGAATCTCACAGAACCACGTCTCACCCGATTCAAAAATTAGCTGAGGACAGCTAGCACGACTCATCCCTGCAGCGCGGCTCCTCCGATGCGGCAGCAAACCAAAGGGAGAGTAGGTGCGGCTGAATCTTGGGAGCCGCCCGCCTCCGCAGCACTGAGCTGCAATCACCAGCAATTAATACACCCTGGGCCCCCAGCTCAGCTCAGGACCGCCGAAGAAGTCTTCTCCAGCTCCTCCATTGATCTGCTCCATCAAAATAACAACCTTATAGGCATTAACGGCTCCGGCACGGTGGTGGCTCCACTGAGCTTACGGGAGAGCCGCCATCCAGCGCAGCGTTCAAGCCATTGTACAGTACTATTTTGATCCTAACTTTCAAATTTGTTTTTGCAGTTAAAAAAAAATATTTTCATCTCTTCTTCCTAGACAGACACTTCTTGTAAAAATTAGGATGATTATTGTACTTTCATGTTAGATTGGTATGTGTCAATTAGTGCCCATCTTTGTCGGTGGGTAGAGTTCTTAACCTGAGCGATAAGTTATTCCAGATGCTGGGGGCTTTAATGGGAACGAATATATTTATCCAGCTGGTATGCTGAGTGGTGGCACAAATGTGGAGGTCCACAGATCAGAAGGGGTATGTAGGGGTTTTGAAAAATAGGCTAAACATTGTCATTAGCTAATTTGAAACTAAAATGCTAAATCTGTCTGTTTCTCTGGTAATGTAGGGGCAGATTTACAAGCCCCTTGCACCACTTTTGCATCACTTTTCCCATGTTAAAAGTGACGCAAAAGTGGCGCAAGGGGCTTGTAAATCTGCCCCCTAGTTTGTTAATCGAGGGACTGCCGAAGCCTCTCTTTTTAGCTGTTCATATAGTCAGGAGCCTGCCTTTCTTTGGCAGTATGTAATCTCAGAAATGCGTATTCGTAGGAATTGAAATGCATCCATGAGGTAAGACAATTCTTAAAGATCTTTATTAGATGTGGCCTATATATGTTAACCCAGTGTACATACTGTAGGATCCTACGACAATTAATGAAATACCGCCACCACCTTAATTTGTTTTGAAATTATATGCGTTTTAGTTAATTACATTGGGCAGCAGACACGTTTTAAAACACTAGGGACACAAGAGGGAAAATTTGGCCAAACCGGGACCATCAGTCCTGGAGTCGGTTGATCAAGGTAACCTACACATCATTCTAGACCCTAACAGTCTGGAGAAAGTTATGGTGGTGGACAAATGAAGCATGATTAGTAAAGCCATGGCGGACAAATTTCCCAAAGTGTTCAGCAATAATTTGGGGCTGGAAAAGGGGTTTGAGCACGAGATTGTGCTCAAGAACAACGTCACTGCGAAAATACACAGAGAAAGGATGGTACCCATAATGATAAGTGATAAGGTGTCTAAGGAACTGGACAGATTGGTTCCCATGGATATTATTGAACCAATCGAAAGTTCGTTTGGAATTCGCCAGTGGTCGTGGCACACAAGAGCAATGGAAAAATCTGTCTGTGTGCACTAGTGCCATTTGAACAGCAGTATTGTCATTGATCAGTTTCCTCTACCCAGAATTACAGAGATGGTTTCATGATCATCCTTAAAAGGAGCATCGTGGTTTTCACCATTAGACTTATCGGCTGCATGCCATCAGTTCCTCCTCATGCCTGAACCAAGAAAACTCACAGTAGTCATCAATACTTTTGGATGCTACCAATTTAAGGGCATGCCTTTCAGCTTAGCATCTGCAGCTGGTGTTTTCCAGTGATTAATGCACAAACTGTTTGGTAAGAAGTGTGGAGTGATATTCTTCCAGGGCGATAATCTCGTTTTTGGTGTGGATTGCAAGAGACATGATGAGAGATTGCAGAGAGTTTTAAGTGTATTAGAGGGTGTAGGGTTAACGGTAGAGCTTAGTAAGGGCAAGTTTGCTGAAAGGAGTGTAACTTATTTGCGCCATAAAATCAGTGAGGAGGGAGTCAGACCTAAACCTTTGTTGTTGAGTGACATTGTGGACCTTTCTGCTCCAGCCAGTAGGGAGGAGGCAAGATCATTTCTGGGAATGGCGGAATATTGTGTCAAGTTTATTCCCAATTTTGCAGAGAAAGTGTATAACATTCAACAGCTACTTAAGAAGAATGTGAAGTTTGAGAAGAGTCATTGTGTGAGGAGGAATTTGGGAGAGTCAAGATGGATTTAGGGAAAGTGTCCGCTTTAGGTAGATTTGATCCTGGTTTGGATTGTTGGGTCCCTACTGATGCAAGCAATAAGGGTCTGGGAGCTGTTTTTATCACAAAGGGATGCCAGAGGGAGAGAAAGGATCATTTTGCTCACTTCTGGATATCTATCACCAGTGGAGGAGAAGTGTCCCATTATAGAGTGGGAAGTGTTGGCTTGTGCATGGGCCTTGGAACACTTTTGCGCTTTTGTTTGGCGACAAACCTGTCACCATCCGATGTGACCATAAACCATTGATTAAACTCCTGACTGCTGAAGGGAGTGTGTCTGCCTCGGCCAGGATTGCAACGCTATCTATAAGTATAAAGGACTATTTGTATAGTATGGTCTATGTGCCTGGCAGAGAGAATGTGGTGGTGGATTGGTTGTCAAGGATGCCTGTTCCATTGGAGGAGTGTGTGGATGACCCATGAATGATTACAAGGTGGCGTTAGTACATTATTCTGACACTCCTGCCACTCCTGCCATTAGGAAGGAAGAGTGGGAGGCAGAACAGAGGAAGGACAATATTCAGCAAAAAGTCCTGGAATGCATGGATGAGGGATGGTCCAAGAAGGAACAAGTGACAGAGGGGTTAAGACCTTTTAGGATTTGATCTTCAGGGGCGAGCGCATTTTCCCTCCAGGTGGGTTACGTTATATGATTCTAGAGCTGTTCCATGAGGGACATTTTGGGGTTGTCAGGACCAAAGTGGTTGTCAAGGAGGTATTATGGGGGCCGGGTATAGACAAAGTTGCGGAGAGATTTAAGAGGTCATGTAAGGTATGTTCCTCAGCTGACATGTCTTTACGTACATTGAAACCACCCATGAGCGAATGTTTAATTCCAAAGCAACCATTGGAATGTGCAGCTATGGACCTGTTAGGTCCTGTGGGAGATTCGCAGTATATCATTGTGTTGATGGACCTTTTCTCTAAATGGCCAGTGGTGGAAATTGTAGATGAAGCTGATACAACCACGGTGTTGGAGTTTTTAAATAGAGTGTTTGTGCCTGAGGGCATTCCAGCAGTTTTGTTAAGTGGCAATGGAGTGCAGTTCACGCCTAATGCGCCAGGAATAACTTCGTGAGGATTGGGGTGAAGCATAGGATACCGTCGCTCTATGATCCCAGTGGGAATGGCTCTGTGGAAACATTTAACTGCATGGTTAAAGGAGCCATTCAAGGTGTGGTTAGCAAACAAAGGGAATGCCATTTGGAAGTGAAGAAGGCTGCTTGGTCATATAGAGTTACTGTTCATGATTTTACTGGGGTATCTCCATTTGTCATGATGAGAGGTAGGAGACACATGGGCAAGTTTGCTCCAGCATGGTTACAGCAGTGTGAGGTAGAACATTGGTCTCTCAGTTCAGTTAAGGGGAAGATGGAAGAGGCACAAAAAATAAGTAAGTCTTATTATGACAAGAGTCAAGGTGTTAAACCGGTGCATATAAAGTTTGGAGACTGGATGCGAGTACGGAAATCGGTTAAAGTTCTGAAAGGGGAGAGTCAGTTCTTCAATTCAGAGGAAATGTTGGAAGTTTTGAGGAATGCTTAAACAGTTGGCTTTAGGTGCCAAAGAGAATGATTTTGCGAAGTGGATGATTGACAAAGAGAAGAATGGGAACAACAATACTGAGTGGTTGGAGGACATTTAAAAAACTGTGGGGTTCAATCCACCCTAGGAATGGCCATTTTAAATGACAGTGTGGAGAGTGGAGGAAACACAAGGAGATGATGGACGGAGCGCTGAAACGTTTCAGACACTCACCCCCAGTCACAGATCAGGGTTGAATTCATCATCGTTCTTTAGCTCACTCCGCCACCCCAGTTCAGACCAAGCCATGTCTGGAGAGTGGAACCAGAATGGAGAGTACCCTTGGGGATGCAAGCGATCAGGAAAGGAATGCAGATGGAAGTGTGGCCCTAGGTAAGGATATTTCAGAGCCGAGAAAGTCTTCAGGTAACTCTGATGTAGCAAATTATGGTAGGAGGAGAAAAGTTTCACCAGGATGGTTGAAATACTATGTGGTTGGGTGAGTGAGCAATTGATGTTGCCAGTCATTTACAAAATGTAATGTTTTGGGGTTATATTCTTTCTTTCTTCCTTTCTTTGTTTCTCTGTTGGGGGATGTGTTAGGGTATGTAATTACTTTGCAATAATATTATTCTTGGTTGCAGGTGGCATGGAGTGCCTGTTTGCCATGACATGGTGTGGCTCCACTGCTCAGCGTTCTGTACGAGTTTGGATGATGCGGTTAAACCACCGTTTTATGTCATAAGGAGCGCAAATAAACGGATTCATTTACCCTGTATTCACGTGTGTTAATGCGGTGCACCACACTTCAACATTGACGATTTAGGAATAAATTGAGCATTTTTACAGTTCTTGTTTTATTTCTAAAACAAAATATTCCAGTGGAATAATAAATTGCCTTTTCAAAAAGGAATGCACTTCCTGAAATCTGCCGTTAGTGTAATGGTTCCCATAATAACAACGATATAGCTGCTTGTTTTTACTAAAGCAGAATGCAAGAAGGAGGAAATGGATGGAAGAAATATTGGGACACATTATTGTATATTTTTAGTTTTCTTTGCTTTAAGCAGTAGCAGTTACGATCATTATATTTAATGCGCTTTCTCTTCTCTCTGATAACTATAGAGAAGGCGTTCGATGAGAGAAGGTAACCTGTCCAATTAAATCATCTCCCCGGGATGAACATCGCCAGAGGTGAATTGTTTTCACAGATAAAGTAGTCTGATACCTAAGCATTTTCACAAAAGATCATCATATAAGAATTGCGGCTGTACTGAATCATTTGTGCAGAAATATTAAAGCAATCCCAAAGTTTGCCAATTTGTAAAGAATAAGTGTTTTTTGTAGGAGCATTATCATAAGCATTAAGAACTAAGGGGCATATTACCAAGGATTTGCGATAATTATCGCAAAGCGCGCTTAGCGCTGTTTTTGTTATCGCCGGCTATCGCTGGATTTCATCGCGGAGATAACGCGTTATTATCAACGTTTATCTTCAAGGCGATAAAAAATCCAGCGATAGCGGCGAAACCCAGCAATAGCGCGAGAAATCCAGCGATAAATTCACTGCGCTAATGAAAAGCTTGCTAATAGGCAGGTGAGGACCTAACCTTACAATCCACCTCCCATTGACAAGATGGTTAAGTCAAGTTTTTAGCAGGTGTTAAATTCCATCGATAATCGCGGTTAGCGCGACTTTTTTCATCGCTTCGCGGGCATTGCTAATAGGGGGAAGTTGTGTTTGCGACTGCTTGCAGTTGCTTTTAGTTGGGAACGCCTACTTTGCATGTCATTAGCGATAATTATCGCTGACATGCAAAGCGGCAACAAAACGGCCGCTATCGCTAATAGGGCGATAAAAATATCGCCGCTTTATCGGCAAAAAGTGCCGCTAAAGTGGCGATACTGCCCTTGATAATATTCCCCTAAAAATTTCGGATTTTAATTCTAAAATCGGTCTTTTATATGTAGAAACCGCTGATTCTTGCGGAAAAATTCATTTTAACCCAACACAAACGTTCCACATGGCTCTTCCAGTGGGTGTCAGAAACTAATTGCATGCTTGAATAAAATATTATGAACAGTTAAGGTTCTTGATTTGTCTAAGTTGGATATTCACTTTTCTGAGAGACTTTGCATATCAAAATATATAGAAATAATAATAATAATTTGTGTAGAACCAGAAGTGCTAGGTTATTGCCTGAAAGAGAACCCAACATTGAACTGGATTCTTATCTGTCTTTGAGGAAGCTTGTAAATTCCCTGACTGTTTAATCGAGGAAGAGGTGCTTTTATTGAAAAAAGATGTATGAAATATTCTGTGTGATTTTCTTTGCAATTTTTCATATATCTTCGAGATTTATAGGAAAAAAACTAAAAGAGTTGAAAGGCTTAGAATATTACAGTCTTCCATTTCGTGCCAATGAGTTGGACAGCAATGAACTTCTGTTGTGAAGAAACAATAAACTTCTCATGGTGAAAGTGTCCTCTACAAATGACTCCATGATGTGAAGTGTTATGTTGTGATTGTAATATGTTATTGTGGCAAACCCACAGAGCGGAGCACAAACACGAAGTTGGTAGGAACATTTTTTTTCAAGATAAAAACAAGTGGGTAAGGGGTCTACAAGGATGCCGGGCTTCAACTGAACAGAACAAGCAGGAGACTCTAGATTCCAAGTTCTAGAATGCAGTGATACCACACACTTTCCTCTCTTAGAAGCAAACAAACACATCATTTAGGGCTCAATTAAGAGTCTGGCGTTCTGAGGACTGCCAGACTCGCAGGGGAGCGGCGGCTTCCGCACCGCCCTATTATGAGTTAGGCGGTAGGACTGCTACATCCCTGCCGCAGCCGCCAGGGAACCGCCATTTCCTGGCAGTGTTGCAGTGGTGTAAACATATAATGAGTTTCCTTTCCAGCAGGGACGGTTCATCCTCCATGAAAACCCTGGTGAAGAGGAAACAAAGGGGGCACTACAGGGCCCCCGTGCCTCCTTGTCCTGTAGATGCACACAGGGGGGCACAATATGTGCCCCCCTGTGTGCATGCACACCAATTCCTGCACGGCATAGACTTTTCAGTCCATGCCGTGCAGGTACTGTTTTTGGCGTTCCCATTGTGGTGCCTATTTTTAAAGGCACAGCCATAGGAGCGCATAAAACCTCTAGACACAAGTTACACTCTTAATCTGGCAGAGGGCCTCACTAAGGGTTTGGCGGTGCGGCAGCGGGGCGGACCTGGTGCCACACTGCCAAACTTGTAATCGGGCCCTTATGTGAACAACTACATACAGCAAAGAAGTAGCACAAAATAATAAGCACTACATACTGTGTCACTTCCCACAAATGTAATCCTTCAGATAATTTAATTAGTCAGACGATCTTTTGGGTTTATCCACAAACCCAGAGCTCACTGTCTGTTTTCCTGCACAAGACATCCTGGAACGCTCCCACTGCTCACATGAATCATAGTTGCCCACTCTGCTAAGATTCCACACTCTACCAATGTGTGTTTTAGTGCTTAATTTGTAAAAAAAAGTAAGTGTCAGGGCCCTTCTTGGTAGGCCCCTGGAGCCTGCACCACCAATTGTCCATGGCAGCACTGCCAATGACAGTACCAACATAATTAATAACCATCTCTCTTCTACAAGTGTGACAATTCTGAATATTCCAGGCCAGCCAAAGCTATAAGAATGGCATTGGTGGCAGATATTATGCATTTTTAATGTGTATTGAATTATTAAACAGCATTTGTCTGTTCATTTCAAAATTTGATAGGAAGTGACACCATGTGGTACACTGTCATTCGAGCCAGTGTTGAGAATAAAGTGCCAGTGCTGAGTACCAGAAACCAAAGGCTCAAATTAATCACTAGTTCTAAAGACCTCCCATACTCCGCAACCACTTTTAGAGGGTCTGTAAATGTAGAATGAGAAGGGAACCGTTACGAAAACTAGAATGCCCACTCCAATTTTTGTCCACCCAATGATTCCTTTTTGTTAAATCACATTTTCATTTTTTGAGACTTCTGTTTTTCCTTCTCTCTCCACTCCCCTATGAGACTACAATAGCACATATTTTTATCTAACCATCCAGCCTGAGGATAGTTTGATAATGGATTTTCTTCCCTTGAAAAGTTCAAAAGGTGATATGCTAGTGGAACAACATGGTCTTACCTAGGCCTGAGTAACATTTATATTATGCAGAGTAATTTGTGTGATTTGAGGAATTGACGTTTGTTACACAAAATTCCCCAAATTCCGCCACTATGCCACGTTGTATAATTATGCGCTGTTCGCTGAAAGAATTTACTGTGAGTGTGCTAGAAAACAGTGAACGTTCAGAACGTGTGTGGCTGTTGCTTGCTCCACTTGTGTTTTTTGTATTCTTTCTTTACCTGTAAATGCAACCTTGCACCAAAAAGTGACATACAAGAATCATCATTATTAAATGTCTGGATACACGGGGCACATTTCAAATCATTCTTTATTTTAAAGAACTCACGTTAGGCAACTTCCTCATGGTGGCCATCTTGCAAGAAAAATTCTCAATAAATCTGCTATAAAATTCAGATAACCCTAAAAAGTACAAGTTATTTTTTGCTCTCAGGACTTTTCAAGGTAACAATGATTTCCAGCAAATTTTCCTGAAGCTTAATTCGCGCAGATGTAATCAAGTCCCAAACTATTCAATTTCAGACTTGGCGAAAAAATACTTCTTGGCTTTCAAAGTCAAATAATTTCTCTGCAGTATATTAAGAACCACTCTTGCCCTAGTATTGTTTTCCTCCAGATGTCTCACCAATATCAGTACATCATCCTGAAAACATTGAACACCGTCCAGACCACCGAACAAACTATCTCTTTCTTTGAAAAACTGAGGCATGAGCCAACCAAATGGCATCCTGATAAACCTATTAAACATGGAAAGGCATTACAAATTCAGTAAGATTTAATGAATCCTAGTGGAGCTCGACATGATAATAGGCCAATGTCAAATCAAGTGTACTGAACACCTTTGTCCCCTTAAGAAATGTGACAATTTCGGAGGTGGGGCGTGAGCAACGGGCGCTGGTAAAACATATTCAATACTCCTTTGTAATTAATGTGGTGTTGAGGAATGGGTAAGATTGTTACTGTATTGACCTCTCCGGACAGTGTGTTATCATGTATGGAAAATCAATAAAAAAAATTATAAAAGGAAGGAAATGTGACTATTTCAGAAATGTGATTGAGGGATATTTGTTCTCAACCACATTCCTATTGAGACTTCTCACATCTACACAGAGATAAATCTCACCTTCAGGTTTGTTCGCTTTGACCATTGGGGCAAGCCACACGCATGATATCTGCTTTTGTTTTACTCCACATTCTCAAATTTCTCCTTAAAACCATTCCATGTTAATAGAGTCAGCCATGCACTAGAGTCAAACAACATTTCTACATTTACTCCATCAATCTGTGCACTGTCCTCACACTTCTGTTCTCCAACCCGGAGCACATAAACCTCAGGATTGTCAGACAGCTTACTCACTGTTCTTTTAGCATTCCCACTGTAACAGTTCTTGGCAGAATGGCCTCTTTTCTTGCATAGCTTGCTTACACATTACTTTAACAGCTAAGCAGTCTTTTCAGTTGGCCATATTTGCCCCTTTTCTTTTCACTACACCTAAAGCAAGTCCCTATAAAATTGTTTGTAGATCTACAATATGGGGGTCCTTGGATCCCTACTCTCTACTTCTCTGCAACCTTCACTGGGTCCTTCTTCTCCACTGCCTATTTGACAGTATCTTTCTCCTTCACTTCTATACAGTCCAGTGAATGTTAATTTTTCTTGGCCACAACACGTATCCCACTCAAAGCGGGATCGTCTTTAGCAGCAATTCTTTGCTTACCTTGTCACTCCTGAATAAACTGACCCCTTATAATTTCCTCCCTCATCAATCCAAACTTGCAAGAGTATGTTAATGTTCTACGGGCAGTCACATATTCCTCATCACTTTTTTCTTCTGTTTGCGCACACATTCCCAAATGGTGTCTTTCCAAAACAGTTCTAACCATAGGGAAGTAGTGTTTACCTAATTTTAGTACGCAAATTTCAGGCTCATTCAGTCCCACTGCTTACTCTTGTGTGAGATCTGGCAGATTCTCATACACATCTTGACCTTTTGTGTCAAGACAATACTTCAAGAAAGACATGTTCCTCTCTGTAGAGAAACTAATACACAAACCCTGGCATGATGATTGAAAGATATTTGTTCATTTGTTCCACTTAATGTTTGTTTTTTCAGTAGAAGACAGACAGGAAAACATTAGCTGGAGTAAGGTTTTGTATTATGGCTCAAGAAAGCAAAGCAGGGACTGAAGAAAGGGCTTGAACAGTTAGAAACTGTATAGTAACACTAGATAAAGTCTGTATTGCAACGAGACCTGTGGAATGCCCCCCTTTTTTAGGATGTTTCTGGGATTCTGCATTGTACCCCAGTTAGAAGTCTCTCAAGATAAAAATGGCAATGTCAGAAGTAAATGAAAATAATGCTCAAACAGTCTCACCAATAAGTTCTCAATAATACTGGGGCCCAGCAATGGCAACCACAATCTCTGGAGAAGAGATGGCCAAAGCACCCACAATTTTCAGATGGGGCAATGTTCCCGTCTTTTGGTAGGGAGACATGTTTTACAGAGCAGAAGGATTTTAGCACACTAATCTATGCAACACTCTGCTGCCACCTCAGTGTACCTCTAACTTGCACACAGATTGAAGGCCTCAAAGGATACGCAGAGTAGCGTTGAGTGTTACTTGTCAACAATGTCTTGCCTCTCTTCCTGTCTGCGCTTGCCATTGTCACTAGAGTGCAATGTGAGGATCATCACCACCCCCTTGTCATGAGAGTTGCTAGACAATGGAGTCAGATGTTCTTTTTCATTGATTTGATTATTGTGCATGTTATCACTGGGACTCAGCATAGTGCTCTTCCAGTAATGTCTAGGCCTTTGCATTGTACTGTGTCAACAGTTCTAAATTAGACCTTAAGACCAGGGTAGCTCTGAGCTGTGGCACATGCCAGGATTAGAGTTCCCACATGGTGTTCTCCACTGGACCAGAATGCTTCTACCTGTCATTCACTGAAAGTTCTTTGATTTGCTGAGAATGTAGAGGGTACCAGGGTCCACTCATCACCAATGTGGCAAACCCAGAGAATAAAGCACACACTGCATGGTAGGAACATTTATTGTAAGATAAGATCTGGAATAACCAGGGAGAGCATCAATAATGATGAAGCTACTGGCTTTAATAGCCAGCTCTCAACTGAAAAGAACAAGCAGGAGGTTCCTTATTCCAAGCTCCAGAGTGGAGAGATACCACACTGAGGTTATGTTATGAATTGACATATGATATCTGTTATAGTATGGTTTATGTTATATTTTATATTTTGTATGAAAGAAACCAGTCAAAAAGTCTCAGGCAGACATTGTAAAAGAAAAGGTTTGTTTTAGCCGTCTGATTAACATTTCGGCGCCATGAGCTAATCCCATACATGCTCCTCCCCTTCTCAGAAATTCCTACAAGCCTACTAGCATATGGATTCCATCGGTGAAGGAGCAATGGGTTCACTAAATAGTGCAGCTGATGTGCGGGATTGGCTGTCAGGGCATTCATCAATCTCAAAATGAGGCCCATTGTGATTTTAGCCAATGCAGATTGAATTTATCTGAGTTGTCTGATTTACTGAATTGTTTCACACCTAAATTTGTACCATTGTTAGAAATAGGTTTATTGATGGAGGTGCCCACGACTTTAAATTAGATCATACAATGCATTAATATTACATGCATTCTGGATATAGATAGAGGACCAGGGCATGTTATGTTATATTATGTTATGTTATCCGACATTTATAACGCGCACGGCTACTCGGGAGTGTCCCGGCGCGAAAGCCAGTTAAAGGAGACAGAGGGGCATGAGCCGAAGCTTGATGTTAGTTAAAAAGCAAGGTTTTTAACTGCTTTTTAAACAGCCTAAGGTCCTGGGTGTTTCGTAGCTCATAGGGCAGGGCATTCCAGGCTTTGGCCGCCTTGAACGAGAGGGAGCTGCCTCCTGTTCTAACAAGGTGGTAGCGAGGAATAACAGCGAGGCATTGCCCTGTGGAGCGTAGATGTCTGTAAGGCACATAGAAGTCAAAGCGTCTCCTGAGATACAAGGGCCCCGATTTGTATAAGGCACCGTGGGCGATGGTGAGAGCCTTAAACAGGACACGCTGACCCACCGGAAGCCAATGCAGGTCCCAGAGATGTTGCTTTGCGCTTGACCTACCAGAGATGCCCAGTAGCGTTCTAGCTGCCGCATTCTGGACGGTCTGTAACTTTTTCAGCTGATAACCAGGAAGGCCGATGTATAAGGCATTGGCGTAATCTAGGCGCAATAGAATGAGAGCGCGGGTCACCATTTCCTTTGCAGATCTGGGCAGCAATGGAAGGAATTTCCTAAGTAATTTGAGTGTGCCGAAGCACACTCCGGCCAGTTTTTTTATCAGCGGTGAGAATCTGAGGTCCTCACTAAACCAGACCCCCAGATTCTTCACTGGGCTCCCCCTTGACTTAGGCATGGGGTAACCCTCAGGCCAAAGGTCGTCCCTGAAATGCGGAGGAAAGGACCCATAGAGGAGTACCTCAGACTTATCCTCATTGCATTTGAGTTGGGCCTGCGCTAGCCATTTAAAAACTTCGGCAAGACAGTTTTTGGCTAAATCAGGGGACAGATCGTTTTCCTTCCACGTAAAGAGGAGCTGGGTATCATCAGCGTAAGCTATGATCTTTGCACCCAGCTCCTCCGCCAGATAGATTAGCGGCGTGACGTATACGTTGAAGAGAAGGGGGCTCAAGGTGGATCCCTGGGGGACGCCCATGGTCACGTTTCTTGGAGTTGAAGAGAATGGGGGCAGCCATACTTGCTGCGTTCTATTCGCTAAGAAGGATTCAATCCAATCCCACACCACGCCTGAGATTCCGATATTGGAAAGACGGGCCAAGAGTTGACGATGCGGCACCGTGTCGAACGCGGCAGAGAGGTCCAATAAAACCAGCGCTGCTCTGCCGCCAGAATCTAGACATTCTCTAATAGCCTCCGACATCTCAACCAGGGCCGACTCGGTACTATATGATGCCCTGAAACCCGACTGGGCTGGGTGGAGGGCGCCAGAGGTTTCAACAAACTCAGAGAGCTGTTTGTGAACTGCCTTCTCACACACCTTTGCCACAGCCGGGAGAAGTGAGATCGGTCGGTAGCTAGCGTGGCATGCCATAACTTATTGAAGTTCCAAGATGTGATCTTAAAATAATTACTAATCATGAATTCTACATTCATGTGGTCCGTCTTGCTTTTCTGTGATTACTGTACCGCATATGATCTTCTGGAATAATTCTGTCTTCAGTCTCTGCATTTACTGAAACTCACAGAAGCTAAACTGTTTCTTCTATTGTTCTTTATAAATATTGAAACTTGGCATGTGGGGGCAGCCCAATGACTATGCTGAACCACTCATATGGCATTGTGTAAAGGTTGTAGCTGCAGTGGGCAGTGTGGGTCTTTAGTTAAAACATAATATACTAGCAAACAAGGAATTTACCAATATTCATTTGATTCTGTATATGAACATAACTACTATTTGTTATTTGATGTAACCTGTGTTTTTTAACCAATTTTAATGGATTAAGATGTCTGTGTAGCTGTTATAGGGATACATTTAGTCAAGCGTTTTTCCCTATTACTTGCTTACATCAATGTTTCCAATGTAGGATTATGAAGTGTTTTTGGAAATGTGCTCTTCAATATACAAACTATTTGGGATTGGTCAATGCTCTGAAAATGTATTGAAACTATTTCATGTTTTTTTCATTTTTGTTAATAAAATAAGAATTTTTGTTAGTGGCAGATTATTCTGGTTGTGTTAGTCTGTTTATTAATGTGGTACAGATAAATCATTTAAAGGAGAACTACAACTTGTTTTCTGAATACTGGTCACTATGTCTTAATGTAGCAGACATTAAAGATTTGAATAAAAAGAGGTTTGGACAAAGCAACTTTTCGAAGGTACAGAAAGCAGTCCAGAAATCCCGCCCTCTTACGAAGCACTAATGCCTCTATTCCCTTTGTGAGCTGTGTTCCCAAAAATGGATCGAGATTAAAGTAATGGCTATGAATTGATCAGGGATTATGGAAACTTTCTAAGCATAGGAATTTCTCAGCTATAATTGTCTCTCAAGGCAGCTCTTCATGCTTCTGCCAGGCTATGGACAGGCATGAAAAAATGTATCACATTAAACTTGTGTGATCCAAAAGCTGTTTTCAAAATGAACTCCCTTTGAGTCTCATATTATCTTCATACTGTATTCTATCTCCAATTTTAATATCAAATGTAAGTGCTCTATTTATAGTTAGTTTCCTCTCATTGCAATGAAGCTGGAAGATATGATACAATTACCATTAAATAAATATAGCTTTCAAAGGTTTGTGATTTCAGCATGTTGGGCTCGTTTTTATGAATTTTGCAAAGTGACTAAATTTGTTTCATTCCAATTTTTTTTTGTTTGAAAAATCTTTATTGATCATTTTCAATATAGTATGCATACCACATATATGGGCAGTACATACATTTTGCAAATAAGACTGGAAAGGGACGAAGCTATTTTACATGTATTCAATGTAATGAAAATTCACAACAAGCAACACGGTCTGAACCCAACTACGGGGGAAGGCCTGTAGGCTGAGCTTGCGGGCAACGTTGATGAAGCATCAGAGGCAGCAACGACCATAGTGGACCTAGAGGGGTAGTGTTCTCGGTACATTGACGGCCGCGTGAGTACACAGTGATGGTGCCAGTGATATTAGTATATGTACAAAGCCCCTATCCCCTGATATCAGTCGCTGTCAGTTGTGGTAGTATGTAGGAGGTATGTGCGGAGAGGCTGCCAGATAGCTCGTGGTAAGGACATTGGCGGTTTCATCTGGGCATATATCTCACTGGTCGTGTCACAAAAGATAAGGCTCTTAAGCCATTTTGCTATAATTGGGTGTTGTGTATTTCCCCAACACATGGTCACTTCACGTTTTGTGAGAAGGAGTGCAATGATAACAAAAAACAAACAAAAAAAAATGTAAATCCAGTATTTGTAAAGCGCGAACAGCTACCCGAAGGCATCCCGGCGCTGGGGGCCGTCGGGAAGATTAAGCAAGCTATTGCCCAGAGTCACATGGTGCTGGGCTGACCTGCCGCCAGTGCCGGGGATCGAACCGTGAGCCCCAGATTCCAGCGTCAGTCGCCCTGGCCGCGGCACCAAACCATCTAGTTACCCTCGGAACGTCCTGCACATAGCCCAACAGTGCTAGCAAGGGGTCGGGTGTCTGTCATGTCCACCACCCGGGAAATATGTGCAAAAATGTTGGTCCAGTAACTGCCTATTCAAGGGCACAGCCAGGCCATATGCAGGAAATCGGGATTGGAGGAATGACATTTGGGACAGGTCGATGGGCGATTGGGGTCAATCCGGGCCTGGAAGCTAGGTGTCATGTATGTGCGTCTCAAACATTTTAAATGTAGCAGTTTGCATCTATGGTTAGGGGAGACCAGCTTCTTCTGTGCGCAACAGTAATTCCATATGTCATCCGGTATGGGGCGCTGTAAGTCCTCCAACCAAACCGCCCGCAATCGACCATTCACGGTGGGCAATAGTTCTAGGCAAGTTCGTACAGTTTGAAAATCAGGTGTTCACATGTGTCATCCTCAATAAGGGCAGTGAGGGGAGTAAAGTCATCTGGGGCAATGGGATAGTTTGGAACGTGGGCACTCAGGGCAGTCGGCACACAATACATAACAAATCTGTCCAGCGGTGTGACGTCGGTGAAGCGGGTATCCTACAACCATGAGATAGCATGGCCCTCGGGAAATAGAGCACCAGTGATATGCAACTTAAATTTACTAAGCGTGCGTTCGACAGTGGAGTCAACCATCGGGTGAGCCAGCGATTTACACAGACGAATACTGGCTCTCCACCCCCAGGAACTGCTGCAATCGGTGCCATGCCCAGCAGGTGGTGGAGTGGGGCTGAATATCTCTAGGGTCCAGATGAAGGCCATTGGGGAGAATGTAATTGAGGGGCATGGAGCCCATCAGGTCTCAGTCGATCAGGCTGTAGGGGATTTTGCCATCTCTATGGTACCAATGGTACGCATAATGGTACTGGGCTATTAAGTAGTAAGGATGAAAATGAGGTACACCGAAGCCTCCCCGCGCATAATGGAGTGTCAGGGCATGCCAGCCAACACGTGGCCTGTGATCTGCCCAGATCAATCTCAGCAACAGCCCTCGTGAAGTGGCAAAGAAAGCATTGGAAAGAGGGATGGGTATGTTAAGAAACATATAAAGAAATCTATGCAGTACCACCATTTTAATTATCGCAATGCGTCCCGTGATTGACAAGTCTGATCCATCTTTCTATTTGCAATGTTAATTTGTCTATAGCGGGGCCATAGTTAAGGAGCAGAACCTGCTCCTTATCGCAGGGACATGGATACCCAAATATTTAACTGTGTCAGCACACCAATGCAGTGAAAAGTCGCTGTGGAACTGCTGGGCAGCCTCAGTCAGTGGAAACAATTCAGACTTACTCCAGTTGATCTGAAGCCCCGAGTATAGCCCAAATTTCTGAATCTCCCGCAATACCGGGCTTAGATTAAAGGTAGGGTGCAGAAGGAAAAGCGGGATGTCATCTACGTAAAGCGACTAGCAGCTGGCCGGTGTTAAACTGCAATCCGCGCCAGATGTGCTTCTCCTGCAGGTGCCGGACTAGCGGGTCCATTGCCACTATCAAGAGAAGCAGGGAGAGAGGGCATCCCTTTCTCGTGCCCCTTGCCAGCGTGAATGGAGCAGTCAATGAGCCATTGGCATGGATATAGGCCATTGGACGAAAGTAGAGAAGCTGAATCAAGGATATAAAGCCATGAGGTAGATCAAGATTTTGCAGCGTTGCCCATAAAAAAGGCCACTCAAGGGAGTCAAATGCCTTCTCTGCATCAAGCAGGACTACAGCTACCGGCACCTCAGGGAGATTCTGTTGACCATGGAGAACAATGTGCACATGTTTATTGAAGTAGAGAGGTGGGGAACGATCCCCGATTGGAGTGGGGAGATGATGGTTTCAAAAACAAGCGATAATCTACCTGCCAGAACTTTTGCTAGTATTTTAGTATCAAAGTTCAGTAAGGAAAACAGTCTGTAAGTCTGGCAATATTGTGTCTCTTTGCTAGGTTTCAATAGCAGGACCACAATCGCGTAGCGTGGGGGGGAGCTCTCCCTTTTTCAGGGACTCAGCATAAAGTTCCAGCAGTCGTTGGGCAAGCAAATGTTTGTAAGTCTTATAGAATGCGCCCCTAAGCCCGTCGGAGCCAGAGGCCTTCTACCCATCCATGGAGTCAATTGCAGCTACTATCTCGTCTGCTGAGATCGACTCGCTGAGAAACCACTGCTGTGGAGAGGACAGCCAGACCATTGCAACCTCAGACAGATAGCCTGCCAGACTTCTACCCTCCTCCTCAAATCTAGAGCCACATAGCTGAGTGTAATAGCGCAGCAGTTTCGCCAGGATGTCCCCCCCTCCATGGACCGCATGCCATCCCCAAGAACGAGTTCCGATACATCGATATATCACTCGTTGTGGGTGAATCAGTTTTGCCAGGGTACGGCCCGAAGGGCTCACCCTCACCGTATCTGCAGGCTGGCACATACTTTCCCAGGAATTGCACCTCACAATCTGCAAAGTCTCAAAATTCCTCCATCACCTCATCCACCTTAGGCCGCAGAGTCCAACCTCCGGAGGGTAGCCTCCACGTGCTCCAAAGAGCACCATATGTCACGTAATATACTACCAAGTTTAGCCATTGCCATTCCACAGATGTATGCCTTGCAGGCCTCCCATAGGGTGGCCAGTGTAGCCACCATGCCCTTGTTCAAATCAAAGTACTCTGTAATGGTGAAACGAAGTTCCTCACGAAAAGCCGAATCCATGAGAGACTGACTGGAAAAGCGCCACATTCTCGACGCGCCACTGGGGAGCGGGATGTTCAGGACCATGCGAATCGTAGCATGGTTTGATAATGTGCGGGGTTGGCACGTCACTTCCCCTAGCCAAGGGAGGGCTGAGAGCGAGAGGAA
Organism: Calotriton arnoldi; assembly: GCA_963921515.1. Taxonomy (NCBI): domain Eukaryota; kingdom Metazoa; phylum Chordata; class Amphibia; order Caudata; family Salamandridae; genus Calotriton; species Calotriton arnoldi. Next base: position 1,423,418 of record CAWUFW010002731.1, read on the forward strand.
CCAATAGTCCAAATGTGACCAGGTGCGGTGGGGGGGCGGAATAAAACATGTAGCCAGGAAGCTGAGTATGTCGGTGGTGCCAGGCATCTCTAAGGGAATTCAAGGCACTGGCGTCCGGCAAGATGTGTGCAGCCCAGGGCTTATCAGTCGGGGCCATCGTCAAGGAATCCAGGTCTGGATTGAGACATACGTTGAAGTTACCCCCTATTATAGTGTGGTCCGCATCAGTCCTGTCGAGCAGTGCCGTCAGTGTGTGAAAAAACTCACGTTAGGTGCATAAACATTCAAGAGGAGCACCGACTGGCCCGCTAGGCGGCCAGCTACGGCAACGTACCTCCCTTCGGTGTCAGAGAAAGTGTCAGTGAGGGTAAAAGGGATTGAGCCATAGATCAATGTACAGATGCTGCAGGAATATGTACTGTGCCAGAGAAAAATCTGTGTGGGCCCTATGCCAAGGCAAAGGTCGTAGAGGTGCCCAGGGATAGGTGAGTTTCCTGAAGAAAGGCAATTTTAAACCCATGCCTGACTAAGTACTGTAGTACATACTTGGCTTTGTGGAGATTATGATGCCTCTGATGTTCCAGGTCATAAGGGGTACCTCGAGGTCTCAGGTTGTCATGCAGTCAGCCACAGTCATGTACGAAATTGGTTAGGTAAGCCCTACTGGTTGCAATATCACAAACCTTCTCGTAAGGTGGTATCCATACAAAGAAAAAAAAATCCCTCCCCTTATCCCTCCCCCACTCATCCCAGGCAAAAAGGCGCCGGGGAAAATTCCAACAAGGAACAGAACCAAAAACACTCCCCAACTAGTGCACCACGAGGGACGGAAAACACACCAACAGCCTGTTTCCGCTGTTAACATACAGAACTGATCATAAAACAGGATAGAAGACATTAATAAGGGGGCATAACAAAGTCGCTGGTCTAGCATCACAGCGGGGCACAGTCTGCCAGCTTGCGCAGCAGAGCAGGCAAGACCAGCACTCCGTGGTAGTCACTGTAAGGTGAGTACAATACAGCTCAGCCAAGAGGGCAATGTCACCAGGAGCAGACGTGGGTTAATAGCAGTAGTCCAGGTCAGGCAGGCAGGACCTCTTCACTGGAGCGGCCAAGAAGCAGGGCGCGGCCTGTAATTCAGGGGGGATTGTGCCGGCGAGTTCCCAGTGTTGTACCAGCACTCCTGGGCCTCTGCACGGGTGTCGAACGCACTTGATTTTCCCTCGACATCCATGCGCAGACACACCGGGTAGAGCATGCCGTACCTAAGTCCCATCTCCCGGAGCAAAGCCTTCAGAGCAGAGAACTTGCAGCAAGCCTCCTGAAGCATCAAGGTGAAATCTGAGTAGAAAGATAATATCATGCCGTAGTATTGGACCTGTCCACATTCACGTGCCATCCGAAGAGCAGTATCTCTGTCCCTGAGGTTGAGTAAGAGCGTGATGATGGGTCGCAGCATTGCCCTCCATCAGAAATGCAGTACAAAAGCCTCCACCAGCTGCTTTTCGATGAATAAATCAATTTTCCCAGTGGCTGTGGATTCTGCAATCCCAGTTTTGCAAAAGGTGCGACCGGGCTTTGAGATCTTTGTTCTTCAGAGCGTGAGGTGTGAGGCGTGAGTCCACAGACCTCGGTCCTAGGAGCTCACTCTCCCCGGCAGCTCCGCTGTGCATCGCGTCGCCTCTGAAGCCTGCCACCTCGATTCAGGGTTCGAGCCTACCCTGATTCCTGTGCCTGCCCGCTGGTAGCGCATTGTGCGCCCAATATTGCTGTGCTTAAATTTTAATTTTGCTAATTTATTGATCGTGCTGCTGTAGTCCTCACTGTCCCCCTTCTGTTTATTTCCCCGCCGCTCCCGCTGACCCGTGACTCCTCCCCCTACCACCCCTCTCCCACCTCCCAGCTGCACGTCCCTCCCCCCTCCCCTTCATAATGGTGGCCGCTGCGGAAGAGGGCACGTGAGTCCACAGACCACAGTCCTTGGAGCTCACTCTCCCCGGCAGCTCCGCTGTGCATCGCGTCGCCTCTGAAGCCTGCCACCTCGATTCAGGGTTCGAGCCTACCCTGATTCCTGTGCTTGCCCGCTGGTAGCGCATTGTGTGCCCAATATTGCTGTGCTTAAATTTTATTTTTGCTAATTTATTGATCGTGCTGCTGTAGTCCTCACTGTCCCCCTTCTGTTTATTTTCCTGCCGCTCTCGCCGCCACTGACCCGTGACTCCTCCCCCTACCACCCAGCTCCCGCCTCCCAGCTGCACGTCCCTCCCCCCTCCCCTTCATAATGGCAGCCGCTGCGGGGCAGTGCGCGTGAGTCCACAGACCTCGGTCCTAGGAGCTCACTCTCCCCGCAGCTCCGCTGTGCATCGCGTCGCCTCTGAAGACTGCCACCTCAATTCAGGGTTCAAGCCTACCCTGATTCCTGTGCCTGCCCGCTGGTAGCGCATTGTGTGCCCAATATTGTGCTTAAATTTTATTTTTGCTAATTTATTGATCGTGCTGCTGTAGTCCTCACTGTCCCCCTTCTGTTTATTTTCCCGCTGCTCCCGCCGCCGCTGACCCGAGACTCCTCCCCCTCCCCGCTCCCGCCTCCCAGCTGCACGTCCCTCCCCCCTCCCCTTCATAATGGCGGCCGCTGTGCGGTTGCGCCGCTGGCTCGCCAAAGGCGCGCCTAAGGCAAGCCCGTCAGTGCCCGTCGGCGACCCAACCGTGACCAGCACCAGGACCCCTTGTCCTCCCATACCCCTCCGCTACGATTTGACCACCCTCCACGCACTCAACCCCGGAAGACACGCCGACTGCGCAAGATCCTCGCCGAACACCACCCTCGGGCAGTTCTCGTGCAGATCCTGCCGCAGTTCCTTCACCATCGACAAAGCTCCCACGACCGCCGAAGGCACGCCCGATGCATGCACCACCGATACCCTGACTTGCATCCTTCTCAACGTGCGCTCCCTGCATCGTCACGCCGTAGAGATCTGGGACCTTATTGACACCCTCTCACCCGACGTCGCTTTGTTCACGGAAACCTGGACCAATGCCAGTTCCGGCTCCGACATCGCCACGGCCATCCCTGATGGCTACAAGATCCAGAGAAAAGACCGGCTGCACCGCCCGGGAGGAGGACTCGCCATTGCACACAAGACCCCCCTCCGACTCTCCATATCCAGCACGAGTGACCCCCACTCCAACACAGAACACCTCCACTTCCAGATCCAGACTAGCCCCAGGACCACGCTACGCGGCACCCTCATCTACAGACTGCCTGGACCTTGCACTCACCACGCTACCACCATCGCCGAGCTCGCCGCCCCCCACGCCATCATCTCCACGGACTACATTCTACTCGGGGACCTGAATTTCCACCTCGACAGCGACAATGACCCCGACTCGGCCGCTCTCCTCGACAACCTCGCAAACCTTGGACTGAAGCAGCTCGTCAACATGCCCACCCAAAGAGCGGGTCACACTCTCGACCCCATCTTCGCAGGAGGGACTACCATCCGCGTCAGCCACACTACCCAACCCTCCTGGACCGACCACCACTGCGTCCATTTCACCTTCAACACCACCACCGCACCCAAACCCGCCACGACGGAACTAGAGCAAGGTCACAGAGGAACACCTCAGCACCACCCTCCGCCAAAACCACCCCATCACCACGGACGACACCAACTCCGCAGCCAGGAAATTTCACCGCTGGGTCTCCTGCTGCGCCAACAAGTTCGCACCCCTCTGCCCCCACGCAAAACAACGCCCTCTAAAAGCCGCTTGGTTCACTGCAGAACTTCAAGAAGCCAGACGTTCCTGCAGATGCCTAGAGAAGACCTGGCGAAACCTGGAAACCACGGAAGCACGGAACAACCACAAGAACGCCCTAAAGGAGTACCACCAACGCATAAGAGACACCAAACGGACCTTCATAAGAGACAAAGTCCAGGCCAACGTGTCCAACGCCAAGGAACTGTTCAACATCAGACAGCAGTTCGCCAAACCCACCTGCGAATCCACGGGTGTCACACCCTCCCAGGAACTCTGCGACAAGCTCAGCTCCTACTTCCATCTGAAGATCAAGGCCCTCTACGACAACTTCAGCGAACCAACGACGAACACCACCCCTCCACCCACCCCGCCGACATACCTTCCATCACGTCCTGGGATACCGATACCGTCAAACTCATCTCCGCGACCATGATGAAAACCCACTCAGGAGCCCCAATGGACCCCTGCCCACCGCACATATTCCACAGGGCCGCCGCCACCATCGCACCCGAACTAGGACGGACCATCAATGCCTCCCTCAGGTCAGACGACTGGAAACGGGCAGAGGTGAAACCCCTCCTCAAAAAACCAACAGCCGACCTTACAGACCTGAAAAACTACTGGCCCATCTCTCTCCTCCCCTTTGCGGCAAAAGTCTCAGAGAGAATCATAAACACACAGCTGACCACCTTCATAGAAGAGAACTCCATCCTGGACGCCTCCCAGTCTGGATTCCGCAGCAGCTACAGCACCGAGACCGCCCTCCTCGCTGCCACCGACGACATCCGCATGCTACTAGATCAGGGACACACCGCGGCCCTCATCCTTCTAGACCTCTCTGCAGTTTTCGACACCGTCTCACATCGCACGCTCACTGCCAGACTTCACGACGCGGGCATACAAGGAACCGCCCTCGACTGGATCCGATCCTTCCTCTCCGACAGAACCCAGAGGATCCGACTCCCTCCCTTCCTTTCCAAACCCACAGAAATCAGCTGTGGAGTACCCCAGGGATCATCCCTTAGCCCCACGCTCTTCAACATCTACATGGCCCCCCTCGCCACCATCGTCAGACAGCATGGGCTCAACATTGTGTCCTATGCCGACGACACCCAACTCATCCTCTCACTCACGAAGAATCCCGAAGACACCAGACTCTGCTTCCAGGAAGGAATGAAGAACGTGGCGGCCTGGATGAAGGACAGCTGCCTGAAGCTCAACTCAGAGAAAACCGAGGTCCTCATCCTCGGACCCTCCACCACCGCCTGGTGGCCCCCCTGCCCTTGGGAGCCCACCCACCCCTACAGACCACGCTCGGAACCTCGGCATCATCCTTGACTCCTCCCTCTCCATGAACCGCCAGATCAACGCCGTCGCCTCCACCAGCTTCAACTGCCTTCGCATCCTCCGTAAGACCTTCAAATGGATCCCCCCCGACTGCAGAAAGACCGTCACCCACGCACTCATAACCAGCAGATTGGACTACGGCAATGCCCTCTATGCCGGAACCAACAAAACTCTCCTACACAGTCTCCAAACCATCCAGAACGCGGCAGCCAGACTCGTCCTCGGGACACCACGCCACAAGCACATGACCCAACACCTACGAGGCCTCCACTGGCTCCCCGTCGAAAAGAGAGTCACCTTCAAACTCCTCACCAATGCCTACAAATCCCTCAACAACATCGGACCCAATTACCTCAACGAAAGACCATCCTTCTACGTACCCAAGAGGAACCTCCGCTCCGCTGACCTCGCCCTGGCAGAGGTTCCCCGCATCCGCAGAAAGAGAACCGGTGGGAGAGCTTACTCCTACATCGCAGCGAAAACCTGGAACGAGCTCCCTGTGAACATCAGATGCTCCCACACCCTGCACACGTTCAGGAAGGACCTCAAGACCTGGCTCTTCGACTGACCCGGAGCCGCCGCCCCCCCCACCTCCCCCACCCCCAGTGCCTTGAGACCCTCACGGGTGAGTAGCGCGCTTTATAAACCCCTGATTGATTGATTGAGAGCTACGGTCTTGAGTTGACGTTCAAATTTCTCCAGGCACTTTAACATGGTTGCTGCTCCATCCTCCAATGCCGAGACACGTTCCTCAGCTCCCTCGATCCGGGCCTGCCCACAGTCAATGCGCTCAGCCACTCCATCCAACCTGCCTGATATGGCGTTGAATCGTGAATCCATGCCGCTAATCCCCACTCAGATCTCGGACATCAGGTCCTCCATGGTAGCGGGCTGTGTAAGCTCCAATGATCCCCCCACGACCCCCTTTATCTCCCCAGGGCCACTCATTCCCTCTCGTCCCCTAGTGCACTCAAACTGCAGCTTGTGCTGTTTTGGATCTGTGCGGCCCATCTTGACCCCAGCCGGTCGCACAGTAGTCGCCAGTGTCCATAACCAGCACCTGCAGCTGTCACCAAGCGTGTGCGCTGTGACGGAGTAGGCCATGCCAGGGGCACATGCAGGGGCAGCAGCCACCAACCCGGAGGGTGCGGCCACAATAGTCAAGAGTTCCAGCACCCAAGAGTTTCACCCAGGCTGCAACATGCACTTCAGGCTAGGCTAAACAGAGCGGCAAGGGGCCCACCAGGTCCGCCAGGGCCCAACACTTGCCAATGTTGCAAGGGGGCCAATCCACTTCACCCCAGAGGGGGAACTGCACTGCACTGGTATGGGGGCGGGGCAGTGCCAGGGCCGGTCACATGCATATATTGCAAGGGGGCAATCCACTCCACCCCATAGGGGGCTACCACACTGCACTGGAACGGGGGCAGGGCAGCGCGCCCAAGGCCACAGGCCTTGGCCTCTGCCCCACTTCAGCATGCAACCCAGGCCTGGGAGCACCGCCGATTAAGGGTCCACCATGGTCCCCACCAATCCTCACCAGTTTTTTCATGATCCTTAAATGGCTGCGGCCCTGCCGACCACAGGAGCAGGACAGCAACAGCAGCCGGCAGCCGCCAGACCAAGTAGCCCAGGCCGCTCCGCCCACCGCTGCAGCATCACAGCGCCAATGTCTGGTGTTTCTCTATGTCAGCGGCGTGCCACCCCTCCTCAGCAGCGCCGCACCAACACTTGGCTCTCCAACGCCCAGTGGCCAACAGCGCGGTCTGGGGCATAGCGCGAAGCTGGCAGCGGGACCCAGCGGGGTTCGGTAACCCTGACCTCATGCTTGCCTGCGGCCCCTGTCTCTGCTGGGCCAACGAGGCTAAGCTAGGCCTGCTGCCCGGCTCCCAGCAGAATCAGGCAGAGCATGCTCCTGGACCTGGCAGCCCCCACCCAGCCAGGGTCGGCACCCCTCCAGGTCACCACAGGTGCTACTCAGCAGGCTGACGCCAATGTCAGGGGAGTAGTATCCCGATATATCGGGAACCATTGTGTGGAGCTGCAGTGCCGTGCGGCCATCTTGGTCGCGGGCCTGATCATGCCCCTCCCATTCCAAAACTTTATTCAGTGGTAAAACAAAACAGCCATAAAAGTACATTGAAATACATAAAATATGTCATTTACAACATTTATATCAATAAAACAATTGATACATTTATGTCCCATGGTGTTCTTAATACACAATGATTTTCCTTTGTTGTATAGCCTTCATAATAAAAAGACTTTTAGAACACACATGATGATTGTGATGTGCTAATTGGTATTCCAATGCATCTTTAAAATATCTGATGTTATGTGCCAATAAAATAGGTTAAAGAAAATAGCTCCTTAGATGTTTAAAAAAGCATCAAAACAGCATAAAGTGCATACTAAAAGATACTTAAAAGCGTGAAAAAATGTCCATAATGAAAAGTCATTTTTCCCTAAAAAAGCGTTTGAAAAGTTCCTCTAAACTTGTATATATTGTGATTATTGCACTGAGCACCTTGAAAGCCATGGAGCTCAGTTAGAGCTGAATTTAAGGGGCAGCAGTGATCCAAATAGACACATGCGAGAGGTCTGTCGGAAATCAGTAATGGTGTTTGTGGTGGTCGTGCTACGGTGGAACCTTTCATCTGTTGACAGATGTCACACTTTAAGACGTAAGCCTTTGTTTGTTTAGACAAACTCGGGCACCAGAATCGCCACTTCAGTAACGAAACTGAAGCAGTGACTCCTGCGTGTGCAGAGCCCAGACCCTCGTGTGCAGCTAGAATTAAACCTAATCTGCGGTCACTGTTTGGTATAACACTATCACCCACTTCTGGAATTTGAGCATACGGTGTGTTTTGCACATCTAATTTATAGGAATATTTGAATGTAAAGCCCTTTGGAATGGCAGAGCTGTTCTTTAAGGCCTTGATGGCCCTTTGGAATGGCAGAGCCATTCTTTGAGGCGTTGACGGCTATCAGTATGTCTCCGTCTATTCTCGTGCTAGAACGAGTGATTGCAGCAATGGCAGCAGTTCGAACTGTCACCTTGGCGGCTTCATCAGCCAGTGAATTCCCTTCAACATGTATGCCAACACGCTGGTGACTCAATGTGTGAATAGCTTGAGCTCGTGGCAGGCATGCTTTCAGCTTTGCCACTTGTTCCCATAACAATTTATGTTTAATTATGCAACCCTTGGACTCTCTAAATCCATTCTGGCCCCAGTAATGAAGATATTCATTGTAAGACTGCACACAGTAAAAGGAATCGCACACTATCAGTGTGGGGAATTCCCGATCCGTGTACTGAAGTGCCAATATCAGGGCTTTCAGCTCTGCCAACTGCACTGTACAATCTCCTAGAGATTGTGTAGTCGTATTGCTGGGATGGAACTTGCCATCCCGCATACATCCCTTCACTATAGCACATGCAGCGGTATATTGCTGTTTACTTCCTATGGCAGGCTGAGCAGATCCATCAGTATAAATGATGTATTCATATTTCTCTAGAGGCAAGATTTCATTTGCGAGAGGGTATTCTTGTTCGTACTGCAGGAACGCTTGTGTTTTTAGTGTAGAATCATATCTGTATCTACATCTGTTGCAGTGAGAGAATTAGCCCATTGTATCCATCGCGGATGTAGTGCTTTTGCATTTAGAATGCTTGCTTTGGTAACAGCTTCTAAAGTTGGTACTGGGGTTACAATAATTATGCGTATCCCCTGTGCTAGTGCTCTTTCTTTCACTACAGCAGTCTGCACTGCGGTCAGTATTTTTTCAGTTGCCGCAAATCGCATTTCAGCATTTGTGTATAAATGTGATTTGTATGCAATTGGAACTATCTCACCTTCATTGAACGTAAGGTAAGTATATCCTGATAATCCAGGGACGACCCGGATCACCAGGTTTGTAGAATTTACATGTGTGTGTAAGTGTTTAGATGCTATCATGTCAGCCTGAACTGAACGGAGAGTATCTGTGTGTTGCTGTGTCCACTGAAGTGGTGCGAAATCAGGTCTGATTAAATCACAGAAAGATTTTAATCTTTCTGCGTAATATAGAATGTATGTTCTTCCAAAATTTAGAAATCCTAAAATGAATTGCAAACCTTTGAGAGACTTAGGAGGTTGGAGCAGCATGCATTTTTCTCAAAAGTTAGCTGCCAGGCTTTTGCCTTCACTTGATAGCTCATATCCCAAAAACAGGACATTGAGATGGGAAATTTTTGATTTTTTTAAATTAAATGTGTAGCCCAAATTGGCAAATCCCACAATTATTTTCTTCACCCTGCTCAAGTGTTCAAGTAACTCATCGTCCGTCAGATAGATGTCATCTACATAGGACACAGCCTCCTCATCACATGTTCGTAATAATTCTGACACACTTTTGCCGAGAATAGCCCCGGGCTGTTCTTATACCCTTGAGGCAAACGACAAAATTTCGCTGAGTGCCAAGCGCAGAAAATGCTGTCAAATATCTGCTTTCTGGAGCTATATTCTGACAGAAGAATCCATTCGAGATATCTAATGTTGTTTTGTATTTTTTCTGCACAATGTTATTCATTAAGGCGGCACTGTGTGCATTTTGAACTGCAAATGTTTGTGTGCATGTGTTCAGATGTCGGTAATCTAAAACTAGACGATATGTATTGTCAGGTTAGGATTATTCATCAGGGAGGTGCAAGTCTCAATTACACCTTGGTATTCAAGTTGGTCTAAGATTTCTTTGACCTGTATTTTTGCATTGTTCTTTATAGGGTACTGTCCCTGTGGATTTGGAGTAGATTTTAACGGGATTTCATGGTGGGTAGACTCCATGTCCCACCTTACATGGTTGCGGTATAATGTCGGAGCTAGTGCCCACTCCTGTGTGTATGAATGTTTTACAGACTCTGGAACCAGGTTGAAGAAAGCAGGCAAATGACGCTTTCCCCTTTTGGGCACTCCATCACAAACTCAGGCGGCCAACCCCTTTCTGCTAGCAGGATGTCATATCCATATGTTAAGTTCTCCCAAAGGAGTCCTTGAACCTTTCTTGAGATGTCCCAATCTATTTGAAGTGTAATTTCGTACAGTCTATGCGGAACACTAACTCTGGTATCAGGTGTTTCTACTGTGATGTGCTCATTCAATACTGCTGTCACCAGAAAATCCTTCAGGTTCTGGTGCGCTATTGTTACTTCTGCTGCGCTGTCTAGCATCGTCTGAGCCCATTCCCCATTCAGAAGCCGAGTAACCTGGGCCCTTCTACTTTTTAAGCCTGCTACTCTCTTCTTTTTGAATTGAAGTTTTGCTTTATGTTGCCCTTCCTGTTTGATAATGTAATCTGCAGTGTGATGTGTTTCCTTTTTTGTCTTTGGTCGATCTTCTTGCTTTTGTTCTGATTGTCCGTTCCTCTCCGAGTTTTATGATGAACCCTGGAAGTGTCCTGATCCCTGTCAGGTTTTTTAATGTTATCACGATTCCTAACGTCGTACCTCTTTTCAGAGGACTCCCATTGGGGAGACCCACCCCTTCATCGTGAATTCTTTTCCGAATTATTATTTTTAAAATTATTGTTTTCCCATTTCTTTTTAGAAGAAGTAGGTGCTTGCTTTGAGTTGTCTTTGTTAGGACTACCCGCCATTTGCGGCTTCCCTGCTTTGGTTGCCAAATTATCTCTACCTAATTCAGCGAAGTTTCTTCGATAATTTTTGGTAAGTCTCGCTCCCTATTTCTAGGTGCTTTTTCCCTTAGGCAGCTGTGTATGGCCACTGCTGCTGCCTCCCCCTTTATACTACTCAGCATTATTGCCGAGACTTGGGCAAAATCACACAACAATTTCATTCCCAAGTCCAGGGCAGGTCCTGCCCCGTACTCATTCTGTATTTGTTTCAATACTTCTGGAACTACTGCTAAGGAAGGAGTACCGTGTATTTTGACGTAAATGGCAGCAAAGATTGTTCCCCAAGTGGTACAATCATCAATCGAGGGAACCATCCCCATTGTCGTGTAGCTCCTATAATAGTTATACAGGATCTGCGCGTTTGGACAGCATACACTGTAGGATTGGTGACAGACTGACTCTGAACACCCCCACCGGGTATGTTGGCCTTTTGTACCAACTAGCTCACAGTGCCACTAGAATCTCCTCTTACCAAGGAGAGAATAGTTCTTGGCAACCATCGAACATGACAACCCTGATCCCCCAGGACCGTGGAAACAATATACTACTTTTCGCTCAGTCACTCGTGCCTACTTAGTTTCTTCTCAGAGAGATGCACAGAATAAACTGGCTGGGCGTTTTCAATAAGTATTTATTGAACAGTTGTTATTCTGGTGTAGAATAGATGAGCTGCAACAACCGTTAGACCACAGCTTTCCAAACTTTTCATGTTGGTGACACACCTTTTAGACAATCTTCATTTTGCGACACGGTAATGCGAGCGAGCGCAGCGAGCGATCGCGAACCACCTAAGGGGGGTTCGGGGGAGTTCTCCCCCCTGCAAAAAGTTTGAAAAAATAGTCGCCAAATGGTGCATTTTCAAGCAAATTTGAGAAAGCAGGATGGTTAATAAAGCATTTGTGAATCTGTTCTAACAAAGACAGTGACTGGTGATGCAGCGCGTACAATAAAAACTATTCTCTTCCTAGGTTACTTATAGGTCATCCAGGGGCAAACTATATTTCTCATATCCACATGACGATGGGGCCCATAAACATCGCCTAACACACACACACTCCTGGATTTCCTTTTACACCGTTATGAAATTCTGTACTCCTAGGAGAAGCATGAGAACTAAATGGAGAATACCATTTTGTGTACCGCTGGAAGAGCAAGGATATCTATTTACCTTAATTTGTCACTTTCTTTTAGTTATTTCTTAAGATATTCCTGCTCATTGTTTTGTCGATGAATCATTCATTTAAGAAATTAGTTTATAGTGATTAAGACCAGCTGAATCACAATCAACCAATTACTCATGTCACAATCATTTAAGAAAATAACCACTGAGTCATTTTGGGTTTAAAGAATCTTAAATTTTATATAATTTTAAAAGCATGGAAAGAATTTAATACTTTATTCAATTATTCATTTTTAAATTCACAATTTTATTAAGCATAACCAATTTATTGCAGAAAAGGAAATTTTGTCATGAAGCCAAAAACCCTAGTTACCTGCCTAGCTTCCTAATTTAGCCTAATGATTTCTAACCTAACTTTGGGATTAGAAATAGCCTGATTCTCATACTCAACTGTAAAGTTAAGACAGCAACAGCAACTTCAGCTCGTCAGCCTCAGCTACCTGCAACCCGTCTCCTCTACTGCAACCACGACTCACGAACTGCTTGGACTCTGACTGGAACTCTCTGGAACTTCCCTGGAACTTCCCTGGAACTTCCCTGGAACTGACCCCCTCCCACTAAGAGTAGGCCCTCTTATACCCCAATTCTAACTTTGCTAACTAACTGTTGCAACATTAATATCACGCTTTTCTTTCATTGGTCCATGCATGTCAGCTTATTCATTCTTTAATCAAGTTCTCTTGGATTCAAGGGTCCTTGGATCATTTCCTTTCCCATACGCTTAAACATTTCCATCCGATTCGATCAGTCCATTTGTATCTTCTTTTGACACATTCAAGAACTCCGCAGTCATTGTCCTTTCTCTTGGGCTCCTTTCCCACGGACTCTCTCCTGATCATCACGGCACACTATCAGTTCAATTAGGTCACACCAGCCTTGACCATTTCTTGCATCCTAGCCTCTCAGAGACATCACGAGGCTCCAGATTTCTTCAATCTCATCCCGTACCACGTGTCCCCTTGCACCTGCGCACATCTTCCCACTGGCGGCCATTTTATCTCGCCACTCGGTTCTACTTTAGAAGCACTAATTTGAGGCAAACAAAACATAATTAAAATAGAGAAAAATATCCCTTTCGTTTCCCTCCCGTCTACGTACCCCAATTAGTTGTTACCTAGCAACAAGCGACATTTAAGCTGCTCCTTACTTACCATCACTATTGTTTTTGCAACGACACATTTTATTTCTATGAAGCACAAACATGCATTTATTTTATTTAGTACGCTTTTTATTCTTACGTTATGATTAGACACACGGACATTCATTAGTAGATTATTTAGCACATACATTGGCATATTACCATTCCCACATATACAATGTTGATTAATACATTTAAACAAACATTTTTAATTAATTAATTATATAATTTGTTAGGGGTTAAAAATTTTTATTTTTACTGCTCCATCACTGGCAAAACTGGGTGTAAGCAAGGTTAGGTTTGTGCCTGAAACAACAATATAATCATGCACACATTGACACATGCCCCAGTGATTTACGGCACAAAAAGGGCGGGTGCACGCACTGCCAACCCTTTCAACCATGCACAAAGTCCGCCTGCTGCCTTGCTGAATATGAGTTATACAAAAATCCGTTCAGAAAGGGGGAATTGTGAGTGGTAAAACAATCATGCAACTTATAAGCCGGTCTCTGCGCATTGAACTCAGGTGGGACCGCTTTCCTCAGCAGCGCGCCAAAAGGCAACAGATCTGGGTTGAATCCATCATCGTTGTTTAGCTCACTTCGCCACCTCAGTTCAGACCCAGCTACATGACAATGAATTTACACTGGAAGAGTAAGCAGTAAACACAGAGCTGGAATCTCAACCAATTTTGGAAGTGAGAAATATAAACAAAGCATGTACTTAACAGCAACAAAAAAAAAACAGCTTGCTTGAAACGTGACTTTTGGAATGTACAAACAACCAGAGTGCAACACTATCTTGATGGCTAACTGAACAACTCTAGTTTTACAGTTATATTCACAAATATCTCAATCCAGCATACATTAATGGAAAAATATCTTCTGGAATTTGGAGTAGCCTGGTCAGCCCCAGGTCTGTTAGTGTTTGTTAGGCATAAATGTGCACGATTTATCCATGAGTTTCTGTGAAGCACTATACATTGCAAATATGTTCAATTAGTTGAAGATAAGAAGGATGACTAATCCCAGCGATGACTGTGCATCTGCTCCTCTGTTTCAAAAAACATAATATTCTATGGATCTTTACTTTTATCTTTTCACTCTTCTGTAACTATATCTCTCAATCACAGCTCAAGTTAGCAAATGATAACGACATAAATACAATGCAGGAACATAATGCAGAGTCGTCACAGGCTTAGAACTTGGAACACAAGCATTGTAATAACGGAGGTAGAAACACATTAAGCAACATAATATCAGCCCTGGGGCTAAGACGCCCTTTCTTTTATTAACAGATGGGATCTCAGAACAAGAGCCCTGCAAGTGTTTTGGAACACAAACCTTTTACCACTCAGTTCTGATACTAATTTGGTGATTCAGGGACACAAAAACATAGTAGGTATCTGCACTTTTGACAGTACACCCTCAAGTAACTGAAACCATGTCTGCCCTGCTAGATGTTTCAAATACAACTGGCTTTAAACTCGCACACTTTAGTATTAGAACAGTGGTCCTTAAAAAGAACAGTATGGTCATCAGGATAAATATAGACTCCAATCAGTGCTATATTACGAGTGTCCAGCCGGACATTCAATTTAATAATTCAAAAATGTCAAAAACCAAAAATATCAACACATCAATACAGTGGGACACAATCCTGCATCCTACATAGAAACATAACAAATACATTTAGGACAGGAACATATCAGGCAAGACAGGGTAGCTTGTGGAATATTGAACACAATTTCTAACAAGCTTGAGGAAACTAGTAATTACACTTTTTTATCAGATTTGATTAATGTGCAAACTGTTTAAATTGGTCGACGACGTTTCGTTCCTCTTAAAAAATGGTAGGATCATCATCAGGACAGTTATAAGTACAAGCCTGAATAATTAGAGATTGCCTCAATTGGGCTTGCGGAAGGTAAAGCCACAAATACGCTCAGTGGTGGAGGCCGATTAAATATGATGTTCCCTGCCATCAAGCCTTGGATCATACAGCATAACGTGCATCGCCACTTGCTGTCTTGGAACTGATAACTTTACAGTCTAAACGCCAGGTTATTCACTCTTAGAACATCATATTTAATCGGCCTCCACCACTGAGTGTATTTGTGGCTTTACCTTCCGCAAGCCCAATTGAGGCAATCTCTAATTATTCAGGCTTGTACTTATAACTGTCCTGATGATGATCCTACCATTTTTTAAGAGGATCAAAATGTCAGTCGACCAATTTAAACAGTTTGCACATTAATCAAATCTGAAAAAAAAAAGTGTAATGACTGTTTCCTCAAGCTTGTTAGAAATTGTATTCAATATTCCACAAGCTACCCTGTCTTGCCTGATATGTTCCTGTCCTAAATGTATTTGTTATGTTTCTATGTAGGATGCAGGATTGTGTCCCACTGTGTTGATGTGTTTATATTTTTGGTTTTTGACATTTTTGAATTATTAAATTGAATGTCCGGCTGGACACTCGTAATATAGCACTGATTGGAGTCTATATTTATCCTGATGACCATACTGTTCTTTTTAAGGACCACTGTTCTAATACTAAACTGCTACCCAAGGGCCTTATCTACCTTTTGGGTTCCCTTGTGTTTTTGTAAATATAAATTTAAACTCGCACACAGCTGTAAAAAAACACGCAAAACAAACGCAGAAACCCTCGCAGGCAGACAAACACACTCAACAGCTTGCACACAAAGAAAAAGGCATGAGGCCCCACTAGTTTTATCTGGGGCACTATTTATGTTTCCATCCCAAAAAATCCACATCTAGAGACCCCCACTGGGCGTGACACATAAAGTGCAGTGCTAAGAGTGTACATGCCTGCATTACATAATGATATACCTAGTGCAGTGTTTAAAGCCCATTTGTCAGGCTTGACTACATATGTGATACCAGTTCACTATTATTTACACAGGATGTCTGTGTGCCTCACTGCCCTAAACTCACATTGCCTTTTTTATAGACTGTGTATCACTTTATATAACACGTTATACAAATAGTGCCCTGTTTAAGATCTTGGTCTGACACAAATATTGCAGTTATTACAGCAGGTATGTGTCTTGCTTCACTAGACACATGATACAGGTATCCGTTTGTGTGTCTTGCTGCACCATGTATATTAGACCAATGTAAATGTTTTACAGAATGTGTGTGTCAAGCTGAATTAAACATATAATTCAATTAGTGCACTGTTTACCGTTACACAAATAATGCAGTATTTACAGTTTGTATGTGTGTGGTTGCACTATGTACATCTTCCTTCGTTGGAGTTTGTGTTTAGCTGCTTTTGGGTAATGATACACGTAGTGCTGTATTTATAGGAAATTTACGGGTATATGGCTGTCCTAGGCGTATGACTATATGATGCTCAGAATGCACCTTATTATGATGAAAACACAGAGGGACCTATTGACTTTTGTCAGTGCCCAGCCTTTTAATGCAAATGTAACACAGTGACGGGCACAAGTTCAGTGTGTAATGTGAAAAGTCTACAGTCACTATTTTAGAAGATGTGTGCCTTGCTAAAGTGACACGAGAAATAGTGAATTGTGTCTGTGAGAGCAAAGGAACGTTACCTGTTTGTGCGCCTTGAAATGCCAAGATAGGCAGAGCTGGGCACTACAGAGGGCAGACTATACGTGCCCGGGAGCCGATTCTGCCGTTAGTATTTGCATCCAGTGCCATAGTACAATGCCAGGGCAGAGGCCCATTAAGTGAGGGCATTGCCAGCTTTGTGGCTGTTATCACAACAGCTCCCTCAGTGACTAGCGTCGCACAGGATGAGGATCCAATCTCATTAGCATGGAATCGGGACCATTTACTCCTTGTTAAGGCGACAAAATGCATCTACGACGTGCAGGCTCTTAGGAAAAGAGAATTCACTGGGTCGATGCTTCCGCTGCAGAGAGCAGTGTGTAAAGTAAACTCTATCATAGTTTCGAGGCCCCGTCAGGGCCCAGCGAAACCTTGTATGCTTCCAAGCTTTGCAAACTGCGTCCCAGAGGTGTAAAATTTCGAAACTTTACCTTACCTTTGCCTGGGATGGGGAGCAGAGGCGGCTCCGTGGTCACTGCGTCGCAAAGGGAACAAGGCCGCACGCTCAGCTCACGCTCGCCTAACGCTTCAAGTTCCTCCTCCGCGTACTGCGTCACTGAATGGAAACGTCCGCTCCAAGAGAGTATTCGCCCTAATCTGCCCGCACACGTCGTCGTCGCGCGACACACCCACACATGGGAGGCGACACAGTACTGTGTTGCGACACACAGTTTGGAAAGCATTGCGTTAGACAGTATAAGATATAAATGATTAGCAGTACTATAAAGGTAAATGGATGGTATAGCTCTACCATCTTACAATAATCATGAATACATACGAATATATAAAACACATGATAAAAAGATGCGTACTCCTACGATGCCTTCCTAACTAGATGTACCTACATGTACCTAGCATGTGTATAGGTGTTAAGCCAAGAATCCCTCTAGGATTTAGTCAACCCCATTACCTGAAGTGAGAGACTGTGGGACCTCGTCTTGGTCTCGAGTTGGACACCCCGCGAGGGATGTTAGACCACTGCGAGCTGGAGTGCCTGCATGCAGGAACCTCAGCGTCTCTGGTCAGTGTGTCGGCTGGGAAGTCTCGGTCTCCTCTCCCTGTCTTAGCAAGATGTGATGTATATATACCCATAGGTCTCCCCAGGGGTCCTACCTCGCTGTATTACTGTGTCGGCCTAAGGATGACATCGGGCATGAACTTTATACATAGATATTATACAAGAGATGGTAGTCCTGCTGTGCTTCCGAGAATCCTCATGCATAATGTATGAGATTTCGAACTAGGGAAAACCCGCATTCTGAATGCAGTGTTGTATCTAGGTAAAAGTTCAGTCCCTGTAAACCGTTATGAGTGTAATGTAGGGAAGAATACAGATGAAGGGTAATGAAGTTACCGGAGCCTATGTTATGGTACCTATATGGAATATAACACCCACTCCTCTTCCGTATGGACGACATAGTTAAATTCTAAACGTACGACTAGGCTTACTAGATACTGGTACGCAAAAATAGTTTAAAAAAACCCATTTGTTTCTTGTTTTGCTAAAAACAATGTTTAAGAGTTCTAAAAAATCTTTAAAAAGTTTAAAAAGGAAAGTGTCACGCAAGCCATAGCTCTAACGTGTCCTTAGGTATAGTTCGAACTTCTATGAGCATTTGAAAGCCGTGCATGCTCAAAAGAATGTCAATTTTGATATGGAGTTCCAATTTTTCTGTTTGTTTCTCAAAATAAAAGGTCAAATTTCTGCCAGCACACGACGGGCCAAATGAGTCAAATGTTTATGTGTCCTGGCTGGTAGACGCAACATTCTCGTTGCCTGCCTCCGCAGACGACGGTCCCTGTAACACCTCGCAGATTATGTCAATTGAGCACAGATGATCTTTTATACTGTCCACAACCGATGCTGGGGCAGCCTGTGCACCATCCAGGCCTGGGTGTCAGAGGAGGAGCCGATGTACATACCAACAGGAGCTGATACTACCTGTGGTGGCTCTAGGAATGCAGCCATCAACATTGGAATACGCTGGGGACACTGCCGAACATGGGCCGTTATCGGGTCCAGTAAAGCATCAACGTCCGGTTGCGCACATGATGGGAGTGTCAGACAGAGATCTAACACACATTCTTCTCCGCAAAACAGGCAATGGAGGACAGGTAAGATGCAGTCCATCCAGACTTGTCTAAATGACAAGAACCAAGATGCACTTAGTTCCCATTAGGCGAGGTGTGCCTAGATGTTGTACCATGCGGTCACGGTATTTTCGCTCCAGGAGTACTGTTTCCATCTCCTTGGTGACTGGGACGTCCATTGCGTAGCAGAAAAATTACGATCAGGATACCTGCTATTAGAAACAGGATCAGAGAATTCCTCCAAAAATGCTTCCAAATACGGAGTGTATAAAGTACTGTATAACTCCTATGACCGTCTGAAAGGTGCTTAATCGTCCAGAACCTATGGTCTTAAATAGGTGGACGATGCCTGTCATATCAGACATGTTAAAGATACGATTTACCATTTCTGCGAAATGGAAGGGGCAGTTTATACGTATGAGTGCCTGTATCTCTGCCGAAGACCTTGCGATCTGGAGATCAAAAGTCTCTCGAGCGGAAGTTAAGGGCACAGATTTCTGTAAAAGCATGGCTTTCATTCTGCTAAAAGCATCATACCGTATTAATGAAACATTTAGCGAAGGCCACAACGGTGCCTCCCTGACTGTATGTGTTGGTGGAAACAATACTTGCATACATCAGGTAACCCTGGAGCGCACGGTTACCAGATATGCGCCCTAAGTGGGATGGGTATGCCCAGACGTAGGTCCCTTGCTCACTGTGCCACTGGATTCAAGCTAGCCTGGCTGAAGAAGGGTGACATACCCTGAAACCGGTCCCAGGATGCTTGTTTCCGGTCCAGGGAGGACCTGGCCTGGCAGTTCGGTCTGGACTGTTCCCATGAGGCACAGGGTCAAGACTGATTTGTATATGGCTGGGTCCAAACTGGGGTGGCGTAGTGGGCAAAAGAACGATGGATTTAACCCAGATCTTTTGACTGGGGGAGAATGTTTGCATTGTCAGCATTCCGTCTATCATTTGTTTGCTGTAACACTTTTCGCCCTAAGTGGGATGGGTATGCCCAGATGTGGGTCCCTTGCTCACTGTGCCACTGGATTCAAGCTAGCCTGGCTGAAGAAGGTTGACATACCCTGAAACCGGTCCCAGGATGCTTGTTTCCGGTCCAGGGAGGACCTGGCCTGGCAGTTCGGTCTGGACTGTTCCCATGAGGCACAGGGTCAAGACTGATTTGCATATTGCTGGGTCCAAACTGGGGTGGCATAGTGGGCAAAAGAACGATGGATTTAACCCAGATGTTTTGACTGGGGGAGAATGTTTGCATTGTCAGCATTCCGTCCATCATTTGTTTGCTGTCACACTTTTCGCCCTAAGTGGGATGGGTATGCCCAGACGTGGGTCCCTTGCTCACTGAGCCACTGGATTCAAGCTAGCCTGGCTGAAGAAGGGTGACATACCCTGAAACCGGTCCCAGGATGCTTGTTTCCTGACCAGGGAGGACCTGGCATGGCTGTTTGGTCTGGACTGTTCCCATGAGGCACAGGGTCAAGACTGATTTGCTTATGGCTGGGTCCAAACTGGGTTGGCGTAGTGGGCAAAAGAACGATGGATTTAACCCAGATCTTTTGACTGGGGGAGAATGTTTGCATTATCAGCATTCCGTCCATCATTTGTTTGCTGTAACACTTTTTGCCCTAAGTGGGACGGGTATGCCCAGACGTGGGTCCCTTGCTCACTGTGCCATTGGATTCAAGCTAGCCTGGCTGAAGAAGGGTGACATACCCTGAAACCGGTCCCAGGATGCTTGTTTCCGGTCCAGGGGGGACCTGGCCCAGCAGTTCGGTCTGGACTGTTCCCATGAGGCACAGGGTCAAGACTGATTTGCATATGGCTGGGTCCAAACTGGGGTGGTGTAGTGGGCAAAAGAACGATGGATTTAACCCAGATCTTTTGACTGGGGGAGAATGTTTGCATTGTCAGCATTACGTCCATCATTTGTTTGCTGTAACACTTTTCGCCCTAAGTGGGATGGGTATGCCCAGACGTGGGTCCATTGCTCACTGTGCCACTGGATTCAAGCTAGCCTGGCTGAAGAAGGGTGACATACCCTGAAACCGGTCCCAGGATGCTTGTTTCCGGTCCAGGGAGGACCTGGCCTGGCAGTTCGGTCTGGACTGTTCCCATGAGGCACAGGGTTAAGACTGATTTGCATATGGCTGGGGCCAAACTCAGGTGGCGTAGTGGGCAAAAGAACAATGGATTTAACCCAGATCTTTTGACCGGGGAAGAATGTTTGCATTGTCAGCATTCCGTCCATCATTTGTTTGCTGTTATAACACTTTTCGCCCTAAGTGGGATGGGTATGCCCAGACGTGGGTCCCTTGCTCACTGTGCCACTGGATTCAAGCTAGCCTGGCTGAAGAAGGGTGACATACCCTGAAACCAGTCCCAGGATGCTTTTTTCCGGTCTAGGGAGGACCTGGCCTGGCAGTTCAGTCTGGACTGTTCCCTTGAGGCACAGGGTCAAGACTGATTTGCATATGGCTGGGTCCAAACTGGGGTGGCGTAATGGGCAAAAGAACGATGGATTTAACCCAGATCTTTTGACTGGGGGAGAATGTTTGCATTGTCAGCATTCCGTCCATCATTTGTTTGCTGTAACACGGAAGCATCCCACAGCAACCTTGATCGTGCAGCATCAAGTAACTCCCATTTGATAGTAGTCTGAACACTGGAGTGATCACGGCAGCTGGGGCACCCCGTAAGTGACATGATAAGTTTGCTACCGAACCATTACAGGCCCCATCAAGCATTATATCCTAGCATATAAGTGATCCACTTAAAGTATTCTCGCAGTTTGTACCGCTCAAAAACACTTCTCTTTCTCCACTCCGGCATTGAAATCTGTATGGTAATTCCCAAGATTCCTTGATGAATTCCCTACCCATTTCTTCATATCTGCCTGCCTGCTTTTGTTCAAGGCAATATTGGAATTGAAAAGTAGTGAACGGAAGAGTTATGTGGCCATGGATTAACCATTCTGTGGATGGTGACTCTGCCACTGTAAATGCTAATCTGTCCAGTTTTTCAATACGCAGCATTGTATACTTTGCTCCCCTTTGTGCCATCTCTATCTGTTTTTCCGTTAGATTGTATGAGGAAAACAGAGACGTGCTGTTTATGAAACGCCAAGGCACATAGCCTGTGCGCAAAGATTGCAGTGTCCAGCTTAATAACATAATAGAACGCAATTGTGATTGCCCGTGTTGCACTATGGACAAATCATGTTCTAGTACATCAATAGCAGAAGATACAATGTTGCCTAGTGAATATATCCTGGAGGTTAGTGTAGTTAACCCATTGTCCACCACTGCCAGAGATTTCTCTAGGTTTATACGATCTATTTCTCGTAATCTCTCAGCGGCCCCTTGTTGTGATATTTTCCAAATCTCAATATAGACAGCATAATAGAAAAGTTTTTGACGTGGCTTCCTAGGACCTAATAAAAAATCCTGTAGGTGCACATCCTCTGTAAGTAAGGAGAAGTGTTGTTTTACCTGTGTAAGTGTTGAGGTTCTTAGCTAATCAAGGCAAAACTTCCCACCACTGTATGATGTCACTACCCCTGGATGTTCTCTCTGTACATAGCGTGGTTCTGGCCTGTGGATATTAAACCCTTTGGTTTTACCCATGGATCTTTTCTGACATCTATTGGTGTCTGTGGGCCAAATCAACCATCCCTTCCAATCGGGGTCTGATCTATTGTATTGCATGATCTCATCTAGCGTAGCCCCTTCTTCTGATGTTTTGTTACCCTCGGTGGGTGATGGTGTGGGCATCCGAGGTGTATTCAAGTCTTTGTCCTTGGCTAGTCCAAGACAAGTCGTTTGCTGCACTGTTTCATTCAAAAACATGATTTGCTGAGGAATAAGGCATGCTCTAAATAGTGCCTCTGTTCCTTGGACCTGCCAGTCTCTAGTACCCCAGACAGAGTTTAAGTCTATGGTGTCTTTCCACAAGTCGAAACCTTGTTCAGACAACAGGGCAATAAAGGAAGCAGAATAAATCTGTTTGGTGTTTGTCAACATATTTTTCTGTGCTAGTGTTGGTGCAACCCTATAATAATATGAGGCTGGTTCTGACGTGTTAAAACCTGAAAAATATGGAAACTTTTGTGCAAATGTTTTTGAACTGCTTTTCGGCAGTGTTGAGCAATGTTCCCATTGGTGGTATGTGAAAACATTTCTGAGATTAGCAGATTTATGCAGAAAATGATTATTGTAATGTTGATAGCAATACATTGTTTCAAAGTCTGATGTATCTTCCAACATTTCATTATTAGAAAAAGCAGCAGATTTTTCTAAATCAGACAACATATTATTTACAGTTTCATAATCCCAATCATCGGAAAATGTACTGGAGGTAATGATATCACTCAATGAAATTTTAAATAAATGTGGTATTTTTAAAAGTTCGGTCAGGCCAAATATATCATAATCAACCTTGTCCCACACTATACCGTCAGGTATAGGAACTGCTGTAATGTTCACTGATGATAGGTCTCTTTTTCACGATGTAATGATAGATGCGGTTTCAGAATCACATTCACTTTTTGTGCTGCAGAGCTTTCTCGAAGATAAGTTCCATTTATAAGCATACTAAAGACAGTTACTAAGCCTATCCAGAAAAGAAAGAAAAGTATCCCGGTAATTACCCACAGTTCTGCCCAAGGCGATACCAGGTAAGTCTTTTTAAGAAGGTTCAGTAAATCCTTAAATCGCTGTAGACTAGTTTTTTGGGCTGGCATCACTTCAGGTTCACTTTGATCCAATGAAAAAGTATCAAAGTCAATGAAATAGCCAGATGCAGTTCGATCAATTTTCGGTAATTCCGCAGGTTTTGTGGAAACTATAGCTTGCTCTTGTTGGGGCATGTTGACCTAGATATCCGTGTTTGGACGAATTGAAATTTGTCTTTCATTTGAGTTCTGATTTTGAACTTCAGTTTTAAGAGGAACGAGTTCCATCGCATTGTTGCATAGTCCATCATTCCGTGCAGGTGACTCTTCAAACGTGATGAGTCTTTCTGTTTGGACTTCTTGTATAGTTGCGAGAGGAGGGTGTCTGTTACTCCGGAGTCCACGCGGCCTACTACTCAGTATCGGCTACATAATGTGGTTTGATTAGGTCTATTGAGACAAATCTTTTTGCCGGCAAGAGGCGGCAGAAGTACTGTTCTTGTTCCGTCAACTGCCAGGACAGGTACAGGCTTTCTGTATGATGGCCCAAATTCTTTTTTGTCCGCTATTTTTTCTCTGACCAGGTCTCCAACTTTCGGGATCCAGACAGGTCTTGCCGTGACAGACTTGACTTCCCCAGTGGCAGTCCGTTTCACCTGGACGATACTTTGCAGTGCCCTGGATTCATTAAGATAATGTAAAACAGCCAAACGTTTATGGATGTCAAAAGGTTTCTCATCCGCCACTGTGCCTTCATAATCAAGATCAGGTACCCACATTCTCGTCCCAAATAGGACCCCATAAGGAGTGACACCGCCTAGAGAGCTTCTTGGCTGGTTATTTAACGCCCTTTGAACTCCATATAGATGTTTTACCCAACTTTCACCCGAGCCTAATACTCTAGCTGTTAAAGACTGCTTTAAGTTCCGGTTTTTCCTCTCCACAACCAAATTTCCCTCTGGATGGTACGGAGAGGAGTACCACAATGCTACACCCAATTTCCCATGGCATCCTTGTAAGCCCTAGAGCTAAACGCGGGGTCACGGTCAGAAAGTAATGTGCCTATTGCGTATGGCCCTATAAAGACTCGCAAATCTTTTATAACAGTTCGACCGTCAGCCGAGCGCTGAGGCCACACCCATAGGAATCTAGAGCAGGAATCCATTGCAACCATGATATACTTGTAAGCCCCATCTGTTTGTAAGGAGCCGCAGTGGTCCAAATAAACACACGCGAGTGGTTTGTCTGATATTAGTAATGGTGTCTGTACTGGATGTGTTACGGTCGAGCCTTTCATCTGCTGACAGATGTCGCATTTCAAGACATAGTCCGTAGTTTGCTTTGTTAATTCAGGCCACCAGTAGCGTTGTTTCAGTAGAGAAACAGTCGCTGTAACTCCTGCGTGTGCAGACCTATACCCTCATGTGCTGCTAGAAATAATCCTAACCTACGATCCATATTTGGTATTACTCTGTCCCCCATTCCAGGAATCTGAACAAATGGAACATTGTTTGCATCTAACTTGTAGGAGTACTTGAGTGGAAATCTTTTCGGTACTGCCGATTTATTGCATGTGGCAATAATCGCAACCATAATCTCACTGTCTATTCTTGTTTTTGAACGAGTGATTGCAGCTATGGAAGCCGTGCATACGGCCCCCTTTGCGGCTTCTTCAGTCAATGAATTACCTTCAACGTGAACGCCATCACGTTGATGACTCAGTGTGTGTATCACGTAAGCCCTTGGTAGTTCGTTTTTCAACTCCACTACCTGTTCCTATAGCATTTTGTGCTTAATTGTGCCACCTTTTGCATCCTAAAAACCATTCTGTCCCCAGTGATGTAAATATTCATTATATGACTGTACACAGTAAAAGGAATCACACACGATTAGTGTGGTGAATTCTCGATCCGTATTTACCAGTGTCAGCAATAGTGCTTTTAATTCTGCCAGCTGTGCCATGCAGTCTCCTATAGACTGGGCTTTTGTACAACTCGGATGAAACTTTCCATCCTGCATGCGCCCTTTAACGATAGCACATGCAGCACTGTATTGCTGTTTACTTCCTACGGCCGGTTGAGCAGAATCGTCAGTGTAAATTATATTTTCATACTGATCTAGAGGATAATCTTGTTCGTATTGCAGAAATGCTTGTGTTTTTAGACTTGGGTCGTACCTGTATTCTACATCTGTTGCAGTAAGAGAATTAGCCCATTGTATCCATCTTGGATGTAAGGCTTTAGCGTTGGGTATGCTTGCCTTTGTTGCAGCCTCTAAGGCTGGAACTGGGGTAACAACAATTAGATGCTTCCCTTGAGCCAGTGCTCTTTCTCTTACTGCAGCAGTCTGTACTGCTGTTAGAATTTTCTCTGTTGATGCAAAGCGCATCTCAGCATTTGTGTACAAATGTGATTTGTATGCTATTGGTACCGTTTCACCTTCATTATATGTCAGGTAGGTGTACCCTGATTGACCCGCAACTATACGAATCACCAGGTTGCATACGTTTCCGCGTGTCTGTAAGTATTTGGAAGCTATCATATCAGCTTGTAGGGAACGAAGGATATCAGTGTGTTCCTGTGTCCATTGTCTAACTGAAAAGTCAGGTTTTATTAAATCGTAGAAAGGTTTTACACTTTCTGCGTACTCTAAAATGTATGTTCTGCCAAAGTTCAGGAATCCCAGGATCGATTGTACGTTTTTTAATGATTTTGGAGGTTGGATCAGTGCACATTTCTCTAAAAAGTTAGCTGCCAGACTTTTCCCTTCACTTGAAAGCTCATATCCCAGAAAAAGGACATTGAGGTGGGCTATCTTTGATCCCAGTATTTTGGCAGTTCCTCCAGGTCATCATCCGTTAGATAAATATCATCCTCATAGGACAATGCCTCTTCATCCAAATTTTGAAGTAATTCAGTTACTCTGGCTGAAAACAACCCCGGGCTGTTCTTATACCCCTGGGGGAGTCTACAAAATTGTCGCTGGGAGCCTAACGCGGAGAATGCTGTCAAATACCTGCTCTCAGGCGCTATATTCTGGCAGAAAAATCCATTTGATATATCAAGCGTCGTTTAGTATTTTTTCCGCACAATGTTATTCATTAATGCGGCACTGTGTGTTTTTGAACTGCAAATGTCTTAGTGCAAGTGTCTGTAAACCAAAACTAAGTGATATGAATTGTCTGGTTTTGATACTGGAAACAAAGGGTTATTCATTTGAGAGGTGCAAGTTTCAATCACCCCTTGGTATTCAAGTTGATCTAAGATCTCCCCGACCTGTTTCTTAGCTTCTTGCTTTTTTGGATACTGCCTCTGTGCAGTCGGAGTATTTTTTAGTGGAATAATGTGGTGGGTTGAATCCTCACCCCATCCAACATGATGCCGGGGCAAGGGCTACCGGCCACTCCGTGCATATTTGTGTTTTAGATATTTTGGTACAGGGTCAGAAAAGGCTGGTAATATTACTGTTTCTCCCTTAGGGCAATCCATGATGAATGCTGGCGGACAATCTTGTTCAGCGAACAAAATGTCATAGCCAAACGTCAGGTTCTCCCAAAAGAGACCTGCATTTGTCCCCCTCCATCTGGAGTGCTATTTCATACAATTTCTATGGGACACTCACCCTAGTATCAGGTGTTTCCACCGTGATATAATCATTCAAGTCCGCTGTCACCAGAAATTCCATCAGGTTCTGGCGAGCTATTGTTACTTCTGCCGCACTGTCTAGCATCGTCAGAGCCCATTCCCCGTTCAGCAGTCAAGTCCTCAGAATTCAGGGCATGTCTGATCTTTAGACCTGCAACCTTCTTCTTTTTGAACTGAGGTTTTGGTTTGGCTTTATCTTCTTTTTTGGAAGTATAGTCTTGAGCGTGCTGCTTGTCTCTGGACTTTGTACGCTCTTCTTGTCTGTCTGACCGTCCTTCCCTCTCTGAGTTTTTTGTTGAACCCTGAAAGGAACGAGAGGATGGTGTATCAGAATCCTGATACCTGTCAGGTTTCCTAATATTGTTATTCCTAAGGTTATACCTCTTTTCGGGGGGCTCCTGTGGAGGAGATCTACCTCTGAATTGAGATCTGTTTTCTTTAACTTTTTGTTTTTTGTTATTGTCCCACTTCTTTTTTGATAAAGCAGGTGTCTGCTTGAAGGTCTCCTTTTCGGGACTACCCATCAGTTGTGGTTTTAATGCTTTTCCACCCAAACTGTGCCTACCTAATTCTGCATATGCAGTTTCAATTATTTTAGGTAGTTCGTGCTCCTGTTGTAAAGGACTGAACTCCCTTAGGCGTTGACGGATAGCCACTGATGCTGCCTCCCCTTTAATATTTGCTAATATTATGGCTGATACCTGGGCATAATTACCTATTAATTTCATCCCTAAGTTCAGAGCAGGTTCTGCTCCGTTCTCATTTTGTATTTGTCTCAATACATCTGGTATTACTGCTCATGACGGGATACCATGAGTTCTGGTATATATGGCAGCGAAAACTGTACCCCAAGAGGTACAATCTTCTATCTGTGGTGTTATCCCCATGGGCAAGCAGATTGTCAGCATTCTGTGTTTGTCATATGGGCTAGTATTCGGAAATACTGCTTCTAGCTGTGTTATTTTCTGAGCTATCCAGAATGGCATTTGATCATGTTTGGTGGGCATTTTACCCTTTACTGCGTGTAACGTTTGTGGTGTTATTTTAGTTGCTGTATTTTGAACTGGAGTTGTATTTGTTGTAACCGTTGCCGGCTGGACTGTAAGTATCCTCATGACAAACTGCATCATGTTTCTGTAAGTTTTTATTAATTCTTTGTGAAGTATAAGTAAGTCTCCTCCTGGCATTGTTTCAATGTCAGGATGTGGTGTATAGGCCGCTAATATTGGCCATGTTGCTCCTTCTCTTCCGAGCGGACCGAGCCTTACTCTATTTCTTGTATGGGGAGGGCGCCTTTAAACCAGTACAAGTGTTCCTGGTACTTGAGCGGAACTTCAATGTCCTCATATGGACAATATTCCGCTGGTGGCTCGTCTTCTGTGTAGAAATGAAATGTTTTTGTTCCTGCATTTGCTACTGGGAATGTAACCCACAAATAAAATACCTCTGTTCTGTATGATTCGTGTGCCTCAATCACGAAAGCTACTACACCACCCCTAGGTGTTAAACAATGCGCAAGCAGTTTCAGGGTGACCGCATTTCTAACATTTGCCGCAATATGTATTGTGTTTGCACCTTCCTCGTCTTCCGAGAGGGGTAGTGGCTGCTCTAGTGTGTCTAAGACCTGGTTAGTCATTGTGTTAAAAAACACATAATAACTTTTCAAGGGAACCAAGATAAGGTGTTTTGCACAATTTTCAGGAACACTGTGTCCTTCAAGCTTGATTAACCAACAGAAAATAAATAGGATTTTTCGCCTACTCAGCTGTGGCGGAGCTTGTGCCCTCCCACTCCAGACGTCTCTGGGGGTTTGTGAGTAGGGGTCTCTGAGACTAGCACGACTGAACTACTCAGATTCTACTGTTAAATAAGTACCCAACCAATGCTGGCGGCGCCATGTCGTGTAGCTCCTATAATAGTTATACAGGATCTGCACGTATTGACGGCATACACTGTAGGATTGGTGACAGACTGACTCTGAACACCCCCACCGGGTATGTTGGCCTTTAGTACCAACTAGCTCACAGTGCCACTAGAATCTCCTCTTACCAAGGAGAGAATAGTTCTTGGCAACCATCAAACATGACAACCCTGATCTCTCAAGACCGTGGAAACAATATACTACTTTTCGCTCAGTCACTCGTGCCTACTTAGTTTCTTCTCAGAAAGATGCACAGAATAAACAGGCGGGGCATTTTCAATAAGTATTTATTGAACAGTTGTTATTCTGGTGTAGAATATATGAGCTGCAACAACCGTTAGACAGAATAAGATATAAATGATTAGCAGTACTATAAAAGTAAATGGATGGTTTAGCTCTACCATCTTAGAATAATCATGAATACATACGAATATATAAAACACATGATAAAAAGATGCGTACTCCTACGATGCCTTCCGAACTATATGTACCTATATATACCTAGCATGTGTATAGGTGTTAAGCCAAGAATCGCTCTAGGATTTAGTCAACCCCATTACCTGAAGTGAGAGACTGTGGGACCCCGTCTTGGTCTCGAGTTGGACACCCCGCAAGGGATGTTAGACCACTGCGAGCTGGAGTGTCTGCATGCAGGAACCTCAGCGTCTCTGGTCAGTGTCTCGGCTGGAAAGCCTCGATCTCCTCTCCGTGTCTTAGCAAGATGTGATGTATATATACCCATAGGTCTCCCCAGGGGTCCTACCTCGCTGTTTTACTGTGTCGGCCTAAGGATGACGTTGGGAATTAACTTTATACATAGATATTATACAAGAGATGGTAGTACTGCTGTGCTTCTGAGAATCCTCATGCATAATGTATGAGATTTTGAACTAGGGAAAATCTGCGTTATGAATGTAGTGTCGTATCTAAGTAAAAGGTCAGTCCCTGTAAACCGTTATAAGTGTAATGTAGGGAAGAATATAGACGAAGGGTAATGAAGTTACCGGAGCCTATATTATGGTACCTATATGGAATATAACACCATTGGCAAGCAAATGGTTAGCATTCTATGTTTTTCCTGCAGACCCGTATAAAGAAATACTGCTTCCAGCTGTGCAATTTTTTGTGCTAACCAGAACGGAATTTACTCCCGTTTGGAAGGAATTGTCTGTGGGTTAATTGTAGGTGTGGTCTGATGTGGACCAGCTGGTGCATTTCTCACAGGTTGGACTGTTAATACTCGCATGACAAACTGGACAATATGCCTGTATAGCCTGACTATGTCTTTGTATATTTTACGTACTACATCCACTGGTAGTCTATCTATCTCAAGATGTGGAGTGTATGTCGCTAAGACCGTCCAGGTTGCTCCTTCTATGCTGAGTGGACAGAGTCTCACAATAGATGTTGTGTGTGGGAGGGTGCCTTTAAACTTTTATGCTGCTGGTAATTTAATGGGACGTCAATGTCTTTGTATGCAATGTATTCATCTGGTGATTCGACTGCAATATTTGTGGGGAACAATTTAGTCACCGGATCTGCGGGTGGGAACTGAACCCAGGAATAGAATACCTCTGATCCGACCACCTCATGTGCCTCAATCATGAAGGTAACACAGCCACCTGTTAAGGGTATGCAGTGTTCTAACAATTTTATAGTTACTGCATGTCTGCAGTTCTCTGTGATGTTAAGAGCGTTTGCAACTTCGTCTTCCCCCGAGCTACTTGCGAGCTCAGTCATTTTTAGGAGAGAAGAGTACGTTTAAGAGGTAGGGTTTCGCACAATATGGGGAACCTTTTATCCTTACAAGCTTGCTACTACCTTCAGCCAATACACAGAGTATATCTGCTCAGCTGAGGCGGATTCCCCTTCCCACTTCAGATGTCTCTGAAAAGGTGTGAGTAGGGCTTTCTGAGAAAGCACGACTGAGCTACTCAGATATTTACTCTTTATATAAGAATCAAACCAACGTTGGCGGCGACATATTGTGTAGATCCTAGGAGTCCCCCAGGACCTGCGCATTTTGGATGACCTAAACTGAGGGCTTGGTGTCCCGACCACTTTCGGACACCTCCACAGGCTATATCAGCCATTAGACCAGCTAGCTCTACAGTGCCACTACCACCCCCCTGTATTCTACAGTAGTGTAGGTAGTCTCTGACAAGCACTGAACATGACAACCCTGATTCCTCAGACATTCATGCTTGCTTACTCCCAGAAAATACCCAGGATGGTGATTAGGATGTTTCAATAAATATTTATTGGTCCAGCAACACTCTTGTCGGACACAATGTGCTACAAACAGCAACATTTGCACAACCGAACACAGGACACAAGTGCACCCGCATGTGGCCGGTAAATGGCCATACGCATCTGGCAAAGCACGAAACAGGGACATGATAATGCCCAAGTACCAACCCACAGCCATGATGGGGTAGCAATGCATGTATGGCAGGGACCCAGATAGGCCGTGACACACACATTGGTATACAAATCAACACTCAACACAGTTGGAAACAAGTGAAAGTGTGGAAACTTTATCAACAAGTGCGTGTCAGTACGGCCAAGAGAAGTGCCACGACATGCAGAACAATGCAGCAGCATGTCTGAATGAGGAACGTTGGAAAGCGCCCATGTCCACCCAGGGGGAGTCCATCACCAACACAAGTCAGTGCCAACCCGCGTTGGTTGTCCGCGCATGGATCAGGAGTCCAGGCCAATGCAGCCATGTCCACTGTCGTCTTGGGACATGTGACCAGATCCCCAACATGCAACCAGGCGTCGGGACACGTGCAATGGGCCACATTCAGTTGTGGCTGCAGGTACCTTGTCACTCGTCCATGAACGTGAGTGCAGCAGCGTAGGCCAACATTTCCAATGAGAGATCGTTGTCCACCACATCTAACATGTCGGCGACATAACCCATCAGCTGTCCCGGACAGATGTGCTGACTCCAACCTCTGGCCCCAATTTGCACTAAAGCCCAATCGGGGAGCGGCTCAATGTGGTCACTGCACACGACGACTCGTGCAATCTCCCAGGTCCAGCTGCCAGCATGCATGCCAAACATCCAGGCATGCCATAAGCGGGCATCACGGTGACACTCCTGGTCATGTGCCAACAGGGGACACACACACACGTCGAAATCCAGTTCAGCTACCGTTACGTTGGAGAGGCAGACATCCATGGTCCACTCAAATATGCACAAGCGACAATGCAACACAGGCTGCACGTAGGTGACGTTGGCAAGGCGGAAGCTCAGCCGGTAACTGATCCGCAGCACTGCCAATGGCAGTGCCCCCAGTACATGCAGCAGACGTGCACGGTACAGGTCCACGTGACTGGAGATGAGCATGTGTCCGGGATGGTCTGCCATTGCGTCAGTGGCTCTGCTTGAAGCGGCACTGGCTTGCCCTGCGCCAGTCCTGTGGATGAAATGGCACAGCTCGGAGCAATGAGCAGTGTCTGTGTGCAACGGGTGCATGCCTGGGGTGGGAGTATGTGTGAAGGCCATTTCACACACGCTAACTACGACCAAGGACTTCTGTGTGTGGGATGCATACACGTTGGTCTCACGTCGGGCAGTGCATAGTGTGGGAGTCGCCAGCAAATGCTATCGTACTGTCAGGGGGTGCTGGGCACATGCAAGTCCCAGCTCGGAGCTGCAGATGTGCTACTGCCTGATAGTTCAGACAAAGGACCTTTCATCCCTACAGTAACTTCACCATCTGCATGCATACAGGAGATGTACAGAGGCCTGTTGTGTGTGGGGTGGGATGTCTGCGACCAAGGGAATCTTGGATGATATGCCGAGCACGTGTCACATGAGCGGCCTCACTGTGTGTTACGTTGCCTCACAGCTGCTCCCCCCTCCCACGAGCCCTCACACTTGTGTGCGCTGCGCGGTTGTATCATGTGCACTCCTACAGCACACCATTGTCATGCCTGTCTGCGCATGTACAGCGGCATGCCAACAACACCGTGCAGCTGGCCGTTGAGGGTGTGCGGCCACATGAGTGTAGGCCAAAGGTCCGGACAGGGCAGACACAGGTGTACAGTCCATGGCTGGCTGTGATCGCGCTGCGATTGAGGCTAGGCCTCTGACTTATGCAGCCGCAGGACTGATACACATAACACTTGGCATGCATGTGCCAAGACCCCGAGCGGTCTTGCGCTCCTACATTTCCCCGTACGTGCGGGCCCGCCCTCCGGGTGCATGCTACATTGCAACATCGACTACTGTGGCCCTGGTGGCGACAACACCCCAACACAGAGACACACTTACCGCACTTCCTGCTACAGGCCAGACCAGAGCCCCACCCTGATCCCCCTGCCGAATCAGCACACCCCTGCGCTGACCTGACGTACGCCGGACCAGCACACGCCGCTTGTGCATGCAGGGGGGGACGGGCGACATGTCCAAGGTCTCAGCCACTGCTGAGGTGACATGCTACCGTCCGTTGAAGACAACAAACTGTGATGTTGCAGGGCTCGGGCCCATCATGCTGATGTAATGACCACACGGATACACTTGCTTAGATGGTGGGAATGGCTACGGGCACGTGCGCCCGGCCACTTTTATTAGCAGGCTCACATGTGCAACATTCCGTCCATCATCTTGTGTGTTTCACATGTCGAGTGACACCTGTGTTGGATGTGTGTGGGGTGTGTGCACACCAGCCGTCATGGAGTGCCTGGTGCAGTCAAAAAACGACAACAGTGTACATCGTTAAGGACACAACCATTCAACCATTCAACCATAAAGGCCCCATGACTTGAGCTGCACAGAGTTAGTGGCCCCGGATGCACAGCATCCTGCACGGGCTTACTGCCACGGGCCGCTGACTTGCGGTGCACTGGGGCAGGGTCACAAGAGCAGAGCAGGTTCTCGTAGATGACAAAGGGGGTTGTCACGGAGTGTCTCGGTGGACAGTGGAAGGTGTACCCCCAGGGAATGATGCAGAGGGCAGAACCACACAGAAACAGTCACTATGGTGGAGATGAATGGAACAGACACATGTCGGACACCAAGTCCGGCCCAGCCAGATGATGATGCAGACAACCCCCAGGCCATGGACTCAGACGCCACCAAAGTCCAACCAGAAAGTGCCCATGACTCATTGCGCACAGAGTTAGTGGCACCAGTGCTGATAGGGGATGCCGCCTGCGATGAGGCGTGTCCAATGGTGTGGACTCCTCCATATCTTACCCAAGACACAGTTCTACATGTGTGACCTACTGGCCTGCAGTGTAGGCCTGAGGCAGCGGTCAGCAGGGGCCATTCACCGAGTGTCGCCGGCTTACGTTGGATGGTCCCACCGGCCTGCGTAGTTCAGGTTCAGTGGCACCATGGGACGCGGACTTGTGGTGAACAGGGTTAGTGGCACCAGGTCAGTTGTTGCTAGTGTTCGGTCACCTCAGTGACAAGGATCCGGCTTTCATCCGGACTGAGCCGCATCTTCCTCTTACTCCTCTCCGTGCGTTCACTGGTATGGACTCTGCCATTCATGAATCACGACTAAGTGCTGGATGTGGGACCTACTGGACCGCAGTGTAGGCCGGGGCCAGCGGTCAGCACGGGCCCACAGACACGTGTCGTGTGCTTGCGATGCAGGGTCTGGGACACTGATCGAAGGGAGTTCAGTGATATAGACGCGGCAATTAACATTTGGTCACTGCCATTCAAGACTCAGGACACAGTTCCACATGTGGGACATACTGGAGCGCAGTGTATGCCTGAGCCCTCATCCAAGTGTCGCCGGCTTGCGTTGAACAGGGTTGGTGGCACCACGTGTCGCAGGCTTGCGATGCAGACTTTGGCTTCACTGATCGGAGGGAGTTTAGTGATGTGGACGCTGCCACGGACTTGGGGTCACTGCCATTCATGACTCAGGACACAGTTCCATATGTAGGACCTACTGGACTGCAGTGTAGGCCTAAACCCTCATCCAAGTGTCACCGGCTTGCGCTGAACAGGGTTAGTGGCACCACGTGTCGCCGGCTTGCGTTGAACAGGGTTAGTGGCACCACGTGTCGCTGGCTTGCGTTGAACAGGGTTAGTGGCACCACGTGTCGCCGGCTTGCGTTGAACAGGGTTAGTTGCACCATATGTCGCCGGCTTGCGTTGAACAGGGTTAGTGGCACCACATGTCGCCGAATTGCGTAGAACAGGGTTAGTGGCACCACGTGTCGCCGGCTTGCGTTGAACAGGGTTAGTGGCACCATGTGTCGCCGGCTTGCGTTGAACAGGGTAAGTGTCACCACGTTTCGCAGGCCTGCGATGCAGACTTTGGCTTCACTGATCGGAGGAAGTATAGTGATGTGGACGCTGCCACAGACCTTTGGTCACTGCCATTCAGAACTCACGACTCAGTTCAACATGTGCCAACAACTGGGCCGAAGAGGACGCCGGTGGAGTATGTCAATGAGAAAGGAGTACTGTGGGCCAGCGTCGTGGAGGCCAGCGATGGTCTGCGGAGGCTGCAAAGGTCGCAGGACTGGGGCTTGGAGCTTGCACCGGCACGTGGTGGGCCCTCTTTGACACACGCCGGTGTTGGCAGGTAAGCGGAGCCTCCTTGGTGCGCTGGGGCAGGCATGACGGGTCTGGGGACCAGCGGCCCGGGGTACAGCAGGCGCACAGGGATGCAGGCCCCGCCGCGCTCAGCGCCGGCCTCGTGGCGGGCTGAGAGGCGCCGCCCTGGCAGACGCGTTGGCCATTCCGAATGAGAACCATGCCCAGTGCAACAGGCTTTTTATTCACACCCCTACGCAGGCCTGGCGTACGCAGGGCCAACCCACTCCGCCCGCGCATACAGGGGGGGACGTAACGAGTGACTTTTCCGCGTTCTGCCCCACAGCCTGTGGGGACATGGCAGCGTCCACTGGCCACTACACTCCATGCACCAGCAGTTAATGTCCACATGGCTATTTCCATGGTTTGCACACTGAAGTCTGTCCGGCACCTCCACGCCACACCTGGCATTGGGTAGGTTCTTATTCATTAGTCACTTGCCGCTCTCGCACATGCCTGCTCCAAGCCTCTCCTCACATCCTGCTATTGTGTGGCTGTGGTGCCATGCCGTGGCTGCGTTGTGGACATGGCAGGCCCAGGTTCCCAATGGAGTCGTGTTGTCGTGTCTGGTCGGTTGGCATGTTCTGTGGCATGTTGAATGTAGCTGTGCTGCCTGCCCATTGCCAGTGTCGTGAGTTGCATGACTGTGGGGTGGAGGTGTGTGGTGTGTTCATTTTGGACTTACCAACGAGCACTGCATTTCCATAGGTGCCATCCTGGGAGCGCTGGTTGATGATGGTCTGTCGGGAGATGTAGGAATCATGCACTCTGCCTGGGGAGTTGGCCACGACATTGTTGAGGAGTCCCGGGCGGTCCACTATTGCCTGCACATTCATGGGATGCGTGTGCTTTCTGTTGAGGTAGTTGTGTGCAGTGTCGGCAGGGGGCACGAGGGGTACATGTGTGCAGTTGATTGCCCCGACACATGAGGGAATCCAGCTATGGCGTGGGAGCCTTGCTTGGTCTCCAGCTGCTCCTGCGCAGTGTGGGTGGAGTGGAGGTGCTGGGGTACCAGGCTGATGATGGCATCCAGGACAGGTGTGATGAACTTGGATGGGGCTGGCTGTGAGACTCCTCCGACTCTGGCAGTTGTGGTTTGGAAGGTACCAGAGGCCAACATGTGCAGCACAGCTGGCAGCTTTGTCTGCGGAGGGATGTTCGTTGTGCGCTGTGTTGGTACCGTCAGCAGGTGGGCAATGTGGGTCAGGATGCGGGGGATGGTTGTCCTTTTGGGCCTGTAGTGGGCAATGTCCTCCTCTGGTGTTCGGTCTGTGCGGCTGGTGCGTTTTAGGGTAGGTCTGCTGTCTTTGTGTACGCTGCCTCTGTGGTGGTCCGGGGGGAGGCGGGACGGGTCCTGGGAGTGGTGGCGGTGGGTGTTGTGGCCCTCATGGATCTCCGAGCTGCAAGGTCATTGTCTCCATGGCATCTGTGGGTCTTCAGATGTGGCTCTTGGCTGGGCTCCCATTCATGCAGCAGGTAGTCGTCCTGCTTAACACCAGCAAAAGGCAGGTGTTAAATCCCTGCTGCTACCGCGGCTTATTGCCTGTTTTTGGTTCGCATCGCAGATCTGGCAGTTCGTTGTGAATGTGGTGTAGTGGTGTTTTTGCACGGGAATGCCTACTCTGCATCTCATTAGGGTTAGTTGGTGGTGTCACCCGTGGAGGTAAATTTTGCGGCAGTTATCGCGGGAATACTTGCGTTGCCTGCAGTTTGTACCCGCTTGTGAATGGGGCGTTAAATCTATCTCCACTTTTGATGTGTTAGGGTGGCGATAACTCAGCGATAAGTCCTTGGGAATATGCCCCTAAGAGCCTGGTGTCGAAGAGACAGGAGCAAGCTATTTGGTAAAAGGTCACCTGTTTAGAATCGTTATAGTCGTGTGGATGGGATAATGTATGTAAAACAGGGTATACATGATGGGACTATCCTAAAAGACAAGACACAGTGGCAGACAATACATTATAATCAGTACAGATAATTCCCAACACAATGTTTTTCTGTAAAGAATGGTAAAAATGATCCACCATCTCCAAATAACTTGTCCTCAGGGCTTATGATCTTAAGATGTACTTGAACAAACAAGAATTCTTATTCTATTTATGGAGTAAAAAGTAAACACTTGTAGTAAGTGGTGCATGAAGGAAAAAGGGAGTTGCTGAAGTTGACCTGTGAGCAAGTAATGAAGTCGATGTGAGTGAGTTATTAGCGTGGAGTCAGATGTCTTGAATCTTAAACACACCAAGGACCATCATAGAAGCTCATAGTGAGGGACCTAATATGTCATTGGGTATATAAACAATCATCGATTTGGTATTCCGATATGAACAAAGTTTATAATGAAGTTTGTAGTAAATATTAGTCTCTTGATGTGAATATCCCTGCTTTGTGTTTTACATTTGATTGCAATAATATTTGTATGTTTCTACTGCATTTTGATTGATTTGCAAAAAATTACAAACGTTTTTCCAGCGCTTGGTAGGGTAAGGTTTTTGTTTCAACCAGCTGATATGGTAATTAAAGGAATCCAGTCAGATGGTTATTGAGTGTGTTTGGTATTCATATCGCTACTTTCTTTTGAAAACCTATCCGAATCCCTCTTTGCACTCTCCTTATTTTCTGTTTTCTCTAGGATGTGTAATTTAGGTCTCCATAACTTATGTTTTGCTATGAGTTAGTAAATAGACAGAATCCTGTGCAAGAACATCTAATTAAATTGCCTATGTAATGTGTACCTCTATTAGTTGTATTAATTGGCCCTTTGTTAAAAAGTTATCTATTCTCAAATACGTCTGGCAGGAGACAGAGAAAAACAGATTATTTTCTGCAGTGTTGTGTTTTCTCCATTTAGTCACACACACTGGATGTCTAATCAGGCTGCAAAATAATAGGTGAGCTTTCTGCACTTCATTTTGTCACCTGTGGAGGTATACATTTGTGAATTAACCATGTATTGAGAATCGGACCTAAGAGCAAAGTAAAATCTCTGCCTTCAATGATTTTCATACTTGGGGGTAATAACATCAGTTCCTGCTAATGTATTTTTTAGCACTAGGGCCGTGTAAGAAGATAACACAAAACTTTGACTGTTCTACTTTAATATTTACATAATTGAGTACAGAGGGTATATTGTTGTTTTCTCTTGTACAGCCTCAAATAGGGTGTAGTAAACCCATCCTTGTTGGACCCTTAGAGATTGTTTTACCCTTTTTAATTTATGGGATACAATCTTGAGTTTACTTATTGTCAACTGTTTAGAATGTGTTAGAAATCGGTTATAAAATATTAGAATGATTTTGCTGCCACTGAAAATGAGAACATTTGAGCATAGAAGTTGTAGCCAGAGTTTTCCAATTGTCTCTGACTACAAATGCACCAGGTCCATAAATGCTTTCGACTCCATGATTTCCGTAGGTAGCACAATCAAAAGTACAAAATGGTGCTAATTAAGGCTGAACCCACCCACAAAAAGTAATAGGATCGGGGAAAACAGACAGGGTAGTGGAAAGGGGTGCATGGCAGGGGAAGCAGAGAATGAGCAGAAGGGGTGTGATGTTAGGGTGCATATAGGATGTACCAGGACATTTTGCAGGTGTGCAGTTTGTTCAGGAAATACTTTGGATTGTTATTTGTGCAGCTGGGTTGAACAGCCAGGCTGAATATGTTTTCAATTGAGCACACACTCAGAGCAAGGATGAGGTACACAGTAGAAGTGACACCAGTCGCTCTGTTTGCTTAATCAGCCTTTCATTTTCAAAATTTACTACTGGCATAGTTTATAAAATTGCAGTAAAAAAATTGACCTGGTACTCTTCTGACAATTATCTTAAGCTTAAAATAGAAGTATCTCATATTATTGCATTATAAAACGTGCAGGAGATACATTCTTTGGATATTTTGACACAGCTAATTGTTTCACTGATTATTATAAAAATCTACATACTCCTGAACACTCCCCAAAAGCAGAAGCTTTAAAAGACTCTTTACCAATTTGCAAAAGGTTAATGGAGGTGGAATTGATTCAACTTCTCTGGATAGAGTTGAAATAGATCGACCCCACTCCTAATAAATTATCTAATGAGAGATATATATGGTCTGATGGTTTAACTGTAGAATTCTTCCATCCATTTGCTTAGATCTCAGGTCCCAAACTATTTACTTTAAAATTTTATTTTTTCCCTATGGGGATATCTGAGGGTACTTTAACCCCTTCGCTGCTAGGCCTTTTCCCCCCCTGTGCTAAGCCTTTTTTTTGGCTATTTGGGGTAGTTCGCGCTTAGGCCCCTGTAACGTTTTGACCACATAAGGTATCCACGCCAAATTTGCGTCCTTTTCTTCCAACATCATGGGGATTCTAAAGGTACCCAGGGTTTGTGGATTCCCCTGGAGGGGACCCAGAAATTAGCCAAAATACAGCAAAATGTTGTTTTTTTGGGGGAAAATGGGAAAAAAAGTGCTGCAAATGAAAGCGTCTGGGTTTTTCCCTGCAAATGGTATCAAAAAAGGGTTTCTAGGGCTGAAGTCACCATTTTCCCAGCTTTTAGGGAATGACAGACTTTTGTCAGAAAACCACATTTTTTTGCACAGTTTTGGCATTTTTCTGGGACATAGCCTATTTTTGCTATTTTTTGTGCTTTCAACCTCCTTCCAGTTAATGGTAGAAATGGGTATGAAAGCAATAATGGATCCTGGAAAGCTATACATTTTAGTAAAGTAGACACTATTCTGAATTCAGCAAAGGGTCATTTGTGTAGATCCTTCAAGATTTCTTTATAGAAACTAACAGTTAAATAGAGGAAAAATGGAAAATTAGTTGAAAAAAACAGCCTTTTGTGTTAACATTTTCACCTGTAACTTCTTCTAATTATGACAGATCTTTGAAATCAATATTCCGTTACATCTGCGGGACCTTACTGGTTGTGGGGATATATAGGACTTGTAGGTTCATCAAGAACCCGATGAACCCAGAGCCAAACACTGAGCAGCGACTTGCAATGGTTTTTTATTATGTACCGGGTATATAGCAATTATTCTGGGAAAATGTATACATGGAAAAATCGGTATGAAAGACACCTATGTATTTCTGAAATGGGAACAAAATATAGAGTTTAGAAACAGTAGATATTTGCACATTTCCGAAATTGGGAATACTCATACAAGCATGAGAATTATCGGTCATTTTTCAAAATGACTTCTTTTTTACATATTGTCTTTCATTTGGAAGGCAGAAATGCATTGAAAGTCAATAGGTAATAACAGTTGCTTTATGAATATTAATTACCCTAAGTCTCCCGATAAAAACGGTACCTCACTTGT
The DNA here is from genome assembly GCA_963921515.1 of Calotriton arnoldi. Classification (NCBI taxonomy): domain Eukaryota; kingdom Metazoa; phylum Chordata; class Amphibia; order Caudata; family Salamandridae; genus Calotriton; species Calotriton arnoldi. The sequence goes on from CAWUFW010002731.1 coordinate 1,464,341, forward strand.
TTGGGTAGGCATAGTGCCCATGACACGAAACGGCTCAAAACACAACGTGAACACACCACATTTTCACAATGAATAATTACCCTTTTTTTGCCAAGTGCCTAGCTGTAGTTTTTGTACCCTAGCTCTGTCGGCACCTAGGGAAACCTAGCAAACCTATACATTTTTGAAAACTAGACACCAAGGGGAATCCAGGATGGGGTGACTTGACTGGCTCTCACCAGGTTATGTTACCCAGAATCCCTTGCAAACCTAAAAAATTGTCAAAAAAAACACATTTCCCTCAAATTTCTGTGGTGGAAAGTTCTGGAATCTGCGTGGATCCACAAATTTCCACACACCCCGCGTTCCCCAAAGTCTTCCGAGAAAAATGGTACCTCACTTGTGTGGGTAGGCCTAGTGGCCGCGACAGGAAACGGCGCAAAACGCAACGTGGATACACCACAATTTCACAGTGAAAAATGACCCTTTTTGGCAAAGTACCTAGCTGTAGTTTTTGAACCCTAGCTCTGCCGGCACCTAGGAAACCTAGCAAACCTATACATTTTTGAAAACTAGACACCCAGGGGAATCCAGGATGGGGTGACTTGACTGCCTCTCACCAGGTTATGTTACCCAGAATCCCTTGCAAACCTAAAAATTGTCAAAAAAACACATTTTCCTCACATTTCTGTGGTGGAAAGTTCTGGAATCTGCGTGGATCCACAAATTTCCACCCACCCCACGTTCCCCAAAGTCTTCCGAGAAAAACGGTACCTCACTTGTGTGGGTAGGCCTAGTGCCCGCAACAGGAAACGGCGCAAAACTCAACGTGGACACACCACAATTTCACAGTGAAAAATGACCCTTTTTTGGCAAAGTGCCTAGCTGTAGTTTTTGAACCCTAGCTCTGCCGGCACCTATGGAAACCTAGCAAACCTATACATTTTTGAAAACTAGACATCGAGGGGAATCCAGGATGGGGTGACTTGACTGCCTCTCACCAGGTTCTGTTACCCAGAATACCTTGCAAACCTAAAACATTAACAAAAAAAACACATTTTCCTCACATTTCTGTGGTGGAAAGTTCTGGAATCTGCGTGGATCCACAAATTTCCACGCACACCCTGCATTCCCCAAAGTCTTCCGAGAAAAATGGTACCTCACTTGTGTGGGTAGGCCTAGTGCCCGCGACAGGAAACGGCGCAAAACGCAACGTGGACACACCACAATTTCACAGTGAAAAATGACCCTTTTTTGGCAAAGTGCCTAGCTGTAGTTTTTGAACTCTAGCTCTGCCGACACCTAGGGAAACCTAGAAATCCTATACATTTTTGAAAGCTAGACACCCAGGGGAATCCAGGATGGGGTGACTTGACTGCCTCTCACCAGGTTCTGTTACCCAGAATCCCTTGCAAACCTAAACAATTGTAAAAAAAAACACATTTTCCTCATATTTCTGTGTTGGAAAGTTCTGGATTCTGCGTGGATCCACAAATTTCCACACACCCCGCGTTCCCCAAAGTCTTCCGAGTAAAACGGTACCTCACTTGTGTGGGTAGGCCTAGTGCCCGCAACAGGAAACGGCGCAAAACGCAACGTGGACACACCACAATTTCACAGTGCAAAATGACCCTTTTTTGGCAAAGTGCCTAGCTGTAGTTTTTTAACCCTAGCTCTACCGGCACCTAGGGAAACCTAGCAAACCTATACATTTTTGAAAACTAGACACCCATGGAATTACAGGATGGGGTGACTTGACTGGCTCTCACCAGGTTCTGTTACCCAGAATCCCTTGCAAACCTAAACTATTGTCAAAAAAACCCACATTTTCCTCTCATTTCTGTGGTGGAAAGTTCTGGAATCTGCGTGGATCCACAAATTTCCACCCACCCCGCGTTCCCCAAAGTCTTCCGAGGAAAACTGTACCTCACTTGTGTGGGTAGGCCTAGTGTCCGCGACAGGAAACGGCACAAAACGCAACGTGGACACACCACAATTTCACAGTGAAAAATTACCCTTTTTTGGCAAAGTGCCTAGCTGTAGTTTTTTAACCCTAGCTCTGCCGGCACCTAGGGAAACCTAGCAAACCTATACATTTTTGAAAACTAGACACCCAGGGAAATCCAGGATGGGGTGACTTGACTGGCTCTCACCAGGTTCTGTTACCCAGAATCCCTTGCAAACCTAACAATTGTCAAAAAAAACACATTTTCCTCACATTTTAGTGTTGGAAAGTTCTGGAATCTGTGTGGATCCACAAATTTCCACCCAGCCTGCGTTCCCCAAAGTCTTCCGAGAAAAACGGTACCTCACTTGTGTGGGTAGGCCTAGTGCCTGTGACAGGAAACGGCGCAAAACGCAACGTGGACACACCACAATTTCACAGTGAAAAATGACCCTTTTTTGGCAAAGTGCCTAGCTGTAGTTTTTGAACCCTAGCTCTGCCGGCACCTAGGGAAACCTAGCAAACCTATATATTTTTGAAAACTAGACTCCCAGTGGAATGCAGGATGCGGTGACTTGACTGCCTCTCACCAGGTTCTGTTACCCAGAATCCCTTGCAAACCTAAAAATTGTCCAAAAAAATACATTTTCCTCACATTTCTGTGGTGAAAAGTTCTGAAATCTGCGTGGATCCACAAATTTCCACTCACACCGCGTTCCCCAAAGTCTTCTGAGAAAAATGGTACCTCACTTGCGTGGGTGGGTTAAGGACCAGTGACAGGCAAGGGCCCAAAACCTATTGAGGCGACATCAAAATGACCTATCACAAACCAACCTGGTTTTGCAAGGGGGGTCCCATGAGTTTTTGGCCCTGGGCTCGGCGACCATCTAGGGAAACCTACCAAACCCACACATTTCTGGAAACTAGACACCCGGGGGAGTCCAGCGAGGTATGGCTTGCGTGGGTCCCCTAACGTTTTCCTACCAAGAATCCACTGCAAACCTCAAATTTAGCTGAAAAAATCACTTTCTTCTCAAATTTCTGTGTGGGAAAGTTCTGGAATCTACGTGGATCCACAAATTTCTTCCCACCCAGCATTCCCCCAGGTCTCCCAATAAAAATGATACCTCACTCGCGTGGGTGGGTCAAGTACCCGCGACAGGTAAGGGCTCAAAACCTATTGAGGCGACATCAAAATGACCTATCACAAACAACCTGGTTTTGCAAGGGGGGTCACCTGGGTTTTTGTCCCCGGGCTCGGCGGCCATCTTGGGAAACTACCAAACCCAAACATTTCTGAAAACTAGACACCCGGGGGAGTCCAGCGATGTATGGCTTGCGTGGGTCCCCCAACGTTTTCCTACCCAGAATACCCAGCAAACCTCAAATTTAGCCGAAAAAATCACTTTTTCCATACATTTTTACGTGCGATCACCGTGCCGGCACAAATGTCCTACCACCCAGCGTTCCCCTTGTTCTCCCGAGTAAAATGATACCTCACTTGTGTGGGTGGGCCAAAGGCCTGTGACTAGGAAGAGCCCAAAACATAGGGATTTAGAGTATAGAACCGAGAAATCTAAGCGCTACATTTTTTTAAAAATACGTTTTTAGCCAGTTCTGCTTTGGACACCCACACAAGTGAGGTATCATTTTACTCGGGAGAACAAGGGGAACGTTGGGTGGTAGGACATTTGTGGCAGCACGGTGATTCCACGCAAAAATATGTGAAAAATATGTTTTTTTCAGCTAAATTTGAGGTTTGCAGGGGATTCTGGGTAGGGAAACGTTGGGGGATCCACGCAAGCCATACCTCATTGGACTCCCCAGGGTGTCTAGTTTTCAGAAACATGTGGGTTTGGTAGGTTTCCCTAGATGGTGGCAAGCCTGGGGCCAAAAAACCAGGTGCCCCCCCCCAAAACCAGGTAGTTTTGTTATAGGTAATTTTGAAGTCTCCACAATACGATTTGGGCCATTTCCTGTTTCAGCCACTTTGCCTACCCACACAAGTGAGGTACCATTTTTATCGGGAGACCTGGGGGAACGCTGGGTGGGAGGAAATTTGTGGATCCACGCAGATTCCAGAAGTTTCCCACACAGAAATTTGAGAAAAAAGTGATTTCTTTCAGCTAAATTTGAGGTTTGCAGGGGATTCTGGGTGTGAAAATGTTGGGGGACCCACGCAAGCCATACCTCGCTGGACTCCCCCGGGTGTCTACTTTTCATAAATGTGTGGGTTTGGAAGTTTCCCAAGATGGCCGCCGAGCCCGGGGCCAAAAACTCAGGTGACCCCCTTTGTAAATCCAGGTTGTTTTGTGATAGGTTATTTTGATGTCTCCTCAATACGTTTTGGGTCCTTGCCTGTCGCGGGTACTTGACCCACCCACGCGAGTGAGGTACCATTTTTATCGGGAGACCTGGGGGAACAGTGGGTGGTAGGAAATTTGTGGATCCACGTAGAGTCCAGAACTTTCCCACACAGAAATTTGAGAAAGAAGTGATTTTTTTCAGCTAAATTTGAGGTTTGCAGGGGATTCTGGGTAGGAAAACGTTGGGGGACCCACGCAAGCCATACCTGGCTGGACTCCCCCGAGTGTCTAGTTTTCAGAAATGTGTGGGTTTGGTAGGTTTCCGAAGATGACCGCCGAGCCCGGGGCCAAAAACCCAGGTGACTCCCCTTGCAAAACCAGGTTGTTTTGTGATAGGTCATTTTGATGTCTCCTCAATATGTTTTGGGCCCTTGCCTGTCGCGGGTACTTGACCCACCCACGCGAGTGAGGTACCATTTTTATCGGGAGACCTGGGGAACACTGGGTGGTAGGAAATTTGTGGATCCACGTAGATTCCAGAACTTTCCCACACCGAAATTTGAGAAAAAAGTGATTTTTTTCAGCTAAATTTGAGGTTTGCAGGGGATTCTGGGTAGGAAAACCTTTGGGGTCCCACGCAAGCCATACCTTGCTGGACTCCCCCGAGTGTCTAGTTTTCAGAAATGTGTGGGTTTGGTAGGTTTCCTAAGATGGCCGCCGAGCCCGGGGCCAAAAACCTAGGTGACTCCCCTTGCAAAACCAGGTTGTTTTGTGATAGGTCATTTTGATGTCTCCTCAATACGTTTTGGGCCCTTACCTGTCGCGGGTACTTGAACCACCCATGCAAGTGAGGTTTTTGGCCCTGGGCTCGCCGGCCATCTTAGGAAACCTACCAAACCCACACATTTCTGAAAACTAGACACTCGGGGGAGTCCAGCAAGGTATGGCTTGCGTGGGTCCCCTAACATTTTCCTATCCAGAATCCCCTGCAAACCTCAAATTTAGCTGGAAAAAATCACTTTTTTCTCAAATTTCGGTGTGGGAAAGTTCTGGAATTTACGTGGATCCACAAATTTCCTACCACCCAGTGTTCCCTAAGGTCTCCCGATAAAAATGGTACCTCACTCGCGTGGGTGGGTGAAGTACCCGCGACAGGCAAGGACCCAAAACGTATTGAGGAGACATCAAAATTACCTATCACAAAACAACCTGGATTTGCAAGGGGGGTCACCTGGGTTTTTGGCCCCGGGATCGGCGGCCATCTAGGGAAACCTACCAAACCCACACATTTCTGAAAACTAGACACCCGGGGGAGTCCAGCGAGGTATAGCTTGCGTGGGTCCCCTAACGTTTTCCTACCCAGAATTCCCTGCAAACCTCAAATTTAGCTGAAAAAAATCACTTTTTTCTCAAATATCTGTGTGGGAAAGTTCTGGAATCTACGTGGATCCACAAGTTTACTCCCACCCAGCGTTCACCCAGGTCTCCCGATAAAAATGATACCTCACTTGCGTGGGTGGGTCAAGTACCCGTGACAGGCAAGGGCCCAAAACCTATTGAGGCGACATCAAAATGACCTATCACAAAATAACCTGGTTTTGCCAGGGGGGTCACCTGGGTTTTTGTCCCCGGGCTCGGCGGCCATATTGGGAAACTACCAAACCCAAACATTTCTGAAAACTAGACACCCTGGGGAGTCCAATGAGGTATGGCTTGCGTGGATCCCCCAACGTTTCCCTATCCAGAATCCCCTGCAAACCTCAAATTTAGCTTAAAAAAACATATTTTCCACATATTTTTGCGTGGAATCACCATGCTGGCACAAATGTCCTACCAGCCAGCGTTCCCCTTGTTCTCCCGAGTAAAATGATACCTCACTTGTGTGGGTGTCCAAAGCAGAATTGGCTAAAAACGTATTTTTAAAAAAATGTAGCGCTTAGAATTCTCGGTGCTATACTCTAAATCCCTATGTTTTGGGCTCTTCCTAGTCACAGGCCTTTGGCCCACCCACACAAGTGAGGTATCATTTTACTCTGGAGAACAAGGGGAACGCTGGGTGGTAGGATATTTGTGCCGGCACGGTGATCCAATGCAAGCTCCCCCCTCCCTGGTGTCTAGTGGGTGGATCCCTGCTTGGGGATCGCCCTCCTGGGGCGGTCCCCAAGCAGGGATCCACTGGGGAGGGGTACCGTTGGAAAGGGGTGATTCACCCTTTCCAATGATACCTCTCCCGTCTTTCTACGTGCTCAGGGGGCTGAGATAGCCCCCTGAGCACGTAGAAGTGAAACTGAAATGAGCCTAAAGGCTCATTTTAGTTTCGGTTTCAGTGAAATGAAGTCAGTGCGACGTGCGCGCTGATCTTCATTTCACTGAAACAGGGGGGGGGCGCCTCGGGAGCTGGGGATGCTCTTCCCCAGCTCCCGAGGCTTTGGGGAGATAAAGAAATCCCTCTGCTGTCTGCAGCAGAGGGATTTCGTGCCCCTGTCCTCATGACGGAATGGTTCCGTCATGAGCACAGGAGCACCGATGCTCATGACGGAACCATTCCGTCATGAGCATCGAAAGGGTTAATCTATGATATGCCTCATCACAACAAAGGACAGGGACTACTCCTTTTGTAAGAATTGAGGGCCCTTTTTATTGATAAACATGGATTGCAAAACCACTACTCAGATTTAATCATTGAGAATTGAGGAATTTAACATGACCTGATTAGTCTGTACAAATCTGGTTTTGTCAAGGGTAAGGTGATATCTGACAGTTCTGTTCGATCCCCTTTCGTTAATCTTAGAGGGGGTATCAAACAAGGTTGTCCTCCTTCCTCGCTACTTTTGGTTTTAGTACTCCAATCATTTCTAAGAAAATAAAGATGTGCTCAAGGTTTTTCAAGATTCTCTTTTAGAGAACATGAAATTAAATTTACAGTGTAGGAAATCCACCTTTTCTGAGTGTTCACCCAAGATCTGTTGCCTTTTTTTGGACCCATTTTTTTCCCACTTAGAACTCTGCACGCTTTACCCCTGCTAAACAGTAGAAACCGGGTACTTGCCCATTAAGCATGTCAAAATTGGCGTAATCCTAATTGACTTATTTAATTTGCCTATAGGTCCCTTATATAACGCATAACAAATGTACACAGGACCTGGAAGTTAAATTCAACCTATGGATTGCAGCACCTATTGTGCCATCCACACAGTGGGTAGAGAAAACATGGTTTTGGCCCTACCCTGTGCAGTCTGGCAGCACCAGTTTGAACCCTGCTGCACAGACCTGTCGGAATTAGCCTTTGGACAGGTAGGAAAACATGAGCAATATAAATTATGAAATACGTCACCCTTAAGCATACAAGGATGTGTGAATAATATTTGAGAGTGGAACATGTGTGACATTGGAAATAGCATGTTCCTCCAGTGACTAGGCCCAAAACAACATTGCTACTAGTTACGGTGCAACTGGCACATAGGACATTTCAAAGTATATATCATACATTTAATTCGTAACGTTTGACCTATACCAGCTGCAGACTCCATTCAAAGACTTATTTTGTATTTAATTAAAGTCCAATCTAATTGGGCAGTCATATCTTTATTAAATATATGGGAAAGGGAACTTGCCTGAGGCTGGTGGAGGCAAATTTATATTAGCTATCCAGAACTTGCCCAGCTGCAGTTGACCTGAATGAGGTATGAAAGAGATGTGAAAACTGCTCCCAGAGCAGAGAAAATGGCTTGGGTGTATGTAGGTGTTTTCTCCACCCTGCAGGAAGGCCAGTTAGGATAGACCTTTGAACTTAATTTCAAAGGGGCCTGTCCTGTTACAAGCAAATGTTAGGTGATGCCCCAAAAGGCCCAGCCTTTGTCCTTATAGTAAGGCTGCCATCTAACCCAGTAGGAGGAAAGCAACACCCAGAACAGAACTGGTTTTGAGTGACCACAGAGAATAGGACTGCTCATTACCCTGGCCACACCTCTGCGTAGGTGATAATGGTTTTTCCATCAATGAGTTTGAGAATAAGGTGCACAGTGGCACTGTGGGACTATTTACAGTAGGTGTAGGAAGCTGGCTCTGTATATACTATACTAAAGTAAGGTACAGTGTGCACAGAGTCCAGGGAGTCCCCAGAGGTATAGCAGAGGCTAAATCAGGTAAGTACTAACAGCTCTCTTTGTGGTACTGTGGGTGAGCAGTTAGGCTTATCCAGAGGGTGTGTTAAGCATTTATTGTATTCACTTAATCAAGACTGATGGCACACACTCAGAGACATAATCCATACTAATTAGGTAAGTATAGAAAATGTATACTTATGTTTTATTTTAGAACTAAGCAGGACTTGGCACAGGTAAGTAAAATATACTCTCAAATGCAAGACTTTTCAAGAAAATGCAGTTGTGGTTGAGTTTGCATTAGTTACAGGTTTATATGTGTTTTTAGAAACAGTCTACAGTACATAGAAACTACTTTTCCTTACTCTTGGATTACGTTTTAGTTACTTTGAGTACTCGAGGTGGCATGCCATGACGCCATACACTAGGATTGGGGACCTACAGGTAAGTATAACAATTCTTAAGTTAAAGCAGAGTCACCTCCTTTTCATACAACATCGGTTCAACACTTAAAACATTTTTAGGCCCAAAATCTTATAACATGGGTTCTCATGGGAAAAAAGTTAGCGGTTTCTGAGGTAAGTACATGACTTACGAGAGGGAGTTGTGAGGGTTAGGACCAAGGTTCCCCAAGGTCTGGATGGGCACTTGAGATGTACCACCAGCGGCATTGGGGCGGCCGGGTACAGAGTCCCAGTGTTAGCCAATGGAGCTAAGAGGGCTCTCGGTTAGGGACTGCTTACGAGCAGGCCACTCGGGTGTGGGAGCAAAGCTCTTGGGGTTAAGGTCAGCACTGCAGGGGCCAACAAAGGGCACAGGAGCTCTACCACCAGCGGCACAGGGGCAGACGGGTGTAGGGTGCCAAGGAGGCATCGTGGAACCTGTGATTCTCAATGGAGACCTTCGGCTCAGCAAAGTTGCTGCAGACTCGGGCAAGGAGACTTCCTGAAGGTGACTTGGGGGGATGCCTGAACACTGTTGGTTGGGCCAACCATGGCTATGGGGCATCGGGTGCAGGGGTGTCTTCTGGTGTCGGGTTTTCTTACCAGTTCCGGTTGCGGTCGGGGGACCCTTCAGGTTGAGGCTGTAGGCATCATCTCGAAGCTTGAGGGAGGTCAGGGATCACCAGATCCCTGGTCAGGATTACTGGGGAGACCTCCTTGAGGTGTTTGGCCACTCAAACTCGGGCCAGGGGCGTCGGGTGCAGAGTGGTGCAGAATCACAGAGTCGACGGAATCCGGATTCCGTGGGTGAGTCTTTGCTTGAGTAAATCCGGTGCTCACTGGAGACTGAGTCTGTAAGATGGTTGCAGGGCAGCTTCTACGGGCTCTGGTGGTTGCCACTGGGGTTCTTGCTGTAGGCAGGGTGTCAACGGGACAGGCCAGTGGGGCTGGGGCCAAAGCAGTTGGTGTCCTCCTCTTCTTCCTGGTTCAGCACAGCTCTTCAGTCCTTCTTCTTTCTTCCTCGAATCTGAGGAGGCAAGGTTCAGGGTTGCCTCTAAATACTAAATTTAGGGGCATTAAAGGGGTGTGCAGGTTAGGACCAATAGGTCCCTTCCTTGGGGTGGGTACACCCCCTATTATGCTACCCTCCAGTGGGAGGTGGCATGTACCTCTCCCTAATTGGCTGAGTCCCCCATCTTCAAGATGGAGGGGACTGATATGTGTGCTTCACCTCGCCTCCACCACCTAAGGGGTGAGGTTGGTAAATGTGGGCACACCTCTCTTCCTAGCTTGGTTTTCCCGCCGATTATTCCACCCTAATGGGGGCCAGAACCGGTGGGAGCTAGGTGCTGGGGGCAGCAAAAGGCAGGGACAGCTTCCAAAGGCGGCAGACCTTTGAGGCTTCCCCTTTCGTGGACGCAGCCCCTTCTGAGGGAGGAGGCATGACACCTCTGCCCAGTATGGGCTTTGTTTCTGGACCCAGAGGTCGGTGGCTCCCTACTCGGGGGTCCAGAAACCTCTCTGGTGGTGGCAAACGGCAGGCAGTGGTTCAGGAGCCACACCAGAGCTGGTAGATTTTCAGGGGGCATCTCTAAGATGCCCTCTAAGTGCATTAGGCATTAAATCCAACACCAACACCAGTGTAGGTTTAAAGTGCTGAGAAGTTTGCTACCAAACTTCCCAGTTTTTAGTAAAGCCATTATGGAGCTGTGGAGTTCATACTGACCAACTACCAGACCATATACTCTTTATGTCTCTACTACAATTGCAATGTCTAAGAATGGGCTTAGACACTGTAGGGGTACAGGGCTCATGCCACTGTACCCTCACCTTAGGGCTAGTGCACCCTGCTAGAGGGGTGACTTAACTAGGCCCTAGGCGGTGGGTTGCAGGCATGGCACACAGGGATGTGTGCCATGTTGACTTTTCACTTTTCTCTGCACCAAAACAGGCAGCCTGCAATGGCAGTGAGTGGGTGTTATGGTACAGGGCCTCCAAGGGTGGCACAATAGGTGCTGCAGCCCTTAGAGGCCTTCCCTGGTCACAGTGCCCTTGGTACCCTGGCACCTTTTACAAGGGGCTTACCTGTGGCTAGAGATGTGCCAATTGTGGGTACAAAGGTACAGTCCTGGGAAGAACCCAGGCCCTGTGAACCTAATTGGCAGGGATCCAGGGCACATCAAGTCAGGTTGCATCAGGTGTCAGACAAAAAGTGGGGGTAACCATGCACAAAGAGGCCCATACCTACAGTAGGTCGAACAAGAACTACTGTAAAAGTAATTAGGGTTGCCCCTGGGAACTATTACCCCATTAGTTAGGGAAGAGTTAGAATTTAGAAGACACCCCTAGCCTCTGGCTGTTGCCAAGCATAAATGTGACAACAAAAAGGCACCATACTCAAAAGTCTTTCTGGACCTAGAGAAGATCAGAATAGGACTGTGCCTAGTGGACCTACTGTTTACAGGAACACAACAAGGTGTAAGAGCCTTTTGCCTAAAGTACCCAGTTGGCCGGTGGCAACTGGAACTCAACTGGACTTTGACTCTAAATAACACACTGAGAGTTTCTAAGTGCTTTCACCTGAGGTCTTGGGACCTTAGAACTGTAGTCCTGTGGTTGTTTGGGCACCAAAATAAAGTTTAGAAACTTTGAAAACTATCTTCGAAAGAGCTCCAAAGCTCCAGCAGGACCCACAGGAAAACGTTTCCAACCGGCACTTCTACGTCATCAGATGAAATTTCAGCCTCACCCTCTAAAGGCTCCTAGCACCTCTGAAAAAATGACTAAGTCTCATTCTTTGTAGGGACCTAAAACCTTTTCAGTGGGAAATCTCCAAAGCTCTGGAGCTCCAGCGGGACCAACCTGCTTCAAGTATAACTATGACTCCGAAAACATGATACAATTGGCTAATTCCAAATTGGCATATTTAACTTTCTAGTAAGGTCATAGGAAAATACATCAATGGATTAGAAAATTAAATGCCACTTGTGGACTGCAGAACCTTATTGTGCCATTCACTAGACTGAGAAGGAAAGCATGGCTTCAGGCCTGCATGTGTGATATGATTGGTGTAGATATTAAGAAGGCAGAACTATCAAAATTAACCTTTTGGCACATGAGACACACTACTTTTAAATATTAAGTAAGTCACCCCTAAGGAGGACTTTTAGCCCACATGGAAGGGTGCCTGGTATTTAAAAGTGGAACATGTAAGAATGTAATGTTTTCATGTTCCTACAGTGCTTAGCCCCTATCAGCTATTTTCACTATTATGGACGTAGCTCGTTCTATGAAAAAATATAAAGTATAGTTAATATGCTAATTCAGTATCTGTGGTTTGAAATTACCTACAGAGATGGTTCAACCACTTATTATAATATTTATTAAAATCCAATTCAATGATTATTGGAAATAACCGTGTTTTGTGTAGTATCACCCCAGACTTTTGTCTTGGCTGTTTTTGCTGGCTGTAGAACTGTATGCACTTTACTGGGGGGGCTGCCCAAAACGAGCACGCTAATGCCCCCACCCCCTGTCACCATTACAGCCTTTCTGCCCCCCCGGTGGGGCAAAAAGCCCACTAAACGCCAGGGATTTTTTTCGGCGCGGGTACTTGGGCCTCCCACCCGAGTGAGGCACCATTTTTATCGGGAGACCTGGGGTAACGCTGGTTGGTAGGAAATTTGTGTCATCCCGATGATGCCACAACTTTCCCACACAAAAATGTGTGAAAAAGTGATTTTTTCAGCAAAATTTCAGGTTTGCAGGGGATTCTGGGTAAGAAAACGTTGGTGGATCCACGCAAGCCATACCTCCCTGGAATCCCCCGGGTGTCTAATTTTCAGAAATGTGTGGGTTTGCTAGGTTTCCCTAGGTGGCCGCCGAGCCCCGGGCCAAAAAGTCATGGGACCCCCCTTGCAAAAACAGGTCGTTTTGTGATAGGCATTTTTGATGTCGCCTCAATACGTTTTGGGCCCTTGCCTGTTGCGCATACTTGGGCCTCCCACCCGAGTGAGGCACCATTTTTTTCGGGAGACCTGGGGGAACGCTGGGTGATAGGAAATTTGTGTCAGCCTGGTGATGCCACAACTTTCCCACACAAAAATGTGTGAAAAAAGTGATTTTTTCAGCAAAATTTCAGGTTTGCAGGGGATTCTGGGTAAGAAAACGTTGGTGGATCCACGCAAGCCATACCTCCCTGGAATCCCCCGGGTGTCTACTTTTCAGAAATGTGTGGGTTTGCTAGGTTTCCCTAGGTGGCCGCCGAGCCCCGGGCCAAAAAGTCATGGGACCCCCCTTGCAAAACCAGGTCGTCTTCTGATAGGCAATTTTGATGTCGCCTCAATACGTTTTGGGCCCTTGCCTGTCACGCGTACTTGGGCCTCCCACCCGAGTAAGGCACCATTTTTATCGGGAGACCTGGGGGAACGCTGGGTGGTAGGAAATTTGTGTCAGCCCGGTGATGCCACAACTTTCCCACACAAAAATGTGTGAAAAAAGTGATTTTTTTCAGCAAAATTTCAGGTTTGCAAGGGATTCTGGGTAAGAAAACGTTGGTGGATCCACGCAAGCCATACCTCCCTGGAATTCCCAGGTGTCTACTTTTCAGAAATGTGTGGGTTTGCTAGGTTTCCCTAGGTGGCCGCCGAGCCCCGGGCCAAAAGGTCATGGGACCCCCCTTGCAAAACCAGGTCGTTTTGTGATAGGCATTTTTGATGTCGCCTCAATACGTTTTGGGCCCTTGCCTGTCGCGGGTACTTGGGCCTCCCACCCGAGTGAGGCACCATTTTTATCGGGAGACCTGGGGCAATGCTGGGTGGTAGGAAATTTGTGTCAGCTTGGTGATGCCACAACTTTCCCACACGATAATGTGTGAAAAAAGTGATTTTTTCAGCAAAAATTCAGGTTTCTGGGGGATTCTGGGTAAGAAAACATTGGGGGATCCACGCAAGCCATACCTCCCTGGAATCTCCCATGTGTCTACTTTTCAGAAATGTGTCTGTTTGGTAGGTTTCCCTAGGTGCCGGCAGAGCTAGGGTTCAAAAACTACAGCTAGGCACTTTGCCAAAAAAGGGTCATTTTTCACAGTGAAATTGGGGTGTGTCCACGTTGCGTTTTGCGTCATTTCCTGTCGCGGGCACTAGGCCTACCCACACAAGTGAGGTGCCATTTTTCTCAGAAGACTTTGGGGAACGCGGGGTGGGTGGAATTTTGTGGATCCATGCAGATTCCAGAACTTTCCACCACAGAAAAGCGAGGAAAATGTGTTTCTTTTACACTTTTTTAGGTTTGCAAGGGATTCTGGATAACAGAACCTGGTGAGAGCCAGTCAAGTCACCCCATCCTGGATTCCCCTGGGTGTCTAGTTTTCAAAAATGTATAGGTTTGCTAGGTTTCCCTAGGTGCCGGCAGAGCTAGGATTCAAAAACTACAGCTAAGCACTTTGCAAAAAAAGGGTCATTTTTCACTGTGAAAATGTGGTGTGTCCATGTTGTGTTTTGCGCTGTTTCCTGTCGTGGGCACTAAGCCTACCCACACAAGTGAGGTACCATTGTTCTCGGAAGACTTTGGGGAATGCAGGGTGGGTGGAATTTTGTGGATCCACGCAGATTCCAGAACTTTCCACCACAGAAAAGTGAGGAAAATGTGTTTTTTTTGACAATTGTTTAGGTTTGCAAGGGATTCTGGGTAACAGAACCTAGTGAGAGCCAGTCAAGTCACCCCATCCTGGATTCCCCTGGGTGTCTATATTTCAAAAATGTATAGGTTTGCTAGGTTTCCCTAGGTGCCGGCAGAGCTAGGGTTCAAAAAATACAGCTAGGCACTTTGCAAAAAAAGGGTCATTTTTCACTGTGAAAATGTGGTGTGTCCACGTTGCGTTTTTCGCTGGTTCCTGTTGCGGGCACTAGGCCTACCCACACAAGTGAGGTACCATTTTTCTCGGAAGACTTTGCGGAACGCGGGGTGGGTGGAAGTTTGTGGATCCACGCAGAATCCAGAACTTTTCACCACAGAAAAGTGAGGAAAATGTGTTTTTTTGGACAATTTTTTAGGTTTGCAAGGGATTCTGGGTAACAGAACCTGGTGAGAGCCAGTCAAGTCACCCCATCCTGTATTCCCCTGGGTGTCTACTTTTCAAAAATGTATAAGTTTGCTAGGATTCCCTAGGTGCCGGCAGAGCTAGGGTTCAAAAACTACAGCTAGGCACTTTGCAAAAAAGGGGTAATTTTTCACTGTGAAAATGTGGTGTGTCCACGTTGCGTTTTGGGCCGTTTCCTGTCGCGGGCACTAGGCCTACCCACACAAGTGAGGTACCGTTTTTCTCGAAAGACTTTGGGGAACGCGGGGTGGGTAGAATTTTGTGGATCAATGCAGATTCCAGAACTTTCCACCACAGAAAAGTGAGGAAAATGTGGTTTTTTTTACAATATTTTAGGTTTGCAAGGGATTCTGGGTAACAGAACCAGGTGAGAGCCAGTCAAGTCACCCCATCCTGGATTCCCTGGGTGTCTAGTTTTCAAAAATGTATAGGTTTGCTAGGTTTCCCTAGGTGCCGGCAGAGCTAGGGTTCAAAAACTACAGCTAGGCACTTTGCAAAAAAAGGATCATTTTTCACTGTGAAAATGTGGTGTGTCCACGTTGCGTTTTGGGCCGTTTCCTGTCGCAGGCACTAGGCCTACCCACACAAGTGAGGTACCATTTTTATCGGGAGACTTAGGGTAACACACAATTGTAGAGCAACTGTTATTATCTATTGACTTTTGATGCATTTCTGCCTTCCAAATGAAAGACAATGTGTAAAAAAGAAGTCATTTTGAAAAATGTCCTATAATTCTCATGCTAGAATGGGTACTCCCAATTTCGGAAATGTGCAAACATCTACTATTTCTAAACTCTATATTTTGTTCCCATTTCAGAAATACATAGGTGTCTTTCATACCGATTTTTCCATGTATAAATTTTCCCAGAATAATTGCTATATACCCGGTACATAATAAAAAACCATTGCAAGACGCTGCTCAGTTATTGGCTCTGGGTTCGTCGGGTTCTTAGTGAACCTACAAGTCCTATATATCGCCACAACCAGAAAGATCCAGCGGATGTAACGGTATATTGTTTTCAAAGATCTGTCATAATTAGAAGAAGTTACAGGTGAAAACGTTGACACAAATGGCTGATTTTTCAACTAATTTTCAATTTTTCCTATATTTAACTGTTTGTTTCTATAAAGAAAACTTGAAGGATCTACACAAATGACCCCTTGCTGAATTCATAATTTTGTCTACTTTTCAGAAATGTATGGCTTTCCAGGATCCATTATTGCTTTCATACCCATTTCTACCATTAACTGGAAGGAGGTTGCAAGCACAAAAAATAGCAAAAATAGACTATGTCTCAGAAAAATGCCAAAACTGTGTAAAAAATTTAGTTTTCTGACAAAAGTCTGCTTGTCCCTGAAAGCTGGGAAGATGGCGATTTCAGCACCACAACCCCTTTTTTGATGCCATTTGCAGGGGAAAAACGAGACGCTTTCATCTGTAGCCCTTTTTTCGCATTTTTCCCCCAAAAAACAACATTTTGCTGTATTTTGGCTAATTTCTGGGTCCCCTCCAGGGGAATCCACAAACCCTGGGTACCTTTAGAATCCCCATGATGTTGGAAAAAAAGGACGCAAATTTGGCGTGGATACGTTATGTGGTCAAAAAGTTACAGGCTTAGCACAGGAGGGGAAAAGGCCTAGCAGCGAAGGGGTTAAATAGCCTGATGGTGCAGTTTTAAAACTGCGAATTTAACCTCTTAAAATAACCCCTTTTCACAGGCCAAACCTGCCTTTTAAATATTATTAAGTCACCCCTAAGTAGGCCTCACTGCCCAGAAGGCAAGGTGCATGATATTTTAAAATGGGACATTTAAATGTTTTATGTTAACCATCTGCTTACAGAGTAGCCATGCTCATTGTAGAGGGTTGTCTGTTTTATAAGAATGCACTGGGATGCAATATTACATTTAATTTTATCACTGGCTAGGAAACAGCTACAAATGTAATTCTCTGACTTTCGGAAATATTTATTACAAGGCCAATTCACTGGTAATGTTGGAATGTTAAAAATATTTTTGAGAAGATACTTTTAGAAGCTTACCTTTTACCTGCCTAAAGCCTTTGGATGCCCATTTGTATGAGTCATCTGTCACCTAGCAGCTAAATAGCTCCCGTGATGAGGTGTAAAGTGGCTCCTAGAACTGCCAAAGGCCTTAGGCCTTCCTCTGAATGACCATCTTGACTGTGTCCAAGAACTTAATTAACATTAAAGAGACCTACCCTGTCACAGGCAAATGTTAGCTGGAACCTGGGCAGGGCCCTCTTTTGCCCCCTCAACAAGGCAGGCACCAATCCCAGTGGGAGAGTGGCTATCCACCGAACTGGTTTACACTAGCTACAGCAGTAGGGTTGCTCCTTTCTCTGTCCAGACCATTGGGGTGGGCACACAGGTTCTGGACAAGGGGAAAAGGGTTTCGGCATCTTGGACTTAGGTAGAGAAGTGCACTGTGAGGTTGTTTCCAGTACCGCATACAGGAGGTGTTACAAAGGTGGGTACAGATTCCCCAGGGAACTTTACCCTATGTGTAAGGGAGGTCTTTTCTTCAACCGTTTAAGGGTCCAGTTCCAATCGGACCTGCCCTGGACCCTGCTACTGGACTATGATGGAGTGAGTCTTGGCTCCCAAGTGCTGTCTTCACAGTACTGGATTCTTGGCTGGTATCAAAGTGAACTTCTAACTTTGTCTGAAACCTGAGACTTATCAGCAGTTTGGCTCCAAAGACCATGTGAGAATCGGGGCCAATCTGCCAAGATGATCGGATGAAGGAATTTTGCCGCTGAGCCAATGATTTGTGCTGCTCCAGCTTGTAGCTTTTCTGCAACAGCAAATCCGATACACCAAGACTTCATGGAGAAGGTATCTGGCCTTATGGACTCCTTTTTGGCTATAGCTTTCAGCTTTTTTCCACTGGATAAATCCAAGCTCCAAACAAGTGTCTAAGTCCAAAGGTAGAAACCTATCACTGGGTGAAGGCATAACAATTATCAGGCCAGATAGGGACCTTCTTTGGGCATGAAATTCAATTTGTCTGCTCAGAGATTTCCTGTTAGAAGTCAATGACTTTACAGAACCTTATCAAGTGACTATTAGTTGATGCAGAGCCCTCTTCAGCGATAGCTTGCTGTCTTGTTCTGCTAAGGATTTTTGACTAAGGGCCTGATTCAGATCTTTGCAGAGGGGTTACTGCACCACAATGGTGACGGATATCCCGTCCGCCGAAATATAAATCCCATAGGATATAATGGAATTTATATTTTGTGGGATGGGATAGCCGTCTCTGTTGTGATGGAGTAACCCATCCGCCAAGATCTAAATCAGGCCCTGAGACTGAAAGTGAAACTTCTGACTGGGTTGAACCTGGCCTTAGTTTGTTCCTAGGTACAGGTAAAGTGCATCCAGATGACTGCTGATGGCACTTGGATTTTGGTGCTATTGTCTCATGTAAACTTTACAAATTCATATCTGTGGCTTTCCTTATTGGTTATTTGTGTTTTTTAGTGTCACTATTTATTAAAATTATTCTAAATTGTTTTGGATTGTTCTTGTGTTGTGTTTGGGTTTATTACTATTTTGGTACTGCACACATTCTTTATGCCTCTAAGTTAAGCCTGTCTTCTTTGTATCACAGCTAACAGGGAGTTGAGCTCAAGTTAATTTAGTGCCTTTAAGGGTTTATCCTGACATGGATTGCAAGTATTATTTGAGATGGTGACCCACCCTGTCAACTAATACTCCCAATTTCCTACAATGGTGAAGTCGGATTTTTGATACATATACCGGAAAACTACATTTAAAAAGTTCTACTTTCCCTGGCTGACACCACTGTAGGGTATTTATCATTAGCCCGTCCATGCACAAATTGAATGAAATTCCCAATTACTGTTTGCGAAAAACCATAATCAGCCTCAAATTGTGTACCCACTAATTTTTGTAGCCCATGTTTTTGCAAGGTAATTTCCAATTTCACAGGGCCTTGGAAGTGAGCATGTCTGTGATTTACTGTCATTGTCCATGGTTTCAGTTTACTGTTATTTGTTTTTGTGTTTCACTGTCAATTTTCACTTTATAGTTGTTTTTATATTGATTGATGCTTCATTTATTATGAATATGTAAAAAAACTGGGAGGGTTACTTTTGCAATCCCTGTGGAGGAATTCATTCAGGAGGGGCCACGTTGGAAAGAGGTGAATCTCCCCTTTTCAACTATTCCCTTCCTGTCTTCATATCTTCCCGGGAAGTGGCATTACACCACAAGATACAAAATGCACAATAGAAATTATGCATGTCACACATCTCTGGCATCTAATGGGCTTTTCACTTTCTTGAGGTGTTAATCGGAGTTGTGTTATAATATGGGGAGGTTTTATAGCAGGTTTGATTTTTGTGAACAGAATGAGAAATATGCGAAGAACTGCAATTGACTGAGAAAAATGTATTTGGCATCACACTTTCCTAAATATCTCTCTGTAATACCTAGCAGAGGCTATACATATATGGTTATGAATTTAGAAAAAATCATACAAAAGTGATGGATGGGATGCTTGAATTAATGGGTTTAACGAATAGATATACCTCCTGGAACCAAGAAAGCCCCTAGTAACAAAAAGAGAGAGAAAAGGGAAAGAAACAACCAATGATAAAGGAGGGGGTGATCTAAAGTGAAGGAGAACACCTGACAGGGTCTACACCTTGCTGATTTAGTAATAGCCCTTAGTTGAAGGGTAGGAAGAGAGGAAGACCCTTTTGTTATTATAGCCCTCACTGAGCTTCATCATCGAGCTCACCCTGACTCCTAGAGGTCAGGGTGGGCTCAACCGTGTTTCAGGGAGCACTTATGGATATATTTAGTATGGGGGCGTAACGTTAAGATAAAATTCCTCTCCCGCTCCTAAAGTATTCTTTATTAATTGGAGTGGGAGGGAAGGTTAAAACTGACTATGGTAGGGTGGGAGGATATGATGGTCCTATGACCCTAACTGAACACCAACATGTTTCAGCCCTAAATGCTGGCCTATTTAATGGTCCCAGGCTTTCGCCAGGGTGGGATGCGAAGACTTCCTCCAAAGATGTGAAAGCGAAGTGGTCATGCAATTAACATGTATCACACTAGTACATATATTATTATTCAAGGGACAAGTCTAGTACCTGCCACTGTTCTTATCGAGGAATTGCCCCGGATATGACAGTGCGTCAGCTCCCAATGGGGGGCTTGGAGGGGGAGGCCTTGTAGTCACACTTGCTTCAAAGGTCTATCCCCGTAGGAGACCTACTGTACTTTGCTCCCCTGCTAAAATTAATACCAGCCCCTGGTAATTATTCGGCTGCATCCCAGTCCATCATTTTTCTGCCCACAATGACACCTCAGTTTAGAACCAGCCACATGCAGATCATCCTTGATCCTGCTCCAATAGGAGCAGTCCAGACTGAACTGCCAGGCTCAGTCCTTTCTGAACGGGAACACAAGCAACTCAGGACCAGTTTCAAACTAGTTGGAGCTCATCAGTTCGGTGCAGCTTTATTCCATTAGCAAAGTGAGCATGGGACAGATATAGGGTCATACACGTCGCACTTAGGGGGTCAAAATAAAGTGTATAAAAAAGTGATGGGTTGGATGCTTGAAATAATGTCAGCCAACAATCTCAATCTTCAGCGGTATCCTAATCCATGCTTCTTTGCTCACAATGCCACCTCAGATGGGTTATGCAAATCATTCTTGATCTGCTCAAATAGGAGCAATTCAGCCAAACGAACAGGCAAGGACCTCCCTGTATCATGATTTGCTCCCTGTGCTCTTGTTCCCAACACTAAGGGGCGTACCTGTGGGACTTTCCAGTGTTCTTATTAGCTTATGGATTCTCCACTGTATACATATACTTATTTCCTGGCTCTTGGAAACTATTCAGTAATTTCCATCCACTCTCGATCCATGCTGGGTTATGTGGAAGTCAGTCTGCTTTTGCTAAAAATTCTATTACCTAAAAATCCTTGCTCACTGCTATGGTCATTGTAGCCGTGTTTCTATTTGACTGACCATTTAAATCCAGGGCTTTTGCTTTCCTTATTTCCAGAGTTCCTGATCTATAGTTAATTCTTGCTTCCTGAGCCATAGCTAATTCCTTCTTCTTTGACCTAGCACTGCTTTAACTTGATTCCTGAGCTTTAGCCTATCCTTGTTCCTTGATTCCTGATTCCTGAGCTTTAGCTATTTCCTTGTTATTTGAACTAGTGCTCCCTGCAGTGCTACCTTGCTCTCTTGATTTCTGAGTCAGCACTATTTTAGAGCACCCTGCAACTCTCTCTCCTTCTATATTTACCCTTGCCCTGGGTCTGCTTTCTTTTCTTTTCCCTTTGTTTAAGTTTCTAGTTTGCTACCTTCCTTTTCCCGCTGTCTTAGCTTCTAGCTTTCTTGTGTGGTTTGTTACTTGCTTTCTGCAAAGTGTGATCTTTATTTTCTCTCTTTCCTGTTAAGCACTCCTCCTTGCTTGCACCTTGCCTATTGTGACTGTGTATTTAGCTCTACACCCTTGCTATTACCACCTTACATGTTCCTGTTTGATCACAGGATCTGTGGGCACAGCTGACAACCTAGTTGGTGTATCTTGTCCACTGTGAATATTGTCTTTGAGGTACTTTTATAACATTCACTATAGGTATCAGCTCACACAGACTCTGCCTTTGCATGTATATCCTATACGTGGGTATGTGCAGCCAGTATCTGTAACAGCAATTGTGGGTGAGTAACTTACTGCGCTTCAGTCTTGCCGTGTGGAGCTCCTGAGTGCTGTACCCCACATTCACTTTATTGTTAATGCTGTTATACATATATGTCTTGCACATCCACCCTGGGTGTTAGCTAGTCTGAATGCCAAACGGCCTCTTGCGCCTTTTAATTTCTGAGACTTAACTCTATTGTTCCATTGTGCATAGCTTCCCCTTTGGATTTCCTGACACCTCTGACTCTCTGTGTGATTTTGGGTTGCTCTGTATCCAATATTATGCTTACTTTGTCTACCCTGCCACCAGTCCTAGCCAGAGTTTCTGACACCGTGAACCATAACACATGCAACCCAAGACCGGTTTCACCCTGATTGGGGCTTGTTAGTTGGGTGTAGCTTGGTTGCAGTGGCACACTGAGCATGGGACCCACTTTGGGGCATACCCTTGACACTTAGAGTGTTACAACAAACACACTAAAGGTGATTGATGGGAGGAATGCTTGCAATACGTCTAACCACTGGCAATCGCTTGGGGTAGCAACTAGGTCAAAACTTGATGATGATGTATGTTTACCTCACATTAATTAACTCTAAACATTGTAACTATGCAAATTACTTTGCAAATTGACTGAATGAATGAAAAGCTGTATTTAACTCCTAATCTATAAGAACTGATAGCAGGAAATGAAATATAATAAATGGGAGGTTCGATATTTTAAAGCAATACCTATTCCTTTGTGTGAAGCATGACTAGGCAAAATAAAATAAAAATAAGGGGCCTGATTCACAGAACTAACTTACGTCAAAAACGTAAAGTTAGTACCTTTTGGTATTCACAGAATACACTTACTCATTTTGGTATTCACAGAATACACTTACTCATTTTGGTATTCACAGAATACACTTACTCATACTAACTTTATGTCCGCACTCGGGCCGGAGATTCCGGCCCGGTGGTGGAGATTCCGGCCGTTTGTGGAGATTCCGGCCCGGAGGTGGAGATTTCGGCCCGGAGGTGGAGATTCCGGCCGTTTGTGGAGATTCCGGCCGGTTGTGGAGATTCCGCCACAAGGCCCTGAATCAACCTCCACAGGCGGTCAATGCCTCACAGTGCACAGCTTTCAGCTCTACATGGTGTGGAATTGGCAGCAGGGCCTGGCTTGTGGCCAGGTCCTGACCCAACCCCTGCGAGTTGGCAACACCGCCACAAGCAGCAAGCCAGCCACATACCCCAAACCATCTTTTCTTGGGGTTACAGAGGGAGTATATATTTATATATACACACAAACGCATACACAGATACGCACACTTAAAAATTAGCTTCTCATTAGTGGAGACCATTTAAACATGTATAGCTAGTTGTCAGAAAGTTAAAAGTGTAAGGAAGTATATTACTATTTGGGGTGGTCACATCAAGGACTAATGTGAACCCCAAAGTCACTAAATTAACTGAGCTCAACCTCCTTGGAGCTATGGCACAAACAAGACAGGCTTACATTAGGGCAATGTTTAAAATATTTGCACTGTGCCAAAACAGTAATAAAGTCATAGCACAAAGCAATAAACATCCCAAACTGAATTAGAAAAACAGAGTAAAGTGTATTAAGCAAAATTACATAAAAAAACAGAAATCTAATAAGGGGAACCAGATATATGAATGTTTAAAGTTTTAAGCAACCACAGTGGCAAAAAGCCATCGGGGCATGCCTAAAACTGAATTTGAGTGAGGTACATCAAATTTGGACACATTTTCCCTGAGGCCCCTTCAGAGGGCTCTGGATGTCTTGGAAACCCAACTATTTTTCACAACTTTTCAGGTTTTCTAGAGCAACTCTACTGGGTTACTTCTAAGGCTCCTAGGACCTCAGGGACAACACTTAGTCCAGCAGTTGCCACCAGCAAGGACCTTACTGATCAACTGGTCACCTCTGGAAAAATGTCACATTTGGTTGGCTGTGTCCTTGTAGCAACACAGGAGGTCAGTCAACTGACCCTTGAGATTCACTTCTTTGTCCTGGATGCAAGAGAGAGCAGATCCAGTTCTTTAGGTCTCCTCTCAGGTCACAAACAGCAGTTCCAATCTTCTTTTGATATTCTTTCATTCATTTATAGTCGGCATTAGCCAGCGAGGGAGGTGGCTTTTGGAAAGTTACCGGGCACAACGCTATTCACTTTTTAATTAGTTCCTGTTTTACCTGCTGCAAACGATCTCACAGTGCCCCTTACTCCTAAAATCTAAGATGGGGAAACCCTTTCCTCTGTCCGCTCTAAACCAGTTCTGGGGTAGTGTCCCTCTCACTGAGTTTAGTGTTAGCCCAGCTACTGGGGACCTTGAGGGGTAAATGCTTTCCCTTCTGCAGGTTTGCCCTTAAACACAACTGTCAATGGGGATGGGGATGCTTCACCTCTGTCATTTTCAGGTTATGAACTTCCTGGTCCCACCCCAACTGTCCTTCCTGGGCTCACAGGGAACAAATGACTCACTCCCAGTCCTTCCCAGTCCTTCCTTTCATTAGGCCTAAGCTTCTCTTAAAGACATTTTTAGTACTCAATAAAGTGAAACACTGGCTTTGCAGCTGCTATCAGGATAATGCAAATGAGCATCCAGGAGCTTCAGGGAAAAGGCACCGTTCTAAATGTTACATTTCCTAAATGTTTTTTTTTTTACTTCTACCATGAATAGGATGTTTAATAATTATGAAAAGTAGTCTTTGACTGACTATTTTAGCTTTTTCCTGTCAAAAGGTATAAATTAAAATTTATAATCTGTACCTTCACATTTTCTAAGATGCATCTGCAGCCCTGCCAGTGCATATCACTTTTGGGGGCTCCTCACTGAACAAATATATCTACTTTAATTTGGCACATGTTCTACTTTTAAATATCAGGCATCCTATCTTATGAGCAACAAGGTGTTCTTAGGCGTGACTCAATACAATTTAAAAGCAGGAATTCCCGTCTTTCAAACAGGTTATTTTGATAGGTTTGACAGCAGGCTTTTGCCTGATGCAGTTAGGCTAGACCTGGTAGGCCTGAAACCATGCTTTACAGGCAAACCCTGTGGATGGCACCATAGGCACTGCAATCTACAGGTAGAATGTAGCACTTCTAGGATCTGGGTGTACTTCCAACACCGTATACTAGGGACTTATAGAGAAGTTTAATATGTCAATTATGGCTAAGCTAATATAACCATGTTTAAAGGAGGAGCACTCACACTTTACTCCTGTTGAGCCGGGGTAAAGTGTGCAGAGTTCAAAAACAAAAAAAGGAGATACATTTGGGGTGACCATGGAGAAAAGGCAAATTTGCTACAAAATGAAAATCATGGTTAACATTACTTTGTTAAGTGAATTTTATTGTAGTTTTCTAGTGTTTTTAAGATTAAGTGACGGTGCAGGGATAGTTCACAAAGATCATTACCATGCCACATATTACATTATTTTTAAGCTATGTTCCTTTTGTTATATGCATTGTAGGACATGTTCCTGTATGCATGAAGAGTCTGCCAGTCTGCCTGATCTAACACTGTGTGAGAGGGTAGGGTCCATAGCTCTTGGTTGTCATACTAAGAGGAGAAGATTTAGGAAAAAACACTCATTAAGAAAGAAAAAGGAAGATTATAACTGGGTTCAGATATAAAAGTCAAATTACTGGGAAATAGTTTCTGATTGCTGTGGCTCCAGAGTCAAACCTCTTCCGGTTCCTATAAAAGAAGCAGTAGGGAGAACATATCTTGAAGATCTTTATACTGGAAACTCTGATTCTGTTTGGTCACCTTCTCCCCCTATAGCAAATCCTACATCACCCCAGTATGTTAGGCTCCTTCAATGAGTGATAAAGAAAATGAAATCCTCAGGGCAATGGGCCCAGATGAAATACCCATGACAGTTATCAAAAAGCAGCCCCTGTTGTGGGCCTCCTTTCTCACTCCTCTTTTTGTGTATTGTTTCCAGCATGGGGTGACCCCCCCTTCCTGGGCTGTGAGCATCTTAATCCTGCTTCACAAAAAAGGACCTAGGCACCCTCCAGGAAATTACCGCCAAATAGTATTACTAGATGCATTAGGGAAAGTATTTGCGAGGAGTATTTTGGTGCACCTTACTGAGTGGGTTGAGGAGGAGAAAATCATCTGTATCAAACAAGCAGGCTTCAGGAAAAAACACTGCACATTAGATAATATCTGTATGCTGAAACTTAGAGTGGAAAAGTACACCATAATTTGAGGGGTTAATGTCTATGAGGCTTTCATAGATTTTCAACGGCCTTTGATAAGGTAGATCGGCCAACACTTTGGAAAAAATGAAAGAAGCTTGGTGTGCCTGACACCCTTCTCCCATTAATTGTTGCCCAGTATTCCTCCATGTGGTGCCAAATACTATTAAGGGGTGACCGAGGATTATCCTCTGTAATTCCAACAAGAAATGTGCTAAAACAAGGGTGTCTGTTGGCCCCACTGCTCTTTTCTTTGTATGTCTTGGACCTCTCCAATTGTTTTTGAGCTAATAAGGGAGACACTCCGAAGAGGTTCACTGACAAAATATCGAGGTAAAAAATATAGAAGTAAAAAATATTGATGTAAAAATGTAGAATGCAAAAATATCAACTCCCTATACTTAAACAGGTAAGTACAAAAAATTTTTTTTTTAAACTATCGATGTAAAAAATATAGTTGTACAAAGTATCGAATTTTATATGTATAAAATAAAATAATGAATATTAAATATGTTAAATAATAAAATTAATAAAAAAATAAAGTATATTTATTATAAATTTTAAAAATATAATAA
The DNA here is from genome assembly GCA_963921515.1 of Calotriton arnoldi. Taxonomy (NCBI): domain Eukaryota; kingdom Metazoa; phylum Chordata; class Amphibia; order Caudata; family Salamandridae; genus Calotriton; species Calotriton arnoldi. The sequence continues at coordinate 1,490,723 of CAWUFW010002731.1, forward strand.
ATAAACTTAATTAAAAAAGTTAAACACACATACATAATTCATATATATTTACTTTAGAGCAATTAATAAACTATTCATTTAAATTTATTTTATACTTTCAAAATTATATAAAAATTTACAAATATATATATATATAACACGCATACTGCTTGCCCCTAGCTTTGATACCCCGAATCCAGAAATGCTTAAAGAGTGGGCCAGCAGCAATTTGGAAGCATCTATGCGCATGGTTCAAATATTAATCAAATATGCCAGGATAGACCGGGAAACCATTATGAAGGAAATACAAATCATCCAAGATGAGTTGGCAAAGTCAGAATTTCAGGACTTGATAACCAAAACTAATAGTGAAATTCAAATACTCCTTAAGAAACAAGAAGAAATAATTAAAACCAGGAAGGCATACAAGTATGCACGGGACAAACAAGATTATGAAACTGGACAAATTTTTACGTTCGCAAGAAAATATGATTTTTTGAAAAAGAAACAGATGCCTCGTGGGGTTTCCAATATGGAGCAAGGGCTTACCAGTCAGGAACCAGAGTCAGGATCTCTATCTGAATCTAGCTCCACCATCAGCGAAATTGACTCTAATGCAAGTAGAGGTGAAAGACACCCAGACAAGGAAGGAATGGGAACCCTTACTCCAGCAGGGGAACTGGATTTTGTACAGCGGGCGCAGCGCCAGACGCTCAGACCACGGAAGCCCCTACAGAATCCAGAACACGACGCAACAAAAGAAGGAAAGCCAGAAGGCAAGCCTGGCAACGCAAGAGGCGGGCAACAGCGAAACAAAAGATGGAACAGGAAGTAATATCCCATGCCAATACAGTGGTGAATTTGTCATCTGTCCAATTAGATCAAGCTGAGATCCAACTTCTGGCACTAGGTCTATCGTACTGCCCAGAAAGCAGCCTGAACTATGTTCAAACTAGAGTGGACATTTACAAATTCATTCGTAAAATGAAATTAAAAAAATACTTCACTATCAAGAATTTTAAAAAGGTTCCAGACAATACTGACAATGCTAGTGCTTCAAGTTCAGAAACATTTTTCTCTTTAACAGTTTCAGATATCCCAACACTACGAACTATGGGTGACTTATTTAATGAAAATCAGGATGATATTATTACACCAACGCAGGAATTGATCCGAGAAATGGGTGTCAATTCCTCTACAGTCACAAAATCCCCCTTTAAACCCAAGTCGACTTTTGTGCCAGTCATGTCTCGGGACTCCATTGATACTTATCAAGACGTTATCATTGATGAGGTCAAGAAACTACGACTAGTGATCAAAAGACGAAGAGGAGGCACAAAATTTAAATATAAAAAATACAAAGATTTGATTAAAAAGCTACAAGAACACAGCGAAGTGATTATTAAACAATCGGATAAAGGGGGAAACATAGTACTATGGCCGAGACAGGACTATTTAATTGAAGCAGCAAAACACCTAACCGACGAAAACTGCTACAAGAAGTCTGATTTTCAACAATTTCTGAAACTAAATGCTTTATGTCTCAAACATCTGAACAAATGGAAACTCGAAAACCAACTCACCAATGATGAATTTAACTATTTACGAACTGAGTTCCCAGTCATTCCCATAATGTATTTTATACCTAAAATACATAAGATGACCACTCCAGTTCCAGGAAGACCTATTATTAGTGCTAGAGGGGGCTTTTAGAAAAAATATCTGAATATGTAGATTTTTATTTGCAAGATTTGGTAATCGCCCTTCCCTCTTACATTAAAGACACCAACCATTTCCTGGAGAGGATTAGAGATATACCTTGGGAACATGACTATTTGTTGATAACCATGGACATATGTGCTTTGTATACCAGTATAAACCACACTGATGGTATGGAAGCGGTACAATTTTTTCTGAAAAGTAGACCTATAGAATTAGACCAACATGGAAAGATGATTGTTGATATGATTGCCTTTTGCCTCCATAATAACTACTTCATGTTTAACAAAGATATATACCATCAAATTAGAGGAGTTGCCATGGGAGCTTGCTTCTCCCCCAGCTACGCGTGTTTACACGTGGGCTGGTGGGAGGAGCAGGTTCTCAAGGTTAAATTCAAGAAACTCTGGGATGAACGCATCATTTGTTGGATGCGTTTCATCGATGATATTTTTTTGATTTGGAAGGGCTCCAAGGAGATGGCCTGTGATTTTATTAAATCTTTAAATGATAATGAGCTCAATCTTCAGTTTACAGCCTCAATTGGTAAGACTGCTATTGATTTTTTAGATGTTCATGTGTACATTGATAACAATTCTCTAGAAACCACTCTTCACAGAAAAAATTCGGCTGGGAACTCTACGCTACATGCGTCGAGTTTCCATCCGACTCATTTAATTAGGAGCATCCCCTACGGGGAGTTCCTAAGGATACGCAGAATATGTAGTTCCGAAGTGAGTTTCGAGAAATGTATTAAAGAGAGCAGTCTCAGATTCTTAGCTAGAGGCTATAAAGAAAAAGATATTAATCTAGCCCTGGCCAAAGTTAAGTTGAAGTCCAGAGATGAACTATTGAAAACCAATATGACCTCTATAATTATTAATAAAGCTACTCCTCATAAATTGGATGAGGCAGATCAAGAAATGAGATTTGTAACCACCTATAGTTGCCAACACAAAAAAATCAGGACCATAATTAATAAACACTGGCCCATTATACAAACTGATATGGTCTTAAACCAACTGTTTCCGACCCCTCCCGCCTTGACCTTCAGAAAACCTAAGTCCATGCATAATGCCCTTGTTAAATCTAGCCCTGAGCTGATTAGTAATTCAGTTCAACCCAAAAACATGTGGCTAGCTCCCCGTAATGGTTTTATTAAATGCAATACATGCAGGGCATGCAAGTTTGGGGTCAACACATCGCAATACACCACCACGTATGGCCCCACCACCAGTAGACTTAAGGCCAGATATTCGTGTCGCACCGAATATGCAGTCTACGTATTGAGCTGTACCTGTGGCCTTCAATACGTGGGCAGCACAAAATTACAGGTGCACGTACGCATTCTGCAACATCTCAGAGCCATAGTCAATTCGGATATGACCTATCTGGTGGCTAGACATTTTAAGGCTGTACATCAAAACAAACTAGATATCCTGAGATATTTTGTTATTGCTGCAGTACCACCAATGAGAAGGGGAGGAAACAGAGAAAGAGTTTTAAGACAATTGGAGGCCAGGTCGAGGAAGCCAGGAACTGGATACCCGCACCCCGAATGGATTGAACAATGGGGAGGAATTATATAACTTTTTATGATTATTTATGGATATTTATGATTATTAAAGGTTTTTATTAATTAGGGTTTTTATGCTTTATTTATTATAAATATGAAATATCATTTTATAATAAATTAATATCAACCGGTTTTACTATTTAACTAGTTTTATCCCAATTCGAGCGGGATACATATGTACTTTTTGATTGGTCATATGATGTTGGCATAATATTTATCTGACGCCCGAGATTAATAATAGTTTCAACTGAAAATATGTGATCCATTGTAAGCATTTCTGACTATGTTTTGATTTTTAAAAAAGATTTAAAAAAATTTTTTTTTTAAAGAAAGGGAAAAAAAGATAAAATTATAAAGTTACTACCGCCCAGTTTCGAAACATTGAGGTTTTTTATAATATGGTTTTTATTGAACAGTCACTTTAATGCACTTGTTTACTTTTTCTATGCTCCACTCAGAACTAGACTAGGAAACAGCAAATCATGTTGGGGATAACTCAATCAATTGTTAAGACAATCAACCGTTTAGACAAAATGAACAGTACGCATAATTAACATTTCAATTATATGATTTTTTATATTTGTTATATACATTCTGACATCTGCTATTCGTGTTATTGAAGGGTAATTAATGGATTTAACCAGGAATTTTTGTTTGTTCTTTTTAACGGTTTTATGTAAAAACTATTTAACAATAATTTATTAACAGTTTACCCCATGCTGCTATATTTATTTATTTATTACGTGTGTAAATCATCACCTAGTTTTTTATAACATGCTGTTCAGCTGAGTATTTTTTCTATTTTCACCAAGTCACATGACACTTACATGGTGAGGGTGCTTTAAAAACGAAAAAAGAGTGTAATCTGGTCATGTGATCAAGCCCACTGAAACGCGTCATCTGCCATGTCGATCAGTGTCAGCAAATAAAGAAGATATTTCATGCACTTAACTGGTGTCCGTGTCCCGCTTTTCAGCCAGCTGCTGTTGGGAATTTGATGAACTATATATATATATATATATATAAAGCATATATATATATATATATATATATATATATATATATATACTAATAAAATAAAATCTAATTAAAAAAATTTGATTATATATTAAAACAAACTATTTAAAAATCTTCAAACTTTAATTTCCCACTCCAGTGAGTGCAACAGTAGGGAGAGTGTTGGATAGCGGAGGGGTAAAAATTACTATTCCCACTCCAGTAAGTGCAACAGTAGAGAAAGTGTTGGATAGTGGATAGCGTAAGGGTAAAAATTACTATTCCCACTCCAGTGAGTGCAACAGTAGCGAAAGTGTTGGATAGTGGCAGGATAAAATGTACTATTCCCACTCCAATCAGTGCAACAGTAGGGAAAGTGTTGGATAGCAGAGGGGTAAATATTACTATTGCCACACCAGTCAGTGCAACAGTAGGGAAAGTGTTGGATAGCGGAGGGGTAAAAATTACTATTTGCACTCCATTGAGTGCAACAGTAGGGAAAGTGTTGGATAGGGGCAGGATACAAATTACTATTCTTAAACACAATGCTTCTCGGGTCTATTATAAAGTGAAAAAGTGTCTCTCAACAAAGCTCCAATGGGGAGCAATCCCTTTCAGGACGAATGCCCTCACCCACCATAGGTGGCATGCTTCATCATATGGGCTTCTCCTCCCAGTGAGAAAACCTAGTCTCACTGAGGGCTACAACTCCCTCAATGTGAGGTAGGAGCTCTGGGATGTTTTCATAAGGGTACTAAAAGCCCCATCTGTGAATGCTAGGCGTTGTGAGGGTGCAGCGCCTCCGGTTGCAGCTCGTGTACCACAACGGGGTACCGACGGAGAGAGCGGGCCCCCTTCCCTGAGTTGTTACCAGGTAGAGGCGGGTCTACTTATCCATCAATTCGGATGAGTTCCAGTAGTACCGAGCCTAAAACATTTGGATTACTGGTTTGATATCACTGTATTTTGCTAATATCTTTTCACATATGCAGCAGCATTATTAATTTTCTTATGGTCCTGAAGAAAGCCTGGACACTATATTAGACCATTAAGGCTGAAACATGTCGACCTATCTGACCAACCTAGCAGTTTAATTGATACTGCTTTGCACTGATTTTTAACCCTGCCAGTTTGGACAAGCCATTAAATATATTTTGTCCTCTCTAGGTAGTTTTAGTTTCACATTTGTATCACAATTACACCCAGCGCTGCACCCTCACAACGCCTAGCATTCACAGATGGGGCTTTTAGTACCCTTATGAAAACATCCCAGAGCTCCTACCTCACATTGAGGGAGTTGTAGCCCTCAGTGAGACTAGGTTTTCTCACTGGGAGGAGAAGCCCATATGATGAAGCATGCCACCTATGGTGGGTGAGGGCATTCGTCCTGAAAGGGATTGCTCCCCATTGGAGCTTTGTTGAGAGACACTTTTTCACTTTATAATAGACCCGAGAAGCATTGTGTTTAAGATTATTATTCTAAGGGGAATCACTTCTTGCAGGTCTTTAAAATTTTTCCCTTGAACCCTCCCTCTACTTTCTTTGTGTTTCAAATACAAATTACTATTCCCACTCCAGTGAGTGCAACAGTAGGGATAGTGTTGGATAGCGGAGAGGTAGAAATTACTATTTCCACTCCAGTGAGTGCAACAGTAGAGAAAGTGTTGGATTGTGGAGGGGTAAACATTAATATTCCCACTCCAGTGAGTGCAACAGCAGGGAAAGTGCTGGATAGCGAAGAGGTAAAATTACTATTCCCACTCCAGTGAGTGCAACAGTAGGGAAAGAGTTGGATTGCAGAGGAGTAACAATTAATATTCTCACTCCAATCAGTTCAAAATTAAAAACAAACAAAATATTAACAACAATTTTATCTTGCTAACTGTTTTAGGTTTATGCATTTCCCTGCGGGTGGTGGCTCGTATACTGCATTATGGAGCACGGTAGTTAAAATAAACATTTTGAACTATAACAGTGACTCTGTCAATTCTTATTGTGGACAAGTACGAGTGAGTGAGCGAAAGGGCATGTCTTGCTACCGCGATTCCTGAGAGAGTCAGGAGTGTTGAGTTCTGGGTTGTCTAATCATTTGTAGCTTCATGATTATGTAGGAGAACGAATGAGACACTATAGCTAGTGGGTTTTGGGATTTTGAGTACTAAGGGGGTAGGAAGGTTCAGCCCCTATACACCGAGGTCCTGTTTTCCTGCGCATAGTTCTGTGTATGTGCAGAATCCCCGCAACAGGCCTCATACTCTTTTTGGGAAGGACTGTTGAAAACAATTTGCTACTGTGGAGAAGAACATTGCAGGACCTACTTCGAAGTCATGCCGACTTGCGATGCACCTCTGGCGGATCGATGAGCTGATTGGTCCCAGTCTTCCCTCTGTTTTCAGAGAATGTTTGGCCAAAAATGTTCTAAGTCCCAAGTTTTGGATTTTGGCTATCTGGGCACTTTTAGCACCACAACCAAGGGTCCAGGACAGGATGTGCACCACTTGGAGTGCTAGGACTCACTCAGGCTGGGTCCAGGTGCGGTTGCGGGTTCAAGATGGTGGGATCCTGCTATGTCCCTGTGGCTTTAAAAAGGAGTCCAGCAAACTAGCCTTTGAAATCACTCTGCTAGTCTTGGGTTCAGGCTGAGAAGCTGAGCTCAACAGCAGGGCAGGCCTCTGAGGATTCAAGGCAGGCTTCAGACAGCAAAGCAGTCCGTCCAGGTGCAGCAAAGCTATCCAGTGGAGTACACAACAGGCCACAGCAGCAGGCAGTCCTTTGAGGGTCCTTCCACAGGTCCAGAAAGTGAACTGAAGAGTGGGTCTGAGGGCCCTATTTTTATACCTTGTGCCTTCTTTGATCAAGGAGAAGTTTCTAGAGGTGTTTCTTTGAGGTGCTTGGAATTTCCTGACTCCCCATCCCTGGCTCCAAGCTAGCTGCAGAGACAAGTCCTTTGCGTGAAGGCAGGGCACAGCTATTCAGCTGAAAGTGGGATCGCCCCCATCCTGCCAGTTGATGGCCCATACAGGCACACCTAATACCTCTATTGTGTGACTGGCTGTAGGAATTAACAAAGTCCAACTGCCAACTACACCCAGTCATGTGATCCCAGGACAAGCTGCAGGCACCAAATAGCAAAGGGCAGGAAAATGCCAACTTTATAAAAGTGGAATTTTCAAAGTTGTAATTTAAAATCCGACTTTACCATTAAAGAGAATTTCTAATTGCATTTCATAGATACGAAACATGAAATGCTTATATCTCCCTATTCAAAATTTAGCACTTATTAAATGTAATAAGGCAACTCAATGTTAGCTCATGGGACAGGTAGATCTTACAGTAGTAAAAAACGAATTTAGGAAAATTTCACTACCGGGATAAGTACAACTTAAAAGTACCTGTCCAACCTTTTAATCACAAGGCACCCTGGCCTATGGGCTGTTTAGGGCCTAGCTTAGGGGTGACTTATGTGTAATAAAAGGGGAGTTTAAGGCTTGCAGAGCAGAGGGGGTTACATTGCCATGTCGATTTGACAGTTTAAAACTGCAATCAGGCTGCAATGGCAGGTCTGAGACATGTTTAAAGGGCTACGTAAGTGGGTGGCACAATATGTGCTGCAGGTCCACTTTTAGAATTTAATTTACAGGCCCTGGGTATATGGTATACCACTCTACATAGAACTTATAATTAAATTAAATGTGCCAATAAAATGTAAACCAATTTAAAGGAAAGAGCACTCACACGTTGGCACTGGTTAGCAGTATTAAAGTGCACAGAGTCATAGGCCAACAAATACAAATTCAGCAAAAAATAAAGTTGAGGGTAAAGGGCAAAAAGTTTGGGGGTGACCCTGCACTGAGGGCGAGGGCCAATAATGGTTGTTATAGAAGTTCCGGTTCAACTTTCCGGTGCTTGCCTTTTTGTTTCTCCCTATTTTCTTTAAAAGATTACACCCTCGGTGAGTGTAATGATTTTAATAGCGACATAGCTGCTCTTCTTGGGCTATAATGGTCAATACAGGCTCCCCCCTTTTTATAGGCCTTTGACTGAGCCTAATAGCTCGAACAGGGAGCCTTTAACGACAGATGCAGGCCACAGTCACGCCTCATAATTCTGTAGTGAATTTCATTACAGTACTATATTGAAATAAAATGATCCATTTTCAAAGAGTAGAGGTAAAATTGCTGTCCTGGCCAAACGGTGAAATTAAAATATGTTTTGTTAGAGAGACAGCTAATCAGCTAATGAATATGTTTGCATTAAGGTACAGGATGCGATGCTGAGAATCACAGAAGAAATGTTCTGGGCAGTTTTCAGAGATTTTCGTCGCTTGAAAGCAGGCAGCCGCTCTGTCTGACAATCCTACTGTATGTGTAAGTGCTGTACTCACATTATTTCAGATCATTGCCCAAGGCCCATTTCCTCGACATAACTCTGCTTCCTTTATCCTGGCACTGTACCAGGCTGTTTTTTGAGCCAGGATGAAAATGACTTAAGTAGCTTTGCTGGAAAACTGTAAGACTGACACCTTAAATACATCCATTCTGCATGTATTCCCATATTTTGACATAGTGATGAATAGCAGTACAATTAGATGTCTGCACTCTGTATTACTTTGTGAAAGCTGGCTTTGATTGGGGCCCTTGTCAGAACTGGGGAACTAGTAGGGGGAAATGAATTCAATCCATCAATGTTCAATGGTTTTTTCAGCTATTCAAGAATTCTTCGGAATAAGGATTTATAGTTGTATACATAAATGACAGTACAAATGCTCCTTTTCTCTCGATCCAAACCACCCTCTAGTAAATGTTACACAGGTTACTAGCGGCTCGCGAGTGGTTTGTATATCACCATTTGCTTTAATCAGTGGGGGTCATGCACGCAGAAGTGTTGTTTTTCTTATTTCTAAGCAGCAGCATTCTATTGGTGTTTACATACAGAATGAAGTTTGTAAGCTTGTAGGGTAGGTGAGGGCGGCAAATGATTTGGTGAACTATGGACCTAATTCACAAAGGTACGTTTACGGGCCTAATTCACAAAGGTAAACTTACATTTCTGTGTAAGTTTACACTTGCTGGAGTAACCTTACTACTGTTTTAGTATTCACACACTACGAGTATTTTAATTAATTTAATTTATTTATTCGATCAATGACATGATCATACACAAGACGAAAAATCACAATACATACTAAATTTCATCAATGAAAATACATACAAAATGTTAGAAATTAGACGCCATTCAGACAATCATAAGTGACATCCAAGAGTAGGATTGCGAGTTTATCACATGATCAGGAGTTTAAAAAAAAAAAAAAAGAACATTGCTTTTTAAAATATAGAGGGGCATATTCTCAAGGACTCATCGCCGAGTTAACGGCACTTTAGCGCAGCAAAAGTGGCGAAAGAATCATCGCCCCATTCACAAGCTGGTGCAAACTCCCCACATCGCCAGTATACCAGCGATAGCTGCTGCAAAAAACATTGCCACGGATGAGAGATACAACTAACGCTAATGATATGCAGAGTAGGCGTTCCCGTGAAAAAACACACGAAAACACCACTTCGCGATATTCTCAACGACCAGCCAGAACTGCGAACCCAAAAACAGGCGATAAGGCGCGTTAGCAGCAGGGATTTAACACTACACATGGATGCCGCTCATTTGCCACATGCAAGACATGTCAGACATGTATCCCAAAGTCCCACACATCACACACCAATATACTAATAAGCCTGCCAACACAGGATGCCGAACCACCGATTGACACATCCCTCTCCCCTGTCACAGGTGATCAAGGATATGCACTCTGCCCGTGGATGATGACACCCCTCCGAGCCCCGAACACCCAGGCCCAGAGGCAGTACAATGCGGCTCACATATGCACCAGGGGCATTGTGGAGCGCTCATTTGGCGTGTTGAAGTCACATTTCAGGTGCCTGGACATCACAGGTGGAAGACTCCTGTACAGCCCACAAATAGTGTGCAAGATGATCATTGCATGTTGTGTGTTGCACAACATATGTGTACGCACCAATGCCCCATGGATCCAAGTGCCTGATGCACCGGTCGATGATGATGAAGATGAGGCAGGTGGACCACACCCCAGTGCAGCAGCAGCTGGAATAACCCGAAGGGACACTATCATTCACAATTTCTTCACATAGGCACGTCACATGGGGGACTGATCTTAGCAATCATGGGACAGGTCAAAATGACCACAGGCACAGCATGTGCAAATAAATTAATTCCTAGACACATTCCCTGTGTGCATGTCACTCCTCTGCAGTGGCACATTGCTCGGACAAGTGTATGTGCAACATTTAGTGCTGTCAATTACACCAATGGCAATTGGATGGTGGGAGTGTCACCTCCGTTATCGGGATCCTGTTTTCCTGCGGACTGAACCGCGTCTTCCTCTTCTTCTTCTTCTTCTCCTTGCCCTTCCCTGGCCCCAAGGTCCCAGGCTGGTCCTCCGTGGGGCCTGTGGGGTTCGGGTTGTCCTCTGTACTTGCTCCAGCTCCCTCCATTGTGCTTCGCAGTTGTTATGTCTTTTTTATTTATTTCTGGGTTTTTTGCTGCTTTTATGGTGATTTTACCCGCCTGACATGGGAATTGCACGCCTGCCGCTGCTTGTCGCCGATTTTTCTATCGCGGTTGGGCCCATCGCAACTTTTTTCTCGTTCGGGTTGAGATTTTTATCGCCGTCCCGGTAGTGTTATCGCGGAGATTTGCCGCATTATCGAGGTACTATCGCATGTTACTGCCGTGTTGTGAATGCCACGTTAACACGGGGTTATTTTCCCGCGCTAGACGGCGATATGAAGACTTGCCTTAACCTATTTTGGCGATGATTATCGCACGTTCTTGAGAATATCCCCAGAATATATAAAAATCAATTTAAAAAGAAGGGAGCTATAACATTGTTCCAACATCATTATTTGCACTGTGCTCCCAATCTGAGGCCTCACTGTAGATATGCCCAAGCACCTGCAATAGTTTCTGTAGTGGAATTACAGGACGGACACATAGGGGTTATGGTAGTGTTCGCCCACCTACTTCTGATAGCATTCAGAGGTAAAGTGCCAAATCTGAATTGTATGTAAAGTGCTCGTGCTTGGGGTGGTTCAACATCATCCATGTAACTATCAAAGTTAAAGCAGCTTTTGACATTTAAAAAACTTGTGGTTAAAGTGCTGAGTGTCCTGGACTCAGTGCCAGAAGAATCAATAAAATTCCAGTACATTATTTTTAGCTGTGGTATCATTTTTTTTGTAATAGACTGTGGATCGTCCCACATATTCCCCAGTCCCAATTTAAAAAACACTCTTTGACTTTTTCAAACCATGGCAAAGGTCCTGATTTCCTTTGGAGGGTTAATAATTCCTCCACAGCATCCTTTACTGGTACTTGGGTATTACTAGTCCAGAGTCTTATCCAGAACATAAGCACCTTCAGAGCAGCAAAATGAGAAATGGACTTTAAACCAAGATTGAGGCATAGAGGTAATATGGGTGTATTCTTTGGGAGATTTAAAAGAGCTCTTAAAAATTTGTTTTCAGTAACTTCTAGTTGGTTAATATGCTCCAATCCCCACAATTCAGCCCCATAAAGAGCCGCTCCCAAACTTTTGGCCCTGTGTATTTCTAATGTGGGAGAAATTGGGCGAAAAGCTAAGCATTTGACTCTCTTTACAATTGCACAATCCACATGCTGAAGAGTCAGAACACTTTTCTGAGTTTGGGAAGTCCATGCCAAGTTGTCACTAATTCTGATGCCCAAATAGTCAAAGTCCTTGATCTGTTCTAATAATGAGCATCAAGCCTCACTTTCCCCTTAGTGGATTTGTATGGATTAAGAACCTTAAACTTTGTTTTTGAGCAATTGATTTTAAGGACCCGAACTTTACAAGCTGTCGCAAATTTGGTTAACACATTCTGAATGCCCATGGGGGTTTCTGTTATAAGCAACGTATCGTCAGCAAATAAAAGGGACGGTATTAGCTTACCTCCCAATTTGGGCGGATCACCTCCACAGTCATACAACTCTTTTATAAGCTCACTCATGTACAAGGTAAACATAGTTGGGGCCAACACACAACCCTGGCGCACTTCATTCATAATCAGTATATTGTCGGTCAAACTACAGTCGGGGTTCCACCTGACTTTAGCATAATTATCATGATGTAAACAAGTTAAAAGTTGGAGTAGGCGAGGGGGGTAGTCCCAAATCCCTAAGAACAGCCCAGAGCCTAGTACGATCTATGGAGTCAAATGCCGATTTGAGGTCGACAAACACTACATAAAGATGGCCCCTCTTAAGCTTAACCTCCTTCCATATGAGCAAAAGAAAATGAAACACCTGATCTAGGGTGCTTGTGGAGGCTCTAAACCCTGACTGCAAATGTGAGAGTATGCTGTTGTCCTCTATCCAATTATGGAGATGTAATAGGATCATTTTGCGAAAAGCTTTCTGGGACACATCTATAAGGCTAATGGGCCTATAGTTAGCAGGGTCCACTTTTTTCCCATTTTTGAATATTGGGATTATTTTGGCACCCTTCCAGGTTGCCGGAATATCTCCTCCACATGTAATGGCATTAAAAACTGAGTGGAGCAGAGGGCCCCATATTTTAGGTTCAGATTTATATAAATCTCCCGGAAGTCAATCTAGCCCAGGGGCTTTCCCGGTTTGTAATGAACTAATTGCGTTCATAGTCTTCATTAAGGAAAAACTAACTACCTCTTTTGCGTCGAGCACTTCATTGCTAACCCCGGCTGACTACACTACGTCACCCGCAAGCTCACAATCCTTCTCAGAGTATAATGCCTGGAAGTACTACTCCCAAATATGTGGCTGAATATAATAATCTTCTTCACTGACCTGGTGGGTTACCCCTTTAGAAAAAAGATGCCAGAATAACCGACAATCCTTCTGCCTGGATGCCTCGACTAAGATGCGCCAGTCTTCTATTTCCCAGCTCCGTTTGGCCTCCACTTGTGTGCTCTTATATAGCCTTCTTTTGTTAATTATGTTGGGCCGTATCCCTGCCTTTGCTGCCACCATTAGTGCTAATCTTGCTTGCCTGCATTCCTCATTATACCATGGGGCATTATTACGTTTGATCGAAAGTGACCTTCCCTGACTGCTAAAGTAGGGCGAGATGTTGTTCGACAAATCTTGGTAGCTGGCCAGAATAGAATCATCATTTATGTTAGCATTACTCAGGGTCACTAAAGTCTGAGCCACCTCTTTGTAGATTTTAGGGAGGAGTTTGCCATCAGTAACTACACTTGCACACTTGACTCTCCTGTTGTTGTGGGTCGTTACCACAGGCGCCTACATCAAATTTAACTGGGACTGTAAAACAGGGAGCCCAGAAAGACTTAAGAGCAATGCATTATGGTCACTGTCCTCACGATTGAGGATGATCATATCACTAACTTGTGGCCAAAGATCAAGGTCGACCATAATAAAACCAATCCTGCTTTTAACGTTCCCCCTCTTAAAGGTGTGAGCTGCGTTGGCATCTGAGTGTGTCCTCCCATTACATGCACGCACCCCATAAGCAAGAGTAAACGACAAAACGTGCTGCCCAACGCTAGAACATCTTTTAAGGGTTGGAATCTGAAGCCTTCAGATACCTCTAACTTCTTCTTCCTCCTGAACTATTTCCTGTACATACTCTACGGGCTTGTATGTTGTGTTAAAGTCACCAGCTATAATAAGGTGATACTCATTTTTAGCGGTTTCAAGGAAGTTTGTGAGCGTTGTCATAGTGTCAGAGGGCTTATGGTGGCTTTTAAACCGATTATATATATTAATTATTCTGACATGAATATCCCCTTTAAATGAGACCAAGTCAATGCCAAGGATCTCCTGTGAGTCTATGTCTAGGTGCTTCATTTTGCAAGGGAGTGTCGTCTTGACCCAGATCAACATCCCACCCACGGGTCTGCCAGATGATGACTGTCTGGCTTCTAAACTAAACGTGGAAAAACCCACCCTGTGAATCTGTTCTGTTGACCATGTTTCTTGGAACAGACAGATGTGGCAGTAATCCACTAGTTTACCCCACTCCGGGTCATTAAGTTTAGACCGTATCCCTGCAATATTCAAGGATATGATATTCAACTGTGAATCAGCGATAGATCTTCCCTGCGGTGGGTGTCTTGTTTGGAAGCTATCTCTTGGTGGGTCTATGATGGAAACCTTATTCTGAAGGGGGCTAGCTGGGATGTAATTCACTATTCCTTTTGGGCTGAGATATATTTGATCCTCCACAGAATTGCCGGCCTGAGGTGTACAACATTTCTGGACTTTAGTCAATCTGGTTTATCCAATTCTGTAAGTACTTCATATCTATTGCTTGTTACAAGGGGGAGTTGCTCCTTTCTCATCTGCACATTCCCTGCTAATCGGGAATTTTGTGAGTATGACTGGGCAGCAGGGTTTGAGGTGTCTGTAGAAAAAACCCAGCGGCATTATGCCTATCCCATACTCTGTACCCCATCTAGATTGGTTTCTCACGCTCCTGATTAAAGTCCCTGCAAGGTCTGGGTTTCGGCAATTTATCACTATACAATCTCCGAGAGTGGAGTTACATAGGGGGCCAACCCAGCTTACTCTTCTCACCAACAGAATGTCATCATAACTGGAATTTTCGTACTCTGTGTTTTGGGATAGCCAATAACATACCTTATTTTTCAATTGGCCTGTGGTTTCTTGTGATCTGCCCTGAAGCGTGGGGACATTAGTTAGAATTGCAACATATGGACAACATTCGGGTGGAAGATCCAGCCTTACCTCATTTAATGGATTGTGTGGATCGGCCACATCATTTGTCTGACAAAGAGGCTGTCTCGATGGTTCATTACCATTTACATTAATTTTAGAGCTCTGAGTTTTAGACCTAGATCTACCACCAACATGCTCGCTCCCAACTGTATGATTAGTTTGCATCAGTGCTCCGTTTTTGGATTGATCTTTCCCCCATACAGGCCCAGCGTCCCCTAGAGTGTCTACAGGAGCTGATTGTGGGCTTTTAGTATTATTGTTTCCCATCCAATTGTGGAGACCTACAAGACCATGTGTTCCCTCCAGGGTGAAGCAGACGGAAAGTGATGCTTTGTCTTTTCCTACCCCATCCAGGAGACATGTAACAGATTTCATTATATTTTCCACAGTGGCCTCAAGCTTTTTCAATTCTATACAGTATTGGAGAAAGATTATTAGATTATAATTTTTCAAACCGATTTAATAAAGAGTCTAGGTTAGTGGCGGCTCGCCGATGGAGTGCTGCTGGGTGGTGGAGCGGGGTGGGGGAGGGGGAGGGGCAGGGTGGGAGGTAGTGGACTCGTACATACGATGTACAGGAGTAAGGTAATCAATTAAATAAATAAAACTATTTACCTTGCGCTTGCTGCATCGCCAACTCGGCGATGCAACGAGGGCAAGGTAAATAGTTTTATTTATTTAATTACTTACCTTACTCCTGTCCGTCGTATGTCCGAGTCCACTAGCCCCCACCCTGCCCCTCCCCCGCCTCACTGCCCCGCAGCACTCCCTCGGAGAGCCGCCACTGGTCTAGGTCTTGCATGGGTGGGGCTATAGTGACTGCTAAAGCAGGCTGGGGTTCTTGCACGATAGCTGGAGCAGGATGAGTACTATTAGTCCCTTGTGATGGTTCCTGCAGCTTTTTCTTAGACCTAGTCTTTGCACCCACTGAGGGCTCCAAGGGGCATATTAACAACCAGGCGATAGTCAATTATCGCCGCTTTAGCGTCCGTTTTCGGACGGAAAGCGGCGATAATTCTATCGCCTAATCAGCAAGGTCACGCTATCGCGTGAATCCCTGCACTATCGCCCTTTCCCCCAACGCCCATCCTTGCATCTCTAATGAGATGCAAAGTGGGCGTTACTGAGCGTACCCCAGATGGGCTACGTTGTAAATATCGCCGATGTGCACATCGCGATATTTACAAGGCAGCCCACAGGATGATAGCAGACGTTAGATTTTGGCAAAAACGGCCGTTTTCGCCAAAATCTAACGTCTGCTATTATCCCGACTTAGCCATCCCTAACATAGGGAAAACCAGCGATGTTCCCTGCAAAACGGCGATAACCTCGCTATCTCTGGAATTTTTATCGCCCTGGAGAAGCGTGTTGTTAATAACGCGCTACCAGGGCGATAATTTCCGGAGATAGCCAGCGATAAGAAATCTATCGCTAAGCACGGCCAGCGATAATTATCGCTGGCCGTTGATAATATGCCCCCAAGTGTTTCAGCTTATTCTTCCTTTTGACAGAAGGGCCAGATGACGGAGAGACTTGATATGGGGGAAAGGACTTTACAGGGGGTAGAGGTGGTTCAACCGGTGGTACAACTGGTATTTGTATGCTTTCAGCATTACCGGGATCAGGGTCCACAAACACCCGACTGTGTACTAGATCTTGATTCAGAATGGTAAGGGAGCTACCCCCTAGGGATAACCGCCATTCGACTGCCAGAATTTCCTTGTCTATAGCTGTAGCAGCATTTGTCAGGAAGCAATCAAGTGTGGAATTTTGGAGGACCTTAGGTGTCCCCTCCCTTTCTCCCAGTTAGCCATTTTACAGGACACATTTTTCTGCAAGTAAAGAGTCACGGCCACAAGTAAGGA
Source organism: Calotriton arnoldi (assembly GCA_963921515.1). NCBI lineage: Eukaryota > Metazoa > Chordata > Amphibia > Caudata > Salamandridae > Calotriton > Calotriton arnoldi. The sequence goes on from CAWUFW010002731.1 coordinate 1,507,649, forward strand.
AAAGACTTACTATATAGATGAAACTCTGTTAGTCTTCATAGGGTCGCCAGGGAGCTCACATTGCCAGGGAGCTCACACGGAGACAGCAAGACCAAGAGAGTAGGCCCAGCCCAGCCTCTTCCGGGCTTTGACGGGCGCAGGCGGGCCCGCCCTTGGCCCGGGCTTCACCCGTGGATGTTTAAAGTGCCTCCAGGCGCGGACAAACAGCGTCAGTGGTGGCACACTGGCCGCATTGGATTCTGGGGATTGTGGTCTCCCCCGATGTCCCCGGTGCAAAGAAACGGGCTCCCGCGCTGCGGGAGATGCGTGGATGTTTAAAGCGCCTCCAGGCGCGTCCAAGGAGTGTTGGTGGTGGCACGCCGGCCAAGTTGGTTTTTGGGGATTGTGGTCTCCCCCAATGTCCCCGGTGCAAAGAAACGGGCTCCCACGCTGCGGGAGACCCGTGGATGTTTAAAGCGCCTCCAGGCTTGGACAAGCAGGTCGGTGGCGGCACACCGGCTGCGTTGGTTTTTGGGGATTGTGGTCTCCCCGGATGTCCCCGGTGCAAAGATACGAGTATAATTTTAGTGCTAGTAAAATTAATAGCAGTAAAATAACACTTATAGTAAAGCTACTACAACAAGTGTAAACTTACACAAAATTGTAAGTTTACCTTTGTGAATCAGATCCTACGAGTGTAATTTTACTCATAGTAATTTTACTAGTAGTAAAATAATACTTTCTAAATTACTAGCAGTAAAATTACACTAGTTTTGTGAATCCCAAAACAGTAGTAAACTCACTACAAAGTGTAAGTTTACCTGTGTGAATCAGTCCCTCAGGGCCTGATTCACAAAGGTAAACTTACACTTTTGTCTAAGTTTACACTTGCTGTAGTAAGTTTACTACAGTTTTGGGATTCACAAAACGAGTGTAATTTTACTGCTAGTAATTTAGCAAGTATTAGTTTACACTTGTTGTAGTAGCTTTACTAATTTTTGATGACTTGAATGCCTACACTGTTGCAGTAGTGTGAGCTAGTCTGATTCTCATGAGAAGGAACGCTTACCGGAACTTCGGGCTGGCAGAATCTCTGATCGCAGCTCAGCTGATCCGGTTCATGCCCCGGTCTCTGCTAACCCGAAACCCACCCGATACCCGCTGTACCGCCACTCCGCTATACCGCTTCCTCCTACCTGTGTACGCCTGCTCACCCCCGTGAGCGGCCGGCCTCGGCCGGGGGTTGACGATGCCAGAGGATTGTCTCTATCAGTTGCACCTGCTGCCTGTATTACGGTGGAGACTGCTGGGATGCGCCCCCACAGACAGACCAACAGAGGAAAAGGAACGGGGCAGCGAGGCATGCTTTAGCCTCCCTATCAGTCAGACCCCCGCACTACGCTTTGCGACCACTAATCAAGGGGACGTGGATTTCCCGGTGGTCTGACCAACTGAATGATCAATGCTGCTGAAGAAGACAGGGGAGGTTAGCACTGCGGCCCCCTCCTCGTGCCCGGCATGGCTTGTCTCACGGGTGAGGGTGCCCCCAGCAGCACACTTGGGAGTATTTACTCTTGTTGCATGGAAAGAGTTGTGAATCTTCCCTCGGATATTCAGGAGCACTTTATGTAGGCTTAGCCACTACTGCCTGTAAACTGGGGTCTGGGGATCTCATCTAATAGTAGGAAATCAGACAACCATCACTAGAGTGTCCTTGAATTTCCTCCCACAAGTTTATGGTGAACGCAATGGCTTCAAAAAATTAATAAGCAGAACAGTTTTCATGAAAATACTAGGTACGGTGCAATCACAGAGAAGAAGTAAAACACGATCAGTGCATATCGGGGCACTCCCAGGATCGCTCACAATCCCAGAGTTTTTCCCCTTATGTACACCATCTACAAAAAAGAAAAAGAAATAGCTAAGCAAGAACATCAAAGGGACCTCATGGGAATCACGGAGAACACCTTAGATTTACCTGCAGAATATATGATCAAAGGCACCGAAGGGCAGAGTCCTCCAGGTCCAGTTTCAATACCTCAACAGAACCAATGTTCACATACAATTGCGCCAATATCTATTCCTGCAATGGATTTCACTCTCCCACATATAAATTTGAGTCGGGTTACCCTAGTTCCACCTGTAAAAACACCAAGCGAGACCCTAGAACTATTCAATAACATGCCTAGAACCCCTTGGATGAAGATTACAATCTATCTCTCTCCCCGACTTCCCGATACTACTATCTCCGGATCTTCGAAAAATAGACCAATAATTGCTGATTCATTTTTTTCCTTACAAAGTGTTCTGGAGTCAATCCTGGAACTACTAGGAAAATCTACACCAACTTCTGATCACATCCTGGAAATCCAACCTTCAATACCTGGTGGACCAGAAAAATATTCAAACTTTTCCATATATAATCAAAACACAAACCAAGAAAGCACAACAATTGATTAATAATACATCTCAAATGGGAGGACTTTTAGAAACATTGACTCGCATAAAAACAAGAGGGACGCAAACTAACAATAAAAGCAACAAATCTCAAAATAAAAAATCGAGATCAAGTCTATACAATTTATTCCTTAAAAAACAATTTGAAGCTCCAAAAAAGATGTGTGCCTAATCCACATTTCCTCAGTATTATCATATTTTCACCCATGAAACAGCACAGGCAACCACACAAAGTCCTCAGCAACATCTTATGGAACACTCTCTCGAACGACATTTGGAATTCGAAGAAAAGTAAGGGATGTTTCCCCATAAAAATCTAATTTCGGAAAACATGCAAGTAAAACCGTGAGAGTACAATTAAAAAGTACTAAAAACAGAAGGAAAAGGAGCAACCGCAGAATCACAAAAGCAAAACATCACAAAATAAAGTTATCTCAAAGGGACAAGTCAGGCCTTGATGCACAAGTGGAAGGAAGAAATCCACACGACAACATGTTAGGCAACTTCAATAGTAACAAAAGGAAGGGAATACCTCCTCTATCTTTACTAGCAGCACCATCAAGCCAACTGAATCCTCTGGCTACCAATTTCACTGCAAAAGGTTCTTATCAGACCACAGGTTGTCCTTTCTTCTGACTCCAAGGCTACGACAGTAGGGAAAAGGCAAACTCAAGATGTATGTCTATCCCTGGAGATATCAGACCTCTTTCCCATAGAAAATAAACCACTAAACCGGAAAAGGGTACTTAACCTTATTCACACACTACCTTCCCTCCAAACACTCCCATCTTCTGAATTAAAATTGGTTTTCTTTCCATATAAGGCTGACGTCTCTACAGTGAGTGGCGTGATACCTGCAATTATCCTAAAGCAAAGTGAAATCCTTCATAAGTACGGATTTGATGTCATTGGAGTTAGACAAAAGTTTTTGCAGGTCCCGCTGAAGGCGTCAACAGTCCTAAAGTGAAGGTTCCCCAAATCTCCTCGTCTTAAGACCAAATCAACTCTCAAGAAAGCTCCTTAGAACTCCAAGCTGACAACTTAACAATTTGTTTAACAGAAGGTGAAAGATTGATATGGAACCACAGCCATCTTGTACCCACAAAAACAAAAAAGGATAATCCCTGGTCTTGGCTTGCAGACAACCTAAACGCAAATAGGCAGGGACGAGGTGCAAAACTCCACTTTTAGCGTTGACTCATCCACAAAGACCATTGATCTCTTCTCATGGAACATAGCAGGTCTGGAGCCGCAAAAATGATGTTCTCTTTTCAAAAACTTCCCAGCAATTGTCTGCCTCTAAGAAACCTGGTCTCTTGAAAGTTTTAACCAAAAGGATTACTTTACATTTGAAATTCCAGCAACAAGAGTAAATCGAGGTCACGCAAAGGGGGGCTTGGTGATCTTACTGACGGAAGACAAAAAGTGGAATTTTGAAGGCATTTATCTGGGCAGCAACAACGTGCAATGCATAAAGATAAATACCTGGAAAGAAAACCCCTTAGAAGCTGAACCCATGTTTCTTTTTAAATCTATATATCCCACCTGGTTCTGAATTCAACACCACCCTTGTAAAAATATTTGACCAGATTGAATTAATATTAGAAACATGTGGAAAGTATCAACTTATCATTACAGGAGTGTGTTGTATCTGGTGTATGGTAATATGCATCTTTCCTGATTCTCTGCCTTTGCTGCTCAGCCAGCGTGAATGTGCTGTGTGCTCTGTGGAATGTTGGTGTGCAGGGTGATGTAATGGAATATGAGGATGCCTGTGTGGTGGAGTGTCAGTTGGAGTATGCGCTGAGCAGCAGGGAGGCTGCTCCTGGTTGGGCTAATTACAAGTGTACTACAGAACTTACTAGAAGACCATCTTAACATCTAAAAACAATAAATCTTTCATCTATAACCTAACCTTGGCTATTGGATCTCCTCCTTTCACATCATAACAGAGACTTTAATGCAAACATTTCTAACTGCGTGACTAAATCCTACAGACGAAGAGGACACCTGGTCTATACCAACCCCTATCTTCCCAGACAACATAAAAGCAGATAAATGTGGGAAAATCCTCCTTGAGCTAGCCAATGTAATCAACGGAGTGATCCCAAACGGATGATTAGAAGGGGATGTACCTGCAACTTACACAAGAAGGGGAGCCCATGGCGGCTGTATATCAAACTATATAATATGCAGTCCAGCTCTCTTCCAAAAATGTAACAATCTTCACATTCATTTTACACACAAAAGCGACCACCCATTAATCCATTTGAACCTCAACTTAAATCTTCTTTCCATCTCTCCATGGACGCTCTCTCAGATGAACGGCGAGACAGTGTTAGATTCCAAGCGGGCCGAATAATCTGGAATACGGCCAATATAAATAAAATAAACAAAGCAATATCAGTTCAACAACTATGAACGCCAGATATCAACAGCAGCCCAACTAAGCATTTTGAACAAGCCCTCAATTCCATAACTAACTTACAACAAAAGAAGGCTTCTCTCCATAATCCATCTTTCAAGACCAAGAAGATCTCAGGAAGGGGGATCATCGCCAAAAATAAGAAACAAGCTAGTTAGAGTGCAATTTATACATTGTTCAGGTTCAAGGAAAAGAGAAACAGCTCGTCTGAAAATTCAACTGGGAAGACACAAAAGGAAAAAAACAGAGCCGCCTCAGATAAAAACTAGTTGGAATTACATATGGCGGCCACTCAAAGAAACACCAAACAATTTTGGCAGCTTATTGCCAAAGGAACTGGAAGTCTAAATTCTTAAAGACCACACCGGTATCACAGAATGACTGGGAAAGCTACCTTCTTGACCTCTACAAAACAAACATAGATTATCATGACACCAGGAAAATATGGAACCTGTGGCCTTTTGATGGAACATCACATCTATTACCCTCTAACTCAGAAAAGCAAATCGAGTCATATATCAAGAAGACTAGGACCTCAGCAGCTATGGGCCCTGCTATGATACCAATAAAACTACTGCAAAGTAATCTGGTGAAGTAGAGTGCATTTTTGGTGCCCCATTTTCTCTATTGCTGTGACAATGGCCAAATTCCTTATTCATGGACTGGGAGTATCATTATCCCAATTCTAAAAAAAGGCAATCCCGGGAACTACCGGCAACTTTCATTCCTGGACGGCACAGGGAAAATGTTTGCAGCAAGTATCCTCGACCATTTAAGGGACTGGCTTTCCTCCAGGAACATAATCCCGATGTTTCACAGGGCTTTCAGCCCAACCACTCTATGATCGATAAAATAGATATTTTACAGTCAGTCATTGATAAGTACGTATCAGCCAAATCACAAGTAGTATACTGCCTTTTTTTTTTTGTTCTACAGCCTTTCGACAGGGCCGATAGACCTACTCTTTGGAGAAAATTTAAGAAAATGGGGATGCCGGTCATACTACTGAGGCTTATAGTAGCCCTCCACACCTCAACATGGAGTAATGTCCAGATGGGAGGTGATAAAGGCCTGCCCATAAGATTTCTACCTCGAATGGATTAAAACAGGGTTGCCTACTAGCTCCCCTCCTGTTTTTGCCTTTTAAAAGCGATCTATCAGAGAGCTTTCTAAACGTAAATAATTTCCCTCCCAAACTACCATCTGTAAACATACACGTGCTAATGTACGCTGATGAAGTGGTACTCTTCGAACTTACCCCATGGGTTTACAGCGAAATATAGAAGCACTTGCTAAATATTCAGAAGAAAACTACCTAAAAGTAAACATTTCCAAGACAAAAGTAGTCCCATTTAGTGGAAGATCACATTACACTCACTACAAATGGAATATAGATGGCACAACAATTGAGGTGGTAAAAGCATATACCTATCTAGGGCGAGTATTTTCACAAACCCTAGAAGTACATTCTCACTTACAACAGATGAATCAAAAAGCAGTAGCACATATTAATGCCCTAAGAAAATCTACTCCTCTTCGGGCAACCTGCATTTCCACGCTCTTCTAGACATATACAGGGCAAAAATATATTCCTATAGCTAGATGGAGCGTTCTGAATAGCAGTGAAAGCAAATTAATATGCAAAATAATGCTATTGAGTCAGGCCACCCCGGTGCAGATCGTACGCCTAGAGTTTTCAACTGTAAGCACATTCTCAATAGCCCTGGTCAACATAAGTAGATGGGCATTTAAACTCTTGCAGGCTGAAGAACGCTCTTTAAGGGCCTTACTGAAACACAGAACTTATATATCAGGCAAAAATCAAGACACCTTTAAAACAAATTTGTAGACCGCTCTAGAATACTTTAAATGTACTGAAAGTATTCTTCAATCTTGGTGCCCAGCACACTTGAAGCGATTTCTGAAAAACACAACATTGCCTCCAAAAAGCCCATTATAAATCTCTCAGCTCCAACTTTGAGTTTAAAACTCACCGTCAGTATGTGAAATTTACCTTAGAACATAGAATGCAGAGATGTATAATCATTGCTACGATTGGGTATACTACCTCTAAAGCCCTATACAAGAAGCTGGAGTGATTTAGATGAAGATATAAGCTATGCATCAAATGAAACAATGGAGCCCAGGCTCTAACTCATGTTCTTTATTTATGCACTAACAAGGAGGTGGTAGAGGCCAGAATCCATTTTATAAAACCTATTGGTTTTAGATATAACCTCCTGGCTTCTATTGATTTGATCGCTTTTTTGAAGTCACCACCGAACGAATTCGTCTGTTCTAAATTGTATTATAAATTGTATAAATTCATGAAATCTGTTTTACCCATGATTTAAATGACATTTTTAACAGCTTGTCAGCTGAAGAATGTTATAAAAAGTGTTTGAATCATGTATTTATTTCTATTGTTGATCTCATATTTAAATCAATAAAATTGAAATTGAAAATTGAATTGATGTTCACAAACTGCAAGTGTAATTTTACAATTAGTAGTAAAAATACACTTGTAAAAATTACTAGTAGTAAAGTTGCATTCCTAGTTTGTGAATATCAAAACAGTAGTTAGGTAAACATATACCTTTGTGTGTTTTACCACTGTTTAAAATTCACAAACTATGAGTGTAATCTTGCTACTAGTACATTTTTGAATCACGGTATACCAGGCTTCTCTTTATGCGCACATAAAGACTGGAAAGAATAATTTAGCAAAAGCTGAATTAGAGACTGCATCGGAGACTAACATTATTAACACCTGTCTGACACTCACTTTAGAATCCTTAACCTCTGTGAAGAAACACAGTGTAGATAAGCGATCTCCAGCATTGAAGCAGCAACCAAAGACATGTAAAAGGTACTCATAGAAAACCTGATAACAATGTGTTGATTGCAAACAAGCATTGTAGAACATTGCATGACTCCTGCGCATGATCTAAAGTTACCATGCATATCTTGCAGAGGAACACCATAGCTCTTGAAAAAAGTTATTGGGAGAGGCTCCCTCACCCCAAGGTTTCATAACAATAAGAAGGCAATCAAAGAGTCATGAATACACCTAAGCTGCATAGCAGGTAGAATCAAAGACACCACTAACTCAAAGTCTAATTAGGAAGCCTAACGAAAAGCTCAATGAGGACAAGTATGAGTTGTCTTTTATGTTTGAGGTCTATAGCTATGCCCTGGGTATTATGCAACTCCAGTTCAAGAAGCAAGACTATCTTCCCTGGTCCTAATCATCACTGCTTGCTGGGCACTATTCACAAGGAAGGAAGGCTGCGGTACAGGAGGTGGGCTCTTATCATCTCTGCAGAGCCACATCGCGGCCCTTCTTAGGTAAGGGCCTGTGTTGCAATTCTGACACACCTATGGGAACACGCTGACTCCGAAATAGTGATAGATCCTGTCCTGTCATGTGCCAATTAGTATATCTTCATGACCACATTCATGCAAAGTGCCATGCTCAAAACACTATGGCCCACCATCACATCAGACCAGAAGACATTCATCAGGCTGGACAGCAGTTGTCATTCAGTAATCAGTCAGGTACACTTGTTCCCCTAGGGCCTACACAGAACATCATGACAATTGGCATCACTATGTCACCTGAAACATAGCCACATCGGTATGTAAATACAAAAACGTTGATTGAGATATGAATTTGAAATACATACATTTGTCATCACATTAAAAGTCATCACAGCTACATCAGATGTCAATAATCACATTGTGCCATGTTATTCACATGTGTCTCCACTTCCATCAGGATGAACTAACCTTGCAATCCAGATCCATGAGGAACTAGCCTCACCATCCAGATCCATCAGATTACTTTAGGACTAGACCTGTGAGCAAGGGGACTGGGATTATGGAGAAAAATAGAGAGACTTGATATCACATTAGTTGCACAGCTGGGCTTAGGTTATGGTGCAGAACTGGGGGCTCTTTCCTCGCACCATAGACACAATAGCCTGTATTTCATGTTTGTTAATTTTGTCAATGTGCCATCTTCTTTACCCAAGTCAAATAATGCAATGTATGTCAGTATGCATCTACCTCATACCCACAGTCACTCATGGGCTTACATCAGTCTTCCTATAATTCTCAGCACAGGGAGACACTGAGGTAGAGACTGATGCTCCATCCATGAGCAGTGGTAATTTTTTATTTCTGTAAGTAAACCCCCAACTCCTACACAACATCATTACTTTACACTGCTCTCCCTTATTTGGTTAGCATCCTTCTTTTAAGTTTCACTTTTTTTTTTATTATAGAAGAGTGTTTAAAATGAGGGAGAAACCCCTTCTCAAGCAGCAACTACAATCTGTATCAGGGTGAACCACAAAAGTAACTAAATTAACCTGCTCTTAACCCTCTTGTGGCTTGGTGCAAAAACAGTCAGGCTTCACTTAGAGGCACTATGTTATGTATTGATGCAACACTTGAATATAAAATAACTGAAAACACAACATCAGAAAAATCCCACACCAACTTGAAAAATAGAGAAAATGTTAAAAATGATTTGACACCAAAATGAAAAAAATCCAATCAGTATAACTGGAGATATGAATTTCTAAAGTTTTAGAAAAAAACTACAGACTAAAAGATCAAGAGCTAATCACGGGCATCTAGTCAGCGAGACCTGGGCAAAGTCAAAAGTTATGGCCGCTTCAATAGAGAGCAATTTGCACCGGGTGCAGGGATCAACAGGGGGGCACTCTGCTGGGGGCCCCAAAGACAGATTCCCAATGCCCTTCTGTGCCGGAAAGACCGGCACAGAAAGGCAGTGGGAATCTGCCATCGTAATCCCTCTGCCGGAAAAAGCCGGCCAAGGGATTACTGCAGGGTTTCCGAATGGCGGACAGGCTCTCCGAGCTCGTCGGAGGCCATTCGGAAAACCGATTCGGACGCCCTTCTGACCGAGCCCATTGATATGGTCCGTTCGGAAAGGAATCCGACCAGCCGATTACGATGCGGGCTGGAGGGCTCCGACCGATGGTCGGAGCCGTTCCAGCTCGCATCATAATTGGGCCCTGTGTAGAGAAAAAAATCCCAGTTTTGGAGACACTCATCAGTTTTGGAATAAATATTATCATTTTATTCCAGCTTTCTGATTAGAAATGTTTCTTCCTGCAAATGTGATAGTATGAGTTAAGGTTCCCGTTCTATCAGATAATCCTATTGTTCATAGATGTTAGATTGCATCAATTGATTCATTTCTTTGAAGAAATTGTTTAAAGTTATTGTGATTTGCTGAGGGTTGTGGTCACTGTCAGGTAGGATCTTGTTCTGAGGGGAAGGAAGACGAGGAGGTGTGCAAACTCCCCTGACATATCACGTTGGACTCAGCCTTACCTTTTGACCCCCCTGTTCTCTGTTTTCAGCCCAGGACAGGAAGTCAGGCAACAGTGACAGTGATCTATGATACTTTCCTTCCTCCCCATGAAACCAGAAAGTGGGAGTGACAACCCCCTCTGAGTAGAGAACACAGTCCCTCTAATTTGGACTAATCTGTAGCCCACGTGGGACCGAGTTGGGCGTATGAAGAGCGGCCCATGTCATTGGAAAGGGGTGGAGCAGAATCGAGGAAGTTGCAGTCCGAAGACCCTGAGCGAGAAAAGGAGATGTCTCAATGAAACACAGAGGACGTCGAACGAGTGACGGTATTGCAGGGAAGAGAGAAGCCAAACCTACAGAAAGATACAGCCAACAAGCCAGAAGGCCACTGGCAGAACGAGGCACCCCGCCATGCTCCAGGATGACCATGGCTATCCCAGATATGCACTCGTCTCCTGGGAAGATACGTGAGGCTGAGTCGGAAAGTGGGCATGGGGACAGGGCGTGAGGTTGAACTCCCTGCGCTGTTTGTGTTATCTTATTCCACTCAGGACTACACATCTTTTCGGAGCACTCTTTTATTGTGAAGTTTTTTTTCCTTTTCTCTCTCTATTGATCTCCTTTGTTTATTTCCATCTCGCATGATACCGACCAGTATTTGAGCTTTCCCCATAAAACACATGTACTAGGTTTTATTGGCTATGATGTCCTATCGCTGTTCCTCGTGAAGAGAACAAGGTGCAATTTGGGGTTTCCTTATTTCAACCAATGTTTCTTTTTCACATGCACTTGGTGAGGAGGTTAGTAGAATAACTTACCTGAGCATGTCCCCAAAATCCCAAGAAAAGGATATAAAATCAGCCTAATATTATACACTTACTAGTTGCTTCTCTCCTTCCTTTGAGGTGCATATCCGGTCGTGGTGCCCAGGCTTCCTCGCACCGGAAGAAAGAGAAGAAGACAGCATTACTATTCCATATTTGTTACATCTGAGATAAAATAAAAGAAACTGGTATCACAAAACGCAGTGTCACGAGTCCTAAATCCGGCAGCTTTAACAGTCACTTCCATTTCTGTGTACAATTTCATAAGTCTTGCAAAGATGGAATTGAAAATAATGGATCATGGACCAGTCTACTTCTTTTCACAACAGGTACAGTCGGCAATTGATTTCTGAGATCCAGCACTGAAAGTTGGTTGTGTCGGCTGAATATTCTCTATTCTCCCATTTAAGTATCTGGCTGATCTTCAGACTACAACTCGTCATTAAGTGGGAGTAACAAATTATGACTAAAGTCACCTGTCAGTGTTGATGGGCATCTACCTTTAATTCAATAATTTCCTCCAGGTTGTCGAGCAGGGATTGATATTGAATTCTGATTACTAATAATAAAAGTGAAAGCTAAACATTTATAATGGGAAGTGGATTCCTGTTTTTGTCCTGAAGAAGCTGATAGAATGTTTTTGCTATTGACCCTTAGTTGTAAAGGAGAGGTTTTCAATTGTAAAGTTTTATCTAAAGTTAGTAATCAGCAGCTTGGTCTTTTGGTAGCTGGAACTTTAAATGTTGTATAGAACTAATTAAAATAAATGTAGTTATATTTTAATTAAATATTATTAAATATTAATGATACATTATTTTTTATAGTCACAAAATGTTAATAAAATATTTTATAAGTGCATAGTAAATATGTACTGTTTTTAGATATTTTTCAGATAAAATTATTTTATTTATTATTTTTAACTATTTTAACCAATTTAATTTATATTAACATTATTTCCTATGTGGTTTTATTTTAAGTCCCCACCACCAGTGTTTTCTATAGGAGGGTGTTGCTTTATCAGTTGTTGATCATGTGAGGTGCTGGATTACTACTGTTTCTTTTCTGGTGGTATTAACTCATAAATTTGGATCTACCCCATGTTCAGGGGGTTGAGGCGTGAAAGTCTACACTTTTGAGTGACTTTACCCCAGATTCTGTGAATAGCTAAAAGTAATAAAGTTACTCAAAAGTGTCAGAGTAAATTACACATGTAAATTACTCACAAGAATAAGTAACCTTTGTGCATTGCCCTGCATGCCTCTGCATTTTCTTTTACTATAGTTGTCTATTATGCAGAATGTGAATCCATTGGCTGGTTCTCCAGCATTGTTCAGAATAAGAACCTTATTTATCCTGTGATGTCTTCCGTGTTAGAGGAGGGCCACCACCAACTGTGATGTGTTCCCTGTTAGTGGTCAGCCACCAACATAATTAAGGCCGACGGGGGGAGGTAGCCGACATCACTTTTTCTACTCAGGGTAGAATAGAAGTTATAAAACTGGGAAAGAAAGAATGATGTTTTGGCTCTATGTTGCCAGACACCATTGGTGATTATTATAGTTACAAAGGATAGGACAAGGACAGTAAGTGTACAGTGTTTACTGATGGGAGGGTGAGTGCTGACTAGATTGATCAAGCCATTAAAGGAGTGGAGGTTAAAATCCCGGCAGGTCCACTCAGCCTTTCATCCATCTGAGGTCAATAAAATGGGTACCATTGAGTTGGGTAACAATAAACATCTGTTATTCAGCGCCAAGAGACCTCGTTGGGGTGAACGTGCGCTTTACAAATACACATGTTATGTTATGTTATGAATGGGGTGAAGTGTAAAATAAATCTAAAGGATACTCCCCCAACATCAGATACTGCTGAGAGTGTACCCGCCAATAATAGAAGGACTATTCAATGGTATGTGGCAAGATTACTCAAAGAAGGCAACGTTCTGTAGTGTAACAGCCTTGAAGGTCAATTAGCTAGCATTTGTAATACCGGCATACAAGATCCCAAAACCATCATGGATAACTATAATATTATGTCAGCTGACTTACCGGCATACTGGTCAGCACCCCTCGGGGTAAGATTTTTGGACAAAGGAAGTACAGTGTTGGTTTGGTCTGATAAGGCCTGCAGAGATAAGAAAATCGTGCTATCTAATGAGCCATGTGTGTGCCATATGTCTTCAATACATGATGAACATTTCAAAAGCTTGGGGAGAGAGTGCATAGCCTTCATCAGACCTAATCTTATAACCAAACCATCTGTGAGGATTAGAAAGTAATATCATTGGGAATGAACATTAAACAATTCTGAAATCTAATTTCAAGAGCCATCAGAGTAGGAATAAGTAACCATGAGCACCATATTAGTGGAACCACTTGGTTGAGCAAAATGGGACACTATATCATACTGGTGACTCCACAGGGGATCTACACCTTGCCTACAGGTAAAAGTGTTAAAAATCAGATCCAATTACCAGCAGCGGGTGGCCTAATTTGCTGCGCCCTGAAGTAGAAAGTGAAATTATCACACAGGAACTCCAAAAAAGCTTTGGACCTGGACTCTGTCCCAATGTTTCATGCCAATCCAAAGTTATGGTCAGACCAATCTAAAGTTATGGTCCGATATTCTAAAGAGATTTTTTAATGCAGCAGTGGATGCAAATTCAATTCCATCTTCCTGGTGATGTGCTTTTGTAATAGCACTACAGACAAAGGGTAGTAAATTGTTACCCGGTAATTACAAGCCAAATTCACTGCTCGATAAATGGGAAAAAGCCTTGGTCATGCTTAATAGGTTGCAGACCTGGGTAAATCAAAATTCCATCCTTATTGATACCCAGGCGGACTACCGCATAGCAATCAGCACCATGGTCAAAGCAATTAGACTGCATAGGATTTGCATTAAATGTACCAAACTACTCAAGATCCCACTTCATATATCTTTTATAGAAATCTTCTTTTGACCTGGTGAATGAGTTGAAGCTTTGACCACGCCAGAGATCCCTTAAACCCATCTCCTGCAGCCAGTGTGCTCCCTCCTAGGATAAAGCCCCCATGTGTCCATAGCGCTGGGCTGATCGATCGAGGTCATTGTTGAATACAAAGTTGAGGTCCCCTCCCAAAAGTACCAGTCTCTCTTGAGTAGATATAATCGCTACCACTGACTGACAAAGAAAACGCTCCTGCCCCTCTTTCAGAGCATACATGGTCCCAGGTGTAAACGTGTGGTTGCCCAAGCTCACGGTATGAACCAGTAGCCTGACTTTGATTTTCATTAATTTGGATCCCACTTTGCCTTGGAAGGAGCATGACACCAGGATAGCCACTCTGGCAGATTTGGAAGGGGCGGTTGAGAAAAATTGATGTGGGAAAGCACGGGAGCGCAGCCTGTGGCAGTCTCTGGCGGCTAAGTGGGTTTCCTACAAAAGGTAGATGTCCGCACCCAAATGTTCCAGATAGGACAGAATGGTGCTGTGGTTAACGGGATTTTTAAGGCCTTTCACACCCAGGGTGAGGATCTTCAGTGTGGTGTGCATGTTGTGGGTGTAGGGGGAATGCAATGTGAGTTCCCTGTGGTCAGAGCCCCATCCTCACCCTCCTATATCTGGCTCAGATTGTGGACAAGCCAGTGTACACTGGCTCGAAAAGTATGATAGCTTCATGTTCTGCGTGTACCCCCACCCAACAAATCAGAAGAACTAGAAACATGAATCAAACCAGCAGAGTACTCTAACGAGAGATGTAAATGGAGGAATGGCCTTCCTTCATCAGAGTTAACTAAATTTCCTTTCCTTCCTGTTTTTTTTTCAGACTTGTTGTACTATCCGCTTTTGGTTATTCAGAACTATTACTTGAGTTCCAACCTTCAGGAGTGAACTAGATCCTGACAATTCTATACCTGACAGGACCTCACCACCAGGATTTGGCATCTCACAAGGTACATTGTCTTGAGGCCATGTATTCGGGACACCTTGTGGAAGACCCTCTTCTCTCAAATGTAGACTCTTCTCTATGGCATGTTAAACCAGGACATGACAAACATTCATAGAAGCCTCCAAAGTATCAACCTTTTTTTAAAATTCCTCGAATGAGTCTTTAATGAAATGCTTCACTGCTTTAAACATACCCCCCATTAACTCCTGCATCTGCTTCTTTAGAGCTGTAACATACACCCTATTTGGCTAGGACTATTCTAATCGTATTCATCCTTCCCTATCTACTCCAGGTGTGGAACAGGTCCTTGTTTATCTGGTCTATCTTTCCTTCTAGTATTCCATGCAGCCCCTTTTAATTTCTTAGTCAGGAGCAAACAAGCAGTGTCTGTCGGGGAAACTAGTTCTATACACAGCGGGGCATTACTAACACAGGATTGTTTCCCCCTGCAACCAGAGAAGAAGGTGTTTCTTCCCCAAGATTGGCCTCAGTCTTATTTAAGACTTCTTTAGTAGTCGCAATGACAAATACTTCTTGTTGAGTACTCACGAACCTTTCCTCAACGTTACGGATTTCCTCATTGATCACCCCATCCCATGGGTTAGAAAAGTAACTATTCTGTTAGCTTAGGTTTCTTCATACTCAGCAGTATCAGAGATGATTTCCTTTTCCCCATATCAGCAAAATTTACCATGGGGGTGGGGTAAGCGGATCAAAGAAAGGGAAAATGACTAAAGAGAGTGACCCCAGCATAGCCTCTTCCGGCCTTGAAGGGCGCTGATGGGCCCGCACTTGGCACACTATTTACCCAGGCACATGCCCAGGTGCAACCTCCAATTTGGATTTCCTGCCTCCAGGTACCACTGGGATTCTGGGTAATGCAGTCCCCCGCCTCCTGGTACCTATGGGATTGTGGGTAATGCAGTCCGGGCCCCAGCCATGTAGGAGGAAAGAAAAAATGCATTTCTCACTGCAGGTGTTCAAGCTCCAATGTGTATCTTCCACCTCTAGGTACCTGTGGGATTTTGGGTCATGCAGTTCAGGCCCCAACTGTGGAGGAGGAAAGGAAAATTGCTTCCCGCATTGAAGGGCTTCAAGCTCCAATTTGTATCTCCCGCCTCCAGGTTCCTTCAGAATTCTGGGTCAGGCAGTCCGTGCTCTTGTCATGGAGAAGGAAAGGAAAAGGGCGTCCCGTGCTGTGGGGATTTAGGATCAACTTTGTATCTTCCGCCTCCAGGTACCTGCAGGATTCTGTGTCATTAAGTCTGGGCCCCCGCTGTAGCGGAGGAAAGGAAAAGCGCATCCCCATTCATCTGCTTTGTTGTGTAAGTCCAGGTTGTGGTGCAATGCGAACAGCAGAAGTCGATGTTGTTGCAGGTGATGAATGGGACACAGGGACTTTAAAGTTAATAATATAAATGTCAAAGTCAGATTTGACTACAAAACTAAGCCAATACAAAATGCATTGTAAAATACAGTGTTGGGGATTCCAAAACCAAGTGATAAAAATGTTCTATAGTGTGTTAGTAACATACCTGTGTGTGTAGTTGGGTTGCGCTGAGATATCTTCTCTGTGTGTTGAAATACTGTACTTAAAATTACTGCTGCCACAGACAAAGCCACCAATCTATTTGGTAGAGTGGCTGTATGAAGGAGTAGCAACAATGTATTTAAGCAAATGTCCAGATATTTTTAGGGTATGTTTTAGAGAAAGTGTTTGGGGGGTTTGTATGTGATGCATGCCGAACATTGTTGATATGGGTCAAGGGCAGATATAGGTGATTGTAGGTTTGCTTTTATTGACGGGGGTAGAATCTTACCAATCACCACATTAGTGTCATTTGAAAAAGGCAGCCCATATAGCTAGTTGGGTGTATTATGTAGAGGACAGCCTCTTCGAGGAGGGAGAAACGGAGAAAGGATCCAGGTGGGCCTCCAGGAATAGCTTGTACCTGCTGAATCCTGGAGAACTTCTCCTTCACCCACCTCCTCTCATCTTGCCATTTTTTTATATCCCCTACAGAACATGCCTTCTTCACTTAGGCAAGTGACAGTCTGTTACCTAGTGCCATAAATCTGCTTTCTGTGTTTCACTGAGGGTGAATGGAGGCATCCCTTTCATTTTTGTAATGGTTTACCACAAATATATATCTACAAGAACTGACTCTTCCTCAGTGAAATGTATTTCCCTTTTGAGAAGCTGGGTCTGCATCCTTCAAGCAGAATGTGCTGTCTGCAGAAGCTGAAAGTATGAAGACGAAAAGGCAAATCCTATGGTGTATTTAAGTTTTTAGAAGACAATAGTTGTCAGCTGTGTATGTCTTGATTCAGGTGTATAGGTGTATATAATTCTCCTATTCCCTTCTTAGTGGAGGTCTCCCTCCTGTATGCATAGGTCACTATCCCAGCTGCTGAGGTCTCTGCCGGGGGTGTGGAACATAAAGTCTACACTTTGTAGTACATTTACCCCCAGAAATTCTGAATAGCGAAAAGTAGTAAAGTTGCTACAAAATATGAGTAAATTTACATGTGTAGGTTTACTGACATCTAAATATATGGGCATAATTTAGATCTTGGCGAACGGCTACTCTGTCACAATGGTGATGGATATCCCATCCGCCAAAATATAAATACCATTATATCCTATGGGATTTATATTTCAGTGAATGGGATATCCGACACCGTTGTGACGGAGTACTCCATCCGCCAAGATCTAAATCAGGCTCTAAGGTTGCAAATAGGCCCCTTAGAGTTCAGGCTTCTTTCTGTCCATTATGTCCCACAGCTACTAGTCATTATTCACAGGGGATCATGTACTTAGACCTCCAAAGTGGAAGGCAGTAAAAGTGGCACCAAAAGAAGGTAGAGTACTTCACTATGCCTGTGATTACACCAGAGAGGTCACTTTCACAACTCTGCAGTCTGCCTTCACAAACAAAATGTCAGTATACTGGACAGGTGAAAATAGTTATTCAACTATTCATTAGAGAGTCACGTTTTCTTCTAGTCAATGTCAACTATGATGCCTGGCTTTAAAGGTGTAGCTTGAATGTTTTAATATGCACTGTACCAGTGTTGCTTCTTTAGCCATTTAGCCTAACAAGAAGCTAGTTGAACTTTTGACCTCCTCTTTGAAAAGTGTGACTTGTGGAAGTGGTTTATAAAGGCCTATTTGAAATTCGTACTTTTGCCAATTTATATGACAACTGCTATTGGAACTTTCCCTTATGGTTCCTTTTCTCTAGTTGTTTAGAAAAATGTGTTTTATCACTTCGTAAGAATGGCAAGCAAGGCAATGAGCTGGTTTAGTGACAGATGTTTCTTATGGGTCCCTTGGAGAACATCTGTCATATGGTTTCTTCCTAACAACCATTTCTGTAGAACAATGTTCTGGTAGGTTTCCAGGAATGGCAAGTTACAATATAATTAACTTTCCAGTTGCTAGCCTAAAAATAATTTTTGGTGACAGTGACTGAGCAAGATATCAAATGTTAGCATCTGACAACATACATATACAACATGCAATCAACATTCCCATTTCAGTCCTGATAATAACTCAGGCAGTGCAGAATTAGCATGCAGAATTCCACCCCTGATTCTGAATGGACCGGTGTTCCAGCATCCGGTTGTAAATTTGTCGAAAATACCGATGGAGGGTCATGACTCTTGTCCACAAAAAACTTTTGGAGTTTGATCTTCCTCAATAATTCATAAAACTCCGTCCTAAACTTGAAATTATCATGTTTGGGTGTTGGCACATAGCCAAGGCCTTTGTTTAAAACCTGTAGCTCCCCAGCAGTAAGTCGGTGGTCAGACAGATTGACCACTATGCAGTTGGCTAACGGAAAGATATGGTACCTGAATAAGTTTAGCAATTGTAACACCACCAATGTGATATATAGGCTAACCTGCACTTGCGGACTGCATTATTTTGGTCTAACATCCCGCAAAATCAAAGTGAGGATTCAGGAACATATTAGCACACTGAAGGCTGGAAAACGTACTACACGCCTGGTCCGCCATTTTCAAGAACAGCGACACAACTTTAGGAACGTGAGATGGATGGTGCTAGAAAGAGTAGTTAGAGATGCACACAATGTGGAAAACATACTGGCTAGGAAGGAGGCACGTTGGATTTTCTCAGAGAGGGCGAACCAAGTGGGCCTGAACGACTATATTGAATGGAATAAAGTGGGCAGGTAGTTGTTGCGTGGTTTGGGTTAAAGGTACTTCCTGTGTGCTGATTCCATAAGCATTGCAATATTCCTAATGAAATGTCTGTAGCAAGACCTTGGATGGCAGTGATGGTAGTTGTTGCCAACATCAATGCAATCTTTACGTTGATATAGAGAGAAATCTGGACAGGACCCTGACTAGTAGCTCCTGTTTTCATATTTTACCATCGGTACCTGGATGTTGCAAGGAGGGCCTCCGGGTGTGTGGACGAGGAATTATGCAGAAAAACGTATTATGAATAAGTATTGTGCTGGCTGTCGGGTCCTCCAGATGTAGGTTTTAACGGTTGCGCATTCGGGGAAATTGAATCACCACCTTGTTATCATGGAGGTTTATCACCCAGTAAAACACCCCGTTAAGTCATGGTGTCTATACTACATACAAGGTAGTTGAGACATTTTGTTAAAAGGTTTTTTAATTTTGACCTCTGAGACATGAAATGGGATGAACCCCCAACTTCTGGGTTGCCATTATGTTTTTCTGTGAGGCAAGCTGTTGCATATTGTGTACATAATAACAACTTTAGCATTAGAACACACTTCCACTTTATCATTTCAAGATGGCGCCTACGAATGTTTCCCGGTTTTGGTTGCACTGACCAGAGGTTAGTGGGCATGGCTATGTAGGGCCTTCCGGAGCACGCTCTTGAAGTAGAGTGCGGTCGCGACGGGTGTCTGAGCGGAGCTAAGCCGGACTCGCATCCCTATTCGGTAAGAGTGTGGATGTGCCTGGTTTAGGGTGGTGAGAGAGCCCGCCGGTCCTCGCGATGCATGAGGCGAGGCAGTGTGAATACTGGGGCATTTTAGTGTGGATGGTCCGAGAATCGGGGTTATGAGACTCTCTTTAATATATTGGAACACAAGCGTACAAGGGGGTTTAAGAGAGAATAGTGCCTGATAGGCTGGTGGTGGCCACCACATTACCAACAAATAATTTTATTCTACCACGTATACCCCAATGTCAGTTGGCATTTTTTACTACACTGAGCAGAATGAACTAGTGTAAGAGGAATAAATACTCCGCTTGATACGGGGATTATGTCAAATAATTAACAAAGTGCATATACCCACAGGTTGACGGGCAGCAACTGCGTGTGTATACAGGGGTTGTGGCTAACGATTGGAGAACACCCCCCAGGAGGTGGGTTGCCGGTATGAATGCTGATGGCAACCACCTGGTAAATATACCGTGATCACTGAACAATATATGTTGCCCATTGGGCAAACATGCCTGGTAACATTTTAATGATTTAAGATGTCCTTACTGTGTGGCACTGTCTTTTTCTCTTCTTTCTTCTGTTTGTCAGTCACCCCAGGCTCAGAATGAAACACTAGTGAGGTGAAGACTGGCCCTGACCCCAGTTGAAATTGCCGCAAGGTATTTGGCAATGAAACATGTTGGCCTTCCCTAATTGAAGTGGTCTGCAACAGTGTGTTTTCTTTTTTCTAACTTGAGTGGGCTCACGGCATCTAATAAAGTCCGCGTCTTTGCGAGTGAGTCCCAACTAATTTTAGCTTGGAGAAACCTTTTTTCTCACTACGGGGTCTTAGTGGGATAGTACACGACAAGCACTTGTTGTGCATCCTTTCATACATCACTATTTGTTCCTACTTTACTTTTTCTACACCTCCTAAAACTTATATTTGACACTTATTTCATTTCTTCACGGTCTTGAAAGTCACCAATGATGAAAAACGTGAGCAAACTGGTGAGTACCTACCAGCAGCTCCCTTGGTGATGCTTACGTGAGGTACTTTCAGACCTTTCACACATTTTTTCTTGTATACACTAACATGTGTAGGTACATGTGAGGTGGATTGACAAACATTTAAATTTGGACACCAAGGTCCGGCTGCTAGTGGCATTCTTCAGAAGCCAGCTTTTGGGCAGAGATTTCACTATCCTGCCCTTAGGACCCTTGGAAAGATTATGTTTCTGTGTACAATCAGGTGTTTTTTGATATATTGATGCCCCCAATCCAGTACCTCCCCAAAGATTGCGCAAAATAGATGCCCAAAAATGCCCCAAAATGACAGGCACAAGAAATTCCAAGACTAAATAATGACATATGTTTTTCTAAAAGCTAACCTACAACCCACAGCTCTTATTCAACAGATCTTCAATCAAGCCTTACATGCACCACCTTTACTGTAGCCCAACACCTCTTAAGTAGCAACCTCCAAAGTCCCAACGAAGCCCAAGGGTTCAAGCCAAAAAGACCACGGATTACTTTTTATGGAAATTTTTTACAAACAGACTCTTTACACTGTGCCAAACAAAGACACCCCCCGATGCCACAAAACTGTAGAGGAACCCTCCACACCAGCCCAAGCCCTGAAAATGTTACAAAAGTTATGAATTATTGCACCTTTGTACAGCATCTGCTTAGCATGGGTTTGGCCCATCCATCCATTGCGAGAAATCCACCTTGTCGCATGTAGCCTACCTCAGCATTTCTATAAAGCTTGCATAGGGACCTCTCCCATCTCACTTACACTTACACTGAACCGAACCCTAGCATTCCACATGGACTACACAGCATACTCTTGCACAACAAATGGCATCAGCACATATCTGCCATGGGCGCCCAGACATCAGCTAGGTCGTGCTATGTCTGCTTGTTCAAACTGCACACCTTGGGCGCAGACAGACTTTACTTATCTAAAGAAATACCCCTCAAAAAACACGTACCAGACATGCAATGTGACACCTCTGTGCTGATGGATATCTACTGGTAATGTCGGGAGTTTGCCTATGCTCAGCTCGTCCCCAGATGGCAGGACCTCTGCATCCTCATAACCATACACACCCCAACCCTGGTCATCCCTGGAGAAAACCTGTTTGAGTTGTTCAAACATCGGCTACAGAAGAAAACAACTCTATTGCATCAGGCTCGAGAAAAAAGAACTACTGATTAGTTTGGCTGGGCTCAGTACAAGGACATTCTGGAAGAATTTAGACAGTTTTCTGACACTCAAGTAAATGCGGGAGAGTCTATACCCTTCTTCACCCTGCAAACAAATAACCGGGTGGGAATTGCTGAAGATGATCAACAATACTGAGCTCAGCCTAAATGCTATCAAGGAAGAACTAAGAGCCATCCGCCTCATGGTGATGCAACATCGGTATGCGTTGGACTTGGTGACTAAAATGGAGGGTGGGTTGTGTGCCAGGATTGATGTTTCCTGCTGTACTTATATCCCAGGAAATGAAATGGACAAAAGGACGCTAACTCTTGCCATCCAAGCATTGCATCGTCTACAAGCTGACATGATGAAGGAGGGAGGTGCCACGAAGCATGACTGGTTTACCAATATGATTTCCTGGTTCCCCCGGTGGGTGACCAGATTGTGCATATCATTGCTCCTGGTTGTCATTTTTGTGGTTTCCTACAAGTGGGGGTTTCCTGCTGTAAAAATGCAATCCTCAAACTAGGTAGAATGCAAGTAACTAGGGTGGTAGTAACAGACACAACAGAAACACACCAAACCTCAAATAATGTGACTGTCATGAAGTGTGCAGCAATTGATGAAGTTGAAAATTCAACTAGAAGGGGAAATGTTAATATTGGTAAATACAATGTCAATGTACACCATGATATATGTATTTGTAACTCACATCGCTGTTGTTGAATCCACCCGATATGACCTCCCCATCAACCCCGAGTCATAAATAATTGGTCAGACAAGCCCTGCAACCTATGCCTGAAGCAACTGATTGACAGATTACAAGTGGGGTGACACGTAACCCTAATACAAACACGTGAACAGGAAAACCGAGGTCGATCCTACATGTAGGCAGCGACACCACAATGGTCTTAGTAAATTGGCCCCAATAAAACCCTTTGCTTGGAGGGGCACGCAGTCCAAAAACACTATTAAGTCAGATGCCAGACTAAGTTAGGAACACTCAGCCAATCAGAACACAGCATGCACACTACATGCAGCGACCACATGCTCCCCATGTTGGACATCTGGACATGTACCCACTGACTTCACTGTGAGTCCATGCAAGGTCAAGACCCACCTGCGCTTCTGTACAAATTGCTTTATGATGCTACATCTAATGTATAAAAAGACGGCTGAAGCCAATGTGTTTTGAGACAGTCTTCAGACCCCAACTCTGGGGCCGATTCCGATTTCGGCAGGAAGCGCACCTAACACTATTCGTCTGGAAAAAAACCAAGCCGAACGCGTGTTTCCCGACCGATTCGAACATTTGCACTAACGAGCAACTACGATGCGCATAACTGTCCAGATCCCGACCCAGCCGTACTTACCCATTCCAGCTCCTGTTCCCTGTCCGAGCCGGATCCGTAAATGCAGAATCGAGTCGCACGGAAGCAAAAATACAGCACCTTCCGGCCGGACCAGTACGATGCGCCTTCCGTACGCGCCGAACCCGTCGCTACGTCCGGCACGTCAGAGAATCCGGGAGAGCCGCACATAAGCTCCGATTCGCGCCACAAGACGATCCACGGCTACGAGACGAACAAGCCTGCCATGAGTACGAGTCGAAGCAACGAGAAAGACGAACGAGACGAACCAACCATGAATCCCATCGCGCAGGTCCTACCAATACTCTACATCTATTACCGGAACAGGTACGGACGCGTACGGCGCAGACGGTAAGTTAAACACCCACTACACAAACAAACGACACGTACCCGACATATAACACACACACATAGGGATGCAGAAATGACTTACACTAGCAACAGCAGAACCATAGGGGCGGGATGGCTATCACCAATGCCATATACACCCATAGGGGCCTGGATGCCAACTACTAACACCACCCCTACTCAGGGGGGCTGGATGCCTGTCACTACTACCATCCCCACTCATAGGGGGATGGATGCCTACCACCAACACCACCCCTACTCATGGGGGGCTGGATGCCTACCACTACCACCACCCCTACTCATGGGGTGCTGGATGTCTGTCACTACTACCATCCCCACTCATAGGGGGATGGATGCCTACCACCAATACCACCCCTACTCATGGGTGGCTGGATGCCTACCACTACCACCACCCTACTCATGGGGGGCTGGATGCCTACCACTACCACCACCCCTACTCAAGGGGGGCTGGATGCCTACCACTACCACCACCCCTACTCATGGGGGGCTGGATGCCTACCACTACTACCATCCCCACTCATAGGGGAATTGATGCCTACCACTACCACCACCCCTACTCATGGGGGACTGGATGCCTACCACTACCACCACCCCTACTCAGGGGGGGCTGGATGCCTACCACTACCACCACCCCTACTCAGGGGGGCTGGATGCCTACCACTACCACCACCCCTACTCATGGGTGTTGGATGCCTACCACTACCACCACACCTACTCAGGGGGGCCTGGATGCCTGTCACTACTACCATCCCCACTCATAGGGGGATGGATGCCTACCACCAACACCACCCCTACTCATGGGTGGCTGGATGCCTACCACTACCACCACCCTGCTGGATGCCTACCACTACCACCACCCCTACTCAGGGGGGGCTGGATGCCTACCACTACCACCACCCCTACTCATGGGATGCTGGATGCCTACCACTACCACCACCCCTACTCATGGGGGGCTGGATGCCTACCACTACCACCACCCCTACTCATGGGTGCTGGATGCCTACCACTACTACCATCCCCACTCATAGGGTGATGGATGCCTACCACTACCACCACCCCTACTCAGGGGGGCCTGGATGCCTGTCACTACCACCACCCCTACTCATGGGGGGCTGGATGCCTACCACTACCACCACCCTACTCATGGGGGCTGGATGCCTACCACTACCACCACCCCTACTCGGGGGCTGGATGCCTACCACTACCACGACCCCTACTCAGGGGGGCTGGATGCCTACAACTACCACCACCCCTACTCATGGGTGCTGGATGCCTACCACTACCACCACCCCTACTCAGGGGGGCCTGGATGCCTGTCACTACTACCATCCCCACTCATAGGGGGATGGATGCCTACCACCAACACCACCCCTACTCAGGGGGGCCTGGATGCCTGTCACTACTACCATCCCCACTCATAGGGGGATGGATGCCTACCACTACCACCACCCCTACTCAGGGGGGGCTGGATGCCTACCACTACCACCACCCCTACTCATAGGACGGGTAATGCATGACACAACCAGCATACTCCAACATAAGGAATGTCAGAAAAACACATCCCCCCAACACCATGACAAGCGTGTGTAGTCTGTGTCAAATGCCTACAACACTGAACATGACATTGAACATACAATGTGACCCCCTATCACATGTGTCACACATAAATGTGTGTGGCCTCCACAATGCAAGCAGACCATGACCACTGTGTCAATGGGGTCTAACACCCCATCATCACAGTGACCAAAAGGTAAGTGTGGGGTCCATAGCTGAAGCACATTTTGAACATTGTGGCAATGGGGTCTAAACCCCCATCATCACAGTGACCAAAAGGTAAGTGTGGGGTCCATAGCTGAAGCACATTTTGAACATTGTGGCAATGGGGTCTAAACCCCCATCATCACAGTGACCAAAATGTAAGTGTGGGGTCCATAGCTGAAGCACATTTTGAACATTGTGGCAATGGGGTCTAAACCCCCATCATCACAGTGACCAAAATGTAAGTGTGGGGTCCATAGCTGAAGCACATTTTGAACATTGTGGCAATGGGGTCTAAACCCCCATCATCACAGTGACCAAAATGTAAGTGTTGTCATGGAAAAAGCTGCAAATGCCAAACAGCATGGATGATTCCTGGTCACAGAACAACAAACATATCAGTGGCATAGTAGTACTTGTGTCCCATAGCAACATAGATTGGGTGAGGCAAACAGTGCAGTGCAAATAAGACATACCTTTTGCCATGTGCAGACAAACATCACCCATGGGGGCTGACATTGTCAACATTCATCAATAACACAATGACAGAAGTGACCATCATAATGCTGACCCACATATCTGCACCAATGGACACACAAATGTAGATATCCTGTGGAGACTGTAGATGTGAGGTGAACAAATACCATACCATGGCAGCAATGGGACATACAAACCATGATCATTGTGCTGACTGATGACCTAGGAGTCCCAGGGACAGCAGGGGAAACCCACCAAAAAACATACAGCCAATGGCACACTAAAGATATGCCAATGCAGTGGTGCAGATGCACAAACACAAACAGGCAGCCTCACACTGCATATCAAACACAACAGGTGATGGAGGGGTGTGCCAGTGTCCCCAGGCAACCACACAACACACGAGGAGGCCTGAATCCCAATTACACAGATTTGTATACAGTGCCACACAAAAGTAACTCATGGATCGGATTCCCCTATGTGGGCAATCAGGCATTGTTAGATGAGAGGGAGCCCAAATTACACATGTCACACAAGCTTGTAGGAACAGCAACTAACACAGAAAGAGACAGACCCACCACAGCACTACCCCCAGGGACCCCACATTGTGGTGACACTGGCCTGCATGATAATCCCACTGTGATGACAAAGCTAGATGTCGTTCACACTGTGAACCACGGTCATGTGTCCTGAGCAACAAACTACCATCACACCTACCCAAGCACAAATCAATCAGCACGGCCTGTCAGCCAAGGCCAATATGGAGGTAGGGGTCTAGCCGTGCAACAACTCTCATTTGCACACACTCAACACCACACACCTTGATCTCCACCAATGTGCAGCAGTGAAGCTCACATGGACTGGTGACATTGCACATGCACCCATGACAATCCCAGGGGTGGTGGTGGGAACTAAGGTGCAGAAACCCATCACACATGGCCAGTCAACAATACTTGTGAATGTCTGACACACTGCACAGTACGCCGTACATGGGCATGACATCAAATCCACACCAACCAATGGGAACCCGGGCACAGTCACACACCAATGAAGAAGCCAAGGTCACCCACAAAGAACACACATAGACAACTTCCAACATTGCAGCTCTGACCCTGAGGAGTGGCAGCAGTCACACACACAACGTGTCACAATCACTGAAAGCTACCACAAACTGTAAATTACATGACTTGTGTAACCAACAAGTGCCAAGGGGAATCCTGACTGTGTCTCATCTGCGTTTGCCCACAAACTCAGCCCTGACACTAAACACACCTATGGATGACACCCTGATGACCAGTAATGTGCCATGCACCCACATCCCAGAGAACCCAGGGCGAAGATTTTGGGGGAACATAGGTCAACTCAGCAAGCATCACAAACAGGAACATCACTAGGGATCCCAGCCTGCGTAGCAAAATGGAAGTGAACACACACAGACATGCTCACACAACACACACCTTGGGCTCAGGCAATGTCACGGAATTACACACTGCCATGAGGGGACTCCACTCCTGTGTAAGGAAAGTTGTGCCATACGTTGTCTCTGCAGGGCTCTATCATGTCAGCAGAACACTTGGTCACTCAGTCAACAATTAGCACAAAATGAAGGCTCTCGTCACATCAGCCAGGTCATGGGAGTGTCACCGAAATCATCTGCACAGATCCAACACACATGTATAGCAAGTTGCACTGATAACACAGATGAGTCCTTCCCCATTGATGCCCAAACTTGCATGTCCAGTGGAGATGGTCACACGGTCAGGGAAATAGACAAATTGAACAATGGCAAGCACAACAGATGTGCAGGGGTGTAAGCCACAGATGTGACATTGCAAATAAAAGTAGGAAATCCCATTGGCAAATATTGAAAACATGACACCCTCATATTGCTGCAAAGGATGACATGGATACACACCAGGATAGGACACATTCCCCCTGGACCACATGGGGTCCTGCACAGTAACACTTCATTTTCCTGACATCAAAAATCACCATCACTGCAGCAAGGGCATGGTTAGCATCATCAACATCATGTACATCTGAAGCAAAACCACTAGAGAACAGAAAGTAGCTTTATTCAGCATATGTGGCTTCAAAAGTGAAAGTCCTGAAAAAACACAAAGGCCAATGGCCAGTCCATTAGTAAAGTCCGAACAGGGTGACAGTGGCAGATGTCACCCTTTGCTTGCCTGCACTGCTACGGACCAGGGACATTCCCCTCGGAGGGGCATACGGGGGGCAGGCCAGGCACCGCAGGGACAGGATCAGGGCTCACCAGAAGGAGGCAGGGAAGGGGTGGTGGGTGCTGGAGAGTCACTGACAACTGCAGTGGAGGTGTCTGACATGGTGTGTGCCGGCACAACTGGGGGCATGAGTCAGATGGTGTGGGTGCCGGCACGACTGCAGTGGGCTGGCCAGATGGAGTGGACAGGTTCCCCACTGCAGTGCCCAAGTCAGACGGGGTGGTAGTGGACTCCACTGCAGTGCCTGTCTCCAGGGGAGTAGAATGGGGTTCAGGTAAGGTGGGCAGGACAGAGGGGAGGACACGGTCTCCACACCAGTGGCACAAACATGCGCAGTGAGGGGTGTGGTGCTGGAAGAGCAAGTGGTAGGGGGAGAAGGCCGGATCATTTTGGGGATGGTGTATCTGTGGGTGGGGGAACCTGGGGCAGGGTGTGGTGGGGGAACCTGTGTAGTGGGGGCCTGAGGGATGGAGGAAGGAGACTGTGTGGTTTCCCCTCATGCCCCCATTTTTGTGCCCAATTTTGCCTTCTGTTTTCCCCTCATGCCCCCATTTTTCTGTGCCCAACTTTGCCTTCTGTACCCCCGCTGCCTCTCTCCACTCCCGCCGCTGCGTCCCTGCGGCCCCGCCCCTGACTGCCCATTCGCTGCCCCTGCCTCCCAGCTGCTCCTCCCTCCCACCTCCCCATATGTGGCGGCCGCTGCGCGGTGAGGAGAGCGACCCTTGACCTTGCCAGGTAGGTCGCTCCCCGCGCACACAGCTCCGCCTGTGTTGTCCTGCCCGCTGCTGCTGCTGGTAAGCTCGCCCCTCTGCTGTTGCCACGGTGCCCGTTTTTGCCTTCTGTTTCCCCTCGTGCCCCCATTCTGTGTGTCCATTTTGCTTTCTGTTTCCCCTCGTGCCCCCATTTTTTGTGCACAATTTTGCCTTCTGTTTCCCCCGTGCCCCCATTCTGTGTGTCCATTTTTGCCTTCTGTTTTCCCCTCGTTGCCCCCATTTCTTGTGCCCAATTTTGCCTTCTGTTTCCCCTCGTGTCCCCATTTCTTGTGCCCAATTTTGCCTTCTGTTTCCCCTCGTGCCCCCATTTCTTGTGCCCAATTTTGCCTTCTGTTTCCCCTCGTGCCCCCATTTTTTGTGCCCAATTTTGCCTTCTGTTTTCCCCTCGTGCCCAATTTTTCTGTGCCCAACTTTGCCTTCTGTACCCCCCGTTGCCTCTCTCCACTCCCGCCCGCTGCGTCCCCTGCGGCCCCGCCCCCTGACTGCCCATTCGCTGCCCCTGCCTCCCACCTCCCAGCTGCTCCTCCCTCCCACCTCCCCATATATGGCGGCCGCTGCGTGGCCGCGCCTAAGGCAAGCCCGTCTGCGCCCGTCCGCGCCTGGACCGCGCCCAGTGCCAGAACCCCTGGGCCGCGCGCCCCCCGCTCCAGCCTCGAGGACCGACGCCGTTACGATGCCACCACACTCCACGCTCTCAACCCCGGACGGACACACAACTGCTTCAAGGCCGCCCCGAAACGCACTCATGGCCCCTTCACCTGCCGGAACTGCAGCTACACCAGCCTCAGAGCCACCGAAGCGCCCGCCAAGAAGGACCTCAACCACCTCCGATGCATCCTACTGAACACCCGCTCCGCACGCACACACGCCGTCGAGCTCTGGGACCTGCTCGACACATCATCACCAGACGTCGCCTTCCTGACAGAGACCTGGATGAACGACTCCTCCGCACCCGACATCGCCATAGCCATCCCAGACGGCTATAAGATCACCCGCAGAGACCGCGTCAACGGAGTAGGAGGAGGAATCGCCATCGTCCACAAGAACTCCATCAGGGTCTCGACCAGCACCGACGACTTTCTCTGCACCGCCGAACACATGCACTTCCAGATCCACACGGACCCCAACACCACCCTTAGAGGCACCCTTGTCTACAGACCCCCTGGGCCCCGACCCCAGTTCAGCGACTCCATTTCCGACTTCATCAGCACGCACGCCCTGACCTCTACCGACTACATCCTCCTCGGAGACCTGAACTTTCACCTGGAGAACAACAACGACAGCAACTCCACCACCCTGATCGACAACCTCGCCAACCTCGGACTGAGACAGCTCGTCACAACACCGTCTCATTCCGCCGGCCACACGCTCGACCCCGTCTTCTCCTCAAGCTCCCACGTCTCCTTCAGCCACACCACAGAACTCCTCTGGACCGACCACCGCTGCATCCACTTCACCTTCCAGAAACCCGCCACACACCACCGCACCCAACAGATCCCACGCCGCTGCTGGAGCAAAGTCACCGAAGACCAACTACGGGCAAACCTCGCTCTCAGCCCTCCCTCCGACCCATCCAACACCGACAACGCTGCCTGCAACCTCAGACGATGGATAGACGACTGTGCCAACACCCTCGCCCCGCTGAAAAACTCACCTACAGCGACACCACCAAAAGAGCCAGCTGGTTCACCCGGAACTCCTAGCTTCCAAGCATACCTGCCGGAAACTAGAGAAGAAATGGCACAGTGATAAGACACCGGACAGCCACGCAGCCCACAAAGACGCCATCCGTAACCACCACCACCTCATCAGGTCCGCCAAGAGAATCTCCTTCAAAGACCGCCTCGACAACAACGCACACAACAGCAAGGAGCTCTTCAACATCGTGAAGGAACTCTCCAACCCCAGCTCCAACACCAACGACATCCCGCCGTCGCAAGCCCTGTGCGATTCCCTCGCCATCTTCTTCCACCGCAAGATCGCCGACATCCACGACAGCTTCAACACCCAGACAGCCCCTACTAAGATAGATACACCAGACCCGCCGCACACCATCGACCATGACCCCTTGCCAGCCTGGGCCAGCGTGAACATCGATGACACCATCAAGACCATGAGCACAATACAGTCCGGCTCCCCGGCAGACCCTTTCCCGCACCACATCTTCAACAAAGCCAGCAGCTCCATCGCACCCCACCTGTGCAACGTTATCAATCTCTCCTTCGAGACCGCGACCTTCCCAGAGAGCTGGAAACACGCAGAGATCAACGCCCTACTCAAAAACCCAAGGCGGACCCGAGAGACCTCAAGAACTTCCGGCCCATCTCCCTGCTTCCGTTCCCAGCCAAGGTCATCGAGAAGATCGTCAACAAACAGCTAACCCGATACCTCGAAGAAAACAGCATCCTGGACCCATCCCAATCAGGGTTCCGCAGCAACCACAGCACTGAGACTGCCCTCATCGCCGCCACCGACGACATCAGGACCCTGCTGGACAACGGTGAGACCGCAGCCCTCATCCTTCTGGACCTATCTGCCGCCTTCGACACTGTCTGCCACCGCACTCTACGCGCACGCCTCCACGACGCAGGGATCCGAGACAAGACCCTGGAATGGACCACCTCCTTCCTCGACGGCAGAACCCAGAGAGTCCGCCTCCCACCTTTCCGATCCGAAGCCTCGGAGATCATCTGCGGCGTACCCCAGGGATCTTCCTCAGCCCAACACTGTTCAACATCTACATGGCCCCGCTCGCACGCATCGCCAGACAGCACGACCTCAACATTATCTCCTACGCCGATGACACTCAACTGATCCTCTCCCTCACCAAGGACCCCTCGCCGCCAAATCCAATCTCCATGAAGGAATGAAGGCCTTCGCCGATTGGATGAAGATCAGCCGACTAAAGCTGAACACGGACAAGACAGAGGTCCTCATCCTCGGCTCCAACCCCTCAGCCTGGGATGACTCCTAGTGGCCAACGACGCTGGGAGCAGCCCCGACACCCACCGACCACGCACGCAACCTGGGAGTCATCCTCGACTCAATGCTCTCCATGGCCAAGCAAGTCAACGCAGTCTCCTCCTCCTGCTTCAACACCCTCTGCATGCTTCGCAAGATCTACAGGTGGATCCCGACAGATACAAGAAGAACAGTCACCCAGGCCCTCGTCAGTAGCAGACTTGACTATGGGAACGCCCTCTACGCGGGAGCCCCGGCCAAGCTCATCAAGCGACTGCAACGCATACAAAATGCCTCTGCACGCCTGATCCTCGACGTACCACGCCACAGCCACATCACCCCCCACCTGAGGAACCTGCACTGGCTCCCCGTCGACAGGAGAATCTCCTTCAAACTCCTCATCCACGCACACAAGGCACTCCACAAGACTGGCCCAGCCTACCTCAACAGACGACTCTTCTTCTACGTCCCCAACCGCCAGCTCCGCTCCGTCGACCTCTCCTCGCCACCGTCCCTCGCATTCGAAGAACAACCACCGGCGGCAGATCCTTCTCACACCTCGCCGCCAAGACCTGGAACACCCTTCCACTAAGCCTACGACAGACCCAAGACCTGCTGACCTTCAGGAGGCTACTCAAGACCTGGCTGTTCGACCAGTAGCAGCACCCCCCTTTTTTCTCCCCAGCGCCTTGAGACCCTCGCGGGTAAGTAGTGCGCTCTACAAATTCTGTGATTGATTGATTCATTGATTGTGGTTGAGCTGCAGGGCGGTGGCGGGGTCTTGCTCTTCCGGGTCCGGGGGGACTTGCGGGTGGGGGCCTCAGTCTGTCTGTGCCTGGGGGAGGGTGTCCGGGGGTGAGGGGCACTCCCCTCTGTGTGGGTGGACTTCCTCTTCCCCCTGTATGCTGGATCAGCTGGATCAGAGGGGAAGAGGCCGAGGTCACAGAGGATCATCTGCGGCGTACCCCAGGGATCTTCCCTCAGCCCAACACTGTTCAACATCTACATGGCCCCGCTCGCACGCATCGCCAGACAGCACGACCTCAACATTATCTCCTACGCTGATGACACTCAACTGATCCTCTCCCTCACCAAGGACCCCCTCGCCGCCAAATCCAATCTCCATGAAGGAATGAAGGCCGTCGCCGATTGGATGAAGATCAGCCGACTAAAGCTGAACACGGACAAGACAGAGGTCCTCATCCTCGGCTCCAACCCCTCAGCCTGGGACGACTCCTAGTGGCCAACGACGCTGGGAGCAGCCCCGACACCCACCGACCACGCACGCAACCTGGGAGTCATCCTCGACTCAATGCTCTCCATGGCCAAGCAAGTCAACGCAGTCTCCTCCTCCTGCTTCAACACCCTCTGCATGCTTCGCAAGATCTACAGGTGGATCCCGACAGATACAAGAAGAACAGTCACCCAGGCCCTCGTCAGTAGCAGACTTGACTATGGGAACGCCTCTACGCGGGAGCCCCGGCCAAGCTCATCAAGCGACTGCAACGCATACAAAACGCCTCTGCACGCCTGATCCTCGACGTACCACGCCACAGCCACATCACCCCCCACCTGAGGAACCTGCACTGGCTCCCCGTCGACAGGAGAATCTCCTTCAAACTCCTCATCCACGCACACAAGGCACTCCACAAGACTGGCCCAGCCTACCTCAACAGACGACTCTTCTTCTACGTCCCCAACCGCCAGCTCCGCTCCGTCGACCTCTCCCTCGCCACCGTCCCTCGCATTCGAAGAACAACCACCGGCGGCAGATCCTTCTCACACCTCGCCGCCAAGACCTGGAACACCCTTCCACTAAGCCTACGACAGACCCAAGACCTGCTGACCTTCAGGAGGCTACTCAAGACCTGGCTGTTCGACCAGTAGCAGCACCCCCCCCTTTTTTCTCCCCAGCGCCTTGAGACCCTCGCGGGTAAGTAGTGCGCTCTACAAATTCTGTGATTGATTGATTCATTGATTGTGGTTGAGCTGCAGGGCGGTGGCGGGGTCTTGCTCTTCCGGGTCCGGGGGGACTTGCGGGTGGGGGCCTCAGTCTGTCTGTGCCTGGGGGAGGGTGTCCGGGGGTGAGGGGCACTCCCCTCTGTGTGGGTGGACTTCCTCTTCCCCCTGTATGCTGGATCAGCTGGATCAGAGGGGAAGAGGCCGAGGTCACAGAGGAAGATCTGCTTTGTAGGTGGGGTTGCAGGTGAGCCAAGGGAAGGGGCCTTGGAGGGAGAGGTATCGGAGGACTGCGGAGTGACTGTGGATGCCTGTGTGTGTGTCTGTTCCCCATCCCCTATGGGTGTGGTATCAGTCCCCATGAACGACACCAGCTGTGTCAACAGAGTGGTGTGTGCATGGAGGACACTCAGCATTGCTGTCTGCCCTACATGGAGCTGGCGAAGTAAGTACACAGACTCCTCACTCACGGCAGCAGGGGACACAGGGGCAGGGGGTGCAGTGCCTGGCACGAAGGAGACACGCTCCCGAACACGGGAGCCTCCACGGACCTCTGGAATGGGAGCCGATGGGAGGGCGGTAGTGGTGGTGGCGGGGACAGCAATACTAGCTGGGGTGTGGTGGCTGCTGACACCCACCTCCACAAGGGAGTCATCCTCTGAGCTGCTGTGGTCCTCAGCTGAGGTGGATGGTGCTGAGGACTCCTCGGTGTGGCTCCCCTCGCCCTCCGTGCCACTGGGTCCCTCCGACCACTCATCGGCTGCTGACCCAGTCTGGCTCTGCAGCTCCTCCTGGTCCGTGGAGCTGTCCCCTCCTGTGGCCGTGGATGTATCTTCAAACAATTAGGGAAACAGACAAACATCAGTCACCTGCACTGACCGCACACACCGCAGTAAGTACAGCACATTACAGAGCAAGCCCTGGCATCCTTAGTTGAACATTGCCAAAAGTGCTCAAACAGATTAGGAGAAGCCAATTGTCAGTCTGATGGTCAACCATGGCACTCACATCCCTCCTGGCCTCGCACCCATCTGTCTGGTGCCTGTCGGATGGTAATACCCCAGTGTGGACACATGCACCACCTACACAGTAGTTGGACATTGCAGAGAACACAGTGAAGTATGTGAACATGCACACATCACATCTCTTGCCACTGAGTCAGTACAGGTGTCCGGATAAAGGGATGGCCAGAGTCTAATTTGAAATGCATGTGATGCATACCAGCACCAGACACCATGATGCACCCATGTCCTGATAGTCAATGCCACAATGGGGTGCATGTAGCACATGTCACTCACCTGCAGGATCACTCTTAGGGAGTTTAATGCCATGGCACAGGCATGCCTGCAAAGTCATACATCACTGTCTCCAGTCACATGGGCAGGGCAGCCAGCCAACAACAGTCTGCACTGTGTCACAATCCTAGGTCATGGGGAATGCAAGTTCTGTAGCTGACAAGTGCACATGTCCATCCCCCACAAACCACATCATCTGAACTCTTATTTATCCACGTCATACCAATTGGACATATGGGAGACATGAAACACAACCCTCTGAATCTGAGCACCTCACAGTCTGCTGTGAATGAGAAACAGCTGCCTGAACTTCACAGTCGCATACCCCAGTCTGCACAGTCAAGTGATCAAACACCTATATGTCACACAAGTATCGTCTCCTATGGTCACATCTCAGGTGGCATGCTGAGCCCTAACTGATAAACACCCCAGTAGTCCTGACAACGAAGTCACAGCACAATGACACAGAGGCAGACACCTGAGGGAACATTTCACTGAGCACAATGTGTCATCTGATACACGGGAGTGGGAGTACAGAGTGTATTGTATGGCCTGGAGTAGGCATGACTGTCCTGCTCCACGTGAAAGAGGGATGAGCCCTGGACAGTAGGCAGGTGGCTAGGTATGTGTGACACACTTGATATACATACTCCTGAGGCCCAAACATTGTTCCCACCCGGAGCATGGGTGTGTGCCAAATACCCCAGGCACATGTGGTGAGTCAGATCAGCAATTGGACCACATATCAAAGTTACACGCAGATTACATGTCAGAACCCAGGCATTGTGTAAGCAACTGACCCACCCATGAAGCCCACCACAAAGCTACGGGAACAAATGCTGCCCCCACCTTGAGCTAAGCAAAATGCAAGGACAAAGTACCCAAGTGACACCATTTCCTGACTGTAAGGGCCACACCTGGGTATCAGATGAGGAGTGGGCATGTCACAATTGAGGGACATGGGTCCTGGACCACAAGACTGATGTACTGTGGAAGTTTAACCAGGCCAGAGGAGGGCACATAGCATGTCAGACAAAGTTCACAGTGCAGTCATGGACTCACCCCCTCCTTACTGCTGTCTGGCCTTCAGCTGCCCATCCAGGTCAGGGAAGACCACCGCCAGGATCCTGAGCATGTGGGGGGTCAGGGTCCGGTGTCCGCCCCTCCTGCGAGGAGTCGACAGCTTCAGCTGGACCCTTGCGATCCTCCGGGTCCAGCCCCGAAGGTCCTGCCACCTCTTCTGGCAGTTGCGGATCCGGCGCTTGTAGACCCCCACAGATCTTACTGCCCGGGCGATGGTCAGCCAGATTTCCTGCTTCTGGTGGGCATCAACTTGTGAGGATGACAAAGTGAAAAGGCCATTACTACACATGCAACATAGCCGTGCATCACACATTTGGATATACATGTCTCAATCACAGGGGCATATGATGTACACAGGCTATGGCTATGGACAGTTTGCCAGCAGTTACCACATGGTATCATTGCCTGGGAAGTCAAACCTTGTTGGAATGCACTGTTACTGCACTATACCTGTTCAGTGCATGTAACTACACACTTTGGGGGGTGGGAACTACTCAGTGAGCATGCTAGCCAGTGGCGTGCACACTGTAAGTCTTGCTAGTCAGACAACATGCACATTTAGTAAGGCAGTGGACAGCACACTCACCTGCTCCCCTGGTTTCCCATACAGCTTGCTGTACTGTGGAAGGAGGCTGTCCAGCAGGGCCTGGTTCTCCTCAGTGCTGAAGGCTGGGGCTCTCTCCACAGTATGTGCCATTGCAGTAGCCAGAGGATGCAGAGACAGCAGCAGTGTTGGTGGCAGATGTCGTCCTGGAGCATGTAGTGCAGGCAAGTGAGCTCTCAGGGGAACAGCCAGCATTATATGTGTGCTGCAGAGGCAGATACTGTCCCATGTGTCCAAAGTGATAGGTCCAAGTCGTTTGCATTTTCTGAATCTGGCCAATCCATGGAATTGCACCACTTATACACGCCCACAGCATCCTTCAAAAGTTCAACTTCATGACACCCATGAATTTGCAACATTGTTGTGGGTGGCCAACTGAATTCACTGCATCAGACTCGTTAAAGGTTCGAAAACGCGTCCGTTGCCATGCCAGGCCATAGCCAATGCGTGCGCACCGATCGGTCCATTGCTGTACAACGCGTATTTTGAAAAACAACGCGTACCCGTTCACATCATATGCAATGGCCAATGCGTGCACACCGATCGGTCCATTGCTGTACAACGCATACCCGTTCACATCATATGCAATGGCCAATGAGTGCGCACCGATCGGTCCATTGCTGTACAACGCGTATTTCGAAAAACAACGCATACCCGTTCACATCATATCACCCGGGGCCTTATGAGAATACTCTGATGGGCCCTCCAGCCCCTCATCAACCAGAGACAAAGGGTTATGGTCAATGAAGGGGCTTTGTATGATATTAAAAATGATGGAGGGCAATCCCAGGGAAGCTGAAACAAAAACAAAATGGATGATCATGGCGCAACCCCTCCCTGTAAATGTATCTGAGCCTTAGCTGGGTTTGTCTAACGTAAAAACCAGATTATGAGTATATAAAAATCTATTTAGTTGCTTGGCGACAGGAGAATGCTCCATATGAATGCCCTCTGAAATTGTGCAGTTTGGTATATGATGAATAGGATTAATAGAATTCATGCACGGATGACAATAAAATTCCCTACCAAAATAAGTTTCCCTCGAGCAAGGCCCCCCCCCTGATAATTAGTCAATCTCACTGCTTAAGGCTATGAGGTTTGTGCATTCACGAGGCCCCCTTATTGCTTTGTAAAAATTAATCAGTACCAGGGGAAAGGATTTCCCAATATGCAGTTTAAGACCCTGAAACAGAGCTCAAGGGCAACAAAAATAATTAGAACCCCATTAGCTCTACCAGTGCAAGATCACAAGGCAGGGCAAAAAAGTTTTGTACCCCTCCAAAAAGAAATTGGTCTTTACCTCCCACATCTCCTGTAAACAGATGATGTTAAAGGACTTAAGAAATTGGATCCATCTCGTGTCTAAGAATTTAGAGGCTAAACCTGCCACATTTGAAATGAAAAGGCATAGGCCCAATCCCATTCCGTGTTCTGGGCCTATAAGCGAAGTTATAGGCCCGGCTGGAGAAACAGGGACCCCCCGGGAATATGATCCACAGAGGAGGTGTCCTATGCTTGAAGAGGGGCTGTGATGATAGGTCAGCTTCAGAGGGGACAAAGCCACAAGATTTACCAAGCCCTGTGGAGATGGCCCTAAATGAAGGCCGTGAGATGTGGGGATAGAGTCGTGATAAGAGAGTCAATCCAGATCATTAAGATCCACAAGGGGGCAAATCAATTTTGTGGCGCCATTTGCCCCCCTGGAGCTCTCTCTGCACCACTAAAAAAGCCCAGCTGTAATAGTTTAATGCTAGAATCTAATGGGAAGGTCTGCGAGACACCACTTAAGGTGTTACTTGCCAATTCTGGATTCTAACACTGACAATCACACAATCTCCCTAAAAGGATTTCCGGGGAGGACCCTATCCAGGAAACCCTGCGTGCCATCAAAATGTTCTTATGGTCTGCAGTTTTAAATCTAGTGTGTTTACCTAACCAATGGAAAACCTTATTAATCATGGCCTGTTGTTTGCTGGTTATGTGAAAAAAGTGAAGGAACCGTGGTCAATACCACAGTATAGGGACAGCAGGCTGGGGGGGGGGGGATTAATTATCAGTGACAAGAAGCCTCTATCAACAGCGCAAGAGAACTGGGCTGCATCAGCGTGGGTGGGCAAGTATGGCGCTGACTAACGAGAACCATTCATTATTAGAGAGATTAGAGTGATATCGCAAGGCGTGGGTTATCTGTCTTGTTTGGTCAGAGGATATAGGGAGTATAGGATTACAATCAGTGGGCTGAGTGCACCTTGAACAGACCATCAGGGACACATCGACGGTGGTAGCTCTGGACTTCCGGATTAGGGAGGAAGATGCGTTGTCAATAGAGCACAAATTTTTCTCTGATCTATTTTACAGTTCCCTAGATTCCAAAGACAATGTTTCAAGTTTATCCCAGAATAGGGTCAGTAGGCCAATAACAATATCAGGTAACTTCTGTATTGCAGGTGCCCAAAAATCTTCCATGACCTCCGGAGAATTAATCACAGGATGGTCCTGGGAACCCTTCGATGTAGCTTGCTGTTCGTCAGTCTTTTTGGTCATATGCTTCTGTTTGGGTGCCGGGTGGAGCATCCAGTCAGTACTAGAGGGTGAAGTTAAGGCGGCCCTACTGATAAGAGTGTCTGAGAGAGGGTCCTCTGAGACCGGGAGAGATGCAGGGTCAGCAGGGGCTGGCGAGGAAAGAACCATCTCAGCCCCACTGCACATTTAGGATGACCAACTGCAGGGCCAACTGCGGTGTCTTCAAAGACGATGGAAAAGAGGCATCTCCGTGTCCTACTGACAGTCACCTTTCTGCCCAGTCAATTTCCTTTGAGATAGCCCCCACCGCCTTTGCCAAGAAAGAGTCAATGGTCGTACGGTTTGAGACAGTAGGCGTCGGAGCTGGGACTACCTTCCTTTTCCCCATGATCATTGTACAGACTGGGACAATGAGAGAAAGGACTTCACAACACTCCAATGACAAAGATTAACAACAGGGACAACAGGGAGTCAGCTACTTATAACGTAGTCTTCACATACGCTATGCCACTGCTACAGTCACTGGAATGAAAGAGAAAGAGTACCTGGCCGATGGGCCAAGAAACCAACATAGCAGACCTAGCCCAGTCACTGGAATGAAAGAGAAAGAGTACCTGGCAGATGGCCCGAGAGACCAAGGTAGCAGACCTAGCCCAGTCTTTGCCTAGGGACGCAACCAGGCATGTCCCGCACTGCGGGAATCCCCGCAGGCAGAAGTAGGCGCCTCCGGTCACTGGCTGCGGCATGGGCAGCTTCCTGTTGCACTGGAAACTAAGGCTTGTGGTCCGGGCCCCCTGCCAACACAGGCTTTGTAGTCCTGCACAGCGGGAGTCCCCACGGGCAGATGTAGGCACCTCCAGGCACTGGCTGAAGCGTGGGCAGATTCCTGCAGCACTGGAAACTGGGACTTGTGGTCCAGGCCCCCTGCCAACACAGGCTTTGCAGTCCCGCTGCGGGAATCCCCGCCCGCAGAAGTAGGCACCTCCAGGCGTTGGCTGCGGAGTGGGCGGCTTCCTGCCACACTGGAAACTGGGGCATGTGGTCTAGACCCCCTGCCAACACAGGCTTTGCAGTCCAAACTTCTTGCACTTATTGCATTGTTCCTGGCCTCAAGATGGCCGCAATGTAACCGAGCTCCGACACACACCGCTGCAATCCTCTCAATATTTGCTCCATCTATGGCTTTGGACGCTGACAATCGTAATTAAAAGGCAGAGATTGGTACTGGCAGCGCGCAGATACCAGCATATCGCGGATCCGCAGGGGCACGGGTCGCTAAGAAGATCCGGCCCGGCCATGGTGGAAGTGCTGGTGCGGAGGGCCTTGCGGACTACGCTATCCGTGAGGAGCCCCATTGCAGTGGCGATGAAGAGACTGGATCGGCTTCCCGCGACAACTTGCGGCCCACGGCATAGCAGCGCAGCCGGAGGTGACCGCCTGGTGCTGGTTGCTGGCGGATTGAGGCCCGGGCTGCGCTCTGACACAACAACGCGGTGAGTGTGCTGGGGCCGGAGGTCTGATCTTGCTGGGTTGTGCGGGGCCTACTCTACCGGGCTCTGCTTCAGCGTGTTGGACTGCTGGAGTGCGCCGGTGCTCCCCCTTTTGCCACACATTCACCTGTAGTGGCGCTGATGGCGCGCTGAGTGGTGCCATTGCGTGTTGTTGCCCTTCCACGCCCATGGCCTTACATTGCATCTCCGTGTTCCCCGGGAGGCCTCGAAAGCACTATGCTCTCCCCCCTTCTACGGATTTGGTATTACCGCATCCCATATAGACGTTACAGCCCATCGCTGAGGTCAGCGGTAGGGGGCCAGAGGCCTCATAACTTAAATTCAACAGTGATATTGGGGAAGAGAGAGACTCTTTTCGGCCTTCCATGTGAGAAGCCAGCCAACAGTCAGGTAACAAGGTCATTGGGTGCCTGACATCGGACTGGAAGTTGAAGCCTTTGACTGTGGCCTCTCGGTGCACGTGTGATCCATAGGCTTGGGCATGGTGCATGTAAACACATCATGGGGAAGCCAGATAAAACCCAATCCAAATTGCATTTTGACCAGCGCAAATCTACTAGACTCAGAGAGGATGGCGAGACTCTGACCTGGGGGAGCGGGGTGCCTCTAGCTCGGAGACAGGAGGGGACCTGCGAAACATACTAGAAGCCATGCAGCAGAGCCTGTCTAC
This sequence comes from Calotriton arnoldi, assembly GCA_963921515.1. Lineage (NCBI taxonomy): Eukaryota > Metazoa > Chordata > Amphibia > Caudata > Salamandridae > Calotriton > Calotriton arnoldi. Next base: position 1,549,353 of record CAWUFW010002731.1, read on the forward strand.
CATTGATGGGAAAATAGACTCCCTCTCCTACTGCATGGACCACATGTCGGAGAGGCTTGATGTCCATGATATTCGCGCAGTGCGCATGCCAGAGGCTCCGCTGCAAGTGCATACACAAGAGGGGACAGAGGGCACCCCTGCCTTGTGCCTCTTGTAATGTGAATTGGTTCTGAGAGCAGCCCGTTCACGCACACATGCGTCGTAGGCTTCTCATATAGGACGTCAACCAATTTGATGAATATCTCGCCTACGCCCACACTTCTCAGCACAGCCCTCAAGAAGCGCCATTCGAGGGAATCGAAGGCCTTCTCCACGTCCAGAATATCGCCGCAGCAATTTGATAATCACAGCCTATGCTGATGACACACTCTTATATGTTAAGGAGCCTTCACTGAACTTAATGCCCATACTGCAGGAAGTGGAACAGTTTGGTCAGCATTCGGGTTTGCGTATTAATTGGAATAAATCTGTGGCGTTCCCACTGACCCCCTGCACTGTACCGATTAAAACTTCCTATCCTATTGCATGGACAACAGAACCTACTCGCTACTTGGGGATACAAATCCATACTGACCCAGAGATTGTGGTTCGCGAGAACTATGGGAGGGTGATGCATAAACTTTCGGAATCCATTGAAAAATGGATACGGCTGCCATTGTCCCTACTGGGGCGAATCTCACTCCTGAAAATGATAGTACTCCCACGTTTACTGTTTTTGTTTATTAATGTACCCATCCTAATGCTGAAATCCTTATTTCGCGCACTGCGTTCTATTTCGATCTGACTAGCCTGTGCCGGTAAGCAGCCACTATTGCGGTGGGAGACACTGACCAAACCTTATTCTGCCGGGGGACACGGTGCCCCTGATTTTGAACTATATTATTGCGCCACACAACAGATGCATGCATTTTACTGGTTGCATGGAGCCTCAGATAGCCCACAGTTACTTATTGAAAAAGCGGCAGTGGAACCCCATACACTATCTTGTTGAGGCACCAACCAGGCGCTATCACATCATAGACCCGGTGGGCATGTCAGAACCACCTGAATATACTCCTCTAACATACCTGCTATGTGCACAATCCCCACAACGCCTTATATCGATATTATATACGCTGGCGAACATGGTCACAGATTCCTCGACCATAAAAGCACTGCAGGAATGGCGCGTAGAATTACAGATAGATATCACTGATGAACAATGGTCATATTGCTGTATGGACACCAAGACAATTTCACAAAATGGTAGATATCATCTGCTACATTTTAAATTCCTGCAGAGAGTGTATTATACCCCAGCTCGTTTGTACAGGTGCGGGCTCAGAGACGATGACAGATGTACAAGATGCGGGGCGACAGATGCGAATTTTACACACTTGGCCTGGGAATTCCCTGGGATTCAAAGGTTTTGGGAGGTGGTACATATGGCACTGCAGGATATAGCAGAAGTCAGCTTGAACTTGACACCCCTGGAGGCTCTGTTGGGCTACACCAAAGAGTTCCCTAAATGTACACGCAAATTGCTAGCACTAGGAATCCTAATAGCGAAGCGCAGGATTGCTTTGTGATGGATGTCACGACCCATGCCCACAATACAAGAATGGAGGGATGATCTGGCTCGTTGCAACACACACTCAGAAAACTATAACGCTCTCATGCCCACACGTTGTAGGCCTAAGAACATATGGGACCCATACCGGGCATATTTGGCCCGCAATACTACAGAGGTAGAAGCAAGTGAAGATCAGGAAAGAGCGGGGATAGGTTGAACTGACAGGGGCTCGGGTGGGCTGTACATTGCCTCGTCGGTGCTGCCAACTATTGTGTTAGGGGTGGGCCATGTTGCTGCAGAAGAAATTGTGACATACCCATTGATTGTTGGACTGTGTTGTATAAGTACAAATTCATAATGGGAATGCCTCACCAGTTCTTAATGTAAGATTTGTATATTCAGTCAGCTGCCACGGTCAAGATTGTTTTTTCTTCCTTTGTCCGCCGTCATATGTAATGCAATGATTAACAGATGTATCTTTGTATACAAAATGAAAATAAAGTTTATAAAAAAATAAAAAATTGCATTGTTTACCTACTGCTGGACATTGCATATAATTGCTCAAATGGGATTTAGATACGCACCTAAAACAAAAAGTGTTAGTAATATGTTGAACATTCTTAATGACTTTGCCCTTAATTTGCACAGCATCAACATGTTCAGAATACCTCACAGTGTTATCAATTGAAGAAGGTGTCTGAGTGGATTCTTGAGACATAATGCAACTGGAGATTATTGAACGTTTAATGCTTTTGGCCAGATCAGCAACCTCTGACAATGGAGTGCCTCTGCAATAGAGTAGCGTTTCTTGTATCTTTTTTTAAAAGTAGCTATACTCAAACTGATCTCAAATGTATATGTCAATGGACGCTCCAAAGTGCATGTAGCAGCTAATGCCAATAATGCTGACATGAATTCTTCAACAGTTTCATCGGTTGTTTGTTTCTTCTTGAAAAAATAAAATCTCTTCAATAAAATGCTAGGTTGTTCTCAGAATTTGACTCAAAAATGTTTAATCACTACTAAGTCCTCATTAGAACCTCCAGATTGTCCAGATGTTGCAGCAGCTGGAGGCAAGTTTTAAAGAAAAGTTGCTGTAAAAATTAAATATCCAAAGTAATCTAGCACTGGCTTTGAAATATGAGCATATTGGTACAACGCTGATAATTAAAGCAGAAACAGATCAGAAATGTAAAGTTAGTGCCAGGAGGACTGGTGTGCGTAAGTCAGATAAGTATTTACTTGTAGGACAGGCATGTAAACTGAAGAAATTATATCAAGCACATACATGAGCATGCTTGCTCGTTGGCTCCCCCATGTTGAGGAAAAAGCAGAGGACACAGAGCCGAAATGAGGAAGTGGGCGAAGCTACGCTCAAAAAAGCCCAAATGTAGCCTTGGGCTGTGTGGGCTCCAGGAAGTACAGAAGAAGCACTCACTGAGTAACAGCTTTGATGAATGAAATGATACCGATGATAGCATGGGTTATCCAGAGTGTGCTGTCAATCAAACAGTATTTTTAGAGTGCAGCAATATTACCCCTGGCTGTATCTGGCCGCTAGGGTGTGAGGACTCTCTCGAAGGATCCAAATTCTCAAAAGTCTCAAATTTCTTGATAGATCATCTCCAAATATTACATAGAGACTTCAGGAGCAAGCAGAGATAAGATAAGTGTTTATTTCATGAAGTACAAGGTAATAAATAAGGAGAGCACACACAGCCTGTCATCCTGCATCAGACACCCAACGAAAACTGAGCAAACGATGCGGGACAGCATCGCATGCCATAAAGAAGTAACTTTAAAGGAAACATAGCAAGCGGAATGCATTTACTTTTGACAAGTGAGCTCGCTCCGCAAAGCAGGAGCACAATCGCTCATAACAAGTTCTTAAAGGCACTGCATGCTCCAAACATTACTGCAATGTCTTATGGTACAACAAGGAGTCTGCACATAGACTGCTCGGGAGACTGACTCCCTGTCTGTGACTCAGGAGCTTCCCAGAAGCCTGATTTCAAAAGGCCCTTCGGACCTTAGCTTTGCAGCTTCTTCCTCCCCTGCTCTTCCTGCAAAGCAGCTCATTACAACAGACTGAAATCATAGTTGTACTAAAAACCAAACAGAGTTTTCCATTTCAATTTTATGTTCAGACCCAGACCTGTAGAATCACAAAATTAATATCATCATATTCCCGGGATCCTGATAATCTGGCTTACATGCAGAAACTGTGCATGTCATGATTAAGTAAATAGAGCATGGGTGGTGGGCCCTCAAGTGAAAAACAGACTAGAAAAAGGAATTAAGGTCAATGGGTGTGACCAAATTTTTAAGAAGTTCACATCCACAAAAATGCATAGGAAGAAACAAGTGTTGATGTGCAACCCCTAATGTCAAATACTAAAGGCAGTCAAACCTCCGTAGCCAAGGCTGTCCAAAAGCCCCTTCCTGGATTTTAATGTAAGGGTATATTTTGCATGTGTGTGTTGTATGAAGACATGAGATCTCACTAAACAGGTAATTCTGTCTGTAAGCAAGACCTAACAAGCATTTGCAATGCAATAGGTATCGCATTTACGAGAGTTTAAGTTATTGGCATTGTAAATGACAATGCCTTTTATTTATCCGTTTTAATAATTAACATAAAAATAAAAGGCATTGTCATTTAAAAATGCCAATAGCTCAAACTCTTGTAAATGCAAAACATATTTAATTTCAAAGAAGCAACCTCCATTGTCACAGGCTGCTTGGAAAGTGAAAGCCCGCATGGGACGCTGAATGTTGCCGGAAAGCATGTCCTGCCTGCAGTAGGAGAAACTCATTAAAGAAAGTAGTGCTTACAGTCTAAATAAGACATACCATGTAACAACAGAAAAGGGCCAGTCCTCATGGGAGGTTACAAATGAAGACAAGGCTGTACTAATGATGGACTAACAAGCCTATTAACGAATCAGAAGCCAGCATTTACAAAGGACAATGACACAAGCCAATTAAAAATATGGACGGAGAGTGGGTGGAGCTTCAAGTCAAATTCCCAGTAAAATTGTTTAAACCTCTATTTAATTTTTAATAGCAGTTTTTCTCAAGCTGTTTAACTATTCTTTTAATAAAGATCAGATAATTATTTCATAGCACAATAGCAGCCATTTCAGTTATATTGAAACTAGGAAAAAACACACCTTCTGTAAAGGCTATGACCTTCTTTGACTTTGCTTTATGTGACATTTTTTTTCTCGTTTATTCCCGAAACAGAACAACAAATATGTACCTGGGAAACCTAATAAGTCCTAATCAGAGGGTTTAAATCGGGTAGACATCTCCGTGGTCTAGGGCATGATGTGATCGAAGCGACACTGGTCTAACTCTATAATAATGAATTGCAGTAAAATCATTTGACGGGCCGCATGGAGCTTCTTAACGAAGGCTTTGAGTAACGCTACTGTTTATAACATAAAACCCCACAGGGATGATTTTAAGAAATGAGAACCTTTTCCAAAGTTTTAAAGTAAGTTAAGAGTATGAGACAATATTGCCCCAATTCACAAATGGGGTTCAATTTACATAGAGTCTTTGATGTAATTAATTTGCTACTTCTAGGAAATAAGTCAGTTTGTTTACAAAGGCGGAGAAAAAGTAGTATTACATGCAGAACATCGGATCATTTAGTCAAGCAATCTGTGGAAAGCTTAATCTTCACATACACAAAGGTACCTGACTGTAAGGTGAACATAAAAATGGGCATGATGAGCGCGAAGAATCGTGGTTTATTAATTTCAGACTAAATATAACGCTCTCAGGTAAATGGAACAGATTACCTTTGACTTTAAAAGGCTAATTAAATGCCATAAAAATTACGGATATATACAACGTGAAGCTATTACTACAAACAATTCTGTCACACAGAAAAAAACAAGTACTATTTACTTAAAAGCTAAGACAAATAATTAGGTTTCGGCATTTGGAAGTAACAGACTATCCTGGAAGAAAATGTAGGGATATCTCCAGGATGAGGAATGGACACCTGTGGACATGCAAATCTATACCAGGGCACCCCATTTGAAATATGGTCGAACTTTGAGCTTATGGGGAGGCATGGGAAAAATATAATATGATGGGGAAGGCTCACCTTATTTTCACAAAGTAGGGAGGAGGAAAAACAAAAAGTAAGAATGAACATCCTCCAATACATATCAATATAACAAAAGTGCTCCTTGCTGAGGTGTGATAAGTCTAATAACTTATCAGAAAAGAGGTTCCAAGACTGTTTTTATTAACAGGACGGAAAGCCCTTAGTCATGCTTCATTTGTCCAAGAGGATCAATGTGCGAGCTACCACTCAAATGTATACTAGCTCGTGAGGGGTTTTAATGGACAATGCCTTTACCACAACTCCATTACAATATATGTCTTTACCAGAAATGTTTTACCACTCATATGCCTTTATCACGCATGCCTTTGCCACTCAAATGTAAATATTTTACAGGTACGTATAAACCCTTTTTAGGCTTCGCCTGCACAGTGCTTGCGCTGTGCTTGTGAAATCTATTGTATTTAATATAAATCTTAAAAGGGGCTTACATCCCGCCATTGCTTTTCTTTGGTTTCTGTGCTTGGCACTTACTTTTTCTCCATATCAATTGTCTGTTGCATACTTTTTCCTGTTGTTCCTCTGTGTTTTTCTCCATCAGTATCCCGTGCCCCAAGTACTGTTTTATTTCGCTTTTATGGAGCAATTTTTTTCAATCTGTAGCCTTTGAAGCGCTTGTTTTGTGCGGCATATATTTCAGATTGGCTCCAAATGATCTCTGGGCTGCCGTGTGAATAGAGCGTGAGTGGTGGAATTCTTGTGGTTGCTTTGTTGGTCCATGAAGCCGATGGGGCTATTGGGCATGCTGCTCTCTTGTTGCCGATAAAGGTCAGCGTTCTAGTGTTCTTTCTCTCCAGTGTACGCCCTCGGCTGCACAACACTTACTGTTTGTTCAGCCCTCCATTTACCAGCCACTAGCCCCCATTTTGCCACCTGATGCTCACTGAACTTGTACTATCATATTACTCACATTTACCTCGGTCTTTTCAACAGCTAGTAACCTAGATCAATGAGTTAAATGTCCACAGCAGAGACTCGTGTCTTTGGTTTAAATCCTCTCTCCATTAACAAAGGAGTTTGTTACACCTGCTGCATGAGTTTTGTGTAGACATACAGTAAGTACCAACACCGCCAGTAGTCACTGAATGTGGTATAATTCAGCTGTTCCCATCTCTGCACTGCAGAATGTGGGATAACCTCGTAATACTACGTTTTGCTATTCTAAAATGCACAAGCTTGGAAAGTTGTGCTTTTTTCTGTGAAATGTCAGTTATTCTTTTAAAACACATGTTGAAAAGCATTCTGATTATGTTGTAGGTAGCACAAAACTCAGGGTCCTAATCTAGATGCAACCTGGTTTAACAATGGAATCATGATTCCCGCGGAGTTAGTACTGCGGGGAATGTGTTTCATCATTCCAAGGTCTTCAATGGAAGTCATTGTGCAAGGAGAACAAGAAGGTGATGTGGTTTGAATGACAAGGATCATATTTAATTTGAGGGAGATTAGCATTAGGTACTATAGGACTTTGAAAATGCATTCATGTTATGACATTCTTGGCACATGGTCCCCTTCTGGTTTACACAGAGAAGATCTTTCTTCTAATCTCTCGGCGTGCAGAAGTTTCAGTTTGCCAAGGTGACAGCTTGTGCTATGCTTAGGACGAAAACTGTAAGTCTTGGATATTCCACTCTTTTACGTATAAGCCTTTGAAGCCTATTAAGAAGCCTTGAGTCCTTTCTATATTAGAAGAGTGTATCAGTGTGGCAAATATGTGTGACACTGTGGCTCCTAAGCTTGTTATGTAACTTGAAAGGGTCACTGAAAGTCAGTGTTTGGCAAACCAGCTCCCCTGAGGAATGCACAGACAGCAGCTTGCCTTTGTGTCAACAAGTCTGCCACCTAGGAGCAGGGACTGCTCCCAGGCACTTTCCAGCTGTGTGTGGTTGCATGGATGAGTGAGCATGAGTGAGAATGAGTCAAAGGTTGGATGGATGAGTGAGCGTATTGGATGTATAGATATGCATATGTGGTAATTGTATATCACAAACACAGCCACAAGACACTGGAGTGCTGTAAATCGGCAAATATATGGTAAAGGAGTAAGTGGAGGGGTACTCAGTGCAGAGTTTGGACTTTGAATGAGATTTTAATGTGTGACTGACTTAGTAACTGATAATTAATGGGTGAGTACATTTATAGATGGATGTGTTCACACCAGAACCAAAAACATGTACCAAGACCAGGAGAAATTATTTTTTAGTGCCTGTTTATATAAGGTAAGATACTGATTTGTCAAAGTTAGCACCTTGATTTTCACCCTTTTGTTGAACAGAAGCAGTTCTCCTTTGCCACATAAGATGCTATGCTTCATCTATGAGGGTCTTTGCTAGTAACAGCTCTTTTGTTGGATGTTTGCAATATGCTATATGAAGTATAGTTTTTGCTACCTTTGCTGAAACTCCAATGCTCTTACTGCTGACTCTGCATGTAGTGAGGGTTTCTCATCGGTTTATTTATTGTTCCCTAACCACTACAAGATCAAAACAAGCATTGGCAAAGCCAAATACGTTTCACCTATGCAAAATCTATCGGTTTTGTCATTGTCCGTGTAATAGCTCATTTTTTATAGTTTAAATTATACTGCACATCAGCTCAACTGCTCTGCAATGTGTAAAACAAAGTCAACAGAATTCGCATAGGCAAAACCTATTGTCTTTGCTAATGCTTTAATTATATATGAAAAAACCAAAGGTAACAGGGACATCCCCACTCACAGATCTACTCAGACACTCACATACCCACTGACAGACCCACTCAGACACTCTCTCAACCACTCACAGACCTACTCAGACAATCATGTACTCACTCACTCACTGTCAAAGATTAGTGGCTACAGTTAGGCAATAAATTACAAAATCTTTAGAAATTCACTTTAAAAACACCAAAGGTTACAGGGACATTATAGCTAGGAAATAGAATTAAAAAAACGTAGAAATTCAATAAAGAAACAAAGGGACGCTATAGTTAGGCTTAGATTTCAATCATAAAAAAACTGTGAAATTCAGCATTTATGGTTACCTGAGCTAACTATAACTTACGGCCCGGCAATGCACTGCTTATGATCTCACATATTACATCACTCATTACATGGTCAGTGACTTCCCTGAGGATATCAATGATGACATCTCAAATTCCATCACTGATTACATCACTGATGACAACATCGAGTAATTGTGAATGATTTCTAAATGTTTATGAGAATTAAACATATATGTTAAACTACGACAAAAGTTAAGTTAGTATACTTTGTGCACTACTAAGGAGTGATACTATTTCTAGCATATATTATGATATTATGTGAGTGGCTAAGTGACTTTGTGCATTTGTTCGTGAGTGGGTGTGTGAGTGACTGTATGGGTGAAAAAGTGGGTACGTGAGTAGCTGTATGGGTGAGGAAGTGGGTGTGTGATTAGCTATATGGGTGAGTGAGTGCTGTGTAAGTGGCTGTGTTGTTGAGTGAGTGGCTGTATGGATGGGTGAGTAGCTGTGTGAGTGGCTCAAAGGGTGGGTGAGCGAGTATGTGAGTGGCTGAATCAGTGACTGAGTGGTTGTGTGAGTGGCTATATGGGTGGGTGAGTAGGTGTATGAGTGGCTTAATGGGTGAGTGTTTAGCTGTTTGAGTGGAAGTGTGGGATCTGAAAATAAGAATACGAAAACGAGGGGCTACCTGTTACAACCCGACCAAGAGAATGGAAACCTCAATAAAAACTCACCGATAGATGTGGAGTCTGGCAAAGCGTACCGACCTCAGTCCCAGTCAACGGGAAGCAGCTGTCACTGTCCTCCACCCCCATCGGCCGGGGACTCTCCGCAGGCAAGACAGAGGGGTGCAGAAGTTCGCCCTCCTTGGTACGCCGTCAGCCAGGTGCTGCTTAGCACCAGGGAGTCACTGCGTGCAGGGAACGTGCAGAGGTGCGCCGTCACCGGCCAGGAGGGGTGGACACCAGGACCAGACACTAAAATGTAGAGCAAAAATGCATATCAGAATATTCTGGCAGAGATCGGCAGCAATGTCAGAGGTCAAGAGCCACAAACCGCGCAGGAGAGAAGGCACGGCCAGGACCAAGGAGCATTCGCCAACCTTAAGCAGACGCACAGTCCTCAACAGAATGGTGGCAGGCAAAGAAATACACAATCAGAGCCACGATAAGGGCACAGAAAAAAGCTAGAAGAACGGCCGACACGACAGCCATTGCAGCTGGAAATGTGCAAGAGATGTAGACATCGCCTGGACACAAGCCCGGTGTTCTTGGCACCAGAAAAGCAAAGAAGGAAACAAAGCCATACAAATGTGCTGAAAGACTGGAAAATAGGAGCCAGGGATATGACAAGATCAACTCACGGACAGAGACCCCCAGCAGCCACGGAGCGGAGGGAGAGAGAACACAAAAGGGTAAGGCAGCAAACCTCTGGCCTCCGAACTCCGAGAGAAGCCGGAGGGTGGCTGTAAGCAGCTGAAAATGGTCACTGATCCTGGGACCGCATTCTCATACCAAATGTGGGATCTGAAAATAAGAATAAGAAATAATACCACAAATACGAATTTCTGTCAGCACAAAGATAGCACAATTTATTGGAGATCAACAATAACGCACGGAGACAGACAGCAAAGTCACTGAATGTCCAAAGATGTGACGTTTCTGACAGTTTTTATAGGCACAAACCACAAAAGATTGCAACATCATAATATACGTAGCACAAATTAATCATGGGTTATCTGACCAATTAGCAAAAGGCCTAGGCTGCGCTATTCCAGTTATGGTCCGAAATATACTGTTGCTGACCACGTGTCCCTAGTAGGCAGCTCTGGGGATTTTCCACTGTAATGCAATGTGCTAGCTTTTGGTACTTTTCCATGTAACGATTTGCAATATCATCATAGACCATATATAATGCTAAATGTGATATGCGGAAATAAGTTTGCGTCTTCCTCTGTTCCAGTATCTGTGTTGAGCAAGCCTTGCGTTACAAAAGCAGTTCTACTGTAAAAGGAAAGAATGCAAGCATAATGTGCAGTGACCCTTATGTCAACTTAACAGGGCCCAAGGCTTCCAGCATTTGGTATCATATAGCAAAGATGGCTTCAACAGAAGTTTAGTTAAGTGAGTTGCTGTGTGAGTGGCTGTATTGGAGAGTGAGGTGTGTGTGTGTGTCTGTATGGTTGAGTGAGTGGGTGTGTAAGTAGTTGTATGGATGTGTGAATGGGTAAGTAAGTGGTTGTGTGGGTGTGTTATTGGAAGTGAGAGTAGTTTGCATTGGTGAGTGTATGTCTGTGTTCAGAGGTTGTATGGGTGAGTGAATAGCTGTGTAAGTGGTTGTATGGTTGAATTAGTGGGTGTGTCCATGGCTGTACAAGGGAGTGTGTGACTGTGTGAGTTGTTGTATGGATGAGAGAGTGGTTGTGTGAATAGCTGTATGGGTGAGTGAGTGTCTGTGTTACTGCATGTATAGGTGAGTGAGTAGGTGTGTGAGTGGCTCTACGGTTGAGTGAGTGGGTATGTGAGTGGTTGTATTGGTCTATGAATGGGTATGTGAGTGGTTCTGTGGATTTGTGAGTAGATGTATGAGAGGTGACATGGGGGTATGAGTGGCTGTGTGAGTGGTTCTCTGGATGCTGGCATCAGTAATATCATCAGTGATGTCATTTCAGATATCATCAGGGATGTCATCAGTTATGTCAGTGGCCATGTCATAAATGATGTAATATGTGAGGTCAAAAGCGATGCATTGTGGGAGCATAAGTTATAGTTAGCAGAAGTAACTATAGCTGCTGAATTTCACTGGTTTTGCACGAGTGAAATCTGAGCCTAACTATATTATCCCTGTAACTTTTGTTTTTTCAGTGAATTTTTAAGTTTTTTCAAATTCTATTTTCTAACTGTAACGTCCCTGTAACCTTTGGGTTTTTTTCAGTGAATTTCTAAGGTTTTTTAACGTTATTTCCTAACTGTAACATCCCTTTATCATTTGTTTTTTTATTGAATTTCTGGGTTTTTTCCAAATGTTATTTCCTAACTATAACGTCCCTGAAATCTTTGGTGTTGTCAGTGTATTTCTAAGGTTTTTTAACTTTTTGTTTCCTAACTTTATTATGTAACCTTTCAGAGAGTGTTTGTGAGTGCTTCTAAATGTTGGTAAATGGTTGTGTGAGTGTATGAGTGTATCTCTGAGGGGATGTATGAGTGGCTGTATGGGTCTGTGAGTGTGTGAGCGGTTTTATTGGTTTGTGAGTGTCTATAGGTGAGTAAGTGACTGCGTGAACATCTGTATGGGAGAGTGAGTGACTGTGTCAGTGGCTGTATGGGTGACTGAGTTGGTGTGCCAGTGGCTGTATGGTTGAGTGAGTGGCTGTGTTAGTGAGTGCAAGTGAGAGTGGTGAATGAATGTGTGAGTGGGTGTTTGACTGTTTGTGTGGGTGTGTCAGTAGCTGTGTGAGTGACTGGGCAGAACAGAACCTCACCCACCACTTTATCAGGGGAGGGTGTAGCATAAAGGCCAGAGTGCGTAGAGACCCTAATGGGTGATTAGTCACACTATATAACTCAGAGTATTTATGTTTATTTATTTATCTATCAAGAGTCTACAGTTTTGCACAAAATGTCTACCCAACTGGAGTACTTTGTATTGGCTAATTTGGAACAGCTACCTTGTTGGGTAAATGTGCAGTGCATAATCTATACTACAGCTGCATAATGGACCACGAGGAAAAGTCTCCAGTGATCTTGTGTGCATGTAATTTTGGAAATGTGATTCTTCCTTGAAGTCTTGATCCAGAAATCTCTGATAACATGAATCCTTCCTAGAGAAGAGGACAAGACTACAAAGAGGGGAATTTGCACCAAACAAGAGTACTTCCTCCTATGTTTATGAAGTAAGTGCTTCTTTGTTTGATAGATTTGTCCTCCTATTCCTCTGCATGAAGAATGTGTCAGCAAAATTAGTGGGAAACACACATAGGGCATTATGGTAAGCTACCCATCAATGTGTGAAAAAGTGGGAAGCCCTTTGCATACTGCTATGGAAAACGGACAAGGCTAAATGGGTGGACCTTGCAGATGATTTTGGGCATTTGCATACTCAGGGCAATTAAAAGAAAACCATGGACTGTGGTCTCACCAAGGCATGACAAAAAAGAAACCACTCATCACATTCAGTACAGATCAGATTGTGCTCCAATAGATCAACAATGCATTCAAATACATTAAGGTTTTCAGTTCATTTTTCAATGTGGAATCCAAGAGGAAACAGACTTGCTTTGCCTTCACTAAGCGTAAGAAGTTCAATCATTTGTGCTTTACGGAAGTGGAGCTTCAACTGAGGCACCTGCTGTGTTTATATTTATAAGTGCTTCACTTTGAGGTTTAATATGTGTGAAATGAGCATCAGGGTCAAAATTGATTCTCATTATTTGCAAGAAGAGTGCACAGTTTCCTAATAAATGTGTACCCAACTGGAGCACTTTCTACTACTTAATTAGTCAGTGCTCTCTCATTGGGTAAATGTCTAACCATATTGTACACCACAGGTGCATGAAGGACCATAAGGTAATGTCTCCAGTGCCCTTGTGTACATATAATTTCAAAAATGTAATTGTTCCTGCAGTTTAATTTTTAGGTATATTTTTTGTTTGTAAGAGCAGATTTTCCCAGATGATATTTATTTTATATTTGCAAACCCATTGCGAAAAGTCGCAATCAGTTCTTTCCGGTACAGTGAACATTTGCAAAATTGGTGTGATTTTTAGGAACATTTAAAAACATTTATAGACGTTATGAAATTATTGTTTGAGGTCAGTGCTTTACTAATATGACATAAATACTTACACTTACTAACAACATTTTACTATTGAGGTGACTTATACTTAGAAAAAAGGGGGTTTAAGGCTTGGCAAGGAGATTTAAATGCAATTTGAACTGTAGTAAAACTGCACACACAGGCTGTGCAGTAGCAGGTCCAATACATGTTTAAAGGGCTATCTGTCTGCAAACATGACTGAGAGTGTCACTACTTGAGTATATACCTATATAAGTGAATCAGTCCCTCTCCAGGTGTGTCACTGGATATGTAAGTAGCTATGCAGGTGTGTCACTGGCTGTCTTAGTATCTCTATAAGTCTGTATATATTGCTTACTGGCTCTATTAATGATTGTTGAGGTATATACCAGTGTGTGCAACTGTTTCCTATGACTGCTATGTACATAAGTGCTGTATGGTCATGTGACTGAATGTGTAAATGCCTCTGTTTGACTGGGTGGGTGAGTGCCTCTATGTTTTTTTAAATACGTATGTGAGTTGCAGTATGGTGGGAGACTGGATGGTTAACTGGGCATATGGGTTCTGAAGTGTTCATGTGAGTCAATAACGCTACAAACTACATGTCTTACCTTCTAAGCTCATACCATCCTGCCCTTTGGCCTACCTACAGCCTACCTTATGTGTGATTTATATCTAGTAGAACAGAATTTTAAAGCTTGGCATGTACTTTTAAATATGAACTCGACCTGGCAGTAAAACTGCACACACAGGCTCTGCAGAAGCAGACCGAACACATGTTTAAAGCCTACCAGTCTAGATGAGTAACTAGGAGTATTACTACTTCAGTACATATCTAAATAAGTGTATCAGTCCCTCTCTGGCTGTGTTACTGGATGTGTAACTAACTAAGATGCTATACGACTAGCTGTCTTAGTATCTCTATGGGTTATTATATGTGTATGTAACTGGCTAGACAAAAACACACAAAAGGGCATGTGACTGAGTGTGTAAGTGTCTCTGTCTGACTGGGTAAATGAACACCTCTGTGCTTTTGTAAATACATATGTGACTTACAGTATGGGTGGGAGACTAGATGCTTAACTGGGCATATGGGTCTGGAACTGCGCATGTGACTCACTAAAACATCAAAGTCCATGTCTTACCTTCTAAGTACATAGCACCCTGCCCTATGGCCTACCTACATACTACCTTACAGGTGACTTACATGTAGTAGAAGGGAAGTTTTAGGCTTGGCATGGAGTTTTAAAAGCCAACTCGACCTGGTTCTAAAACTGCACAGACACAGGCTCTGAGGTAGCAGGTCAAACACATGTTTAAAGGGCTACTATCTTAGTGGGTGACTAGCATTATCAGAACTTGAGTACATATCTAAATAAGTGCATCAGTCCTTCTCTGTGTGTGTCACTGGATGTATTAGTAACTATGTCGCTATATGCCTAGATGTTCTCAATAGGCCTCTATATGTGTATGTAACTGGCTGTATATATTATTTACTGGCTGTATTACTGAGTGTTGGAGTATATAACTGTGTGCAACTGGCTCTGTTACTCCTGGATACATAACTGCTGTCTGGGTGTGTGACTGAATGTGTCAGTGCCTCTGTCTCTGTCTGACTGGGCAGTGAGTACCTCTATGCTTTTGTAAATACACATATGACTTACAGTATGGGTGGGAGACTCTGGGTCTGATTCACAAAGGCAAACTGAGATGAAATTCTAACTTTAGGAATTTCTGTATTCACAAAGGCCATTTACAAGTAGCAAAGTTTGACTTTTGCCTTAGTTAAACTTAAGTTTTGGTCTTAGGCTTTTGGTTTCAGTTAAACGTAACTTACTCTGTTATTTTGAAAATTGATATATCAGTCACTGCACAGGTAGTTGACTGGATGTGTAACTGCATATTAGTTCATAAATCCAGTTCAAACTGCATGATTTAACTTTCAAGTACATACCACCCTGCTCTAATGGATATCTAGAGCTTATCGTAGGAGTGATTTATATGTAATAAAACCAAACATTACCTTTGCAGGTCATTATAAATTGCAATTTAACATAGGAGTGTAACCTGCACATATAGGCTGAGTCCCACTAAAAAACGTTTCGGTCTCCTAAGTCCAAGTGACTATTTTAGTAACTAACTAGATTTCTTACTGATTGTCCAAACATATGTATAACTGGCTGTATGCATGCACATAAAAGTTACTGTACAAATGGATGACTATTTGCGTCAGACGTTAACTACATATATAACTGAGTATATCAGTGCCTCCTCAGTTTTGTGATTGGATATGTAAGTAACCTTCACACTTTCTTTCACTTTACATGTACTCAGAAGAACTCACGCATTACATATCCTTTTTAAAAGTACACCGTTATTGACATGCCTGTGTAATTTCTTTGCTGTTCTTTTATTCTTAAATTAATATCATGTAATATATATTCTCTTACACAAAGTATTGCACCTAAAGTACAAGAATGGTATACCATTTACAGTAGTAAAGAATCAGTAATGACAATCTTTCCCACTCTTTTTTCAGTGACCCTCATTTACTTATCAAATCATAATCTTCCATTTTGTTTTGTCGTTATTCCACTTCTGAGTGGTCTGTTATTTTTTAACCCTTTCTTAGTCTCCTATTAAAAAGCCTGGTTTGGGGTAGGTGGGTCATCGTGATGCTCTGCGTGACCTCTTGTGTTACTTCATGGAAGATTTGAGAATCTGGACAGGAGTCCGTTACACCATTTAACATTCTACCACTATGACTTTACTTTTATATTTTACTTTTTTAAGTAGGAGTGATTTAGAAAATAGGGGGCATATTAGCAAGACCCACGTTAAAATTATCGCCGTTTTAGCGGCAGGAAACTGCCGCTAAAACGGCGATAATGGGCTTGATAATATGTGTTATAGAATTCCAATAGAAGCCCAGGTTAGATGTCCTGCACATCTAACCTGGGCTTCTATTGAATTCCATAACGCATATTAGCAAGCCCATTATCGCCGCTTTAGCGGCAGTTTCCTGCCAGCTAAAACGGCGATAATTTTATCGCCGGTCTTGCTAATATGCCCCTATATTTTTAATACATAGCAAACAGTCTAACCCACACTACTTTCACCTTTAAAATTACAGACTCTTTACAACCCTTTCCCCTAGTCTGTTTTAGCTCAATTTCTATAGCAGCCCCCTTTGGAACAGTCTCTTGTACCAGTAGGTCAAAAGTTCACAACATTTTCTATAAGCAGCATACTAGCATCTAGTTCAACTGTACCAGATGTGGTTGACTGTTTGTAATAATAAGCATATCCAAAATAGCAGAACATTTTTACATGTCTCCAGAGCCAATCACAGGTCTACTCAGTTTCTGCTGAAAATCACTACCTAGTTTCATCTACCTGCTTATTTACACCATCCAATCAAATATCTTTATAAAAAAAAGATTCTGTCCTCCATTTTAACTGCATTTCATTTTAAAAACTGTCTCATTCAGCTCCAGCCTTCTCCTGTGTGCTATTCCTCCTTGCCTTCAAAATGGTGTGGATTGTGGGTCATAGCATTGTGTATTGGGCAAGAGAGTGTCCTAGAAAGAATGGCAGTGACAGAGGGCATGAGAGTCTGAGTGGATCTGTGAGTGGGTTCCTAAGTTTCTGAGTTGGGCTGTCATTGGGTGTATGAGTGTCTGAATGGGTCTATGTGTGGGTATGTGAATCAATGATTGGACATGAGAGTGGATGTGTGAGTCTCTCAGTGGGTTTGTGAATGGATGTGTGAGTGTCTGAGTGGGTCATAAGTTGGTGCTTGAGTCTCAAAGAGTATCAGTGGGTGGATGCCACCGTCCCTGATTGGGTATCTGAGTGGGTGCATGAGTCTCTGAGTGGGTCTATGAGTGTCTGTATGAGTCTCTGAATGAGTGTGTGAGTGGGTGTGTCAGTGTCTGAGTGCGTCTGACAGTGGGAGTAAGAGTGTGTTAGTAGGTCTGTGAGTGAATGCATTAGTATCTAAGTGAGTGCATGAATATATATATATATTTTAACTTTTCAAAAAAAATCACGAATCCACAGCAAAGTTACACGGGGGCCCGCGCTGAGGCTCATGACTGATTCGTGAATATCCTCGATTGGAAAAAAAAATTCTGGGTACTTTTTTTCAAATAAGGGGTCCGTCAGAGACCTCTATATTCAACCCATGGGGCAGGGTACCTCTAACCTGACTCCTTCTACAGCTTTCAACATTTATTTTCAGCTCCCCAGGACCGTGTCCCGGTATATAAAATGGCGGCTGCAACTTTCTGCTCCAGTTGTGGCCTGCCAATCACTGCATTCCTGTTGGTGCAAGGATTCGGGAAGCACCACAATGGATTCCCGCCTCTAGATATACAAATTAGTTTTTGTTTAAATATCTCAAAAACTACTGAATGGATTTACATCAAATAACAAAAAGGTTGCTTTCTGAACCAAGACCTACTTTTCTGCTGAACTTGGTGTAATTCCATTCAGCGGCTTGGACTGAAGTTGTGTTCAAAACCCCTAGCGAATTAACATGGCAAACACACTTCTTTTGACCCCCCTTTTCACAGCCCCCGCTTGATGAATCACCTCAAAACTTTCCATTCAAAATAAGACAAGGCAGCGCACTATTTTTGGAATATTTTGTGAAGATTCATCAAATAGTGCCAAAGTTATAGGTAAGTGCTGCGGCGAAAAATGATGGACGTAATGCTGAATGAATTAAACATCCACCCCCAGTCAAGGGATCTGGGTTAAATCCATTGTTCTTTTGCTCAATACGCAACCCCAATTTGGACACAGCCATATGCAAATCAGTCTTGATCCTGCTCCTCATGGGAACAGTCCAGCCCTAACTGCCAAGCCGGGTCCTCCCTGTACCAGAAACAGGCATCCTGGGACCAGTGTGAGGGTAAAACCTCTAATCAGCCAGGCTAGCTTGAATCTCATGGCACAGCGAGCAAGGGACCCATGTCTGGGCATACCTATCCTGCTTAGGGAGAAAAGTGCTATGACATCAAATGATGACCAGAATGCTCAATAAATCAATAATTCACACCCAGTCAAGAGATCTGAGTTAAATTCATTGTTCTTTTGCTCACTAATCCACCCTAGTTTGGACCCAGCCATATGCAAATCATTTGACCCTGCTCCTCATGGGAACAGTCCAGCCCGAACTGCCAAGCCGGGTCCTCCCTGAACCGGAAACAAGCATCCTAGGACCGGGTTCGGGGTAATACCCCTCATCAGCCAGGCTAGCTTGAATCCAGTTGCACGGCAAGCAAGGGACCCACGTCTGGGCATACCCATCTCACTTAGGGCGAAAAGTGTTGTGGTGACAAATGATGGAGGGAATGCTGAATCAATAAAACATTCAGCCCCAGTCAAGAGGTATGGGTTAAATCCATCAATCTTTTGGTCACTACGCCACACCAGTTTGGACCCAGCCATAGGTAATTCAAAAAATGCTTTTCCTATGGAACTTAGGTCCTAACTATAACTACCTACTGGCAATTATATTGTAAATATATATATATGTGTGTGTGTGTGTGTGTGTGCGTATGTATGTGTATATATATATAATTAACAAATAACCACTGTAATCTCTGCCAAATATCACTTCCTTTTTTTAGCAAGTATACCATCAAGATCAAGGAAATAGAATAATTATAAAAAAATAAAAAAAATGTTTTAATGTAAACATCACCAAATAAGGAAAACATTTTTTTACACTAGGTTTATGCACTGTTATGACCTACTGAATCCCAGGGAGGATTAGTAGTAGATCATACATTGGGTATTACACTTGCTTTTTCACACTTATAAACAACTAAACATTTTAACTGTCATTTGGTTAGCAGGCCCACTATGGGCGGAACATAATAATTTTTAGAATAGTTTGTGGCAGTATTTATGATAAATGTATTTATACAGAAATTTTAAAGGACGTGGTACGAGTAATAGTAATCATTGTGTATCATATATTTATACTATTTATTGTATTTAAACAGATAGCAGGTTGTATGCACATCAAATTTACATACACCAGTTTGCCAAATGGGATGTTTTTAACCTAGAACAATTGTATATATTCAGATGAATTTTTTATACATTTGTATTAACATCTATTGGTTTTTAATTGACAACCTATAATTGAGAGGTTGGTCAGTAAGATGGATATTTCCCATCAATTTGGCCAAACATGAATTTGATATTACTCTGTGTGTTTTATTTAATTTATAAACGCATATTTCCACATTTGTCCTTTTGCACAACTATATTGTCTACCGTTGCACTAATTATACATATTTTACTGCTATTTAGTTACAGAACTTCGATTCATGAAATGACAGTCTGTTGTTTATGTTAATTGGTTGCACTGGCACTTTAAAAATGGGGAAGTGTTGTCGGCGTGTCATGTGATCAAGGTCCTTGTGGACCGAAACGCGTCACGGCGGCATAGCGCAAAAATACAAATAAAATAATTTTGCACAAAAGAAGAGGTGTCCGTTCCTGCTTTCCGATTCGCGCTGCATTTGGATCATATGGAAAAAGGTTACCTGAAATATACATATATATATATATATATATATATATATATATATATATATATATATATATATATAAATGCAAAAAAGAAGCAGAAAACTCTGGGTAGTTCCCAAGTTTAGGTGGAAGGCAGCTCTTGTATAGAGCACCCTCAACACCAGCGACACTCTAAATTTGCTCACCTCAAATGTCTGCTTTTCTATCAAAGTTTGTAAGCATAGAATTAGCACAGTGCTATCCACGCTGAGATAGAAAGGGACAAAGTATTTTGCCATTTCTACAGCAAAGTCTTTAAGCATTGGATTAGCGCAGTGCTATCCATGCCGAGCTGTAAAAAGACTAAAGCCATTTATCACTCCAGGCACAGTATTACAGCTTTGGATTGGTAAAATACCATCCAAGCCAACCTGAAATGAATAAAAACAACCCCTGACATGTGTTTCGCTGTCATTACAGCTCTTCAGAAAGGTTTAGCTTTGTCCATACACAAGGACGCACCCAGTATAAGTCAAAACAATACCCTTGCAGGCATAGAGTGACGCATAAATTATGCAAAAAAGAAGCAGAGAACTATGGGTAGTTCCCAAGTTTAGGTGGAAGGCAGCTCCTGTATAGAGCACCCTCAACACCAGCAACACTCTACACTTGCTCACCGTAAAGACTTAAAGACTTTGCTGTAGAAATGGCAAAAGTCTTTGTCCCTTTCTATCTCAGCATGGATAGCACTGTGCTAAACCTATGCTTAAAAACGTTGATAGAAAAGCAGACATTTGAGGTATATATATTACCTACTGGCAGTTGCCAGTATGTAGTTATAGTTAGGACCTAGTTTCCATAAGCAAAGCATTTTTTGACTTGCCTATAACTTTGGTGTCGTTTGACCAATCTTAATGAAATTTTCAACAACAAAAAAGTGTCAAGGTAGGTTCTGGTTGTCATGGAAAGTTTGGGGTGATCCGTGCAGTGGGGAGCAAGAATTTGGGGTGTGAAATAAGGGTGCGTTTTTAATGTTAATTTCCATAGGAACCATTAGCCACAGCTATAACCCAAACCCCTGAACGGACTTACACCAAATTTGGCAGGGAGGTAGAAGTTGGTTCAAGGAAGTGCCTTTTGTTTATTTGGTGTAAATCCATTCAGTAGTTGTTGAGAAATTTAATTTTAAAATGTATTGCTCTGGAAAGGTTCCCAGGGCTGAACAATTCCTGAAAAAGCGAACATAAGGGGTCAGAGTAGAAGTATTCTGACCCCATGTTTGAGAAATTGGGGTGTTAGTGACACAAGTTATGTGTCCAGAATTGATTTTTTTAATCATGCATGATATTCACGATGACAAAGCAACCACCAGTGTGGCCCCCTGTGTGCCATCACGGGGACAACGTGACTATCAATGTCATTGCAAATATTGGTGGAAATATTAAAAAACATATCAGTGAATCATTATTACGCATTGTTATTGTGATATCGAGATTTTGACAAATGTTTTTATAGAGTTAACTATATAGTGAGTTATCTACTGTGATGGCTAGAATTAATTATATAGCTATATTTTTGGAATGTGGTGGTGGCTCTTGAATTCTTGCTTTTGCTTTCCGCTTTCGTGGCATAACCGTGGGATTTGCAATGGCCGATGTCATTGCGATCTCTGGCCTCACTGTGAAAAGATAAAATAGGCTTTAGAGATGGTTTTTATAGAAACTCTCTAGAAAAACATGACTTTAGAGAATACTGTAAGAAACCCCTTGTGTGTAAAATACTGTAATATGTGTGGATATATGTGTTTTAGACTTTAAGGCAAAAGGCGAATGGTCACGGTTAACGACGTCATCATGACATCCCGAAGAACCACAAAAATGGAAATAGGTCTGAAAGATGGTTTTTAAAGTAACTTAGGTGTCCATTACGATGTCGGACGGTAAAAAATCCCCCATCTACCATAGCGGTAAAAATCCGCCCGCCTACACCGTCTGAATACCGACCGAGCAATCACGATGCCGCGAGCCGAAAACCGCAGGTGGCGGAAAATAAACAAAAAATAGCGCCCGCCTATGTCCGAGTCTAAGTCCATCCGCCCTCCACGGACGGCAAGACGCACGACAACCCAAAACCGCCCGCCCTGACGACCGAGACACCGTCCGTGAAATTAGGATCGCACAGACATGAGCACGGAAAATACACAAAAACACCGCCCGCCAGCGTAAACAACAGTGACGAAAATGTACACGGCGGAAGCTCTGGCGGCCACGGCCCTGCACAGAAATCATCCGCAGACAAAAACAAACACACACAACATGGCCAACAAGTCCACACAGCAACCCACGCACAAATACCCAAACACAGTACACATCCCGGAAACACCCCCTGGACAAACAAATCAACTACAAATCCCAGAACACCAGCCACAACACACCTGAAAACAACAGACCACCATGACACACCCACATAGGTAAGTACAAAACCAGCCCCTTCACAGACCACAACCCCTTGCAACATTACAAACTGAGGACGAGAGCACACAACACAGCGAGACAGAAAGGACAGCAGCACACCACAGACACGCACCTATCACACCCATCACCACCACCACCACCAAACACCGGCCACACAAACCCCTGCACATCACACACCGCACCAGCACCACAAACACCAAAACACACACCATGGCACCACACAGAATGCCCAAGTTCACTTCCACCGAGCTGACGGTCATGGTCGACGAGATCGTCAAGGTGCACCCACAAATCTATGGCAACCAGGTCCAACAGACACCACCAGCCACCAGAACCAGGTTGTGGATCAGGATCGTAGACCAGGTCAATGCAGTCGGGAACGTGCCACGCAACAGAGGCGAAATCAACAAAAGGTGGAACGACCTGAAAAGCGTGGTCAAGAAGAAGGAGACCAAGAATCGTGAGCTGGCTGCCAGGACTGGCGGAGGTAATCCCGCGCTATTCAAGACCTTCAAGGCGTGGGAGGAGAAGGTGCGAGTCATCATACATCCGGAGATCCTCACCGGATTACCAGGGGGAGTGGAGGCTGGTAAGTACAAACAAACGTTTACCAGCACACCGCTATGTACTCACATGCACTACCACAATGCCATAGCTCCTAGGGACAAACACCCCATGTCCAGTACACAATACACAAGACAACACTCACACATGCAACAGACACTACCACACACTCAGCCCAAACCTACCAACTAACAAAACCATGGGGGCATGTGTACAGTTAGCCAGCACCGCAACTCCCACCAGGTCCCCTTGTACTCCAGAAGCGCCAGAAGGAGCACTCCCCACACCCATGTGTCAGCCATAGCTGCACTAACCGACAAGTAACAGGTAAGTAGCCGCAACACAAAGGCAGTGGGTCGGTGGGGGACAGCTGAAGTACAACACCCACCAGGCCCCCAGTCCCACAGCGCAGCAAGGTGGAGCACTCCCCACACCCATGTGACAGCCATAGCTGCACTAACCGACAAGTAACAGGTAAGTAGCCGCAACACAAAGGCAGTGGGTCGGTGGGGGACAGCTGAAGTACAACACCCACCAGGCCCCCAGTCCCACAGCGCAGCAAGGTGGAGCACTCCCCACACCCATGTGACAGCCATAGCTGCACTAACCGACAAGTAACAGGTAAGTAGCCGCAACACAAAGGCAGTGGGTCGGTGGGGGACAGCTGAAGTACAACACCCACCAGGCCCCCAGTCCCACAGCGCAGCAAGGTGGAGCACCCCCACACCCATGTGACAGCCACTGCAGTGCACACCTGCAGCCGACAGGTAGACATCTCACCCCACATGCAGGGGTGTCTGTGGTTGTCAAGCCATCACCACAACTCACAACACCGACCCACTCCCACAGACCAGCAACATGGAGCACCCCTCCCACCCATAACCATGTGGCATCCATTGCATTGCGCACTCAAAAACAACCTGTAGGTGGGAAACTGTATAGGGCGGGGTGTCTGTAGGCATGAGGACTGTACTACGACTGACACATGGGACATGTCACGTAGCAGAGGAACACGCAGCACTGCTCCCTGTCACAATCATGTGACCAATGTGCACACGGACATGTATTACAGAGTCATACCCCACATTACCCATCACAGATACAGCAACACCTAAGGAGCCACGTCTGCATGCACAAGTCCCACTGGAGTACAGACCCACACGGCAGGCACTGTGCCACCCATCACACACATCAGCAACACCATCTAAGTCTTGTCCATGTAGTCCTTACTGCCTGTCACTCACACATCGTACAACAACGCCCATGTAAGACAAACCTTACTAGAAGTAACAGCGTGGAACCACAATATTGCACACAAAAACAACTGGACCCATGAAACACACAGGCACACAATGCACATTCAACATATCATCCATTGCATCTGTCAGCACCAGTGTCATGAAAGGTATGTCATCCGAACAGCTGTCCCTCATACAGTAGTCATGCAAAGATACCTGCCCATGACAAATCATGTGCCTGCAGTGACTGAAGCGCACGTCACACTGCGAGTAACAACACACATAATATAGTCAACACCCCAAGAGCACTGCATTGATGCACATGTACGAGGGCAGCACGCACACCAAGGAATTGGCCCATCTGCAATACGTCGTGTGGCACACAACAAGCACGAACTCACAACAATGCTACCAATGTAATGTCCATGAATGATAACAGTCAGCAGATATGCCGGGCATGTTAGACAGACACACACCTTAGTCTATGCACTGTCATGTTGCCAGAACACATGTCACGTTCTGCACCCATCACCCACAGTACGTACCCCAAAAGCATATTCCAAGCCAAAAGCGTCCAGGGGCTGTACCCCCTTTTGCCATCTGCGTTTCTAAGCGTTCCATTTGAACCCCAAAAGCATATTTCAAGCCAAAAGCTTCCAGGGGCTGTACCCCCTTGTGCCATCTGCGTTTCTAAGCGTTCCATCTGTACCCCAAAACCATAGTTCAACCCAACATCGTCGATGGTTCTGGAGCCCGCATACACCCGAGCCACAAAATGTAGGAGCATAGCAACACACACCCATCGGCATTGCTAATCCGTCCCATGCCACATGTCCACATCACACAGTTCCATTGCCTAGCCCACGCATACACACATCGTACATCCACACACGCCTCTGGGAAACCTCTGCACGACAGTGCATGAACTGTGAATGTCAGACAACCAATACATACTTTGCTAGGTGCAACACAATGACCCGCCTCATTCTCCCCACAGGTGCCGAACTGCTGGATGCCGGAGAGGGAGACAGCAGCCAGCACAGCCAGTCCGCAAGCCCCCGACCCGGACTCACGGATGTAGAGGAGCTGGACACCTCTTCGGACACGGACCACCCAGCAGGCTCATCTGGAGTGGCAGGGCACACCCGCTCCCCAGGGCCCCTCCTACCCACCAACCCATCATCCAGGGATGCTGACCAGTCACAGACCCCTGCTGCCACGGTCGTTGCGGCCACTGCCACGGCCGTTGCGGCCACTGCCACGGTCGTTGCGGCCACTGCCACGGTCGTTGCGGCCACGATCGTTGCGGCCACCACCACCACCACGCCATCCCTGACCACTCAACCAGCGCAAGGGGTGGCCCGGCCATCTGGGTCCACCCTGGGAGCCAGAGCAAGGACCGTGGTGAGCAATGTGGCTAGTGGGCAGGTCGGTGGCAGCAGTACTGGTAGGAGGAGCAGGGTCAGGCCAACGCCATCTGTGCCTGGGAGCCAAGCCCTGCCGCAAATCGACAGAGTCCTTGGGGCCTATGAAGAGGCCCAAGGAGAATGGGCCAGGTCGGCTACCGACACGCGGGAGGTCCTTGGGGTGTTGAGGTCCATGGACGCCCATATGGGCCAATTTGTGACCCGTATGGACCAACTCGTGGACCTCATGGGCCAGCTGGTGGTGGTGGTGAGGGCACAAGCAAGGCCAGCAACACCACCTCCGCCACCACCTGCTGTGGCGTTGGGTCGTGCAGCATCGCGTTCCCCTGCGTCCACAGTGAGTGAGCACTCCTCAGCCACCACCAGCAGCCCACCAACACAACCCCCCCTCCCAAACGTGGAAGGGGCCGTCCGAAGAGGAAACAGGTGTCCAGAGAGGGCTTCGCACGCAACAAACGCCAGTGAGTCAGCCAGCCACCTTGACCACCTACTGCATTGACTTGGAATACGATCCTACCCCACACTGCCATGTGAATGGCATGTGTCTGTTGGACTGTGGACATAGAACTTCATGGGTACACCTTGACCATCACGCAGCCATGACCGTCTACTCATTGTCACAGCATGCACCACATTTGTCATCACCTTGCACACAATCACATGTCACCGCTGTAAATAAATACACCTTGATCACAATCTGCTTTATGTGTCCTGGGTTTATTCAACGATGTGCAATCGCCACCATGAGCAGAAATGCATCTGCTGTGTGGTATGTCTGTCGATGGGACAGGAGAGGCTGTAGGGACCTAGGGGTGAAAAACAGAACAAGAGTACATTCAATGAGTGTGTCACACACTCATCACACAGTACTTGTCACCAACTACAAGCAATGTACACACATCTCACAGAGCAACAGAGCACAATGCTACAGCCACTGTCAGTGGCATACCAACCTGGACATGGACCATTGACACACAGCACTCAGTGAACAAAAGGCCCCCGTGACAGAGCACACAAACACCTGCACAACTACAGCTACATCAGCCGTCGTACATGGACACTCACCGTCAAGTGAAGTAGCGGGCGATGAGCTGCTGACGCACATTCACAGCTTCCTCCTCTCCACTGTCCTCTTCACTTGACCCGTCCTGGTCTGCAGGCTGGGGCCCTTGTTGATCTCCGTCATCCACAATTAGGGGGATCTGCTTGCGAATAGCCAGATTGTGCAGCATGCAGCAAGCCACTACTATCTGGCACACCTTCTGTGGGGAGTACGCCAGTGCGCCTCCGGTGTGGTCCAGGCATCTGAACCTGGACTTGAGGAGGCCAAAGGTCCGCTCAACCACACGTCTGGTCCTCCCATGTGCATCATTGTAACGGACATCAGCTGGGCTCAGAGGATGTCGTAATGGGCTGAGCAGCCAGGGCCCATTCAGGTAAGCAGAGTCACCTGGGTGTGAGGGACACAGAGAATCGTTGCTATTCCAACTGGACACAAGACAGCATCGCACAGCCAGCACGCTACACTACTCCACATACTCACCAACAATCCAGCCACAGTCATGTTGCAGATTGGTCATCAGTCGTGGTAGGATGCTGTTGCGCATGATGTGCGCGTCATGTGCCGATCCTGGAAACTTTGCACACACGTGTGATATTACCATGTCCGCAAGGCACACCACTTGCACATTCAGGAGTGTGTGTGCTTCCGGTTGCGGTAGAGGTGCTCAGTGGCCTGTGGTGCAACAAGGCCAACATGGGTGCAATCTATTGCACCAACGACGTGGGGGATCCGTCCAAGGGCATAGAAATCACCCTTCACTGCCGCCAATTCACGAGCCCTGGGGAATCTGATGTACCTGTTCCTGTACAGCATCATAGCTGACAGTACATCCCTCAGCACCATGCTGAACATGGGCTGGGACATCCCACCTCCACTGCCCACTGTGTGTTGGAATGACCCAGTGGCGAAGAAATGCAGTGCAGCCATCACCTTAGCCGTGGGGGTGAATGCTGTTGGATACACCCTGCGAGGACGGAGGTGGGGTTCCAACAAGGCACATAGGCGATGCAGGGTGGGTCGGTCCAGACGATATTTACGGATGACCTCCACATCCTCCATGTCTGACAGCAATTGGTAGGGGCGATGTATGTTTGGTCTCCGCCTAGGAAAGATGGAAGTGGACACATGTCAAAGCAACACGCCACATGGCAGTTTCACATACACATGACAAAAATGACTGACCAAGCAATTGAATCACAGAACAGCTGACAAGTAGGGACAGCACAGCCACAATACACTTACACAGGTCCCCTACCAATAGCAATGGGCAGTGACACACACCATTGCTATGAGCATGCACATGGGGAGTTAGGCCTTAACAACTTGTAAGGCATACTGATGGTAACAGACTGCATATTCGGTAAGCTGCAACACCACGGCAACATGACTAGCTGCTGTGCATCACACTGCTTCCGAGGCTGGGTGTGTAGGGCACACACCAACAACGCTATGGACACAGGCTGAGCGGCCAAAACAAGTGGGACCTGTGGCACGAGGGGATATGAGACAGTCATTGATGTCCCTACTGCACCCTATGTACAGCACTGTACGGATCACACCTCCAGAAACATTGACAGGTGTACACATTGACAGCTCCATGCCAACACAGCTGTGTGATTGCAAATACACATCACAAGTGACACGTAACGTTGCACGTGCCAAGTGGCAGATGTACATAGTGAAAGATGGCATGTGTGTGCATATGCATATCCCATGATCCCATGCCAATGTGTACATGAATATATGCCAACAGACATGTGGAGGCTGCCCACTGGCCGTCCCTGCCTATGCACACAGCATGTTCTGGCCCCGTCCATTGTGGACCTGCACCCACACACAAATCATGGCCACACCTGCAGATGCATTGCGCACATTAAACTGTGTGGTGCACATGGCATCAGCGGACTGTACCCGCCATGGGCCAGGCCCTTACGGCCAACTCCAATGACCCTCGCGGTTGCACCCTGCGTGTTCCACTATGGAGGTAAGCGTCCCGGGCCAGCTGGGAGCAGGCCATCGTCTGCAATTGAAGCTGGCAGACATGGTACAAAAATTGCAGCAGCTTGGACCCACTGAAACTGCCCCAGGGGGCTATGTGAGTGTGTGAGTGAGACCGGCATTACCACAGCTACATGGGACTGCAGCCTGGCACCCCTCAACAACACCTGCTGCTGCCACCTCTCCACCTACACGTGGATGACGCTGAGGATATGTCCAGGTCCACTGACCAGCGAGGAGCTGGAGATCCTGGATTCCGAGCTCCACGCACACAGCACATGGCTATTCCTTGCGAAAATTGTGTGTGAGAGACAACTGCAGTGTGTGTGGGAGTGCATGTGGGGGACACACATGTCGTTGATCCGCAGCACTATGAGTCATAGCCTGTGGTGTTCAAACATGCACTGCTCACCATGCTGACTGCAGGTGGCAGTGGTATGTGAGCTCTCGGGCGCTTTGACATGTCTGTCCCTCCCGAGTGGTGGTACATGGCAACTTCATGTCAGACATCCAGTGACACAGACAATTGGCAATGCAGGTCTCAGTGCACTTGTTGCTCGTGTGAATGTCAGGCTGGGGCCATGCTGCCCTTCTCAGTCCCAGCAGGCCTGGCCTGCACATTGACTGCACAATGCCAGTAGGTGACAACACAGAATGACTAGTGGGTTACATGTGTCACCTGTTCAGCACTCTCCGGATGAGCGCAAACTCAGCCTTGTACATTGGTCACACTATGCCTCGTGAAAGGGATGTGTGTGTGAGATAGTGCCACTGAATGTGACCACCGTTGCGGGGTGGGCCATGCGCAAGCCGAGTACATTGGTTGTTGCGCAGTGTTGGTCACAGTGGGTACACCAACACAGATGTGTTGCCTTGTGATCTTTTGCTAGGTCCGCCTGACAATGGACAGTAGATGTGGGCAGACTACACATTGGTCGATGTGCTGTCTATATGCATGTGCCTTCACACCAGGCACAGCTGCCCCTGCACATATGACCCCTGCTGCCCTCAGTGCTGGGTCTGTTGAGCTGATGCGCCATCTGTGCATGGGGCAGACAGCTCTCCTCACATCCGTCATTGCCCATGACATCACTTTGCCGCAGGTGACATGGATCATGGAGGGCCCACATGTACGCGTGGGTGGACTACACAAGACTGTCCAATGGTTATCACCCCCAGTCAGTGCTTCGAATGGGAAGGATGTGGTGCTGGTACTCATTTTAATGTGTAGAGTGGGCGGGGCTAGGTGCGGGGCTACATGCAAGACATGGGAAGTTCATCGGCTTATCTACTAGTTGCAATACACACGAGACACGTCTTTTCATGACCACATCAGGGTCATTCCTTGAACTGACTGGAAGTCAAACAGTCATATTTTACCCTGTCCTCATGGCCTCCCTCGCTCACCAAAATATGCGTTTGCACCTGGGAAGCCAGCGCATGCACAAGCAGCTCCAAGCTCACCCCAGAGAGGCCAAGGAGTGTATGTGTGGGTCCAGTTGAACAAGTGGTCTGTCTCGCGGCATAATAAGTGGCGGGACGCCGTCCACCTGCGTGGTGCCCGACTCGAGACCCGGGCAACATTGACAATGCATGACAGGCTCCGTAGTCCGGATACACCACCTGCAACACACAGAGGCTGTAGCTGCCCTAGCGGCCCAGGCCGCGTCCAACTGGAGCTCATGGACCCACACATTCACTCTTTGGCCTCTCTGGGGCGAGCTTGGAGCTGCTTATGCACGCGCTGGCTTCTCTGTTGCAATGGCATGTAACGTGTGTGGGGATATAGGCAATGAGTGAGATGGTGCGAGCCACCTTCCGTGACGTCACTCCTGCTCGTGATGTGTGCGTCCCCCACTACTTCCATTAGACTTGTGCCATACTACTAATTGAGGATGTGTTGCCTGCGTGATGTGTCCAGGAGGAGCGCGCCATGACATCTCACCCACCATGCTCCACTGCCATCCCGTGCCCTGGATTGCCTGTGCAGGTGGACAATGTTGGGGATACACCTGGTCGACAGGGGACGTGAGTGCCTTGGCAAGGGCCTGGCGGACGCACAGCAGCATCCAGCATGTCCACGGAGGGTGGGCTGACGTCTACACCTGATGCAGCATTGATCGTGTGCCCGCCTGTTGTGCACACACGAGTTCACATTCATCCCCAGACAGGTGGTCTTTACAAATTCCCAGGAGAGCAGCAATGTACTGTTCCAGAATCCTCCCAACACAGCGTGTTTCAACATTGCATGTGCGCACCTACCCGTCACACCCACCCACCTGAGCCAAGCGTAACTCCCGCTTCACATGACACATGTGTGTCATCCACAGTTGTGCTACTCTCTCAGGGCCGGACCTGCAACTGTCCCGTAGCACAGACACAGCACCGATTCGTACTGGCATCCTGTTAGATTGGTAGGCACACTAACCCATCTCCTTCTGAGACAGTGGTGGCTGTGATGGATATTGTGACTGGGCACATGGCTTACTTTCAATGTGTGCATTTGGGAGGTGGTGGTGTGTGGTGTGTGATTGTGGTAGCGTTGGTGTGTATGTGTGTGTCGTGTCCATGTCGACTGCACACATATGTCACCCCGGGCCATGGTGGATGTTTGTTACCGTGCTGAGGTCTTTGAATATGATGTGTTGGGTGTGTTGTATGTTGCACAGTATGCGGTGTGTGGGTGTGTCCTTGCAGTTCAGGCTGACTCCTACTTGTTATGGTTCAGACATTGTGTGTGTGCAGGGTGTGTGACTGTCAAGATTGTGTCTAGTCCAATTGTGCATGTCAGCATTTCAGCAGTTCTTGCTCACTGTGCTGTGCTGCCCACCCACTCTGATGTCGTGTGTGTGTTCTGTCAGGCATTGCTGTGGCATGCTTTAGCGTGGCTCCCACTTTTTGTTGCTGAGTGTGTGGTCAGACTGTGTGGGTCATTGTAAACATGTGTAGGACTGTGCTTTGTAGTGAGCAGGCCGTCAGTGTTGATGTGATGATCTTTCGGGCGACTTCAGAGTGTGGCATGTCCTGCTCCACGAGCTGTGGTATTTCCCTGTGGCCACTGTTGCGGCTACTCATTTGCGTTGACATCCAATGACAGTGGACTACATGGTCATCTCACGACTGCCGTGTACTTCACACACTCTCATCCTCTCTCATTCGTACTTGTGAAATGAATCAGCAGAGACACATTTTTGCTTCAAGCCATGTATTGGGACTTATGTCCTCTGTGATGCAGTATAGTGGACACTACTGGCAGCGAAATGCATGTGGAGGATATACTCAGCATGATTACACATAGCATAGGGTGTAGGGGTACATGTCATTAGTTGTTGACTGTGGGATGTGTGCTTCAGAGTTACAACTGCTTAGCCGTTGCTGTGCTAATGTACATTTGCTAATTACTGTGGAGCTGCTAACTTTGACACAGACAGTATACATTTCGCCTACCAGACCGCTTGACATCATGGGCACAGTACATCTCAGTTCCATGTTACAGGTTTGCTGCTATGGTTACTCATACACACGTGCGTGGAGGTGACATCAGGGCATGGGCTTACGTGCATGCAACGGCGTCCCACTTGTTGTTGCAATGTGGTGGCTACTGGACATGACACAGTCACTGGGGTCATGTTGTTGGGGGATGCACTTGTTGTCCATGCAAAAGTCCTGGCACGGAAGATCAGAGGAGGTGAGGTGACAGCTCTCACATACTACAGCCGAACGATTACTGTCCACTGACCGGTGCATATGTTCATGGGCGCAGGATACATATTATGGCATAGTTGTACGTGCAGTTATGTCCATGTGGTTGCCATACACAAATCCCATGCCTCTGCCTCCCCCTGTTCATGCAGAGTTACTGGATGTGATGAGGTACAGAGTGCATGTCCCGAAAATATCCGATGTCATGGCAGTGTAGTTGATGGTGTGGTGTTAGTTGCAGGTTGTGTGGTATAGTTGTTGTACTGGTAACTGCTCAGTCCGTGCGGATGCCAAGCATGGAGTACGGTGTGGGACATCATTGTTCAATTGGGGGTGTTGCGTCGGGGCCCGACGAATTGACAGGTTGTCAGGAATGCGATACCTTCCAGCAGGGCTTCCATGGCATTGGTGGTAAACATGGATGCCATCCAATGTAGCGGATGGTGGCTGTCAAGGTGTTGGTCGTAAGTTGTCCCTTGTAGGAGCATGATGGGACATGTTGGATGACATTCGATGAAACTGTGATCCAGAATCCGTCGTGTGGAGGCACAGTGGTCCCATTGCAGTGTGGGTCCGATTGCAGCCACATACGCTATGCCCCCATAGGCTGAACAGACCCTGTCATGGACGTCCAGGGGGTTGAACAGTTGTACCAGGTCCGCCATTGGACATGCAGGGTTGGAGAGACATAAATCCACAGGATAGTGGAAAGGACACCTCCGACAGTAGAAGACGGGGATGACGCAGCTGAACAATGCGATGCGGTAAGTTAGTCGGTAACTTACGTTCAGCAAGGCCAGATTTTCACATCCCAATATCTGTATCAGGTAATGTTTGTACAGCTTCATCTGTCCAGCGTAGTTGGGTAGGTGTGGTGCAAGTGCCATTTTGCTGAAGGGCGATGTGATGGCGTGCTCCGGCTGTCTGTGCAGTCTGCTGAGTGCAACCTCCGACGTTGCTGGGAATTCAGTTATGGTCGTAGGGAGGCAGGGCTTGGGTTATAGTAGCTTGTGCGAAGGACACGGGCCCTCATCCCACATGCTTCTATGAATGGTCAAGGTCAGTGGTGTCTGACTCCTTCCCGATAACTTGCATGTGAACCACATGGGGGAGTGGTATCATTTCTTTTTCCCTTCGGAATGTTCTTTCGTGTTATGCGCTATCTGCCCAGTGGACGGTTCCCTCTGCATGCCTGTGTTGGGCTTTTTTGGAATAATGACTGTGTTGTCCTGCTTGGATAGTTGAGCTGTGGTTTCGGTGTGGGTATGGAAGGCCATTCAGTGCTATCTCCTCTCCCGTGTGTGGGCGGCACGCTGCGTTTCCGCTATACGTTGGGCCTTGTGTGTGGGTGTTGTAATTGGAGCCACCTGTTGTTGGTCCCCCGGGATCTTTGATGTTACGTATTGCATGTTTTGGTATTGGGTGCAGGGTGGTATCAGTGTTTCTGTGTGGTACTGGCGTACCTTTTGCCGACGGGGTCCATATTCTGCTGGGTGATGTTGCCGCCGCTGTGTGCTTCGCCATGTTTTGCACACAGGGGTGTGTCCTAATTTGGCGTGACATCACTGACATGTTCGGGTCAGTTGTGTGACGTCAGGTTGGCAACAGTGAATTGACGGTTGGCGACATGACTGTGGCATGACTGTCACGTGACATGTGTGTTCTGGGTGGGGCTGGTGTGTGTGGTGTTTGGTTGTGACCCTGTGTTGTTTGTGTGCGGCGCATACTTGGCGCTGCCGTTGGCCTATGCGTTGTGCGCATGTGTGGCTGTGTCGTCGCCGCTGCGCTGCGGGGCCGTGACGGGGACGTTAGTTCCTGGTCCCAGGTGGTGTGTCCCCGGTTGTTGCAAGTTGTTACAATTTGCCCGGTGTGACATTTGTGGGTGCAGTGGTGGATGTGTCGCGTCCACGCAGGGGTGTCTGGGGGGGCCATGTACAGTTTTACCGCACTTGCACTGCGTGAGGTGTTTGCGTGCCCTTGTTGTGTGTCTGCCTACCTGCGTCTCCGCGGTGTGTTGACTCCTAGGTTCTGCATCAGGTAGAGCATGGGGAGGGCCAGCAGTGCTGGATTCATGCTCGGGGGTCCGCCTCTTTGGTATCCGTACTGTGCGCTCGGGTTTCCGCCTTGCTTTCACGTGCGGTGTCTCTTAGCCGGGGAGCTGTTTGGTTGTGGCATCGTAATTTGTACGCCGGGCGGTACGTGTTTCGTCGGGCGGTGTGTCTCCATTGAGGCGGCGCCGCTACGTGAATGGGCGCACTTTGATGGCGGACGGCGTCGCTGGCTTACGGGCGGTGTTTGACTGTCTTTTCACATCCTAATTGGGCGGGCGTGTGGGCTGCGGCGGGCGGACGGTAACTCTTGTTTTTTGCATCCGCCAGCACGGCGGTGGTGCTTCCGCCCGCCCGCCATCCTAATGGGCCCCTTAGTACTTAAATATGAGTTTAAACATGCTTTAAAAGAAGTATGTATATAGTAATATGTTTAGTGCAATGTTCAGAATGGATTATTTTTGGATGGGTTGGTGGTCATTGAATGTCTGCTTTTGTTTCTGTTTTTGCGAACAGTGAATTTCTAAGGTTGTTTTTAATTCTATTTCCTAACTATAAAGCCCCTGCAACCTTTATTTTTTTCAGTGAATATATATATATTCACTGAAAAGAAACAAATGTTACAGGGACTTTATAGTTAGGCTCAGATTTCACACGCACAAAACCAGAGAAATTCAGCAGTTAGAGTTAGCTGAGCTAACTATAACTCATGCCCCTGTAATGCATTGCTTATGACCTTCCATATTACATCACTCATGACTTGGTCAGTGACATCACTCATGACATCACTGATGACATCTCAGTGAATTTCTAAGGTTTTTTAAATGCTAATTCCTAACTATAACGCCCCTGAAACCTTTGTTTTTTCAGTGAATTTCTATGGTTTTTTAAGTAGCAATGGTGTTTGCAGAGTGGTGGGGAAAGGCGGTGGGCCCTCTTACCAACTCTAAAGCATCCCGCTGTTTAGGACTTACAGTAAGTACCAGGAGGGCTTCTTGGTCCCCAAGGTCCCTTAGCATCCAAGAGAACTTCATTCCCCAAGTGTGCCAGTAGATGTGTTTGCAAAGTGGTGCAGAAAGGGGGCGGGGCCTCCAAAGACCTCCTAGCAAACTGACTGTGTAGAACTTCCTGGAGGTAACGGAAGGGGCAGTTGGCTCTCCACGACCCTCATACCCCAACTAGTACTGTGCCAGGAGACGCGTTTGCAGAGTAATGGAGAAAGGAAGTCCTTCATGATTGCACCAACAGTGCCTGTTTAATTCTATGAGTGCCATTGCCGAAGACATACTGCGAATACCGGGTGTTTTTGACAAAGTGTAAAACACATGTATAGACAAATGTTACATAAAGTTTCAGTGTAGCTATTTAGTAAGATACTAATTTAACTTTCCCCTTTGTATACATTTGTCGAAATAACTACATCAAAAATGCATTTTCCTTCTTCACAGCAACACCGAACGTCGCAATGACATCAGTAGTCACAAATAGAAATGACAAAATGTAAAACAGATATTTAAACATGTTTTACGCAAAGTTTGAGTCTAGCTGTTTAGCAACATAATTGTTTAACTTTATTTTAACAACATATTTAACAAAAACAACTATTTCAAAAAATAACTTTCAACATCAAAACATAACTACAAAACACCCATAAAACTGCCCATTCTTACCCAAACTCAACAGGAATCAAAAACTGCTCCAGAACAAGTACAATGCACACTCTGTGAAAAGATCCACTCTAGAGGGGCGAATAAAAAATATTCATGTAGGATGATGTCCATGGTCTATCATCTTAAATCCTAACATGGAAAACATCTCTAACTGGCAATCAAGTAGAGGGAAGCTGGAGGACCATCTACATCAGTGGCACCAGCAACAGTTCCCACCCAGAAAGTCCTTTGAGAGGTTCAGACTACTGCAACAGATATGGCTGCAGAGTTTCAAGAATGGCCACCTACAAAACCACAAAAAAAACATCAAAACAGAAAATAATGTCACTGAGAAATGAAAAAATATCATTGGATAATTCACTTTTCAACAAAAAAATAAAAAGAGCACGTCCATTCATCTATCTTGAACATTCGTTAAGAGGAGTTCATAGTGAGCAGATTTGCACAATACACAATATGTCATCAGGCATTGGCAAGGGGTACAAATAAAAAATATTTTTGCGGGACTACGTCCATGCTTTACAATCTTAAAACATACCAAAGCAATAGTGTAAAAGCAGCAAGAAGACAATGCAAGGCTGAAGGTCGCTGAACTACAATATCAGCCATAACAACACTGGGGCAGAGAGTCCCTTAAGAGGGTCAATCTCAACTTCCAGATTTGGCTCCGTAGTTTTCCTGGATGGCATCATACTGCATGGATTGTGGAGTTGTAGTGAATGCTGGAGAGTAGTCCATAAGAGCCCTTCCCTATGCTGCAAATAATCATAAATGTAAAAGTTTTTTTAATTTTTGGCCCTTTATTGTTTTTCTACATTAGCAGCCATTCTATTATTGTACAAAGTGGGTATCTAATAGATAGGTGCTGTTCATTTTATTATCTTCTACACTTGTTACATATAACTTGTCGTATGGACAAGTCAAAGCATTCCTCTACAAATAAATACACAGCTAACTTTTGCCAGTTATCATTATTTACTTTGTCACTTTTTAAATACAAGTCAACAGTCTATGTTTAAATGTTCTAGTGAGTAAGTCGACAACATATGCAAACATACTCTGGTTTTTAGACCACACTGTGTAAAATGATGTAATTTCTTCTTCAAAACCATCAACTGTAATATCTGTGTCCTGTTTTAAAACTCCTCTTAACAACTCTTTATTTTCCCTAGAATCCTGCTGAGGACCAAAGAAACGAAACTGCACATCATCATGAACCTTTTCTACATCTGCCACAGAGTCATACAAAAGTGCTCTTTTCATTTCTCCTACACATAAAGCACGAGTTTTCACATAGCACAGCCTCCTAACTAATTGTTGAGTGGTGTACAACTAACATCATGAAATGATGAAAAGTGCTTTGGCACACTTTGGGGCATATTTCCAAGCCCCTATTGCCACGGGAACGTCACTTTTTACGACGTTCCTGTGGCGATAGGGGCTTTGCCTTATTTACAAGGCAGCGTTAAGCCACTTAACGTGGTTTAAAGCAGCCTTGTAAATAAGGCTCCCTTTCACGCTATGCTTAGCGTGAAAGGGAAGGGCAGTGGGTGTTGCTGTGGGCGTCCCACCGCAATTGAGGCGTAAATAGGAGGCAGCGCCAGAATTAAGACCAGTGAAAATCTGGTCTTGCTCTGGCGCAACGAGGATAAATGTTTCATTTCTCCTCATTTTTGGTGTTTTCATGTGTGCTGCGTTGTGCAGCACACATGAAAACAGCAAAAGGCCAATGATTGTTTATGTACAGGAAGGTCTCCCTTCCTGCACATAAACAATCATTTTTTTTAAAATGCCGTTTTGCAACTTCTGTGTCTGCTGCATTAAGCAGCACACATAGAAGTTACAAAACGGCATCTAAAGATTGTTTATGTGCAGGAAGTAGGACCTTCCTGTACATAAACAATCTTCCCCTGCACGCTGATACCCTTGCACTATGGTGCAATGGTGCATGCATTGGCGCTAGGCTGCTAAGTTTTGCACCAGCGCAGCGGGAAATGCAGGGCTGCACCATATTCTTGTAAATATGGTGCAGCCCTGCGTTTCAGAAGTGGCGGTGTGAGGCGTTAACCCAGGAAGGCTGGCGCCTCACTCCGCCCTTCCCTGCTAGAGGTTTACAGTATGAAAATTCCACCTATTCTATCTTATGCTCTGGAATATATACAGATTAAAACCTGGCAATAAAAGTGAATGAAGGGATTATCTTAAGGAAACTGCTGGAAGTCTCCCAATCGGTCCCCGCACAAGCCTCGAGCTTTCTTTAACAAGCACATTTGCTCGAGCCATCTCTAACATTATAAGGTTGGCTTTTAACCTTTTACACGCGGCTCCCCATTCTCTAAGACATATATTAAAATCAGAGACATTTAGAGAAGAATCATCACTGCATACTTTTAATAGGAATCTCAAAGTAGCTCTTGAGGCATCACAATGCAATATAGCACTTTTGCAGGCTTCGTTCCCAGCACATCTGAAGCTCTTTTTAAAACATATGACGCAGAGAATAAGTTTTGATTCAGAAAAGGAGTACTGTACTCAATTAAAGCATTACAAACAATTTGCGGATATTATAATATATAAAACTCCCGATCACTATTTAAAGTTTCAGCTTGAACAC
Source organism: Calotriton arnoldi (assembly GCA_963921515.1). Taxonomy (NCBI): domain Eukaryota; kingdom Metazoa; phylum Chordata; class Amphibia; order Caudata; family Salamandridae; genus Calotriton; species Calotriton arnoldi. Next base: position 1,588,151 of record CAWUFW010002731.1, read on the forward strand.
AAAGTAAGGCGCTGAATTCTTCTCCTGCGACTAGGAATTCTTCCTTGAAAAGTTTACTCTTCCAGATGGAATTCCCCTGAATATTCTCCAGGTATCTGTGACTTGTGTAACGGTGGAGTACAAGACCTTCGCCATGTACTTTTAATTTGCCCAAATTCGACCCTGGTAGAAGCCTGACAACGTTTCATAAAACACATTCGCCTTAGATATAACGCTATTTTATCTCAAGATTTAATTACATTGTGCAAGTACCCTCTAAATGAATTTATTTGCTATAACTTGTTCAAGTTCCTTAAAGAGTTTCTTAAAGTTGTTTTAAAAAAAATGGTATAAATGTAATAACCACAAACTATGTATCTGTATTTGTCAACTTTACTTTATCATGTTTATAACGTGTTTTAAAGAAAGTTTTAAAAGTATAAATACAACTTTTTAATATTATGTACTTGCATTTGTTGACCTCAGATGAGGTCTGAATCAAATAAAAAATGTGAATTTGAATTTGTAAATATGCCCCTTTGTTTGATAAACGAACTAGTGAGTGTCCCTGTAAATTTGTATGCTTTCTAACCTTGCAAGTTACCAATCTTTGTAAAGTACTTATTTTCTGTTTCAAACTTCGCCTTAAAAGATATGTAGAAATTTCCTTAATATATCAATTAATTGCTGTTGATTACTACAAACACTACTACAACTCCATTTCTATATAAGCGCCTGACTCCACCTTTCTTGTACCTGTTCTCTAATAACTTGTTCTACATGTGTAGGTACCATCACCTATTTCGCTATAGGCATGCCATTCTTCATTTCATTACATAGTCCTCTGTAATCAATAGTGTGAACTAATCTATTATCATGGAGATAGCTTTCTTCATTAAAAAAAGATCTGTACTAGAAGTATGTATGCATTCTCCACTAAAAATTGTACAAAAGTTACTTCTATTCACTAATCTTTTTTTCTGGTTTTGTCTCCTCAAGTACACCATTTTGACCAGAGACTTCATTCTATTTGTAATCAAAATAAAAACCTTCACCTTCAAAGCAAATTCCTTATCAACTACTCTCTCAACTCATCTCCTTCTTCTATACTTCTTAATATTTCTCAGTTGATTTATAACTACTCTACTATGAAACATCCTAGCTCTGATTTCCTTAAACTGCTTCTGTCTCCTGGTTAAGGTGTTACATCTTTGTTACATTCTTTCCTGATCTTGCTATATAGATTTTGTCCATTGTTATTCTTTCTCATAGTTTGAATTTTAATTTCATTATTTCATAATCTTTGGAAATGTCCACATATATATTTAAGAAACACGTTTGTTCTCTTACCAATAGCTCTTTTTTCGTTCACCACTTTTTCTTCATTTTGCCGCTTTCGAGTCTCAGTTCTGCATAGATACTGTACTTGCTTCTGTTTTTCTTTTTCCCTCAGAGCTTTTGTATGCAATCTGTCTGTAATTATGTAGATATTGTTCTGTAAAAAAACAAAACTATATTTGAATTTTTTTCTAGACAATTTACCGGCTACATTACTACTAGCTTACACATAATACAAAAATTGTTTTAATGTTATGTTGCAGTTTTATATGTACAAATCAACCTACCTACCTAGCTACAAGCACTTACTTCAATATACCAAACCCAAACCAAAACACAAAACTCAATTTATTACTTACCTTTTAATATAATAGCACCCTCTCGTACAACACAGCAGCACCATATCTCAGTTCTCACTTATACATGCTAAGAGACCACTTTATCCCTTATGTACTCAATTTTAAGATAAACATCAACCAAAGTGAAAAAATACATACAGTGTTTCAATACTGTAAATCCAAAAACACAACATAAGACCTATTCCTGTGCCTCTCTACAACTGTGTCACTAGTACATTTAGTGTTTCAATACTTTTCTACTTAGATGTGTCAGATTAAAATTTTGGAAAACACTTCATATTAAAATCTGCACATTAATGTGTATCTCAGCATATAGGGCCACATGAATCAACACATTTTGCGTTTGCAAATGGGCTGATTCGCAGAATCGACCAGTTTGTGAATGCAAAAAAGGCATGTATCAAACCCTATTTTGCGATTTGGTAACCTGTTACCGAATCGCAAAATGGGTTTGCAATTTGGTATTCGGAATGGGCATGTTTAGGGCGTCCCTTCCCATTACCGAATCGTAACGGTATGTTTGAATGTTTGGTGACCATGAATGCAGTTGCAAAACATTCGCAATTTACCACCAGCGTTAAGTTGGTGATAACCCATTAGCAAATGGGAAGGGGTCCCCAAGGGGCCCCTTTCCCTTTGGGAATGATTGTAAAAATGTTTTTTAAGAGCAGGCAGTGGTCCCATGGACCTTTGCCTGCTCTTAAAAACTGAAAAGAAATCTTTTAATTTTCATTTTTTTTAAACACAACCCGTTTTCCTTTAAGGAAAACAGGCTGCATTAAAAAAAAAAGATTGCTTTATTTAAAAGCAATCACAGACATGGTAGTCTGCTGACCCCAGCAGGCCACCATCCCCATGATTTTAGCGAATCCTAGGGGGTCTCAAATTGGGATCTACCTCATTAATATTAAGGAGGGAGGTCGATTTGCAACCCACTAGGAATCGCTATATGAAACTCATGGAGTTTCATACATTGGAAATAGCGATTACATAATAGCGATTCTCAGAAAATTGCAATTAGGTAATCGTTATTTCCAAATTTGATACATGTGGCCCACAGCTCCCTCATTCTCCCGAGTACATGAAAACAGTGTTTGACAAGTTACATATATAATTCAACAGATGGTTCTAAAAGAGTACATATCCCTCACTAAAACTTGTAAATACATGTGTTTCTGGTTGAGTACAACAATACTTGTGCTGTCTCTTTTCCTGAAACCCGTGATTGCATAATTTTCACCTGTTTTGCTCGTGGTTGTTACAGTTTAAAAACTGAAGTTTTTACCCACCCGTGATTGCATCATTTTCCACCTGTTTTGTTTAGAAATTTGAGGTTTTAACCTGCCGTGATTGTTTCTTTTTACCTGTTGAATTGTGGGCTTTGCTGTCCAAAATCTGTTGTTTTTTTCACCATGCCCATGACTACCTGATTTTCCATCCTAGTTTCTCCCTTGATCTGTGCTCAGACCTGGGTGTTAAGCAATCCACCTCCAGCTCCCATTTTGTCTTAGCAAGTTAGTGAAACCAGATGTCACGGTACACCGTAATATCCTCAGGGTTGTGCCGATGCTCAGAGGGGTCCACCTCTCGACAGCCCCAAGTCTGGATATAAATATATATATATATATCAACTCAGACTGTTGGGATGGTCAAGCGGGGGAAGGAAAGGGTAGGAACTGCAGGGAGGGAGACCTGGGAATGACAATAAAGAACATTTAACAATTCATTCCTCTAATTATTCTTCCTAAATACTTAATACGGTAAATGTATAAGCTTATGAAATGAGTGCAAGAGCTACCTGTAAAGTAAAAGAAGTTGCCCTATACCAGGAGAGATGAGAGGGTGAGTTCAGGATACCAACATGTTTACTATCCTGGAAAAAGAACAACATACATTTATAAATAAATAATCTCTTTTTACAACAGCCATAAACAGAAGGGGACTAGGGCACGGCTAGAAAATATCACCTACCCATAGAAACGAGAGGATTCAACTCAACAGTGTTTCGACTGATCTTTCCTGGACACCCCCCTACTGACCTCCCCTGTAAGAAACATATAAGGCAGAGAGGCCACTGTTAAATGTATAGATATAAATATTTATCTGTTCTTTCTCTTTGTACTCTCTCTGTGAACCAAATGAATTGAAGCTTGCGGTGATCCATGTATACTGTTACTCTGTGTTTGACCCCTTTTATCTCCAGTCTAGAAAGGCCTCTTTGATGGCTAACAGCTCTTTTTCGGTTATAGTATACTTTTGTTCCGCGCTATTCAATTTCCGAGACATAAATGCGATTGGATGCAATTGACCCGTGGTTGTATGCCTTTGAGACAAAACTGCTCCTACTGCTACATCGGAGGCATCTGCTTCTACCACAAAAGGAACTTCTGGATTAGCATGAGCCAATACCGGGTCTGAAGAAAACGCCTTCTTGAGTGACTCGAAGGCGGATTGAGCCTCGTCCGTCCACCTGAACGGAATCTTTTTTGTAACAATCTTGTAATATGTGCTACTGTATCTGAAAAATGGTTGATGAACCGCCTGTAAAAATTGGCGAAGCCTAAAAAACATTGAATTTCTCTAATGTATTGAGGACGTGGCCACTCTGTGACCGCTGTCACTTTCCTCTCAGCCATGACCTGGCCTGAAGTTGTGAGCATGACTCCTAAAAATTCCACAGTGGTAATGTGAAATTCACATTTGCTGATCTTGCAAAACAGGTGATGAGTTTGTAGGGAACGCAGAATGAGACTCACATGTTCCTTATGTTCTTCTTTGTTAGAAGAAAAACAAGAATGTCATCAATGTAGACGACCACAAAATGATCCAGATCCTCTCTGAGGACATCATTCAGAGAAAACTGAAAGGCAGCAGGGGCATTACATAGGCCAAAAAAGGCATGACCATATATTTGTACAATCCGTACCGAGTTTTGAAGGCGGTCTTCCATTCATCTCCCTCCCGCATACGGTATGCTCCTCGGAGATCAAGTTTAGTGTAAATCACCGCCCCTTTCACTTGTTCTAACAAGACGGGTATTAAAGGGAGCGGATATTGGTTCTTGATGGTGATAGCATTTAATGCTCTGAAGTCGATACATGTTCTAAGTTCGCCATTAGCTTTTGGTACAAAAAATAATGGACATGCAGCAGGAGACCTGGAGTGGCGAATAAATCCCAAGGAGAGATATTTGTCAATGTATTGACGCAGGTGTTCGTTTTCCGGCTCGGTAAGAGCGTAAATCCTGCTACAAGGTACCACCGCTCCTGGGATGAGATCAATCCGACAATTGTATATCCTATGTGGTGGTCATATTTCTGCCATACTGTCGCAAAAAACATCCGCAAACTTCTGGTACAGGCAGGTAGGTCCACTTCTTTTTCCGCTGCAGTAGCTATGTGATGTCACAATGCCAGAGCCTTTGAAGGAATGGTGGGTGTATAAATACAGTGTTTATTGCAATATTCAGACTCTATCTTCAATGTCATCTTCGACCATTCAATGGTAGGGTTATGTTTCTGTAGCCAAGGTAGGCCCAAGATCACTCCATATTTCAGAGCCTGGATAATGTTAAACGAGAGTTGTTCATAATGGTCTTCCTTGTACCAAATCTCGTAATCCTTGGTTGCATATTGAATGGGTCCAGATTCCAAGAGTTTGCCATCCACGGCAAAACACTCTCAGGTGTGGTCTTGGGTACTAACTACACTGCTCTCTTATTCGATGATCCAACCGCATGGTCAAATCGATAAGCGCCGTACAGGTCCGAGGCTGTGGGTCCACTTGAGCTATGACATCTTTTAATTCATCCCTGAGCCCCTGTTAGAAGAGAGCCGCTTGTTTTGCTTCTGGACAATCCGTTTCGGCAACTAGCCTTCTGAAAGTATTCAAGTAGACCAGCAGATCCTTGTTACCCTGCTTTAGTTCAAGCAACTCCCTGTCCGCAGAGAAGGTCTCGGCCCTGCGATCAAAGGTTTTCTCAAAATCTTCTCTGAAGGCATCCCAATCATAGAGTAGAGGGTCATCTCTTCTGACTGTGTTGACTGTCCATTGGGCAGCTTCCCCAGCTAAATAGGAAATCAGAAAGGCTACTCTGGCCTGATTAGTCGCAAACGTCTTTGGTTTACAATTAAAATGTAGCAGGACTTGGGTTAGAAACACCTGAACCTTGTGCATATCCCCATAAAATCTTTTAGGAGGGGCTAAAGGGATTTGCGAAGGTACTTCCACTACTACTGAACTGGTTGAGGGGAGTGAAGGCCCACCCAAGTCAAAAGGGTTTCACTGCATTCTCTCTACACTGGCCTGTAAGGCTGCTGTCTCATTACGTGAAGCTACCAGCTCCGTTTGCACCAAGGCAAGGGCTGCTAAAACATCATCTATGGTGGCCATTCTGATTTCAACACGACCGGGAGGATAACAATTTGTGGACCGATTATTCTGTCTCGGTACACCGTAATATCCTCAGGGTCGTGCCGATGTTTAGAGTGGTCCACCTGTCTACAGCCCCAAGTCACGACATATATATATCAACTCGGACTGTTGGGATGGTCAAGCAGGGGAAGGAAATGGTAGGAACTGCAGGGAGGGAGACCTGGGAATGAGAACAAAGAACATTTAACAATTCATTCCTCTAATTATTCTTCCTAAATACTTAATACAGTAAATGTATAAGCTTATGAAATGAACGCAAAGAGATACATGTAAAGAAAAAGAAGTTGCCCTATACCAGGAGAGATGAGAGGGTGAGTTCAGGATACCAACACATTTACTATCCTGGAAAAAGAACAACATAAATTCATAAATAAAGAATCTCTTTCTATAACAGCCATAAACAGAAGAGGACTAGGGCACGTCTAGACAATACCACCTACCCATAGAAACAAGAGGATTCAACTCAACAGTGTTCGACTGATCTTTCCTGGACACCCCCCTACTGACCTCCCCTGTAAGAAACGTATAAGACAGAGAGGCCACTGTTAAAAGTATAGATATAAATATTTATCTGTTTTTTTCTCTTTGTTCTCTCTCTGTGATCCAAGAGACAACACACAGTCTTTGGTAAATGACCATTGCTTCCGATCTCATTGTAATCAATCCATTTTTTCAAGAGAACTATACCATAGCCAAGAGTGAGAGTTTACTCTGCAGAGAAAAAACATAAATACTTTAAATGTGCATGAGAAAACAAAGAGAGCTTTGGAGGGCAATTCTGTTTGTAGTGCCCGTAAAGCCCGTAGTGAATGTTTCCACTCTTCATCCAAGGTGGGGCAAATAATACCTCCTTGGTATATGCCTTCGCTATTGGCAATATATATCATCAATAAAGTAAATACCTCCTCAACATGATTCTAGACCGGTATAAAGAAAACTTGCCAACGGAGGAGATTTGTTTGCGCGTTCCAACCCTTAACATCAGGGTCAACACGCACAGCAGAGTTGGTTGACACAGACACAAATGATTTCTCCCGCATGAGACCTTCAAAGTAACGTGTCTCTCCAACGGGAAAAAACAAACAAAAATCTCTTTGGTACCCTGGCAAAAGCACACTGCTTCAGGAGAAATCAAGATTGGTGCGAGGAGCACCCTTACCGGACCGCTACCTCCTCACGAGCGTTTGCCGCCAAATAATCCACAAAATAATCGGCAGCTCCGTGAATGCTTCTTCTGGCTATATCCTGTGTTTCCTGATGGCACGCTCAACCCCGCATGCTGCGTCAGGAACGTGAAGGTTGATGGGAAACTGAGTACGTTCAACCTATAACTGTTTCAGACACTACAGCTTCGCTACTGGCTGTCAGTGTACACCGAGAAGATGCGCCCTGATACCAGATTACCCCCCGTTCCCCCTTAGCAACAGAGCTATTATACATCAGAGACTAAACAGAGGGTGCTTTGAGACAGCAATAATCTGCTGTTAGTTGTTTAAGCTGTGTTGTTTAGGGATTGTATACTCGATTTTTAGCTAGGAGAGTGAGTAAAGTTATGTAAAAACAGTATTGTTAGAGGGCCAAGTTTGTTAGGTCCTTACCTGAAAAACTCCAAAGTGTGGATTGAGCCTATCTGTCTCCTAGGAGATTTTGAATTGAGGAGCAGCTTCCAATCCCCTGGGCAGCAAACATTGCCTGAGGTAGCAGGGACCTTACCTAGGCTGCTATTGGGTGTACTCATTGGTGGTTGCATCTGGTGTTTCTATTGGATTAGGGTTAGTGCTCTCATTGGTTGGATATTTGAGGGTACTAATTGGTTCCTGGGTCAGTGATTCTATTGATGTAGGGCTTAGGGCTAGTGTTCTGATTGGTGGATAGGTTTAGGGTTTCGGATTGGTTCCTGGGGCTGGGATTTCTGTTGGACGTAGGGCTTAGGGTTTCCTATATGACTGGCTGCTGGGACTAGGGTTGAGAATAGTGCTGGGGTTAGGCTTTCTGTTGGATGTAGGGTTTTGGGTTTCCTGTATGGTAGGCTGCTGGTACTAGGGTTGGGACTAGGGCTGGGGTTAGGCTTTCTATTGAATGTAGGGCTTAGGTTTTCATGCCTGATTGGATGCTGGGATTAGAGCTGTGATTGGCTGTATAAGGCTTGTCTCCCATAGGGTTCAGGGCTAATATTGTGACTGGTTAGGGCTACGGCTAGGGTTCCCCTCGGCCGAAGGGTTCACCTGATTACTAGGGCTATTTAAGCTGAGCGCTCAGAGTGTCTCAGCCCGGTTGTCAAGTCAAAGAATGGAGAAGACAAGGGCAATTTCCTGGTTGAGCCTGTTTGAGAGTGGTCAGGACTAGGGCCAGAAATGCTGACCAATTTCATATACACCAGCACCCACCCTACACCATCCAAATCCACAACCAGAGTAACACACTCACAGCACATATACTCTATTAATTTACAACAAACTAACCCAAGACAAAGTTCAAATTCTCAGCACCCACTACAAAACTCCAGAAACCACACCAATACACCCTTCTATCCCAGCTACCACACATTTCCACCATCACCTACAAACAGTACACAACTCTATCCTATGCCACTAACCAATCCAATCATCACTAACACAACCCAAATCCACACCATACTTAACTATATCCCATCCAAACACAGACTCCCTGCTCTAAATACTCCCAACAGACCCCTTTTTGTCACTAACAAACCTATACTCAGCCTTCCATCATTTCACCAACCAACACTCTCCTCTTCTTTCTACTACAAGAACACAGCCGCACAACACTTACACTCCACTTCATCAGCCATATTACCTCTTGCAGCAATCAAATCTAAGACAAACACTCTTAACTCTACTTCATCCCCTCTTACACACAATATACACTCTACTCACAAACACATCACCCCCCTTTAACTTACAACTTCCACTCACAAACAATTCTATACAAACAAATACATCTCAAAAAACAAATACATCAGCACCTCATTTCACTACTTCTCAAAAACAAAACATAACAGGCACACCAGCACAACAAAATATCTCAAGCGCAACACCTCATAATACTTTCCATCACAAACTACAAACATACATCCACATTGCAGGCTACACAAATGAACAAACTCCAATGCCAAGCTTTCTGTCTTCCACCCCACCTAACACATATACAGCAACACAGCAACTCTCTTTTAACCGCTTCTCATCCATTGGACAATTTAGAGCCTTACTACATGACCCACATGCTACACCACCAGCCCTAACTCATACGGCTTCCGTCCTAAACTGACGCAAACAAAATGAGCAACGTGCCACACCTCACAACTTCACTTCTCCATGTCTACTGCACAACAAGTTTACACTACAAAAACAACACAGCACACCAACTCACTCTCAACTACCGCCTCCACCACCTACACACACAGACCCATCAAAATGCCTCCTTAGCCTGCTGGACGAGGAACACTATACAGAACAGCTACCCAATTGCTATCCTCATACAGCAAACACAAACACTTAGGACACACCTGCTGCAAGCCCACAAAATACTGCTCACTCTTCTACAAAACAAAATCACACTATCACCAAAGCACATTCTCTAAACTGTCTACTAATAAATGCTCAATCACTGTCTAAAACAAACATCACATCTGCGACCTTCTCACTGAAGCAAAACCTGACATACTATTCATAACTGATTCATAGTTGGGAAATGATATGGCTCCAGTCCTGCATGAAGTCGTTCCTCTAGGATATCAAACTATTACCCATCGGATTGGCAAAAAAGGAGGTGCCCTAGCTGTTGTGTTTAGACAAACATTATATATCACTAAAGCTGACGATGTCTCCATAAAAGATTGTTAGGCCCTTTTCACAAGATTCAATCCTACACCGTCTTCCTCCTGTAACTTCCTGCTCCTTTACAGACCTCCACCTAGCAATGCAACATTCCCAGACACACTTCTAGACACGGTTTCAAACCTGATAACACTACACTCCAACCTATGCATCCTGGGTGAACTCAACATTTGGTTTGACAAACCGAATATGCCCCATCCGAAAACAATCATCACTGGCCTAGATGCACTGAACCTGCATCAGATCGTCCACAAACTCACACACATCGGAGGACACATCCTAGATGTCATTTTTGCAAATACAGAACTAGTTACCTTTCAAACAATGACTCTGGTCACATGGTCAGACCACTACTTGCTTGCTTTCCAACATAAAACAACACTAAGCGATGCACCTAAAACCACCTTACGTGCATCCACCTATCGACCATGGAACAAACTCAATTTGTAGCACTTCGAAACACAACTAACATCCTAATCAAATCTATATGAGTGGCTACAGGAAGCTTTTGATACACGGATACCACTAAAAACAACACAAAGGAACAAAAGAAAACAAGCACCTTGGAGAAATGCAGAGATGAAAGAGATAAAACATCAAATTAGAAAGCTGCAATGTGCCTTGCTCAAAACAAACACCAATAAAGACAAACTTCGCCTACAGAAAATTAACAGATTATACAAGTCGGGTATCAAAAAGCTAAGAAAAGATACTATTCAGACAGAATTCAAAATGCTAAATGTGCAAATAAAGAGTTCTATAAAATTCTCAATGAATTTCATAAACCAAATTGCCAAGAAGGAGCTCATCCCGTACTCAAGGTTTCATAGGCAAACTGGCAAATCCTTACACTGCTAAAGCAGACATGTTGGACTCATTCTTGAAACAAAGACAAAGAACCAGCACTGACCCTTTTCCAAAACAACAATCCAAGAATACTCTAACCCAGCCTCTCATTTCCTTCCAACACATTTCACACAATGAATTTATGGACCTGGTCAAAGCAAGCAAGCCTGCCGACAGCCCTTCTGACCTGTGTCCAAACTTGGACCCGCTCAACCCTGAAAACTACAGATGAATTACAAATGGACCTTTCCTGGGCAAACTGATAGAAAGAGCAGTATTCGCCCAGATGTCACAATTCATTGCCATATTTTCAGACGTCCAAATGGGATTCCGCCCAGGAAGAGGCACAGAATCTGCCCTCCTTGCCATCTGGGATGACCTGAAGAACACAGTTGACCACAAGGGAGTTGATGCGCTACTTCTCTTGGACCTCTCAGCTGCCTTTGACACGGTTGCTCATGAAACTCTGATACAAAGACTCTACGAAGCCGGCATAGAGGGGACTGCTCTTTACTGGATCACATTCTACCTTTGCAGCAGAACTAATGTCATCCAAAGCCCCCCTTTCTCGTCCAAACCGTACTTTACAAAAGCAGGGGTCCCTCAAGGCTCTATCATCTCACCCATGCTTTTCAACATCTGCATGAAGTCATTACCGGCATTGATCAATCAATTTCACCTCACATGCTATAATTATGCAGATGACACGCAAATACTCCTTCAACTGGAATGCCCCAAAGACATTGGAAACTCGCCAATTTTCAGTTATCTCAGAGCCGTGGATCAATGGATGATGTGGAACCATCTCATATTAAATGCTTCCAAAACGGATATACTCACGTGTGGTGATTGAAAACATTATGACCCACTCGCCACGTGGCCTGATGATCTGGGAACACCGCCTAAAGTATTTAAGGAAGTAAGAAACCTCGGAATGACCATGGACTCCAAGCTATCAATGGATGCCCAAGTGGACAAACTAGCAAGATCAAGCTTTGTTATTAAAAAAACTCTGCAACAAATCTTCCCCCATTTGGGATTTCCACACAAGGTCCAGGCTATCATCTCCCTTGCTCTGTCCAAACCAGATTATGCCAATAGCCTCTACCACGGATCACCTTTAAGAACCAGGAAAAGACTACAGCGGATTCAGAACTCGGCTGCCAGACTACTCTTACATATAAAACTGCAAAACCACATCTCCCCTGCCTTGAAAGCCCTGAATTGCTTACCATTTGCCAGAAGATCCACGTTCAAGCTGCTTTGTCTCACCCACAATGCAATACATGGAACGGGACCACTCTTCATCAGAAATAAAATCACCAAACACAATCAACAAAGGAACCTCCGCTCTAGAGTGGCACCTCACCTCAAAATCCCAACATACAAGAAAAAAACCATGTGTGCCACATCCTTTGCTGTTCAAACAACCAAACTGTGGAACCCAACATAAGATCCATGGATAACCACCTTATCTTCAGAAAACTGCTCAAGAATTGGCTCTTCCCCACATACCCACCATACGCAAATAGAAATATACAGCATATCCCTCTGTATATAAGCATACCTATATATGTGTATTGCTTTGTATAAACGTGTAGAATAATTATGGGGCATATTAGCAACAACAGGCGAAAATTATCGCTAACCGCGCTTAGCGCGCATTTTCTTAACGCCGCCTATCGCTGGATATTATCGCGGAGATAACATGCTATTAGCAAGGTTTATCTCCAATGCGATAAAATATCCAGCGATAGCGGCGAAATGCGTGAATATCGCTGGAAATCCATCGATATTCACGCATTAACGCCATGGTGGACTAAGGCTGACAATCCACCTCCTATTCTACAAACAGGTAAGTCATGTTTTTAGCAGGTGTTAAATTCTAGCGATATTCGCGCTTAGCGCGAATTTTTTTATCGCTTCGCCTGCGTTGTTAATAGGGAGAAGTTGTGTTAGCGACTGTTTTCAGTCGCTTTTAGTTGGGAACGCCTACCTTGCATGTCATTAGCGATATTTATCGCTGGCATGCAAGGCGATGGGAAAACGGGCCGCTATCGCCAGAAAGCTGTCGCTAACGCCTGTTAGCGACAGCTTGCTGATAGGGCGATAAACAAATCGCCGCTTTGGCGGCAAAAAGTGCAGCTAAAGCAGCGATAAGGCCCTTGCTAATATGCCCCTATGTTTTAAAAAATATATAGATATTCGCTAGTTCTGCTTAGCAAATGTACATATTATTACTGATAGTTACAATATTCTATGTTTTTAACATGTATATGTGACTGCATAAATAAGTAAATCTTTTATCATAACTATTTATCTACAGTTGCTTCACTGTTGAATTACAAAAATGAATAAATAAATCAAATTAATTTAATGCACAACATTTGAAAGCTGGAGTTTATTTAATGCATCTTTAATCTTCATATAATACCTTCCTTTATGCATCTATATACCCTCCATGTACTTATGGATCTATATATGTATTACTATTCTTCTAATTTAGCATATCCAACGCTCTCAATATATCCTCTACCTCAACTCTCTGACTGATCTCAAACCTGTTTCTACTACTCTTTCCAATGACTACCCTTTTTCTCACCCAATAACTCTATCAATATATATCCTCTACCTCCAGTCTCTCATTCATCCCAAACCCCATACCACTATGATCCCCAAAATAACCCTTTATAGACTCTTCCCTACTCTAGCCCTCCTTGCATCATCTCATACCACTTTTACTATTCTGATCTCCCAAAACAAGCCTTTCTAAACCCTTCCCTCTGACTCTTGCCCCGCCACCTCTCTTTTACTCATCCCAAGCCTCATCCTACTGCTATGAGTTCCGAAAAAAAAGTTCTATATTCTTTCCTCTTCCATCCCTCCACTATCCTTTTCAATAATCAAAATAACAGACTGACATGTCCACCACTCAAATTAATTTCATATTTCACTATACTAATTCACACTAATCCTTTATGGGTTCCAGAGTAGGATGCTACTCACCGAAAAAACACTTCAATGCCGTGCCAGGGGTAGTAAGTGCCATATAAATGCAATTACAATATAATACAATACAATACTTAGTGCCTGTGTATTCACATAACTATATTGCTACTATCTGGGTGATTGGATGAATGAATGGGTGTTGCCTGCGTAGTTCAATGAGTACGCAATTAGTGCCTGTGTGATTGGAAGAGTGCATGTGTAGTAGCTGGGTGATTGAATAAGTCTAGATATCACACTTGGCATATAATTGCATACATGGCTCTCTTAGAGAATACATTCAATCAATCAATCAGGGGTTTGTAAAGCGCTCTACTCACCTGTTAGGGTCTCAAGGTGCTGGGGGGAGGTGTGTGCAGTACTGTTGGGGTCATATGAAGAGCCAAGTCTTGAGGTCTTTGCTGAACTGGAGCAGTGTGGGGCTTTGCTGGAGGTGGAGGGGGAGGTCATTCCAGGTCGTGGCTGTGAGGTAGAAGAAGGATCTTCTACCCCCTCTGTTCCCGTAGAAGAGTGGGATGGTGGCTAGGGCAAGGTTGGCTGAACAGAGGTTTCTCTTGGGGCGTGGAAGGAGACACGGTTGTTGAGGTATTGTGGTCCGATGTTCTGGAGGGCCTTGTACGCATGCGTGAGCAGCTTAAAAAATATGCTTCTTTCGACGGGGAGCCATTGCAGATCGCCGAGGTGTTGGGCGATGTGGTTGTGCCTGGAGGATGTCAAGGATTAGTCTAGCTGTGGCGTTCTGGTCAGTCTGCAGCTTACAGAGGAGCTTTTTGTTGTTTTCGCATAGAGGGCGTTGCCGTAGTCTAGTATGCTGGTGATGAGGGTGTGTGTGACTGTTTTTCTGGATTTGGAGTTCCATTTGAATGTTTTACGGAGTATGCAGAGGGTGTTGAAACAGGCTGAAGAGACGGTGTTGATCTGGTGATTTATAGTGAGCAATGAGTGCAGTATGATGCCGAGGTTCCGTGCATGGTCTGTCGGGGTGGGTAGGTTTCCAAGGACCGGGGACCACCATGTGTCGTCCCAAGCTGAAGGGGTGGAGCCGAAGATGAGAAGTTCTGTTTTCTCTGAGTTGAGTTTCAGGCAGCTGTTCTTCATCCATGTTGCAACAGTTTAAATCCCTTCTTGGAAGTTGTGCCTGGTGATGTTGGGTTCTTTGGTGAGGGAGATAATGAGCTGGGTGTCATCGGCATAGGAGACGATGTTGAGCCCATTGTTTCTGACCATGGTAGCCAGGGGGGCCATGTAGATGTTGAAGAGGGTGGGGCTGAGGGAAGATCCTTGGGGTACTCCGCATCTGGTCTATGTCGGTTCTGAGAGGTAGGGAGGGAGTCTGACTCTCTGTGTTTTGCCTGTGAGGAATGAGCATATCCAGTCTAGGGCTTTTCCTCGGATTCCGGCGTCATGGAGTCTGGTAGCTAGTGTGTGGTGCAAGACGGTGTCAAAGGCTGTTGATAGGTCCAGGACGATGAGGGCTGCCATTTGGCCCTGGTTGAGGAGGGCGCAGATGTTGTCAGTGGCAGCTAGGAGGGCCTTCTCGGTGCTGTGGTTGCTGCGGACTCCAGATTCAGAAATGTCTAGGACGTTGTTGGTTTCGATGAAGTATGCTAGCTGCATTGCTCTTTTACTCAGTGTCCACATGCATCAATAATTTTCTAAAACTGAAAACAACAATTCTCACTTTTTGAAAACACAAACTCTCAAAAGACATTCTTCAGTATTACCCCTCCCCAATTTTAAACAGAGCATGTTGAAAGAAATGCACTACACTCACTATATAAATTACATTTTCAACAGCCTTGAGAAGCATAAATCACCATGTAAACATATACGTGATTTCATGGAAGATATACACCTTCAGGCCATCTTTCCAAAAATATATAGGTCTCTGCATCTTTAAGCAAACTCAGCATTCTCACCTTATATATAACTATCTGCAACCAGAAAAACGATATCTCACCATCTAAATATATCAAACCAATCATATAAGTTAAAAACCACATTGACAAACACTTCCTAATACATACCTAACAAGTATTACAACTTTATAATTTATATACAGGCACAGCACATGTTTTTATGTTTTATTCATGACTACAGTACTCCTGTTTTTTAATGTGACTAAAACTGCCACAACTCTCAGAATGCAAATAATATAGATGTATCTATCCTGCACATAATGCTTAGACAGTTAAAACATTGTGATTGTTAAAGGCGTTTCTCATGGTAATTTTCAACAGGTCTAACATCTTAAACTCATACCCTCTGCCAGATATAGTTCATCTGATATATTTTTTTCACATCACTGTGATACGCTTTTCAATCAAACTCCCTTATACATCATCATTTCCAATGTACATTTTTTATATAATTAAAAAGTTATCAACATATCTGTGAATTGAGCTTGTAGATTATATTGTTCTTTTAGATCTTTCTGGATAGTTTTGCACTGTTAAGGTTTGTAAAAACTAAGCACAATAAAGGTATACCACTCTCTTAGAAAGCAACTATAAAATGGCATCCTCTTCAACTTTCTACTCTATGATCATGAGAAAGGCAGCAAATGAAATCATTTTAGACTACTCTCGCTCCACTTGTGAATGGTTAGCATCTGTTAACTCTTTCTCTCTCTTTCAAAACGAGGTACCTGTTGACGTGTTTTCGCAATCATCGCGTTGTAATTGCTAGAAAAAAACGGGAGTTAAAACCTATATCTAGCTTCATTTTTAAAAATATTAAATACTATACAACAGTTTATTACATAGTCCTAAGTTGGAAATTAAAGCTTGCCATTATTTAAATTGTGCCATCACTCCTCAACTTTAAAAAAAAAATTCTGTCTCTTTAACACCGTTCCTCCCAATACACTCTTAGCTCTGTATACCTTAGCAACCCACTGGAACCAGTCGGTCACAAGTTCAAAGCGCATTCTAGAAGGAACATGCTACTTCCAAATGAGATACAGTAGATGTGGTTTACTTCACAGATTCAAAAGCTTATCCATGTCTGTATTGCATTTCTTTTTTTAAACAACGGCCAATAATAAGACTACTTCCTAAGGCATGCAACACACTACCTAATTCTATTCAGATTCTTGCTGACAGCATCCATTGAAAAATATATATATATATTTTTTTGAAACACCTCTATTTTAACTGCTTTCCTTTGGAAAACTACCTCATTCAGCTCCAGCCTTCTCCTGACTACTATTCCTCCTTCACTTCAAAATGCTTAGATTAGGATTGTGGGTCACAGCTATATCTATTGGACTAAAGAGGCTGCAAAAAAAAGAGGTATTGACAGGGACTTGGGTTTGTCAAATGTGCAGATTACTTGGTTTGCCCAGAGAGGGTTAAAGATTCATCATTTGCTGACTTTGGTTAAATCCATTGTGGATTCCCAAGCTCCTCACTTCATGATTGTGCACTGTGGTGGCAATGACCTAGTCACATTGACTGGGGTAGGGCTAGAAATCCTAATGAAAGAAACCTTTGCAAAACTGATCTTGCTTTTATCTCACACTGTCTTGGTATACTCTAATATATGTCAAACAGGGAGAGAGCAAGGGAATAGCAGGGGTGCGTCCTTGTTCCCAATTCAATAATTTGCTAAACAATGTGGATGAACCCACTAGAAGAGAGTTTGCACAACCTCACTGTTGTGGTTAGCTGTCTCTGAGACCCATTCGGTTTTTAAAAGACCCCTCACACACCAACCTAGTTGGTGTCATGCTTCATCATTGGGGTCCCAACCGGGTGGCAGAATGCCGCCCGGTTGTGAAAACGACACCTGATTACAGCGGAGCGGGTGTCGTGTATTGTGTGATAAGAGTGAGTTAAAAAATATCTCTGGGAATCCTTGTGTGTGAAGTTTATTAGTGACGGCCCAGGATATTGTTAAAAACAAATGTGGCAACTAGTGGAGGGATTGACTCCTTGTTGTCAGGTTCAGGTCATCAATGAACCTACTCCTCAATATGATATTTTCATTTCATTTCATGCCGTGTTGAATTGGGTCTGGAGCACCTGCTTCTCCCCCCAGCCCTTATGCAGATTAGCATAGCTGGGGGCGAAGCAGGTGCCCATTGCCGTACCTCTCAGCTGTCAATACATTTTATTGTTAAATAGAAAATAATTATTTTCCAAACACTATTTCGCCATATTGATACAAATCTTTATATGCCTTAGCAGTCCAAAGGTCTTGTACTAAGAAAGTGTTTCATGGCTTAGAGACCATCACTATATATAGTGAGGTTACATCCATTGAAATCAAAAGGAAGCCCTTTTCCCATGAGATATCAAATATTCGTTTGAGAAAGTCCCCTTTATCCTGTACGATTTTGAGTCCTGTCCAGCTATAAAAAATACAGCCCATCTACAACTGTTGGCACATCCCTTATTCTATCACTACCTCCAAGTTTACTATTGATGTTGTATCACTATGATGTTGTCTGTCGATTATTATCTGAGAGCCTCTGTCTTATGATAGTGTCGAACCAGCAAGCAAAAAAAAAACTGTCCTAGCTCATAATTGTTTTTAGTCCCTTTTAACCTGTTGTATTTTTCAGTTCATAATGATTTCTCCTTGTTTGCCAATCCTGACATTCATTTCTGCCCTGAATTTATTCACTTTCTCTTGATCAGTCTCTTGTGCTAATTCCATGTTTAATTGTCGATTTCTTGTAAAATGGTTTGTAGTATGGATAATCCTCTTGGGATTCTGCTGACCTCCATGTACCTTTGAAGACATTTACTCTGCCACCATTTCATTAGTTCAGTATGTGATAATTTTTCCAATCGTCTCAATTTAGTCATTAAGTCTCCATTTTGTACCATAGTTTTTATTGGTGTCCCCACTACTGGACCCTGCACTGGCCTCAGTTTCTTTGAAAACTCTCCTTGCTCTCTCTTTTCCTGTTCCTTGACTCCATCGGCAGCCATGACTGTTGTTGCTTCACTGATAGTGGGAACATAAGACAATCACTCGCACCGGAATACTCTATACGCGAGTGCCCCTCACCCGAATTGGCTGTCTCTTATCTTATTAATAATACACTTACCTGTAAAAATACTTAAATTTTCAGTGTAAAGTCATGTGTGGTAAAGGCATATTCATGGTGAAAACAAATATTGTAAAGACATTCGCGGTAAAGACACATTTGTTTTAATTGAATTGTTGTAAAGGCTATGCGTGGTTCCAGTCTCGTTGTAAAGACTGTTTCACGATCCGACATGGTATAAAGAAATAATGATCATATGTTTTTTATTTTTCTAAAGGAGAAAGACTAACCTTTGAGCCAGTGACCTATTGTGCCAAAACGGTTGTTATAATCAGTGGTCCTAAAATGGTTCCAGTAGATCTACTTGGTTGATGTTCTGTTTCATTGTGGGTATAATTACCTAAGTGTCGCAATTCTAATGTCTCATCAGATGTGGAGCAGTCAGGAGAAAGGATCTCTCTGGTACCTGTATTCCAGCCCGGTGTGCTTCCAATCGCAGGACAGCTAGAGAGAGAATTTTGCTAATTACTCCCTCTCCACAGATTCATATACCAGAGAGAGTCACTACATCCTGAAGAATGCCCCTACACTTAAACTGAGAGTGCTTTATGAGCAGAAACATATATTTACCTCTGAAAGAGGGTTGAATTAATCCCCATATCCACTTTTATCTCTACCATTTGTGATCCAATAAATTTTGCTTTATCCTTCAATAGGTAGTTTTAACCTTGCTCCCTACACTCCCCCCTTAATCCTCTCTGCAGCAAGGCCCTATGCTTCAACATAGAAACTCTACACTACAGGAAGCATCCATCCAACCATAATTACTGCTCAGGAGTTTTTCAGCATGTGCAAGTATTAATCATCCTGGTATCTATCAATTTGTCAGGAAGAGAATGCATACTAAATTAATTGTGAATAAGGAGGATGTTTTTAATCAAGGAGTTCTGAGTAGATAAATCAGATAAGGAGAGGGTAGCTCGAATTATCAATGTTATCACTCAGAACCTGGAGGCTAAAATTGTCCCCTTTGTTCACAGCCTTTCATTTACAATTGTATTTTGTGAATGGGCTCCAAACTCGCACACAATTGTAAACAGGCTTTTCAAGTTGTATGTTTTTGAAGATAGAAATAATTATGGTCTGAGGGAGGCATGTTCCGGCTTGACGATTGTGCATTGTAAAATATTTAGGATAGTGGATAGGTATGGGACTCATCTACAACATCAAACTTCATTCTGGAGGCCCATGGCATGCCTTGTGGGAAAGCTCTGAAAGGGGCTATATGAAATTCTGGCTGAAGCTTTTTGCCAAAACTCTTATCTCTCCCCGGTCCAGTTTCTTAACTCGGATGGCTTAATTCAAATTACTTCCCCAGTACTTAGAACTTTTAATGCTCATAGCATAAAAGCAATACTGCTCCAATCAAGGACTAATCCAACTATTTACAAATGAATAATGATTCAGGGCCTTATTATGAGTTTGGCAGTCTTGGAGGGGCCACCACACCAGCGCCCCACTCCAAGACCGCCAAACCCATAATGAGACTAGCTGCCGTATTGCGGCTGGAATCCAGGTCGGGCAGTCCTATTGTGGCTGGTCCCCAGCAGTGCTGTGCTAAGGCTTATACATGAGTCTTAGCAAGGCACTGCAATGGGAATGCCATTGCACTTTCCTACAGGGTATGAACTGTTTAGTCCATGCCCTGCAGGAACTGGGGGTGCCTCAAGGGCCCCATTAGTTTCCTCACCGCCACACTTTACATGAAAACTGTGGTGGTGAGGAAAATAGTAATATGCTTGGCAGTGTCGCAGTGGCGCCACCAGCATATTATCAGCCTCACACCACCTCAAGACCACCAGGGTAGCAGTGATTCTGTGGCAGTCCGACCGCCTTAGTCAGAATATGGCAGGAGGACCACCAGTCTGGAGTCCGTGGACCGCCACCACAACTGCAGTCATCCAATGGACTTCCGTAGTCGAGATAAGGCCCTTAGCCTCTTTGAGTGGAGAGATCTCCTTCATGGCTCTAATAAAAAGGATCAGAATTGCAAATGAGCCTAAAAATACCCAAGATGGTCAGAGCTACAACTTAGTAGATATGGAACACAAAATGAGCATAAAGAGGGGGCAGCACAATTTTGATGAAACACAGTATAATACCTTTCAAAAGCCTCTTCTGAAGTCTTAAATTGTGGCCTCTTCTAAGTAACAGAAGACCTAGTGTGGAAGACAGTGCAGGTGAAGAAAAAAGGTTTGAATTTAATGGAGAAAGTCTGATGGACCTCCCAGCAAACAGAGAATCATAGAATGAAAAAGGGAAAATAGAGATAACAACGGCTCAGTAGGCAATTGTTAATGCAAACAAGACTCAAAAACATGTCTTGTAAGTGAAGCCTGTTAGACCTGGCTTGTCCAGCGGGTTTATCCCCAGTCTTTTTGCTTTTTGGCCACCTGTTTTGGACCCTGCTTTTGTTGGTTTTATGACTCTGGGCACTTTACCACCGCTGATCAGTGCTAAAGCGCATATGCTCTCCCTGTAAATTGTGATGATGAATTGGTGTTTCCATGATTGGGTATTTGATTCACTACTAGTTCCCTAGTACAGTGCACTGTGTGTGCCCAGGGCCTGTAAATCAAATGCTGCTAGTGTGCCTACAGCACTGATTGTGCCACACACACAAACAGATTTTCAAAGGTAACTCGAACCTGCCACTGAAGTGTCTGTGCACAGTTTAGTACTGCGATGTTGACATGGCAAGTGTACCCACTTGCCAGGCCCTAACAATCCCTTTTCTTACATGTACGTCACCCCTAAAGTAGGCCCAAGGTACATCTGTGGGCAGGGTGCAGTGTATGTGAATGGCAGGACATGCCCTGATGTGTGTCGCATGTCCTGATAGTGAAATACTGCCAATTTCGTTTTTCACTGTTTCAAGGCTATCTGTCACATAGAATAGAATGGGGAGTTAACATATAACATCTTATAAGTATAACTGCCCATGGGAACAAGTTAGGAAAATGGAGTTTAGTATGCCTGAACTCAGAATATAAAAATACATCTTGTAGTAAAGATAATTTTTATATTGTGTTGTTATATTCCATATAGGTAACATAATATAGGCCCAGGTAACTTCATAACCCTTCACCTATATTCTTCCCTACATTACACTTATGACGGTTTACAGGGACTGACCTTTTACCTAGATACAACACTGCATTCAGAACGCAGGTTTTCCCTAACCCCGGGCAGAGACCTCCGCTCCGCCCGCGGAATGTGCGGAGATTTGCCTTCTCCGCGTTCCTCAGAGAAAGTGGAGAAGGCAAATCTGCGCACACTCTGCAGCGGAGCGGAGTTGGCCAGCCCCCGCCTCCACCCCCCCATTAACTAATTAATTTCTCGCAAGAAATGCGAATGCGCGGGTGCGCGCGCATGCGCAGTTTTCTCAAAGATTATCGATACGGCGAGGAAGAGGAGGAGGGCAGCCCGGGGACGCCACAGTACAGAGGTAAGTGGTTTTAAATTTACTTTTAATTAATGTTGACTTACTTGTTAATAGGGGGGGTGGAGGCAGGTGGCGGAGCGGAGTTCCACGGAGTTTGTTCGCAACTCTGTGGACCTCCACATAGCCCCGCTACGCCCACTACGCCCAGGGTTAGACTTTTCCCTAGTTTGAAATCCCATACATTATGCATGAGGATTCTTGGAAGCAGAGCAGGACTACCATCTCCTGAATAATATCTATGTATAAAGTTCATGCCCGACGTCATCCTTAGTCCGACACAGTAATACAGCGAGGTAGGACCCCTGGGGAGACCTATGGGTATATCTACATCACATCTTGCTAAGATAGCTAGAGGAGATCAGGACTTCCCGGCGGACACACTGACCAGAGACGCTGAGGTTCCTGCATGCAGACACTCCAGCTCGCAGTGGTCTAAACATCCCTCACGGGGTGTCCAACTCGAGACCGAGATGGGGTCCCACAGTCTCTCACTTCACGTAATGGGGTTAACTTTATCCTAGAGGGATTCTTGGCTTAACACCTACACACATGCTAGGTACACTTAGGTACATCTAGTTAGGGAGACATCGTAGGAGTATGCATCTTTTTATTATCATGTATTTTATGTACTTACATGTATTCATGACTACTGCAAGATGGTAGAGCTTTGCCATCCGTTTACTTTCATGGTGCTTCTAATCCTATATATCTGCTACTGTCTAACGGTTGTTGCAGCTCATCTAGTTTACACCAGAATAACAACTGTTCAATAAATACTTATTGAAAACGCCCAGCCTGTTTATTCTGTGTATCTCTCTAAGATAGACTAAGTAAGCACGAGTGACTGAGCGAAAAGTAGTATATTGTTTCCACGGTCCTGAGGGATCAGGGTTGTCATGTTTGATAGTTGCCAAGAACTATTCTCTCCTTGGTAAGAGGAGTTTCTAGTGGCACCGTGAGCTAGCTGGTACAAAAGGCCAACATACCCGGTGGGGGAGTTCAGAATCAGTCTGAAACCAATCCTACAGTGTATGCTGTCCGAACGCGCAGATCCTGTAAAGGTTTGAAAATACCACTTTTAGAAAGTAGGTATTTTCTTGCTTAGCCATCCTGTGTGCCTCTGCTAGGTTTGTGTATTGACTGTCTGGCTTTGGAGTGACAGGGGCTGGCGATGTGCATTCTGTTCAGACAGCCACTTGGGGGAGTTGAGGTGTGTCCTGCCTTTCCAGGGTCAGGGCTGGGCTGAATAGGCCCGGGCTGCATTTAGACTAGGGGGAGGAGATTTCTTTCACCCCTGAATGGGCCTGGTCGGCTTTGGACAATGCTGTCTCCACCTCCTGCCAGGAAGCTGCACTGGCTGGGCAAAGGGCTTCTCTGCCACCAGAGAACAAAGGATTTTGTACTATAAAAGTTGGGGCCCATACCCCTGAACTTTAGACCACTTTTGGACTTCAAGAGGAACCTCTGCCAAGGAGAAGAGCTGGAAGAAACTGGAGGAGGAGTACTGCCACTTTGCTGTGTGCTGTCTGGGGTTGGCCTGCAGTGCTCTTTCTGCCAAGGAGAGGAACTGTGTGTGTATCCTGCTTGAGAAAGTATCTCCAAGGGCTCGGAAGTGGAGCTTGCCCCCGTTCAAGAGGTCTCAGGAACAGCAAAGACCTCATCATCCTTCTGGGCACCATCTCTGGGGCCGCTGGTTTTAGTCGCCGCAGAAGAAAAGGGCAACCGACTCTGTCACCGAGTCCGTCGCAGGGTTCCGTGTCCTGATGGTCCCGCAGAAGGCACCGCCACACTTCACACCATGTCCTTGGTCTCACCGACGCCGTCTTGACAATTGTCACTGAGCTGTTTCTCGTACCGCATAGGGTGGGCACCGCATTCCGCACCGCCTCGCTTCACCCTGCCTGGACGTCACCGACACTGCCGCTGCTCGACCGGAACATCGACTGGCTCTGTTGACTGCACCGCAACCTGTCAGCACCGCATCGAGCACTGCCTCACCCTGCACCATATGCCTTGGCCTCATCGACGCCATTTGGATGATCATCACCAAGCTGCTGCCTGCACCGCATCATGAGGGCACCGCACCCTGCACCGCTTCTATTTTTGCAACGCAACCGCATTGGTTGCCCCGACCGGCTTGTACCATCATGTCGGCCACAACGAGAAAGGGACTGTTTTAGAGTCTGTCTTCGCTTTAGCTGACCCGCACAAATGCAGTTGGGTGGAATTGTTAGACACTGTAGTTTTCATCATCGCGGTAGCCCTGGACGGAGCTACTGACTCGGAAGAACTGTGTTTTTCCTTTATTTCTGGAATTTAAATGTTATCTTGCAAAGTAACTATTTTTACAGTATTGTATTGTGGATTTTTGTCATTTTTGGTCTTGTTTGGTTTAGATAAAGTTTTACTTATTTTTCTAAACTGGTGTGATGTCC
Organism: Calotriton arnoldi; assembly: GCA_963921515.1. Lineage (NCBI taxonomy): Eukaryota > Metazoa > Chordata > Amphibia > Caudata > Salamandridae > Calotriton > Calotriton arnoldi. Next base: position 1,612,909 of record CAWUFW010002731.1, read on the forward strand.
ATTTGTAGTGTTTTCACAGTGTTACTGTATGCATGCACAGATGCTTTACACACTGCCTCTGAGATAAGCCTATCTGCTTGTACCAAGCTACCAAGGGGATGAGCAGGGGTCATTTTAGAAGTGTATCACCCTTACCCTGACTATGAAGAAGGGTCCCTACTTGGACAAAGGTGCAAACCATTGCCAACTAGAGACCCCCATTTCTAACATTGGTGGTCAGCGGTGAGGATCTGGACTTGCATTTGTGCCTTACATACAGTGATTGTGTACACTACTAGTATAGTGCAGAGCATTACGTGACCACACACTGTCTTTTTCTATTTTCTGGTGTCCTCCTTGAAGTATTTTTGTTACTGAGACTCTGGCTAGTTGTTGCACCTGTGAAGTCTTGACAAAATGGAACTAGACTTCTGGCACATGTTCATCTATACGATATGTGTGTTCTGCAAGGAAAGGGGACTGCCTATGAAGAGAAGGTCCAGGGAGGATCTAGAGACAGCCCTATTTCATTATGAGCTACCCCGCTGGAGGCTAACACTACCAGAAGAGTCTGATGAGGAGGACTTCTCTGAAAGTGAGGGAGAAACAGAGAAAGATGAATGGCTTCTGGCTTGTGAGCAGAGGCTAAGAGAGCTTGATGAGGAGCTCGAGAGGGCCTTAGCCCAAGAAAAATAAATGTGTGTAGCTCAGGAAGTGAGCTTGGCTGGGCTGGAGGTGGAGTGCAGCTCAGATGGTGGCAGCAAAAAGGTGTTGTATAGTGTTGAGGGAGCAGTACACACACCCAGAGATGTGGCACCTGACTTGAAGGAGGGGGTTGACACACACCCGGGGTTTCAAGTTTATGAGGTAGCTCCAGTGGTGTGCAGTGTCCCTGAAGTGGATTGGGGAACTGGCACAGGGGATCATATTCCTAGTGGTGGTGGGAGGGACACTCTACTGACTCTAGATGAGAGGTGCACGGAGAGGGGTTACCCCATGGTAGAAGTCCTGGTCTGTGAGTGCAGAGACTGCCCAGAAGTGTGTGGGTTGAGTGGCAGAGACAGTCTGACACTGTCTTGCCAATCTTAGGAGAGTGATGTAGGGTACTTGTACGAGGCACTGGATGGTGAGGCAGAGGGTAGCTTGGTTAACACCTGTGAGGGGCTGTGAGGGGCTGTGTGATTCAATTGTTGGAGAGCATATTTTAAGTCCCTGTTTTCTAGAGCTATGTGAACACCGGTGGAGTGTGAGTTCTCTGACCCCAGGGAGCTCAGACTGGAGGCAGACCTTTTGGTGGATTCCAGAGGGTCTGAAGAAGCATATGGGGGTGATTCTGAAGGAGGTGGCTCAGGTTTTCCCCAACCAAGTGAGGTAGGGGAAGGTTGTGGAGGCCCAGATAGGTCCCAGAGTAATGGGGGGTGTAGGGTCCCATGTCCTATCTCAGAGGAGAAGACATGGGAGGGGGCTGTGTCCCAAGGCACCAGAAACCCAGTCTCAAGGCCTGGTTGGTTCCATGAGGGAACACCAGGAAGGGGGCCTGGTCTTTACCTGGAGGCCATCCCCTGAGCGGGATCCCAAGGTGTCAGTTGAGCTTGGGGAGCCTACTGTAACCAGCATTCTACCAGCTCTGGTGTCTACCACCAGAGAACAAAGGATTTTGTACTATAAAAGTTGGGGCCCAGACCCCTGAACTTTAGATCACTTTTGGACTTCAAGAGGAACCTCTGCCAAGGAACCTCAAGAAACTGGAAGAGGAGTAATGCCACTTTGCTGTGTGCTGTCTGGGGTTGATCTGCAGTAGCACTTTCTGCCAAGGAGAGGAACTGTGTGTGTATCCTGCTTGAGAAAGTATCTCCAAGGGCTTGGAAGTGGAGCCTGTTCAAGAGGTCTCAAGGAACAGCAAAGACCTCACCATCCTTCTGGGCACCGTCTCTTGTACTGCTGGTATCCGTTGCTGCAGAAGAAAAGGGCAACCAACTCAGTTACCGAGTCCATCGCAGGATTCCGTGTCCTGAAGGCCCCGCAGAAGGCACCGCCACACTTCGCAGCGCATCCTTGGTCTCACCGACGCCGTCTTGACAATCGTCACCGAGCCGTTGCTTGCACCACATCCTCTGGGCACCTCATTCCGCACCGCCTCGCTTCACCCTGCCTGGACGTCACCGATACCGTCGCTGCTCGACCGGAACATCAACCAGCTCCGTTGCCTGCACTGCAACCTGCCAGCACCGCATCGAGCAACGCCTCACCCTGCACCATAAGCCTGGGCCTCACTGATGCCGTCTGGACGATCGTCACCGAGCTGCTGCCTGCATCGCATCATGAGGGCAACGCACCCTACATCGCTTCCATTTTTGCAGCGCAACCGCAACGGTTGCCCCGACCGGCTTGTACCATCATGTCACCGCAATGAGAAAGGTACTGTTTTCGAGTCTGTCTTTTCTTTAGCTGACCCGCACCGAAGCGGTCGGCTGGAATTGTTAGATACTGTTGTTTTCAGCATCGCTGTAGCCCCGGACAGAGCTAACAACTCGTAAGAACTGTGTTTTTCAGCTTTTTCTGGAATTTAAATGTTATCTTGCAAAGTAACTATTTTGACAGTATTGTATTGTGGATTTTTGCCATTTTTGGTCTTGTTTGGTTTAGATAAAGTTTAATGTATTTTTCAAAACTGGTGTGGTGTCGATTTGTAGTGTTTTCACTGTGTTACTGTATGTATGCACAAGTGCTTTACACACTGCCTCTGAGATAAGCCTGTCTGCTCATGCCAAGCTACCAAGGGAGTGAGCAGGGGTAATTTTAGAAGTGTATTCCCCTAACCCTGACTAGGAAGAATGGTCACTACTTGGACAAAGGTGCAAACCATTGCCAACTAGAGACCCCCATTTCTAACAAAACCTAAATGCTCTTCTCACAGCACCGATTGCTAAGCTGCAGATAGCAAATAAGATTTGCACTGTAGGAAGTAAATGCTGTCAATATATCTGTTCAACGGAACAAGTATTCAATGGACATCTTGGTGTCGGCCCTAACAGAATGATTGTCTGCATGGTGTATCTTTGCTATGTTTAGCGTTTTACCTCTGTGCTTCTGCAGTAGTGACGGCCGGTACGGTACGGGAGCAGGGGGGCAAGGAAGAGTAGGAGGGAAGCGGACTAAAAAAAATTCAAAATCACTTACCTGATCGGCACGTCTCTCATCTGTCCCGCATTGTGTCTCTTCCGCTTGCGCTCATCTTCCAGGAAGCACCCAGACTCCCCAGAGCCAATCAAAACACTTCAATGCAGCGTTGTGATTGGTAAGCACCCAGGCTCCCCATAGCTAATCACAACGCTTGCAGCGTTGTGATTGGTCTGAGCGCCGTGGTTCAGCGCTCAGAAATGGAATGGGGGCCTGGGCATGTTCTCCACCCAGGCTGAAATGCAGCAACCACTCCTCCTCCCTTATGTCAGGGGAGCCAAGCACCACCCCGCCCTAATAAAACTTCAGTTATTATCATTTTCTTTTTTTCTTTTACACTGCTCCGTGAGCAGTGGGGCGACGAGCCACCTCTGTTCTGCGAGCTTCCTCTGTTGACATTTCTGCCACCGAATATCCTCAGGCACTCACCGCAAAAAAGCACAGCTCTTTGACATCTGGGCATCAGGGGCTCAAAAAAGCAATGTGCGTGAAAAAAGTCAAATAGACAAAAGGTTGTTATTTGACCCTCTAGGAACAAAAGCCTTCACCATCTTTTAAATCAGGGTCTTGATGACATATATCTAGAAATTCCTCTGCAATTTGATTCCGGTGAGCGCTAATTAGCATTTACGTACTTAACTCACCAGGTAAGGAAGGCCTATTGCAGTGACTGGATAAAAGTAACATTTCAAAACCTTATTTTTGGAGAACATTATAAAGCATTATAATTTAATTATATTTATTTGCAAACATCTCTGGGGCGTAAATAATAGTATTTTTGTGCTATCAGGGAGTTGTAGAATTATAAATTCACTTCAGAATGTTAAAAGTACCATCATAGTTGAGCCAGTGTGGTCAGTCTGCTGAGTGTCACAAAACAAAGATAAGCTAAGGCAGCAGTTCATATGTTTTTCATTTCTGTGGACCCCAGGTTGAAAACGGCTGAGCTAAGGCACTGGGGTGACATTTCATCTCATTTCCTGGCACCCACTTTACATTTGCACAGTGGCCGAGAGGAGAGGCTACAATGTACAGATTTGGCACTCTGCAGGGGACGACATTGGGGGCTTGGGTGCTGCACAGAGTGTCAAAATCATCACAGCAGCCTCAGAGGGTGAGTAACCACGCAATAGTTATTTTATGGGTCATTAAAATGAACGCATTTCAGCAAAGAATTGAAGACAGGGATTTGTGCCAAAATGCTGAACCTCCATGAGTCAGGGGTAACAAGGAGAAACGTTTTCATTTTTCTTCGTTTTCCCCACTTTGCAAGTGTGCTGCACTGTACAGCACACATACGAAGTGAGAAACACCTTAAAGTACAGAGTTTTATTTTTTTAGATAACTGTTTATTATTTTAGATTTATAAACAACAGTCCATTACATAGCACAATGGCACCAAATAGAGCAATAAGACGAAGCCCCATAAACAAAACTCCTTGTTACCACTACATCAACAGTGAGACTTACAGTATACTGTAAATTAAACCTGTTTAGGCATCAAAGCTTCTGGAAGACAAAGGCTGCATACCCTCTGATGTTTGTCCGTGCACCCTCTCCATCTGTAGATCTCTTTCTCTGCCTTACAACAGTGATCCATGCCTATACCTAGATCATTAGGGGTGGTGGCTAAGTCGCACTCCAGTATCTAGCAATATCTTGCTCAGCCACAAAGAACCCCAGTCCTGCCATTGTACTCTTACTTTAGGAATTTGCCCAACTCTCCATCACCCCCAATAGTGCCACCTTCGGATCCATTACATTGGGTATGTGTAACAGATGAGCTAGGGTGTTATATATACGCTGTCAATAATGAGCAAAAACCTGGGCACAACCAAATTACTTGGTAAAAAATCCTGTCAGGACCACCACAAAGTGTGCCATTCGAATTAGGGGATCTCTCAAATTTCGACAGTTTATCAGGCAGTGGTGTAGCTAGAGCTTCTGGCGCCCGGGGCTATCCCTCAGATTGGCGCCCATGATAGGTACTTGGGGGGAGGGGGGGTTGCTGGGGAAAAAGACTTGGGGGGGGGGGGTGATGGGGAAAAAGGACGGCGAGCAGCGGGGTGGATTGGCAGGGTTTCAGACACTACAGGGTGCTATCTAGTCTTTTTTTTCTGTTCAGTCCAGGAATTCCAGCTAACTGGGAGATTCCTTACAGTTTTCCTGCGAACAATCTGATCTTGGAAGGGTCCTCCTATTCGATGGAGTTGCCCAATCCATGGGATCGAGGGTGGTGTCCGGTTCAGACAAGAAAGTGCCACAGGCCCTTTTAAAGAGGTAGGTTTTTAAAGTGTTTACTGAACTGAAAGAAGATGAACTCATAAACAAAGTCTAGCTAATTTCACAGGAGGAGGACCATAACTATCAGAGCTTTAATCAATGCTTCCGATACCTGGAGTTATTTTAGTAGGAGCAGGCAGCATTTCTGGATAACAGATTTCTCATGGGTAGTGTGTGACCATTTCTTATAAGTAGCAAGTGCCTCTACAATGAAAGGCTGCATGTATGGGACACAAAACCTGGAACTGGTTGTTTTACTGCTTCAGAATATAAAAGGCGGGGCATCAGTGCCCGGGTGACGTGGTTGTGTTTTTTTTTATTTAGGAATAACCTACATGCCAAGTTCTGGATCATTAGCAGTTCCACATTTGTGCTTCTTCTAGGTCCTTAACTGCATTTAACCTATTTGATATTACGAGGTAAAAATGCCAGAATTGTTGAAATAAGAACCCATAAGCATTCTGCAAGCAGCTAGCCTTCTTGTCTTTCGTTTGCTGCACAATACACAAGGTGAACAGGAGGATTAGTGCAGACTCAAAACTGGGGGAACCGAAAAGCAAGGTAACAGTTACTGCTCCTTGGCAACACAACTAACTCTGAAAAGCACAGCAATTGTTTAAAGTGCGTAAACTATTCACCTGAAGATAGCACTGTGCGATTATTTCGTGAACATAAAGTTCATAAGTAGAAAAAACTTCTCTGAAGCACCAGTACCTACTGCATGACATGTTTCATACATTCAGAAAATTGCAATTTCTGGCAGCTGTCCTTCAAAGCACTGGAAACACATTTATTAACCTGCGCGAGACAAGTCATCTCCACTTGGAGCATCTGTCACTAGGCCGGTGACAATGGCAATGGCGAGGTGACAGAGCCTAGAGAGGCGAGCCATCTTGTACAAGTAATGTCAGGCCTGACTAGCAGGCATTAAATTACCAAACAAGCACACCAGAGGGCTTGTTGCTTTTCAGTAGCAGGCTTGTGGCCTCTTGAAGAGGCCATGAGCCTGCTATTGAAAAGCAACAAATCAATTAGATGTCGGCCTGTCAGGAGATTAATAAATAGGTCTTTCACACTCCTATACTCGCACTACCTAAATCTGCGGGTCCAGAAAAGCTCTTCCTAGTATTGTGCGTATTCTTACTCGCACACGAAACACATCACCCTATAATAAAACACCAATACACACAAGCAGAGCAGGCCCTACCATAAATCAAGCTGCTTCCGTCAGCACCCCTAAGCGACAAGTGGCACCTGCAAACACGACCCGTTCTTTGTTGGGTTGGGAGGGGGTTCCAGTAGGAGAAAACTGATGTAAATTAGGCAAAATAGCACTTACTTTTGATTGTGGCACCAACAGTATTCACGTGAATGCTTTACATACCCCCGGTCCACAAGTAAGTCAGAAGACTCACAGCCCTGAAGCAGAAACAGGGGTGGAATTCTTGTACATGACCAAGACCACAGTGGTAACGGGCCATGTGGTTGCCAATGGGCCCATGATACGTGTAGCAGCTTTTGCTAGACCTGAGGTTGTAACTAACAATATTTCACAAGCCTGGACTTGCAGAACCACACACAGGAGATATACTGTTATTTCGAGCACATTACCTTGTCTCACCTTTGCAATGTCATTTACCTCGACAATTTCCACGTCTTCGTCTTTGTTTGCCATTACAGTCGGCAACATTACCTCATGTAAAGGTTAATTGAATGTAGTTTTATTTACTTGATATTATATTTTTTATATTTGGTTATGGTTAGTATTAAGGTCTACCCAAGGAATAGGGTTAGGGTAATGGCTGCTTATTTTTTTTTAAATGTCATTGGATTTAATTTAATTAATATAATTAAATATTTAAATTGACTAGGATTAGACCCAACATTAGCCTTATGGTAAGTGTTCATTTCTTTAATTTAATTGTGACAATTAGGTATGTAACATTGGTTAAGTTCAACATACTTAGCTCTAGATGTTACATTTTAGGATACTTACATGTACTTAATATGAATATGATAGAATGCTTAATATTGGTCAGGGTTAGAGTGAAGGTTAATGACCCGTGGATGTAAATATTATAATGAGGTCATAGTGTTTCGGTAATAATATTGTTATTGTTCCATATTGATTGAGACGTGAGCGGCTCGTGAGGCATGAATGACGAGGCAGTGGCTGACGAGGTATTTTACTACAATCTAATAACATATTTCAGCGCCTCGTCAGGGATAGTAAGCGCTATATATAGAAAATACTCACGGCCCGGTCGGGGATCTCGAAGCGGTGGTGGTCGGAGCTCAAGCGATTGGCGAACCTTGTATGTTCTTTGTGAGCCACAAAATGGTTTACAGCAGACAGCAAAGTCTAGTATGCTCGGCCTGAAAATCATGCTACATGGATATTATGGTATGCAATGTTATATCATGGGTTTTTCATCTCGCCCGGTGTTTGCGAATTCCTTGTCCACCTGCCATTGTTGAGTGTCTTGTTATGCAACGCTGTAGTCTACTGATAGTAGTTTTTCTTTGCGGAGGATGTGTCTTGCCATTTTCCACCTACCTCGTCAGACCTGCTCGTGTTTCTGTTACACAGTCCGTGTCTGGGTCTCCACATCCCATTATGTCATTGCCCCTCTTTCCAATCCACAGGCCAAGTTTCCAAGTTTATTAAAACACTTTTTGCTATCAGCCTTTCTGTTCAAAAGCAATGGATTTTGTCAGAAATGGTGAAAGGCAATTCAGATGTATTATCCCTTGCGTTCTTTGTCCTTGATTGTATCTAAGTTTGAATTTTAGGATGTTAAGATTTGGGATATGTGTAGAACCATAAATACTAAATTATGTTTCCCTTTCCTTTTCCACCTAGATGGTGTGAGCTCAGTCAGTGGGTCTCATGTTTCTGTTAAACCTTGAGTACTGCTTGTGTGTGTTTAGTATGCTTTGATTTGGTGTGTTTGGTAACGTCTGAAACACTATACCAAGCGCTTCCAAAACTTCATCTTGTGAAATGTGGGCTATATAAATTATAATCAGTTTAAAAACCACAAAAACACTACCTCTACATTCCAGTAATGCAAGAGGGTCTGCCATTTGATCTTTTTAAATGTACCGATTTTACTTAACGGGATTTAGGAACAATGGCGAGGCAGTGGCTGACGAGGTATTTTCCTACAATCTAATAACTTATTTCAGCGCCTCGTCAGGGATAGTAAGCGCTATATATAGAAAATACTCACGGCCCGGTCGGGGATCTCGAAGCGGTGGTGGTCGGAGCTGTAAATGCCATAGCAGACGTAGCGCCCAGAAGACCACAGAGTACACGTGCAACAGAAGAAGACAATGGAAACGCAGCTTGACTGTGCTGTTGTTTCTCGTTGTGCAAAGCGAGGATTAGGGTTAATCGGAGGGAAGTTCAGCCTCAGCTCCTTTCACATCGTTGGGAAGAGGAAGTTTGTGGGCGCGAAGTGCAGCTCTCGAACTAAGTGAGACTGCTGCTGTTCTTAATCAGCTAGACTGTCTGCTGCAAATCGCCCTTCACTGCGGAGACTCCACTAAAGAGAGCGCGTGGTGGTGGTGCTCGTTACTAGTATATTTTAACCGACGACCGTACAGCGCGGGGGCTGGCCGAAAAAGATGCCCAGGGCCGTCATTGGTAGCGCTTTCGCGCGCTACAAGATTGACGGCCCTGGGATCCACATACACTGTACGCCGAGCGCTGCACCACCACTAAGCTAGGTGGTGCAGCATTTGCAAGCATGTGCGCTTGCACTTACCTACACGTGTGCAGTGCTGCTCAGTTACAGCCGCACGTGTGGGGGGCTGTGGGTGACCGTGTTGTCCCTAACAAAATCCTGGACTGGCCACGGGCCACCAGTGCCGTGCAGCCGCCGCCCGCAAATTAGTGCCGCCTGGGGCGGACCGCCCCCACCGCCCCCCCCTAGCTACGCCACTGTTATCAGGGCTGTAGGATGTCCAGTAGGAATAGTTGAACAGTGTCATTTGTAAGTGAAATAGAATAAAGAGTGTCTGGGATGCCATTTTGGTTTCCCATCAAGTGTCCTTGTTCAACTCACCCACATCATTCTCCCACGCCTTCCTGACTCTCCAAAGCGGATCTGTAGAGCCTAGAAATTCCCTTACTGCCCAGCATAAGCTAAAGCATAGTTTTTGTACAGAATGGACACCTTCCAGCACAGAACCTGTGCTTCCTAAAATGCAGATCCCCCATGCACTATGGCGGAAGGGTCTCTGCATTGGCGCATGGCAGATAAAAGTGCATGAGAGCATGGAACGGGCAGCTTAGTAGAAATGGCGCTGTTCTGCTCTCTACCTTTCATGCAAGGCAGTGCAACAACTTCACTTGCTGTTCTGTGTTGCGTGAGTTCCACGTAAATCTGAGACACATTTAGCCACCAGTAGGCATGATTAAACCAGGCCTCAGTCAAGCAAAAAAAACTTGGGGGCATATTATCAAGAACGGCGTTAAAATTATCGCCGGTTTAGCGGCAGAAAACTGCCGCTAAAGCGGCGATAATGGGCTTGATAATATGCCGTGGAGAATTCCAATAGAAGCCCATGTTGACACCAGAACATGGGCTTCTATTGGAATTCTCAAGGACATATTATCAATCCCATTATCGCCGCTTTAGCGGCAGTTTCCTGCCGCTAAACCGGCAATAATTTTAACGCCGTTCTTGATAATAGGGCATATTAGCAAGACCGGCGATAAAATTATCGCCGTTTTAGCGGCAGGAAACTGCCGCTAAAACGGCGATAATGGGCTTGCATACGTTATAGAATTCCAATAGAAGCCCAGGTTAGATGTGCAGGACATCTAACCTGGGCTTCTATTGGAATTCTATAACGCATATTACCAAGTCCATTATCGCCGTTTTAGCGGCAGTTTCCTGCCGCTAAAACGGCGATAATTTTATCGCCGGTCTTGCTAATATGCCCTTTAGGGTTCAACAAGCTGTAGAAGTAGTCCTTCGCAATGAGCAAAAACGTATTTTAGAAAAAAAACGTGGTTAAAGTACAACTTTTATTTTGAAGGCAAATTTAACATTTCTGTATCATATTGTTAAAAATATATTCATACTGCTGCATTTAGAAACTGAAAGATAAGAAGGGTGAAAGAGGCATGTCAATGTCAGAGAGAAAAGATATGAACATATTAAATATTATGAACAAAAATCAAGGCACATTGAAGATGCCGCAAGACTCAGAGTGCATCTCTGAATGGCTAATAAGATGAGGAAGATAGTTTGGTGCATATTAAGCAACTTTATGTCATTCTAAATAATAAAAGGAAAAGAGACAGCATGAGAAAATCATACACTGATGAAAAGTAACAGTGAGGATGATGAATGAAGCAAGGTAAGGACTCATCCGGGGATGTCATTCTGTTATAGTATGTAATGAAGAGTTAATGAAGTTTCATCAAATTAACAACTACAGCCGCCGCAGAAGACTAGCAGCTTGATCTATTGAAAGGATTGGCCCATTTGTCATCTATGAAAGAATGGAATGATAAATAAGTCCCTTTCTATACTAATGAAGAAGCTGCTCTCTGCAAAGCATCCCTGGCACCTTGGCGAAAACATGCTATAAATAGGCTGGCAACTGAAATGATCACCATGGAAAAAAGCCAGGTGAAGTTGATTGAAAAGATACACAGTTAAGTATTAAATATGAATATATTTTTGACTGGGTGCTAAATATGTGAAAACAAAGCTCTTTTATTAGTATCAAGATCATTTAGAGATTTTGAACAACAAGCCAGAATGCAAAGTGCGTTCAGGATTGGAACAAGCTGTAGTGCACGCGATGCCAAAGCTAATGTAGCCGTCTTTTGTGTTAAGACGGGCAAAAACTGAAAAACAGCACAGGGACGCTCCTCCGGGGTTATGTTCAAAGATAAACAAGGTTATGTAGAAGCCAGGCATCATCATCTAGCGTAAAATTACTACTTGCTGGAAAAATGGGACCTGTGAAAAACTCACATACATCTTGAGCTCAGAGGGATGTTCGCACAGATGCTTATTTAAAGCAGAGGCAATTTTATAGGTCTCACCCTAAACAGCTTTAGCGAGGGCGTGAGTTAGAGTTATTTTAGGGCACAAGATATAATTACTTGAGATAACTATAGTGAATTTTACTGGTTTGTTTGTTTAAAATGGTACGTTTTAACTGACATTTTCACCTAAGTATAACGTCTCTTTAACGGCTTTTTTTTGTAAATTGCAATTTTTTTAATGTAAAGTAAGATATTCAGATATAATGCCACTTTAACCTTTGTTTTTTTCAGTGAATTTCCATGTTTTTTTACTCATAAATTAAGATGCGCATCGCAGTGCGCTGCATGGGTTGGGCTCATGACCTGGACTATGGCCAGACCCTGTGCTCAGCCCCACTCAAGCACCTTCCTCCACCGCACATGCCCACCACCACACACTACGTCATGTAACTATCTAAAGGCTGTCATTTTAAGTAAGGCAGAACTACTGCCTTTGTCAAAGGGTCAGAATACCAAAATATAAAAATGCAGTGGGCTTATTGGCTTCATCAAGGGGTCAGAACATCAACATATATAAAACAGACCTATTGGCTTTGTCATATATGTATATGTCCCCCTTGGCATCCTTGGCAGAGGCAAATGTTGCTAAGAGTATATCCTACGCAGATGACACACAACTGATTTTCACCTGCGAAAAAGGAACTGATTTCGACGGTGTTAACATCAGAGCATGTCTTACAAAGGTGTTTCAGCGGCTCAAGGTGAATCAGCTGAAATGCAATTTGGATAAATCCAAGATTATCTTCTTTGGCCAACCTGTAGTTAGTAATTGGAACGTATGGTGGCCGGAAAAGTATTCGCCGACTCACGTAGAGCAGTCATCTGTGAGAAACCTAGGCGTTTTTCTGGATAACACCCTTTCCATGAGGTCCCAGGTCCAAACTCTGGTAGGCACCTGCTATGGTATTTTGCGAATGTTAAAAAAATGTCTTCCACTTCTGACAATAGAGACCAGGAAAATAGTGGTCCAGGCCTTGGTGACGTCAAGACTGGACTACTCTAATATCTTGTATCTGGGCCTTCCCAGCTGCCTTATCCAGCGCCTGCAAGTAGTGCCAAATGCCGTGGTCAGGGTGATCCTCAGACCCAAACCAAGGTCTGATATGCCCCCCCTTCTTAAATCCCTCCATTGGCTGCGATTGAAAGAAAGGATCAAATTCAAAGCCCTTGTTGGTTTTTTCAAGGCCCTTCATGGAAAAGGAGCAAGCTATCTTAGCAAACGAGTTAACCGCTACACTCCAGCACGATCTTTAAGATCTTCCTCCTCTGACCTTGCCCGTACTCCCAAAGTACGTCTGGCCCGGATGGGCGGCAGGTCGTTTGGTTTCCTGGGTGCACAGGCTTGGCACAGACTCCCTGCTACTCTGAGAGCCATCCCAGAACTTTCAACTTTCAAAAAAACACTTGAAAACGTGGCTTTTTAAAACTTAGCTGTGCATCTAGCTCCCTGCCACACGTTTCTGTCAGCGCAGGGACACTCTTTTTGAGTAGCTGTCGCGCTATAACAAATACGTTTCATTCATTGATTCATTCATAAAGTCACCAAAAACTATAATCAGATGTATATTTAATAAATTCACACATTTCAATGTTTAATAACAGTGATTGTCACAAAATAGTTTAAATAAAGTCTTATTAAAAAAAATTAAAAATGTTTTTGAGTCTTTTAAAACATTTTTCAGGCCAAAAAGTGCAGCCATTAAACCAACCACAAGGGATCCCTGCACTCCAGCTGAAGAACATATAGCTCCAGCTTGGACCATTTTAAAACAATAGGGTAAGCTCTCTTGGGATCATGGATTTAATGACCAAGGAGACTTATTGCATTTTTTGTTGTTGTCGGTTGTCTTTTGTGCTACCTGCAACCCCCACAGCATTAAAAAAAAGAAAATGCTTGGTGGTGAGCCTTGGGGGGCACCACCAGCATCCCAAAATAATATTAAAAGGTCCTCGCAGGGCATTATGGGTGGCTCCTTCCATGGAGCAGAGGATAATAAATTAGAGGCTCCTGCTACTCATTTATTATTCTTTGATTTTTTTAATTAGATTTTTAGGTGTCTCGGTCAAACTCAGGACACCCAAACTTTGGGCCTGATTCACAAAGAGTCTCCGTTTTCGTAGCGGGGGCCCTGCAGGTCGTGGGGGAGTCTACGCACTCGGCGCGGAATCTCCTCAATAAGAATTGTTATTGCAGAGATTTTGCCCCAAGTGCGGAGTCCCTTTGTGAATTAGGCCCAGTGTATTTTATACTTTGGGGCCACGGGGGAGACCCAGGGCTCCTAAGTCCATGGCCAGCTCCCCAGCCAGAACCCTGGCAGGAGCCAGCCATTAATGTTTTATCCTGGGTGCCCTGGTGCCCATCTGAGGCACCCACATTTTATGTCTAAAGTTATGACCGGGTAGGTAGCTGTGGGCCACAGATCATGACCATTCCTCCCAAAAGGCCACCAACTTAGTGGTAAACTCCTGTTTTAAACAAATTACTGGCAAAGAACTCATGCAGCAAACATTAGGCATCAAGATAGGAGCCGTTTCCCATTATTGCTTCTCACAGTCAAACCCCTTCCAATCTACTAAATGCTGCCACTGTCTCTAATAATTTGTGCAGTTTTATTTAAATCTTTTTTCAGAATTCACCAGACCTGGCATAGGATTTGGAACAGGCTGTATCTTTGCAGAATAGGGTTTCAACAAGACACATGGATTACAGGATAAATTTCCATTGACTGTGTCAATTTTAAATGTCCGGTGATGGGATTCACAATTTGTTCACAAGGACCGATAAACTTGTAAGTAGCTAGACTTTTAATGAGGTTCTGATCCAATCAGCATATTCCTTGTAACTACACTTGCCTGTTTATAATGCTTACTGTGCTGACTTCATAGCTGTTTTTGTATGTCTGTGCCATTTCAAAACTGGCATTATGAGCATGGCGGGCGGGGCCAATTATGGGATGTTGTTGGACATGGGCCTTCTTAGGTGATTTCCCTAAAACTCTTTGCTTTTTGTCCTCCTAGTTTTTGCTGACTCTCTGTTCATCGTCTTAGGATGCTGGGCACTTTCCCACTGTGCTGCAGTGGGAAAGCTCATGCGCCCTTCCTACACATGCCAGGAAGGGGCGCTTAGTTGATTGGTTTAGGTGCTGTACCTTTGAGTGCCCTGTAAAAAGGAACAACATATACCCAGGGCGAGTACTGCACTGACTAGTAGTGGGACGCAGCACTGATTGTGCTAGCCACCAGAATATCCTGTCAAGCATGTATCATGCTCAGGTTGGCCTTCCTCACTCATTAGCCAACCCTGAATGGGCATTTCACTATCATCAGAGCACCCCTATAGTAATTCCTGAGGGGTGCAGAACATGGTAGTTGAGGAGCCAGGTAGGTACACATGCATGTTCTCTGTCCGGGTAGTGAACAACCCCCATGTGGGTTTTCCCTACCTAGGAGGGTCGGCTCTTCCCATGGGACACTTCCTGGGTTTTGCTGATTCTCTTGTTGTGGCCTTAGGGCTCTGGCCACTTTCCCACTGTAAATCCAGTGTGAAAGTGTGCACGCCCTTCCTACACATGGTAGGAAGTGGTGTTTACCTGATGTTTTTAAAACATCACAAGCCTGCCATTGCAGGCCTGTGTATGCTTACTTGAACCAATGATGTGCTTAAACATGTGTCCAGCCTGCCATTGTAGGTCTGTGAGTGCGTGATTGCGCTTATGCTCAGGCTGGCCTTTATAAATCACTAGCCATCCTCAGTGGACCTTTCACTACCACTCAACCACCCCCAGGGTAAGTCCTGAGGGTTGAAGCAAGTGGTAGGTGAAAGGCAGAGCAGGATCACATGTGTGTACCCTGCCCAGATAGTAAAGAATATCCATGTGTGTTTTCGCTACCTATGAGGTTTGCTCTTCCCATAGGTTAATATGGGAGAATGGTGGAAATGCCTTCAGGCCGCAATAATGGGTTGCAGTGGAGCAGCCTCATCATGTTTTCGATCATTGGATTCCCCTCTCCTGTGGTAAAGGTTGTTTTGCAATTACTAGCTGAGAAATGGCACTTTTATAAAGTAGAACCGTTTGTTTTGAAGCGCGATTTCACTCCAAAGTCGAACGCACAGCTTTATATATTTATAAAGTGGGCATTTCTCTGCTCAAAACTCTTTGTGTGCCTTTTAGTTTGACTCCATCCCACACTGTAGGCTGGGGTAGCACATCTGAGCATTCCCCAGCGACAGCTACAAACATTGGGCATGAAACTGGAACGACGGACATCTGCCATTTGTGGGCTGAGCTGGATAGATTAGAGGGAGAGGATTTGACAGTTGCCCTCTGGAGCCAGATCATGGCCCCACTAAAGATTAAAATCTGCATTCCATGGCCTAATGGCAGGCAGGACTGAAATTTAAGGGAGATATCTGTGGTTCAACGGGAAATCCTCTGAACCACCCCCCACTTCAAAGGCACACTACAGTATAACTACTGCTACCATACTTCAGCAGTGGAGAGATACACTTGTCTGGACATAGGCCCGGAGAACCTGGAATTACATGGTGCACACTGCAAGAGGAATCTGTTGTGCACAAGGAGGATTACTGCCACTGGAAGGGACTGTGCACCCTTCCTGAATAGGGACTACCTGCTGCTGTGTTGCACCCTGAAGCGTGGTCTCCAAAGGCTTGTTACCTTGTCACCTATTCTACTGTGGCCCCTGTATCATGGGGACTCAGCACCCATAACCATCTTCTGGCTAGTTGCGTGATCCCACATGGCCCACTTCATCGATCGTGCTGCACCTCTCTTGTGCGACAAGCCAGCTGCATGCTCATTGCATGCGATGGACGATGCACAGGTTGCAACCCTCAGAGGTGAGGGTGTACCCGTAATGGTGCGTCATTCTAACTCGTGTGGCACTGCTGAACTTGTGCCTGTGTGTGTGACCGGAATTGCCTGGTGCAAC
Source organism: Calotriton arnoldi (assembly GCA_963921515.1). Classification (NCBI taxonomy): domain Eukaryota; kingdom Metazoa; phylum Chordata; class Amphibia; order Caudata; family Salamandridae; genus Calotriton; species Calotriton arnoldi. The sequence continues at coordinate 1,629,377 of CAWUFW010002731.1, forward strand.
CATTATCAACATGCACCAGGTGTTGTGACTCATTTCCTGAAAGGTAGGGAATTTGCAACCCTTTTTTGTGTATTATCAGTATTGTCTGGTGCTACCGGTATCAATGAGTACCGTACGTCATGACTCATATCCATGGAGGTACGGAATTTGCAACTCTTTGTTGGATGTAACCAGAACTGTCTGGTGTGACTCGGAGCGATGTGCACTAGATGTTGTGCCTCATTTCCAGGGAGGTACTAAGCTGGTAACTCTTCATTGGGAAGAGGTGTGGCGCAGCGGCCAGGGCGACTGATGCCAGAACACGGGGACTCACGGTTTGATCCAGCTCCAGGAGTGCTTTGCAAAAACATGGTAACCCTCTCCAGAGGCTAGATATTTGAATCCCCTGAGAGAGGTGGGGTGACTTATGTAGGCTTTTCTATTGGTGGGGGGGCTGTTGCTGTGCTCCCTAAAGCCTCCAGAACATGCTTCACCATTGTTGGTGGTGCCCCTGCTCATCCTAGAGGCACTACAGAGAAACAATAGTATGCAAATTATAGCTCACAGAGGCCTATGGAGAGGGGGGCTCCTTAGCCAGATTTCTGTATATTTGATGAGCGGCTCCAGAACAGGGAAGGCAGTTTCAGGCTGCATACTTTCTTTTCCTCTCTGGGTGCCCCGGGCCCACCCAAGGCACCCTTAGTCTGGTTCTTAGAGGCCCCTGCCCCTGTAATGGGACACCTGGTGTGGTCCCATTATTGGGGCTACGTGGGAAGCCGACTCCCTTGCAGCCCCAATGGCTCCTTCCGCCCACCTGTGTTCTGTTCTCCTGTGGGCAGGGAGAACCTGAGTGAACTTCATCCCCTGAGCCATGAGCTGCAAAGGCTGGAGCTGTGTGTGGGTTGGGTGCCACCAGCATCTGGTTCTTCCTTTGTCTCCGGAGAGATAGGGACCCTGTAGGTTTCAAAATTATCATAGGGCTATGCCCCTTATGTTACGCTATTAGATTCGCCTTATATAGCTAAATATAGCAGTGGTAGTCATTTATATTGACAACCCACTGAGCTATATTAAGAAAGATAATGTTTTACAGAATAGGTTAGTCTTGGATAGGTGGCAGCCATTTTGTATACTGGCCGCCATCTTACATTATGGCTATGTTTAAGCACGCGGTGAGCTCTAAACTGCGAAAGAGGTAGGCCCAGAAAGCTGCGCCATGACACTTGTTGTTCACCTGATAAGTATACGCCCAGTTTTGTTTCTTTATCCAATAAGGGGTGCTGCCTCGCTTATGAATAAGCCTTTCTGTGTGTGTAAGTATTATTCTATTTGCAGCACCTCTCCTACGTTGGGAGGAGCAGGGATGCAGCTGGCTGACCTTGGCTAAGAGATACCGTGTGCCTGCCTCGGGCTAGTGATGTACGCCCCTCTGGCTCCCTAAAGTACGCATCCCTAAACCTGTAACTTTCCCTTGTAGGTGTGCTCTAGATGTTTATGACGTGTTTGATGTATCATACTATGCTGCGCATGATTATTGAGTCAGTCCATTAGCAAGCATTGCATGGTGCATGTTGTATTTGGGCTCCTCTGCAGAGTATAGGTAATAAACTGCTTGTTTGCATTCACTACTGGTTGACCGACTCTTCATTGATATAGGTAAGGCCGAGAGGTGGTGTAGTAACCCAAGTGACCCTATACGGGTCACTTCCTTCAGACCCCAAGGACCACAAAAACTTTTCAGGTCATCTGGGCTTGTTCTTCTGTTTCTTTGTGTCTGCCCCAGGGCAGATGAAGGCCTTTGGGTGCAGATAAATGGTTGGGTAGCAATGTCCCTCAGCATCGACGTGTGGGGCCTTGTCTACCTTGGGGGTATTTTAAAGCAAATGCTGTTAAGTGCCATGCCCTTTGTTCTCACCCGGGGGACTGAGCATTATGTGGTGATATATCAGGTCCGTAAGGCCAATTTTAATAAATGTGAGCTCATTTTGCTTCTTAAGGCCTCCTGGCCTGTAAATGCAGATTTTGTGGGTAGCTGTTTTTTAAGGCTTCCTGCACCACACCTCTCCTTTGCCTCTTGGTGGTCTCTTTTGTTTGGGGGAACCAGCCAGGGTCCCACAGAAAGTCTATTTCCCAAATGTTCTTCAGTAAAGTAAAGTAAATTGTGTTATTTGCATAGTTAGTTAAAACCAGTGCAATACAGCCAGCGTAAAGGAGAAATAAAATGCAATGTAAAACTCACAGTTAAACAGTAGATATAAAACACAATTAAAATAGCAATTGAAAATTACACAGAGCAAAATTTAGCTGTAGTACTAGCAGTTAAAGTTGGATGGTTAGTGCAAGCATTGCTCTTATAAGCCAGGGGTACCGATTTACCAGTGTTCCGACACTTCCTTGTGTGGTAAAGCTGGAAAGTGCAAAGTGCGGTATGTCCATCAAAGGAAGGGAGATTTCCTATCAATGTGTCTATAGGAAAGTTGTGTTTTATGAACACGATCATGGAGAGTAACGTACAGTGTTTATGAGTTGAGTTTAAAGATTGTGGGTTAATGGCTGCTCGCTTCCGTGATGGTTGCCGATGCAGAGGGTACTGTCTGTAGGCTGGCTCTTGGGCTTTTCTTTTCTACCAGTGCAAGAAAATTTACCAGCCTGCAGTTAAGCAGCAGGTCCTCTGGCTTAAAGCAGGCCAGCACTGCCTGTCTCTGTGTGCGGATCCCTCTTAAACTAAACTGAGTTTTAAGCAGTCGAGTCCTTTCTTCCTTCAGATTGTTACAGATGCAGAGCAAGTCTGGCAGGTCCTCTGTGCATTTACCACACAAGAGGCAGCAAGTTGAGGTTTGCCCCCTCTGCCAAGGTGGAAGATGCAGAGCAGATGAGAGTATGCCCAGATGGTGTTGCAAGAATATTCCCTTGGTGTACTTAGAGTAACCTAGGATAAAGTATTTTTGACAGGCAAGTGTCTTGCAGCCATTGATCTTCATCCAGGTGTGGCTTCGGACTGAGAATGTGGCCTTGTCCTCTACCAGTGAGAGACTTTTGATTGATTTCCAGACCACTTTTTAAAAAAACTGCATGACTAGTTGGGATGTCCCAAAGCTGGGACTACCTGGTACTTGCAAGGGATTCCTGAGGGAAGCTTCGGGCAGGTGATGTATTTCTGTGCTGCAGCTCTTGCCAGAGCAGGTGGTTCAGAGTTTTAGGAATTCCTCATTTTGTGCCAGCAGATTATAAATGATCCTTGCCTTGCCAAGAACTGTTTAGTTAGGCCAAACTCCAGTCGGATCTGTGCTGCTAAGTAGTTTGACATGTTAAACATGATTCTGTAGGCCTTGACTAGAGTGCTGTCCAGAGTATTAGAATCTCTGTCACTCATCGCTTGACTTACAAAAGTGATTGTTTCTCAGGACACATAAGAGGTCCAGATCTCTTGTCTAGTCCTGGGGGTCAGCTGGATTCAAAGACTTAAATGCCATCCTTTCAGGGCATCAGGTTTTTTCTCCTTCCAGGGGGCAATTATTTTGCCATTGCCACTTCCAGGTCCAGGGTCTTCTCAATTGTCTCTCCCTTATGCAAGGGTTTTTGAGTGGGGGTGTAATGTTCTAGAAGACAGGTGCATCTTGCCAATCCTAGGTTTCCACATCATCACACCATACCAGTCCTAACCCCCTGCACAGCATTCTGGGACAATCCAAAATGGCGACTGCAAGTTTTTTGTGAAAAGAGCTCCCATGAAATCCTCAGACTAGCTGACAGCTGCCTGATCTCTTCCCACCAAAACTCTAAAGGCAAGCCCCTCCTGTGTTGGCTCGAGAGGTCTGAACCTTCTCCTTTGCTCCACTGCACCTGGGCTGTCACACTAATTGTTGTAAATATTCTATACTCCTATTCATTACTTTTAAGTTGCTCCTAAGATTGGCTCTAAAAGCTCATACTGCAGGATGCATGGTATTTAAAAAATAGGACCTGTGTACTTAAGGTTTACAATACATGTCCACGCAGTGGAAAACCTCTAATGTTGTTTTAATTGTATCAAGACTAGCTCTCCCACAGACTGCCTTATTACACTGAATAAGTGGCAACTACAGTTTTGGGTCAGATTTAGAAATACTACTTCAATTCATTTGAATTTTAATCTAAAATCCTCTTTATTAATAAAGTCAGATTTTAAATTACAATTCTGCAAATGCCTCTTTTAAAAAGTTGGCATTTTTCTGCCTGAACCAAATGAGCCACCAGTGTCAAGGCTCACAAGACTGTCAATGGCTCTCCTGTGGTGTGATGAGTATTCCTTCCAGACAGGGGACAAAACTGCCTTGGCTGTGACCCTCCTGAGCAGGATTCTCCTGGGGGTTGTACTCAGCCATTCTTGAGCTTCAAGGTTAGAATGAGGGCTGTGCCCTACCCCCTTCGTGACTTCTAAAGTTGCACTGTCAGTGGCAAATGTAGCTCACACCTGGGCCTGCCTGCTCTTTGTCACTCTAGACAGATTGGAGCCAAACCAAGGGGTAAGGGAAGAACTGACCAGAACCAGTTTGGGGATGCTGGTGACACCCAAACACAGGCTGGTACTGGTTATAAAAAGGACACCCTCAAAACCTCTCATCGGAATACTCCTGGACCTGTGAAGACTCAGAAGAAGGACTGCCCCAGTATCTGAAGCAATACGGGCCTGATTGCTTTGAACAAAGGATTTTAGAAGTCTTTTCAAGGGTCAGTTTGCTAACCTCGAATTTAAGCTACAGGAACAGAAAAAGCTTTCAGAGGCTTTCCCTGTGAAACTTACCAGCAGACCAGCACCAAGTGGACTGTCTGGACCCAGCTGCTAGCCTCTGCTGGAGTGACCCCTGATCCTCAAGAGGTGCTCCACCAGGTCCTGGACCCTTGGCTAGTGTCAGAGTGTATTCCTCCAATCTACAAAATCCAACCAAAATTCAGAGGTTATGAGCTCTTCACATTGAAAAAGAAATTGCCCAGTCTCCTAGTGAATGCGAACGGACTTCATCGAGGCCAGTGTGGGACCTGCATCTAACTGCTGTCACGATATCCCCAGCTACAGACTATGGACTTCACACACATGGTGCTTTTCTCATCAGCAACTACTGCCCTGTGTTTCCCACCAATGCAAAGCTCAGAACAGCTCTTCATGGCAACAACTATCTCCTCATGGGTCCCTGCCAATGCAAAGCTCTGACTGAGGCTCCTCGTATGTCGTGTTTTTCCTGGAGGCCCACTGTGCTTTCTCACATATGTTAGCCTAACTGCATGTAATAGCCAGCATTTGCTTTGCACACGTTACAAAAGAACAGACTTGTTTTGTGTTACACTTTTATTTTTCAAATAGGCTGCACATGTTTTTTTATTTTGTTCTTCTGCTGAGATTCAGACAGAACATTTCATACAGGTTCTAAAAAACACTGTGCTCTGTTTTCTCTGTGGTTGGACACTAACACATAGATATAATAGCGAAATCCAGATGCTGTTTTGAACATGCATTTCTTATCATATAAACTGGGATTTGTCATTTTGAAGACAGAGGGGACTCATTCTCGCAGAGCAAAGGTCCAGAAAGAGAGAGATCCGCTGCCTGAGATCTATAACTACTACCTATGCATGCCAGTTATGTGGTCCTCCACTAATCCTAGAGATCTAAAACATAGTACTGTGTTTCTATAGTGAAGGTAGGTTTAGGCATATCTGTCTTTCATTATGACAGAACTTTTCATTGTGTACAGTCTGCTGATTATGATAATCAAAGTTATGACCTGTATATGTCTATTAATTGCAGCTCAGTTATTATAAAATAGAGCACAATAGTTTAAATAAATATTGTAAGCTTTTTTTGTATCTTTTTTCATTGTGGATACGTATGATTGAGAGAACAAAAGGTGATGGCCTGATACAGCGATCCCTGAGAGGGTCTAGTGTGTTGTGTTCTGGGGTGCCAATTTACTTGTTTCTCTGGAAAGGGTTTTCATAAGTTATCACATTCGAGATTGAAGATACAGTGCGCCAACGGTTACATTTCACTGTTTATTGTCCGCTGTTCGATTGAGACCTATTGGATTGTGTCCACTCAGCGTTTCCCGTGCTAGCTTTCCAATTAGACTCAGGATGAGATCTATTGGCAACCTCGGAAATCTGTCCATCATCAATTAATTGTAACTTTTCAGCTCAAGGGAGCTTATCGCTCAACATACAACCAGGGAGAGGGGGGAGGGAAAGTCTGAGGGAAGGCAATAAGGGGGGAAAGAGGTTCAGAGCACGCTATCAGGTCAGGAGGTCTTGTGGTGAGTCTCAGTTTACACTCAGTGGCGGTTATGGCGGGTAGCAGAGCCATTCCTCTATTGCCGGGGCGTGAGGGGGTGGCCTCATCTGCTGTGTGCGCACCAATATATTGTTGTAGGGGGGCCCAGATATCTTTAGGTCTGGATTGAGTGAGCATCAAGTCCCAGAAGGCAGCCAGCTGTTACTGGCAGAACGCCGCATCCCTAAGCCACGTCGCTTTTTGGGGGGCACGTGCCCTGTCCCATGTTATCGCGATGCGTCTTTTTGCGAGTAGCAGCAGAAGTGCACAAAGCCACCTACCCTCTGCAGGTATGTCTTTTACGTATCCCAGCAATGCCGTCATTGGGGATCTATTCATGGGTGTGCCCGTCATCTCATTTATTGCGTCAAAAACAGTCCCTCAGTATGCGTGTATCTGGGAGCCTTCGCACACTAGGTGTGGAAATGTTGCGTCAGGTGCCCTACATCGATGGCAGCGCGCCTCTGATGTCAATCCTAGTTGCAGTAGCCATGCAGGGGTTCTGTATGTGCGGTGTAGGAAGTTAAAATGTATGAGGCGCAACCTATAGTTCGGGGAAAGGGCACGCGCCTGTGCGCAGCAGTATGTCCACTGCTCCTGCTTAATAGATGTGCCTAGCACAGTCTCCCACTCCTGTCGGGCTCGGGCTTCGCATGCCGGGGCCATGTTTTGCATGTCTGTGTAGAGGCGCGAGATCAGCTTAAGCGGGGATGGGTTTTTGAGAAATCCCTCGAGGGCTAGGAAAGTGGCTGGCGCCTCAGGGAAGGAAGGGTGGTAAGCGTGCAGCGCGGCGCGCAGCTGGAAGTATGTCATTTGCTCTAATACGGTAAGCTCCTGACCTTCCCTGATCTGGTGCATGGCTATGAAGGTTCCATCCGGGTACACGTCTCAGTCGGGCGCAAGGGCCGGGCTCCGCCAGGAAAGACAGGCTCTGGTGTTTCATTAAGGGGACCAAGGGGGCATGCATAATATCCATTTGTGCCTTTTTTTGCTTGCCTTGCCAGGCTCTCACTGTGCACCCCACTGTGTCTATCTCTTTCCTAGGTCTTGGTCATGGTTGATATAGGGTTGCAGGAAGGGGGACGGGGTCCACCTGGTCATGTGCCGGCGCCATGTGGGCCATGAACTGAGTGGGGTAGATCCAGTGGTATGCAAATTGCGCCTGGGCGCACCAGTAATACAAGTTGAGATCCGGCACCCTGAGCGCCCCTGTTCAAATGGGAGTGTAAGCACCTCCCATGCTACCCGGGGTTGCCTGCCCGCCCATGCCAACGTGATCATGTTTGTGCAGAATCGCTTTCTGAAGCAATGTGTGAGGGGGAGTGGGATATTAGTGAAGAGATAGAGGAGTTTGGGCAGCACAACTATCTTGGCGATGGCCACCCTCCCGGGCAAAGAGAGGGGCAGGGTAATCTATCTTTTTATATGCTGTGCCAGCCAGTCTATAAATTTCCCGTAATTGGAGTGCCACAGTTCTTCGGGGTCTCAGCTGACCCATATTCCCAGGTATTTCACCGGGTCTCGCGTCCACTGAAAGGGGTACTCCATTTGTGTCTGCGTGGTGACCTCCGTGAGTGGGAATATCACTGATTTGGACCAGTTTATGACTATGCCGGCTAGGCCTCCGAAGCGTGTGAATTCTATGATCAGTAGGTCCAGATTGTCGTTGGGGTTCTTTACGTACAGTGTGACATCATCCGCGTATAGCGAGACCAGCACGACCCGGGGAGTGAATGCGGGGCCTCTGCGGGGATGATGCTGCCGTAGTCTGGCCACCAGTGGCTCCATGGCTATGGCGAATAGAAGAGGCGACAGGGGGCACCCCTGCCGCGTGCCACGAGAGATCAGAATAGGGGCCGTAATTAAACCATTGACCATGATGCGGACTGTGGGGAGTGAGTAGAGCAAAGTTATTAAGTGAATGAATTTAGGGCTGAGACCAATGCGTTTGAGCAAGGTGAATAGGTAGGGCCATTTGAGGGAGTCAAACGCCTTTGTGGCGTTTAAGAGAATAGCAGCTGCCTGGAGGTGCAGATCTACCTCCTGCATTGTGGCGAACAGGATGCGAAGATTGTGGGCAGTGGATCTACCGGGGACGAAAACGCACTGGTCCGGACGAAGCACCATGGGGATCAGAGGGACCGCAGTCAGTTTCGCCAAGATCTTATTGTCCACGTTTATCGTGGAAAGTGGGCAGTATGAATCGCATCTTAATGGGTCCTTATTTGGTTTTAGGATTGGAACAATAAGGGCTTCCCGGAGTGACGGGGGAGCATCCGTCGCTCTACCGAGTCCTGGTACACAGTGTTCAATCTTGGGGCAAACAGTCCGGAATATTCCTTGTAGAAGGCGGCGGGGAGGCTGTCAAGGACTGGCGTCCTCCCGGCCGGGAGGGCTTGGATTGCGCCAATGACCTCTTCTGTAAAAGGTTCGTCGAGGTAAGCTTTGTGGCCCGCCTTGAGCCATATTAGCTGCAGGGTGTCGAGAAATTCCTCCACCCCAGATGCATCTGGGTGCGGTTGGGCGTGGTTGACGGATGTATAGAATGAAACCATTTCCTCTTGAACAGCTTTTTGGCCAGTCACTGACTCATCGTCCCCAGAACGCAGCTTGGGGATGTACTTACTAGCCCAGGGTTTCCTAAGTAACCCCGCCAGGGTTTTTCCAGCAAGGTCACCCTTGCCGTACCGTCGCGTCCTAGCCTCTTTATCCAGGAAGAGTGTTTCTCTATGAGCCGCTTCTTGAAACTCATTCATCTTAGCCCGTATGGTGTTGAGCGTGTAGATGTTTTTGCTAGAAAAAAATTCCTACTCAAGGGCCCCAATGTCTTTTTCTAATTGCTGAAGGTCTCCTCTTAGGGACCTGAGCACTCCCGCCTGCTTCGCTAAGCACTCTCCTCGTATGACTGTTTTTAAGGCTTCCCATAGGGTCGAAGGGGAATCCACGGAGCCCTTGTTGTTACAAAAATAATCCGTTATCGCCTGCAGTATGGATTCACAAAAGACCTGGTCTCTCAGTGCGCCCGCCGGGAGCTTCCTAACAAAGGCCCTGGTGGGGTAACCTGGGACCTCCAACAACAGCATTATCGGGGCATGGTCAGAGAGGGTGCGGGGTAAGGGCTGGACCTCTACTGCCCAGGACGCTGAGTCGGGGGGAGATCAGCCAGTAATCTATACGCGACCACGAGGGCCCCACCGCAGTCATGCACGTACCGCTAGTCTCATCGGGGTGGCAATGACGCCAGATGTCAGTAAGCTGCCCGTCCCGAATAATGGTCTGAAGCTGCACTGCTGCACGAGGTTGGGGGCGCCGGAAAGTCGCCGGATCTGCCATTGGGATCATCCAGTACCACATTGAAGTCCCCGCCCCATATTATAGCCCCAGGACCTAGGGAGTCCGCCACCCACCAAACTTCCGCAAAAAACCCGGGGTCATCCAGATGTGGTCTGTTGATGGAAATTAGTCTGATTGGGTGGCCCCCTATTGTGCCTTCGAGCATGACGCACCTGCCCTGTTTGTCTGAGAGTGAAACGTGTGTGAATCAGTTCAGACCTTCTCTAATTATGATGGCGAACCCGCGGGAATAATTGGAGTAGCATGCAGTGTGCTTTTCGCCAACCCACCCCACTCGCAGGCGCCCCTGTGTGTGCTGAGTCAGATGTAACTCTTACAGGAACCCTATGTCTGCTTTATGTCTTTCTAGTTGCACCGCCACTATTCTGGCCTTGCGTGCATCGTTTAGACCCCGTACATTCCATGATATACATTTAATTCTGGTTATGGTACTTTGTGAAGCGTATCGCTCAAAGGTGCACTGTGCTGCGCATCGTGAGTTAGGTAACGGATAGGGAGAAGCCAGGGAAGACGGGTATGGGGACAAAAACGGTCAAATGTAATCATAGAAACCCCACAACACCCCCACCCCCCCACCCACTCCAGCCCCCCAAATAGGCTGAGCATGTTCCCCATTAAACCGCTTCCCCCAACAGAAGAGAATCATTATAAAATGGCAGGGAATCAATCATCCCTAGGAGTAGAGGTAGGTGCCCAACCCGACCGCCCACATGGGCCGAGCAGCGCGATACCAAAACGGTACCAGAACAGTCATGTACACAAGTAGAAAAATTGGATCAACATTTTCGACAGTGCTGTGCACTTGAAAAGGGTACAGATTTGGAGTTCAGTTCCATTGTTTCAGGCAGTTCAGTTCAAGTCGTAGTTCCACCAGAGGGGACCCAGTCCAGCGTGTCCATCATAACTGCTCGTTAGTCATTATCACTGGCTCGGCCTCCCTCCTCCTGGTCTGTCCTGTGGCGATCTGATCTTTGGGCGAGGCGCAGGTCTTTCACATATTGCGCAGCTTTTTTTGGGTCCGTGAAGAAGGTCGTCTTCCCTGCGTGGAAAATCCGGAGCTTGGCGGGGTAGAGAAGCGGGTATTTTATTTCAAGTTGCTGGAGAGGGTGCTTGATCGGGAGGAAGTCCTTGCGAGCTGCCTGGACCGTCAGGGTAAAGTCTGGGTAGAAAGAAATTGCATCCCTTGATATGACACGTTTTGCATTTCTCTGGCGAGGCGGAGTACTGTGTCCCTATCACGGTAGTTGAGGAGGCGCGAAATTATGGGTCTGGCGACTGCTCCAGGGGGGGCATGGTCCAGGGGTGCGGTGGGCATGCTCTACAATGCACACGGAGGAGAGGGACTCACCAAACACTGAGCTCAGCAACTCCTCCACATAGTCCTCTACTCGTGCCATGGCTGTGGACTCAGGCACTCCTGTGATAAATTGTTGTGGCGTGACTTGGCCTCCAAATCCTTGTTCTTCTGTCGGATAAGCTCCAGCACCTTCTCCATTTTGAGGAGCTTTTCGCAGGTTTCCATTCCTTCATCCTCGAGTGAGGAGGTGCGTTGCTCTACTTGTTCAAGGAGCTCCTCATGTTTGGTTACCTTCTCCTTCAACCGGTCGAATCGATCAGACAGTGAGTCTATTTTGCAATCTATTGCAGTAAGTGATTGCTTCAGGTCTCTGAACATTTCCCTTATATTGACCTCAGGTACGGATGCGTCTGGTGTTTCCACGTCTCAGTGGGGATCCTCGGCAGCTGTGGGACCTCAGGGGGTCCTGCGCGGCTCGAAAACTAGCTTTGGCTGCTTTGTGTCCATTTTCCCAATGGTCACAGTTGCACCTCCTCGGGGACTTAGGCCTGCTATGTCGCACTTGCTGCTTGACTCCTCGACACCGTCGTGTGTCTGTCAGGGGGCCGAAACGTGTCACTCCTCACCACTCACAGAGCGATCGCCCTGCCTCTCGTTGCGCTGCACGCACGGCTGCCTTCTCTGCGAGTTTTCTCCCAGTTGTGAGTCCAGGCAAAATCCTCACCAAGGCCTCCGGTCGACCCTGGGCCTCTATGTCGCGCTCCCACTCTTTGCCGCACGTGTGTTGTATGCCAGCTCACCTCCATCATGTGCCTGCCTGGGTGCAGTTAGCTCCTGTCCATCATGCACACAGGGCGGCTGCCCCCTCTTCTAGTTGCGCTGTGTGTGCAATGGCAGCCGCGCGGATCTTTAAAGTCATGAGGGCCCAAGCAGCTGCCTCCCCGTGGCCTCCAGTCTGCCCCGGGCCTCTGTTGCCCTCTTGCGCTTTACTGCACCCTAGATTATAGGGGAGCTTAACCCCGCCTCGTGCTTGTCCAAGCACCAGAGTCCGTCTATTTATTAAGCTCTTGGGGCGTCTGCCCTTCCTCGGGTTGCGCTGCGTGTTTGGTGGCCGTCTCTGTGATCTGCACCCACATGTGTAGGCCGGCAATCTTCTCGCTGGGGTCGGGAGTCGGCGCCGAGCCCCAGCTGCACTCGTGTCTGGAGCGGTTCCGCAGCGCGGCTCACTTTTGGGTTCTGTTACACCAGGAGGGGGGGAGGCCTGGACACGAAGGAACCGCACCTCACCCGAACCTCCTACTAGCCTGCCATTACACTGCTCCGTGGACCGTTTTGGGCCCAGCGACACCGACTCCGCACCCCGGCTGGTCGCGCTTCTCTAACCGGATCCTGGGTCCCTTCCGCAGTCCGCTTGGGGTCGGGCCCCGTCTGCGCCTGGCGATGTCGTGCAGAGGCTCCGGTCTGCGTCTTCACTCCACGCCGGGAGGCTCTTCCAGGAGCGGCGTCACTACTTGCTCCGCCTTCAGGTCACCCCGGAGCCCCTCAGCCACAAGTCTACCTGGGTCTCAATGTGTTGGCAGTGACCACCCAGGGTTTAAAAAAAAAAACGTGTGCCGGAATCTTTCCTGGGCACTATGGCACCGTTTTGGAAGTTCTCAAGTGACTGGATTGTCGGATTATTAGCGGATTATTCGCCCCGCTGTCGGATCCTCACTGTGGAGCGGCCATCTTGGAATCGGGCTCTCTAGCCCCCTTCTCTGGAAAGGTTAGGAGAGCAACTAAGGCACTATGAGCTAGTCTGGATTTGCGCCCATAGCTACTGATGTGGTATGGTGACTCAGTTCATACATATTGATGTTCTGTGATCCCAGGCATAGTTCTGTTTCTAAGCAGAATCCCTGCAACAGTATGGGACTGGACTGGGTTCAAAGGTAAACTTGTACCAGGATGAGCTTGGTCCCTGTATCCGACCAGCTCTCCATCGAATTCAGCCTGAACTTTTTATTTTGACCCGGTCCAGTGCAACCAGGTATCTGCAAGTGGCACTTTCTGTTTCTTGGCGCTATTTTTAAATCAAACTTTTAAAATTCGTAAGTCCAGTTCTACCCATTGGATTCTAGCCATTTTGGTGTCATATTATTTATTAACATTTACTACATTTTTCTAAATCGATTTGGGATTTGTATTGTGTTATGTTTTCAATTTTTTACTGTTTGAGAGCTGCATGAATACTTTGCACATCGCCCCTAAATTGAGCCTTACTGCTTTTGTTCCAAATCATCAGAAATTTAAGCACAGATTTATTTAATCGCTTTTCTGGTTCAACTTCACCCTAACAAGGATTGTGTTTATTATTTGAGTGGGGCCCTCATCCATGTCAAGAAATAACCCAATTTCTTACAGTCAGAAACTGCAAAATAAATCAAATCCCAGAAAAAGAAACTGTTATTTAATTATGTTATGATATGTGTTTTGTTATGTTGATTTGTATAGCATATTAATCCCTCTAGAGGGTATCCAGGCACCTGGGAAAGGTGTGTAGGTGTATGGTCCAAAGGTGCTTAATGAAGAGCCAGGTCTTCAGCTTCTTGTGGAACTCAAGAATCGAGGAGAAAACTCTGATGTGTTGAGGCAGGTCGTTCCATGCCTTAAGTGCGATGCAGGAGAATGAGGGGTCTTCAGTTTTGATTTTGCAGATGTGGGGAGTGTGTGCCAGTGAGAGTGAGGCAGAGCATAAGTGTCTGGTGGGTTGATGAAAGGGTATGTAGCTGTTCAGGTATTCTGGTCCTGTGTTGTATGGAGCTTTGTATTTCCGGGTGAGAAGTTTGAATTAGTAGTCCTTGTGAATAGGGAGTCAGTGAAGCTTTCTGAAGTGCGGTGTGATGTGAGTGCAGCATGGGAGGTCGAGTATGAGTCTTGCAGCTGTGTTCTGGATGGTCTGTATAGGAGTTGTTTGGAGATTCCGGGGTAGAGAATGTTTCCGTAGTCCAGCCTGCTTGTGATAAATGTTTTTTTGATGGTCTCTCTGGTGTTCTGAGGCAACCATTTGAAGATCTTTCACAGCATGCATAGGAATGTAGAAGATGTACTTCTAGGCCACCAGTCTGAAAATCCACCAAATATTATTCAAAAGTATGCTAATGAAATTATATCATTGAACATGAATTAGTGAAAATTGTTAGGGAGCATAACCAATCCCTTAATATTACTGAAAATTATTTTTGAGGACCTAAAAAAATCCAGTACGAGCTCACAAGAACCCACAGAAACTATATTTAAAAATAGATAGAGGCTATTTACACAGCAGCCAGGTAAATTGTGATTTTTTAAAAATGTTTTGGCCGCTGGCTAAATAATAGAGATTCCGCACTGTTTGGCCCTGCACTGTTTGGCTGATGGCCATGCAAATAGCAGAAAAAACACTATTTACCCAGTCGCTGGCTAAGTACTAGAGATTCTGTGCTGGTCAGCTGGTAGCCATGCAAATAGCAGTAAAACGTAATTATTTACTCATCCACTTGCAAAATAGTTGAGATTCTGCACTGTTTGGCCAACAGCTGTGCAAATAGCAGAAAAATGTAAATATTTGCCCGGCTGCGGACTAAATAGTAGAGATTTTGCTCTGTTTGGCTCGCAGCCCTGCCAATAGCAGAGAAACATCACTATTTATCCAACTGTTGGCTAAGCAGCAGATATTCTGCACTGAGCAGCTGGTGGCTGTGCAAATAGCAGTCAAACTTCATTATTTACCCGCCCGCTTGTTAAATAGTAGTGATTCTGCACTGTTTATCTGGCAATTGTGCAGATAGCAGAAAAACTTAAATATTTACCCAGCTGATGGCTGAAAAGTAGAGGTTCTGCACTGATTGGCCAGCAGCAATGCAAATAACAGATAAACTTCACTATTTTCCCGGTCACTGTCTAAATAGTGGAGATTCTGCACTGTTTGCCTGGCGGTCGTGCAAATAGCAGAAAAATGTAAATATTTACCGGGCTGCTGACTAAATAGTAGAACATTTCACTATTTACCCCACCGTTGGCTAAACACTAGAATTTCTGCACTGAGCGACTGACGGCCATGAAAATAGCAGAAAAACTTCAGTATTTACCCGCCCACTGGTTAAATAGTAGAATTTCTGCACTGTTCATCCAGCAGTTGTGTAAATAACACAAAACCGAAATATTTACCTGGCTGCAGTCTGCATAGTATAGTCTGCACTGTTCGGCTAGCAACTGTACAAATAGCAGACAAACTTCAATATATACATAGCCACTGGCTAAACAGTAGAGGTACTGCACTGTTTGGCCAGCAGCAATGTAAATAATAGAAAAAGTTACTATTTTTCCAGTCACTGTCTAAATAGTGGAGATTCTGCACTATTTGGTCAGTAGTTTTCTACAGCCACTGAGTCTGCCAACATCCTGTCCTAAGGGAACCCTTCCCTTTTTCATATTAGTAGCCACCCCAACAGGATGGTCATTAGTGGTATGTGACAGCAATTGCAGTCACAAACTATCAATAAATTCCTTTCCGTTTTCAAAAGGTGAGGGTGAAACCCCTTTCATGAACCCACCTATATGCAATTCAAATACAAAAGATTGCAAAAGTTCTTTTACTAGTCTAAAGAAATGTCCTACTCATAAAAAGGGATTTGTACATAATGATAAGTACTTTTGTGGTCACAAACCTTGGGATTTTACGACATGAGGCCCTTAGTGCTAAAACTGGCTTAGATGCAGAAATTAACTTATAGGTCTAAAGGTCCCAAATGTCTGAATATTTCCAAGTTATTTTGACAGACATGGCACAGAATAACACTCCATTACACCTTGGGCTAAGACTTAGGAAGCTCTTTATGGAGCAGTCTCATGCTTCACAGATTATCCTACTCTTTTACATTTAACTGCAGATGTGACCAATGATAAAGATGAATAGAACCTTTGCAAGACCATTTAAAACCGTTTCCTCTTCTAGAGCTATATGCTCGCCATTACTCAAAAAAGCCATGGGAATGCACAAGGGCTAGTTATAGGATTTCCAAAAGGCTCCATGTTATAAGAACACCTCTTGTTCTGCAGCAGATTAGTTATTTATAGAACTATTAATTCTGGTAAACAAATCAGACTAAAACACCTGAAAACAATGATTTTCAAAAATTAGAAATGAAAATGTTGTATCCCAGTAACACAGAGGCATATAATATTTAGGGTGATTTTATCAAAATAGAAACAGTTACATAGTTCTCCTTATTTCAATCTCATGACTGAAGTGAAGAAAAACTATGGGCCTGATTTAGAGTTTTGAGAATAGAATTAACTCCATCAGAATGGTGGAGGACAATACCTCCGACACCCTGAGGGATCTCAGCCCACCAAATTTAGAGTTGTCTGCTGGCCCTGTGGACAGCTCTCTAAATTGACAGGAACTGCTGTCATGGTGGTTCCTGTCTATGCTCAAATATTTGAAGGACAGTACGCTCAGTCATAATGGCAGGCTAGCAAACTTTAAAAAAAAAGTTTTAAAAAAAAACCTCTCAATGCAGGAGTTTGTTTTTGAAAAATTAATGATCCCATACGCAGGGAGTTTTCTCCTGGGGTGACAAGGTAATTATTTTTTTTTCCTGTCCCAGGCCAGGCTTTACTCTGAATAGGGTAGATGGTATAAAGTCCTTCCTTCGGCAGACTGTGCTTTGTTGGGACCTCAGAGGAAATATTCTTTCAAGAAGCCACAAGCAAAGGAATGGGACTATAATAATTGAACTAAATGCCATTTGGTATATGAATGAATTTTCCCAATAAATCAGAGTAAGATATATAGGCATCAAAGACACAAAAGAAAATAAACTCACAGAGATTTTTATTTATTGACTTTATTACAAATATTGTAAGAAATAAGACACTGAATAAACAGGTACATTTTGTTACCTCCATTCTTGTGACCTACTGATCGATCATTTCACAGTTCCACTTTAATACTCATTATCCAGACATGGTATGTGCATTCACTATTGTGATTTCAGAATAGATTTGAATTGTTTCTCTTTCAAACATTATCCAAAACAAGGATACCATGAAGTATGGGATCGCATCACCTGGCTGTCTTCCTGAGTAGTCATCAGGAACGGACAAAAGGGCATCCCTGCTTAGAAACTTTGACACTTTTAACAACAGAAACCTATAACCTACCAGTTACTTCTACCATTTACCCTGTATCGTAACTCAGCGTCAGCAGCTCTCGCTAAAAATGACCTCACAGATTTTTTTTGGGCAGCCTTCTCTCCATTCTCCCTCACTTCAGTTCTGGGTATCCACCCTATGTCCACAGGGATGCAGTCAATATACTCGGACTGTGTAGGGAAGCTGTATCTACTATCCATCACGTCATGCAAAATGCAGGAAATGCAGGGAGTCTTACTACTATGCACCTAGGGGCAGTTTTACTATGGGCATGCATTAACCTTGCATCTAGCAAGGCGATGCAAGGCAACACAAGCCCTTAAATGGGATTTACTAAGCCATGCAAAGCCACCTTATGTGGCTCTGCATGGCTTAGTAAATCCAGAGTAATGCAAGGCAGTGCAAATTGCTGCCTTGCGTTACTCTGTTTTGAGAAGACGTTCCATGGCTGAAGCATGGGCATTCTCATGCATCCACCCACTGACTTTGATTCAGTCCCAGATTAACTAATGTGTGCAAACTAGGCCTGGGCAGACACCCGGAGTTTCACTCCGTGGAATTCGGAAAACCTCTGCGAGATTACGTGGAGTTCCACGAGTGGGCGGAGTTCCGAGTCCTCCAATTTCCAATACTCTAACACAGACACTAACCTCTCTTCTGGGTGATTATAAATCGCTGTAAACACTGTTATCATAATCAAAGCACCTAGATGCAGCACAGGATAAGAGGAGCCCCATTTATTGCATTATTATTTATACATGTGTTTCCATTCTTCACAACGAAAAGAAATCTCAATAGCGCTCTTCTAAGTCTCTTTATTCAATGTGGAAACATTGCCGATAAAGGGTTCTTTGAGGGTCTTAAGAAGAATACGTCTCCACTGCCCCCTGTCTGTGTAAGACTTGGCAGGCAAGTCCATTATGCATGATCATGAGACACTGTTTTCCCATAAGTGTGTCACTGAACGGACTGCACTTGAGCTTTCTTCCTTATTTGCTCTTGAATCAACCAGTTGGGAAGATCAGGTGGTATGCGATATATTGAAAGACGAAGAATGGAAAATGCATGTAGCTTCACCACGCTGATTCAGTTGCTATTGAAAATGCTGCACACATTATGCCATTTTAAGCCGCCCCAAAAGATATCTGATCATTTTTTTGTTCCCCGCCGCCCAACTGCCTCTACCCTCCATGGTAAGATGACGTTCCTGTCATTAATTATCTCTGAAGGTCCCCATATCATATTGAATGAATCTGCTCCGGGCATGTCACAGTAGAGTCCGCGCTTCCTCTACCCTCCTCTCATCTGTGAATCACTTTCTCAGCACACAATGAATGATGAATGGCTGGCTACTTTGTTATTTAAACTGCATAAATAGGCAGATTCTTTTTTTGTAGATCTTCATCTCTAATAAAGCTCTGAGGGGCTCTTTTCTTCCCCAGCAGAATGGGCGATGAATGCTCTCAGTCTCAACCTAACTGTGTGTTTCATGGTGCAAGGACTGAAAAGTGGGTGCAGGCGTGGCGGGGCCATGAATGGGAAAGGAGCGGGGGAGGATGGAGGCCAAGCCGTCTGCAGCTGTGTTGAGTGAGTAATAGTAGGCGTACTCTTCAGCGGCCCGGCACCTTCTGTGGGATTAACCTGCTCTGCATCTCCCTGGATCATTGGAGGATGTCCTTTCCAGAGCACTAGCAAGGAAGGTGGAGCAATGTCATTGCAGTATGGGCAACGAGTGCCTGAGGCATTATGCTCTCTTTCCAGGCATCAGACAAGCAGGCTTCTGCCAGCTCCGGTGACTTCCTTCCCTCATTGTGATTTCACAAGTCACGAGTGGCTTGTAAAATCAAAGCTCCTGGTTCAGGCACAGGCACAGCATTAGAGTGGCACTAGCGTCAACGAATGAGGAGGGTCTCACATCATGGGGTGGTTCTAGCTCAGCCAAAACAAATGTGATGTCGCAGCAGAGTAAGAGGCTGCAATGTTGTTAGTTAAAAGTAGTTCTGCTATGCAGATGTAAGAGTGGTGCTGGTAAACTACGCCACGCAGCGGTTAGCAAAGTGTTTTCTGAATTCCACGCAGCAAGCAGAGTGCAGATTGTCAAAACTCTGTGAACTCCGCCGGCGGAATTGTGTTTACCGCCCACCCCTAGCGCAAACCTGGGATTACGCCTTCCCAAGTGAGATGTGACGAGGAGAAATATCTGTATTGCTCCTTGTTACTTCCTCTTTCTATGCGTGCTGCATTCTGTAGAACATATAGAAAGAGGAGATGCTGCAAAGTATTGTATTTGTATAGAAAAGTGTTTATTCTTGCACAGAAGCAATCCTACTCGTAATGCAAGCACTGGGGAGAGGATGTAGCCTAACGGTTAGGGCGGTCGACTTCAAATCTGGGGAACCGGGTTCGAGTCTCGGCAACGACGCTCAACATCCTGTGATTCTGGGCAAATCACTTAATCTTCCTGTGCCAAACAAAAATGAATGTGTCCTCATGCTCATGTAAAGCGCTCTAATACCTGATTTCGGGTCAAGTTTGCGCTATATAAAACTTCGGCAAAAGAAAAACTGTTGCATCATTGCACAAGGGTGCCTATGTTAGCGCCAGGCAGAGAGCAGAAATATGTCCTATCCTAGTAGATATTGTGCATTTCTGCTCTCTTCCTGTCACACAATGTAGCGCAGTAAGTTGTCTTGCTTCTTAGTAAATCTGCCCCTTACTACATACCCACCTCACATACGCACACATGGAATGCCAGAGTAAAGATCTATGTGTCATACAGAATACCTCTTTGGAATCCCTCTGGAGCCTCCATCACCCCCTCTTCTACTTATCATAGCCTTCTTATGATCTTGAGATTCCCTTTGAGATTATCATATCACTTTGACCCCTTTGTTAGCCATTAACCATGTTTTTGCAGCAGCCATCTGAGTTTCTCAAACCCTTTCTGCCATCCTTCATAACAACACTAATTTTCACCCATCCATCTTCAAACTGCCCTGCCAAGTTTCAGTCCCTATACCATCAGATCCACCCTCAGACTACTGTGCCAGTATCAGACTGCGTCTTCTACACTCAGAGGTCAGTGTGTAACAACCCCGTCTTTTTTTTCACTATGTATGCTCTGTTTTTTCAGCAAATACTTACTAGTTCTATATGTGGCTGAAGAAGTGGGGGTTTCTAGAGGTTGGCAATATAAGAAGCATGAATAAGAACCATTTACAAAAGGGACATCCTAATATATGTGGCCTAGACTCACATAGGTGTCTTCTGCTCCTGGTCTTCCTCCTTCACTTCCAGGTCCTTCTGTACCTTTAAACATTGGTCCTCCTCCTAGCCCTATTCAAAGTCCTCCTTTTTGGGATTGTTTTGGTTCTCCTAATCCTCATCCTGGTCTAACTAGTTCTAGTCACCATGGTTCTGGTTTCCTGAATCTGGAGGTCCTGGTGGTAGTCCTTTCTCATCCTGGTCTTCCTGACCCTGCTCCTAGCTCATCCTTGCATTAGCCCTTTCTGGGCTAATGCAAGGATGATCCTGGTACTAGTGATCCTCCTTTTGGTCTGCGTGTTCCTTATCCACCTAGTCCTGTTATCCTGGTTCACCTAGGGCTGGCACTCCTAGTCTTCCTGGTTTGGATCATCATGATTCTCTTTGCCCTGGTCCTTCTGCTTGTGGGCCACCTGGTACGGCCTCCACTGTCCTGGTCTATCTTATTAGGTCCTCTTGGACTGGGCCTGGTATATTTGGTCCTGATCTGGTCCCATTGGTCCTCATGGCCCTGGTGTGCTGGATTGTCACAAGCCTGGTCCTAATAGCCCAGTTCCTAGTCCTTCTGATCCTCTTGGAACTTCAGGTCCTGGTCCTGTGGTTCCAACCTATCACTGTTCCTGGTCCTGCTTATTCTGATCCTTCTATTTCATCTAATGTTCCCCTTCTGGTCCCTGGTATTAATGGGCTTAGACCATCTACTGACCTGACTAGTTCTTTGGGTCCTCCTCCAGCATGTAATGATACTCTTGTCCCTGGTCCTCCTGCTCATTGTCCCCTTGGACTAACTTGTCCACTTTATCCTGATACTCATTGGTTATTCTCTTCTTAGTGGTTCTTAGCCACCCAGCTTGGTCATCATGGCTCTTGTCACCCTGGCCTTCCTTGTCCCGCTCCTTGTATTCCTCCTCATCCTGGTCCTGATTGTCCTGGTATGCCAGGTACTGATACTGTGAGCCACTATGAATTGAGCTTCCTTTCCTCCTTCTTGGTGGTGCCACTGGTTCTCATTGCCCTGGTCCTCTTAGGTCTTGTCCTGTTGGCTCTGGTTGCCTGGCCATCTCATCTTTATTCTTCAGGTCCTGCTCTCCTAGTCTTTCTCGCTCTCAGTCTGGTTTGCCTAGTAACAGTCTTCTTATTCCTGGTCCTCACAGTCTGTGTTCTCTTTCTGGTTTTGTGCTCACTAAACTTGATTCTTTTATTTCTGGTCCTCCATGTTTGGGTCTTTGTATGCCTAACCCTCTTGGTTGTAGTCCTTCTGGCCATCCTGGTGCTTTCATGCCCCATTCTCCTAGCTTTACTTTTTCTTTCCATTACAATTCTCATCTGATTCCAACTACATCAGTCCATGGTCCTGCTTATCCCCTCGGTCTATGTGGCCTCTTGTATCCTGGCTCTCTTCAGCCTTGCCTTCTAAGCTTGTGTCTTTCTGTTTTTGATCGTCCTGGCCCTGTGCCTTGTCTTTATAGCACTTCTGGCACTGCAGCCAATGGTCTCAGCTCTCTTGGTCCTAGTTCTCTTTGTTTAGTTCCTTCTGCGCCTCGTCATATTGGTCCAGGTCCACCTGGACATCCAGGTCCAGTCTTCTTAGTCTTCCTGGCTCTGGCTGTTCTGGTCCTCCTGATCTACATCATCCTGGTCCTGCTATCCCCAGGTCTTAGACTTTCTGCTAAACTTGATACTCTGGACCTGGTCCTATGATCATGGTCTCCCTGGCACTCCTAGGCCTGTTCCTGGTCCTATTGGTGCTGATCCATCTTGTCCTCCTTGCTCTGGTCCTCCTAGCTCAGGTACTCCTGTAATTCTTGGTACTGACTCTCCCACCTTCCTTGGTTTTTTTGGCCCCCGGTTCTATTTGCCTTGGTCTTCCTGCTGCTTGTCTTAGTGCTGCTACACTAACTCATCATGATCCTCTTTTATCTGGTCCTGTTGAGCCTGGCCATCATATTCCTCATCTTCCTGGCCATTCTGTTACTAGCCCTGTGGCCTGGGCCTCCAGGCTGTGGTTATCCATGCATAACCGCATAGTTAACTTTTACCATTTTAAGATGGCTGACAACTTTCTTTACACAATTGCATACCTTGCTGTACATTATTGGAATAGACTATGTACGTCTATGGTACCTCTGCATGTATTTGTTTTCCGTTACTTTGACGTGTCATGATGATAAACATTGGTTTAGACTTCTAATAAGAGGGGCCGTATGAATTTCGATAGTATGTTACTCTGTCCAATATGGCCGACGGGCTAGATGCTAAATGTATGCAAAACAGTCCTCTGTTTATGTTAATGTTTGAAACTCTTTATTTGTACACGCACACTGTGGTGAATTTACGTGTGATCAAGGCTGCAGCCGAAACGTGTTACGTGAAGCTCATTAAACTGAGTATCTGAGCATTCCTGTGTGTCCTGAGAGTGCGTTATTCTGAAATGTATGGTAATTATTTGGATTGGTGCGCTTTGCCGACGCACGCACCACCTTCTAATGGTCCAGGGGTCCAGCAGAAGCAACGATATTTGGGATATATATATATTTGCTATCCTAAAAAAGCATATATATATATTTTATAAGCATTATATATTTTATAATACGAAATATGTTTTACATTATATTATTTTTTGTTTTTTTATATTTTCTACTATAAAAAGCATATATATATTTTCTCTCTCTATATATATATATTATTTATATATAACACAATCAAATGCAAAACATTAAATAAATTACCAAATTAATTAAATACAAAAAACAATATAAATATATATGTGTGTGTGTATAAAATTTATGTAAAATTAAACAAAAAAAATAGGAATATTAGATATAATTAAACAATATTAGAAAAAAGTATTGAAGTCTGGGAATAATAAATATACTATTCCCACTCCTGTCTGTGTAACAGTAGGGAAAGTGTTGGATTTCAGAGGAGGAAGATTTACTATTCCCACTGCAGTCTGTGCAACAGTAGGGAAAGTGTTGGACTTTGGAGGGTTAACATTTACTACTCTCACTCCAGTCTGTACAACAGTAGAGAAAGCGTTGGACTTCGGAGGGGTAATATGTATTATTCCCACTCCAGTCTGTGCAACATTAGGGAAAACGTTGGACTTCAGGTGAGTAGGATTTACTATTCCCACTCCAGTCTGTATGACAGTAGGGAACATGTTGGACTTCGGAAGGGTAAGATTTACTACTCCCAGTCCAGTATGTAGAACAATAGGAAAAGCGTTGGACTTCGGAGGGGTAAAATTTACTATTCGCACTCCAGTCTGTGTAACAGTAGGGAAAGTGTTGGACTTTGGAGGGGTAACATTTACAATTCCACTTCACTCTGTGCAACAGTAGGCAAAGTACTTCACTTCAAGCAAATAACATATGAAACATAACCCTATTAATGTATAACAAATATAAAACTCTCAATGGGGACTTTATTAATTAACCCCAAAAAACTACATATGAAAATAAAAACATTTAAACAATTAACTTGATTTTTAAACAATTTAATAAATAATTATCAATTTTTAAAAATTTTCATTTATTACTCAATTAACTTATCACACTATACTCCCCAAACCTAGCAGCCCACACTTGAAATGTAACTAAAATAAATAAATATAACACAATTAACTAAGTAATAATCAATTCAATAATTTATAGTACATTTATAATGAATTGTTAATTAATTATTACTTAATTAACTTCCCACCATATACCCCTTGAAACCCAGCAGCTCGCTCATATTATAGAACTTAAAAAATAGATTTTTTGCATAAATAACATAATAATCAATTAAATAATTAATAATAATTAAAAACATGATTGTTAATGAATTATACCTAATTAGCTTCCCAACCTATAAACCTAGCAACCCACTACAACAATATCAATTACTATTAGCAATTAAATTAAAAATGCTAAATCACTTAAAATTTCTAACTATATTTAAAAATATCATTAACAACTATACAAAAATAATAACACATATCATTAATAAATGAACTAACACACATAGAATTAATTGAAAAACTATATTTTTCACAACTATATTATTGGAAACGATTTATTGGAAACGATATTAACAACAACGATATTCTTGAAAACAATATTACTTACCAAAAAAATAGATATTCTTGGTAACGATATTTCTGCATCACCATAATTATATGTCACAATTTTTAAAAAAATATTTTTGCAACTCGATATTTAAAACTCGATATTTTGTCAAAATACCGGTCCTGCTACTTGTAAGGATTTCTCTGCCCCAATTGGTAATCCGACCCCTTGTTCCTTAGGATCTGATCTTCATGACCCTCTTAGCCCTTTTTCTGGTCCTCCTGGTCATGATCCTTTAGTTTACCTAGTCCTCTTGCTCTGGCCTTCTAGGCGCCCTTGGTACTGCCCCCCTCGGTCTTCCTAATCCCAGTCCTGCTTATTCTTGTATCCTGGACATACTGGCAATTGCCCTTCAGGTCCTGCTCTTCTCAGTCCTCTTCAATCTAGTCTGGCTATTTCTGGCCTGTGTCCTCCTGCCCCTTGTCCGCATGGCTCTGCAATAACTTGTCCTGTCACAGATCACCCAAGCCTTTCCTAATTCTGATGTTCCTTGACCTCCAGCTCATGCTAGTCTGAGAATGTCCTGGTCCTGTACGTCCAGGTACTCATGCCCCTAGTTGTTTTTATCTTGGGTCTCCTGTTTCACAGGCTCCCAGTCCTGAACCTTTGCATCCTCCTCACCCTAGTTTTCATCCGTTAGCCCTACTAGTTCATCTTCCCTGGTTTATCTAGTCTCCACATTTGCCTGTGTCACTTTGGTCTATGTAGTCCATATCTTAGGGGGTCATTACGATCCGCCCGCTATTTCCCACCGCCCGCATATTAGTATGGCGGTGGGGACCCAGGTGGATGGCAAGACCGTCCGCCGGTTTTCCGCCGGTCGACCAGTCGACCAGACGGAAAAGGGGCTGGATATGGTGGCGGTGTCTGCTAGACACCGCCATCCATACTATCATGGACAGTGGTGCAGGGCTTTCCATGGCGGAGACCCCACCATGGAAAACCAGGCGGAGTTTACTTTGGGGGCCCGCTGCGGGCCCCCAGGGTATTGGGGTGCACATGGGGGTAGCCTATGGTAGCCCCCTGCATTGGCATGCACATGGTGGCAGGCACCTCACGGTGCCTGTCACCTTGTGCATGACAATGCACACAGTGTATTCCAGCATTGGCGGGCGGTGCTGTGAGCACCGCCCGCCACAATGCTGGGAATGGAGTGATGCCACCGCCACGGTGGCGGTGGCATCCTAATCGCCGGTGCGGGACTGCCACACCCCTGGCGGATGGTCCCGCATTCCGTTACAGTGGCGGGCGGACCTTGTCCGCCCGCCATCGTAATGACCCCCTTAGTTCTGGTAATCCTTTGTCTTGCCCTTATGTATCAAGTCTTCGGATGCTAGTTCCAATGGTCTTGGGTTCCCTAGTCTAGCTTGGTTTCCTCTGCCCCACCCTACTCCTAGTAGACATCCTGGTCTCCTGGTTTGCCCATTCACCTTCTTGTCCATCTGACCATGGGCCCCTCTATCATGGTCCTCCTTGTAATGCTCCTATTGAGTCTGGTCTTCCTTATCCCTTAGTACTGGTCTTCCTAGTTCTTATGGTGTGGGTCAACCTGTTTCATGTAATTCTTGTCACCCTGGCTTAGGATCCCCCTGAGTCTGACGCTCTTGGACCTTCCGATCCTGGTCCCACTGAGCGTAGACTTTATCATCCTTTATAACACCCTGGTCATTCTAATCTAGTATCTCCAGGCCCTGTAAGCTCTCGTCCTTTCTGGATGTGATCTTCCTGGTCCTCTTGCTTTTGGCCCCTTGGTTGTCCTTGATATGATGTCTGTGGTCTTGGCCCTCTGGTCAGTGGTCATGCTCTCGATTGGTCTCCTGGTACTGGTCCTCTTTGGTCTGTTTCTTTTTGTCTATTACCCTTGGCCCTGATTGTCCTTGTCCCTCTGTACCTGGTCAGTGTGCACATGCCCTTATAGCCTTTCTTGTTGTTATTGTCCTGGGCCTCCTGTTCCTTCCATCTCTGGTCTTTCTGTTCCTTTCAGCGCTTGTACCCTGGGTCCAAAATCTGTTCCACGTCCTCCTGACCCTCCTGATCCTTCTCGCTCTGGCCCCGGTAGCCCTAGTGCTGTTCTGCACTCATTTTCTATTTGTTACTGGTCCCCTCCGGTATTGGTAACCCTAGTCCTCATAGATTAGGTTTCCTTGGGCCTGGTTCTTCATGTCCTGGTCCTTGTGGCTCTGCTCGTCCTAGCCCTCCTAGTGGTTAATCTCTGGGCCCTTATTCTCCTTCATTACACCCTCCTCCAAATGCTTCCTTCCGTAGCCCCCCCTCCACAATGAGTATAGTCAGGTACAGCCTCCAAGCCTGTCGCTGTTTTTTTGTTGTTTTTTTTTTTGTCTTCCAGATTTCCTTTGCCGAGACAGCACTGTCAAGCACAGAAAGGAGTGGCCAGTAGAGACAGGACCTTGCCCACTTAAAACATTGCTTAACATGTTAAAATCAAAACTACCATTCATAAGATGCATTGTGCAGATGACTAAAATATCAGTGTAGCTGATGTGGCAGCTCATGATATGGGACTAATAAGCATCAATGCCCTAAACCTACTGTGCTGGGTGAATAGTATGAAAAAGTGTGTTTATTCACAGGTAGCAGATTGGACTCCTATTGTGAATTACCCAGATGCATTGCTTACCTGTCTCTTGCTTTCACTTCCCCATTCCACAGAAGCCCCATTAGTGTTTCAATACATTTACCTCCTGCAAGTGCCCCAAAGCACTGTGCCCCCAAACACCAATTTCCTACTGTATATGTCCCTGTTGCAAGATTTGAAATAGTAAGCAAGCACAATTCCCCTTAAACAGAAGTATAAAAATAGCACAAGGCCTTCCTTAAGAAGCCCAAAAGAATCCCAGCCTTCTGAAACAAAAGAAGCACCATGATCATTAAAAAAACCAATGTATTCTCATGAGTGAATAAAACTTTTATGTAACGTGCTTTAAAACCATACTCAGTATTCTTTTATGACAGGCAAATACTCCATGACTAAAGCGCAAAATATCTGTGTATTTCGTATCCCGTAGCTTCTGTTTGATTTCTGCATGTCTTATTTGAATATTAAAATTACCTAAATGTTTTAATTGAAAATTGATTTTATGCTTTATATCTGTAAACAGCTTAGCTTATTTCATACACATTTTACAAACTATTATGCATTTGTATACAGACTTATTTTCAAATGCTTCATATATGTTGCATCCCCTTACAAGCTGGCCACCACACTACCATTGCTTGGAGTCTCTTTTTTCTTTATCGCCGGCTGAACAAAGACCTCCTTAAAACGATTTATCTGGCCACTGGTCAAATTGAACTCCATCTCTACTATTTAGTCTAAGGCCAGCTAAAGAGCAGAGATTATGTACTATTTTACTGGCAACTGTGTAAATAGCAGAGATTTTGCACTATTTGGCCTCCAGCTTAGTAAATAGAAACTACCTTAAAAATATTATACCAAACGTTCCTGATCAAGTAACAGACTAATTCCCTGGCATACCAACCCTGTAAAGGTTATTTGGCAAAACATGTAGAACAGCCAGAGAAACACCACCAGCACCTACAAATTATGAAAGTATAAACATACCCATGCACAACCTGAATAAAGATTTTAAAAAATGTCTGCTACCAATACCAATTTACTACCCTTAAAACAATGTAATACATTCATGATGGGTGGCACTTTTAAGTCGTTCCCTCTACCATTCAATCTAACATGCACAATACATAGTGATTATCAAAATGCAAACCTGCCACTATTGTATGCACTGTTTCCTAAAAAGGAACAACATACAATGAAATTTTAACACATTCAAATCAACAAATAACCAACTATAACCCAGAAAGAAATCACCCTAGATATTAAATAGGCAATATTTTGAGGAAACTTAAAATCTACCCACATAATTTATGGGTGCTTCTATCGCTTTAAACAGAACATTTCGAGGCACCTCCCAAATCCACCCTGACCATAAAATATGCAACTAACCTAGAACTTCCACATGGAATAAAAAACGTAATATTTTTGGCATACTTACATGTAGCGGAGGTCACTAACCATTATGACATTCTACTTGACTCCCCAATTACCAACTACATTAAGCGAAACTAGCTCCACTAATGGATTATGTGCAGGATACTTGGATGGGTTGCCTGCACCAAACAGGCCACAAACATCAACCCAAATACCATGTTCCATAGTGGACCTTGTATGACAGCACCATGTCCTAAGAACCAAAGACAAATAACTCAATAGAAAGGTGGCACAATTCCTTACAAAGAACACTTGGAAGAAACCACCCTACACTCTACAAATTCCTAGAAAACAGAAAACCTTCCAGGAACTAGGAATGAAACAATCCCAAGCACAACACAGGCCTAATATCTCAAAACAAACTCGAGAAAATGCATGAAGTCCTAGCCGTCAAATACTTTTTACTAAGAACTCAGGCCTACATATCTAGACTCAATAGCAAGGACCCTACTTTAAATATGCATTTAAAATAACACCACCTTTTAACCTCCCTGAAGTAAAAAAAACTCATCATTTATGAATAGTTATTTCTGAATATTATTAAGACAAATTTAAATTGTAAATCTGAATAAAATAAATTATTTCCAAAGACAAAAAATCTGATTAATAATGCAGTTACTCTAATAAATATGTAAAAAAAAAATTAATTTCCAATATGAAATAAACAACATTATTTTAACTAAACATACACTTTTCTACCACCTATAAAAATATGTTGGCTCTATACAATTCATACATATAGACAATAAATAAAGAAACATAAGAAAAACAATAAACATTGCCTGCTCAATAATATAAATAAGTAAAATAAGATAACACTTTTGATTTCGTGGCTCAAGTTCCAGTCAGTACAATGACGATGCAAAAAATAAAATACAAAAATAATCAATGAAAAATACACCCCAAAATACAAAACTAAGCCAGACACAAATGGAACATCTATTACAAGTGTAATGTAACTATCCAAAACATGAAACAAAAAATACTCTAGGAAAACTGGAAAAATGACTAACACTTTTATGTAAAAAAAAAGAAAATCCAACCAGATTAAGAACAAAGTCTGATGTCCAAAAATAACAACATACAAAGAAATAAACAAATAAACCTACCCCCAAAAAAATACAAACCAAAGCACAGTAAATATGCATAAACCTCAATATCAAATACATTAAAAACCTATAAAAAATAGAATTTAACATTACAATTCACAATATGGCCTACAGCAATGATGCAAACGAACACATAATACGCTAAAAAAATACACAAGAAAAATTTCTATTTACAAAAACTAGCCTGACGGCCTCATTACAAGTTTGCCGGACCAAGGACTGCTGTACCGGTGGTGGTGGTCCAACTGCGGTGAGCTCGGTGGTCTGTTCACCGCCTGTCTGTCCACAAGTTGATGGTGTTGCCTGTGCAGAAGCCGTGGCTGGACCACCGGCACCTCCAGCACACCACCGACTGCTGGGACCCCGGTCAGGGGAAGGCAGCCTCCATAGGGCGGTACACAGGAGCAACACTGCCGTCCGTATTAGGAGTTGGCTTTTCCACGAGCCGACTCCGGTGGTCAGACTGCCGTCTAAAGGTCAGCCCTACACAGGAGCATCTTCAACCTGAGGAATATGACCCCATCTGCGGCGATACACAGGTAAGTGCTCTTTATACGGTTCACTGACAGAATATCGATGTAAAAAATATAGAAGGAAAAAATATTGATGAAAAAATATTGAATGCAAAAATATCGGCTGCCTATACTTAAACAGGTAAGTACAAAAATATTGGAAAAAAAAATATCGATGTAAAAAAATATAGTTGTACAAAATATCGATTTTTATATATATATAAAATAACAAAATAAATATTAAGGGGCACATTACGATGGCGGGCGGATGCACCACCGCCGTGCTGGCGGATGCAAAAAGCACCAGTTACCGCCGGCACGCAGCAGTCCACACGCCCGTCCAATTACGATGCGAAAAGTAGGCCAAACACCGCCGGCAAGCCAGCAACACCGTCCGCCATCAAAGTGCGCCCGTACATGTAGCGGCGCAGCCCAACTGACACACACCGTCCGACGAAACACGTCCCGCCCGGCGCATAAATTACGATGCCGCAAACAAACGGCTCCCATGGCCAAGAGATACCGTACGACAAACCGAAGCGGTAACACGGATGCCGAGCACGGACAACGAAGAAGCGGCTCCCCGAGCATGAATCCAGCACTGCAGGCACTCCCCATGCTTCTGCTGATGCACCACCAAGGACGCAACGTACCGCGGAGACGCAGGTAGGCACACACACAACAAGTGCACGCAAACAGCGCACACAGTGCAAGGGCGGAAAAAGCGGACAACCCCCCACCAGCGCGTGTACACTACACATCCACCATCGCATCCACATATGACACACAGGCCAAATCGTAACATCGCAGAACACATGTGTACACACCACCTGGGACTAGGAACCAACCACCCCGTCACGGCCCCAAAGCGCCGATGACGCCGCCACACATGCGCACAACGCAGAGGCCAACCGCAGCGCCATGCATGCGTCGCACACAGACACAGGGACACAACCAAGCAGCACACACATCAGCCCCACCCCGAACGCACATGACACGTGACAGGCCGGCCACAGACATGTCCCCAACGCCCAATTCACGGACAACACCCAACGCCACACAACCGACGCACACATGTCAGTGAAGACACGCAACAGCAGGACACACCCCAGTGTAACAAACATGGCGTAGCACACAGCGGCGGCAACACCAACTAGGAGAAGCAGGGCCCCTTCGGGAAGAGGAACGCCAGTACCACACAGAAACACCCATACCACCCTGCACATATGAACAAGACATATAAAACGGAACACCAAAGAGCCCGGGGACCGACAACAGGTGGCCCAAGAATAACATTCACACACAAGGCCCAACGCAGAGCGGAAAGGCAGCCTGCCGCCCACACAAGGGAGAGCAGACAGCACTGAATGACCTTCCATTCCAACTCCGAAACCACAGCCCTACGACAGAAGCCGGTGAATACAGCCATTGTCCAAGAATAGACCAACACAGGCATGCCGAGGAGACCGACCACAGGGCAGATAGCGCATATCACAGAAGCACACAACGGACATGGGAAGAAAGAAGAAAACACTCCCCCATGTCGGCCACATGCAAGTTAATTGGAAGGAGTCACACATCACTGACCTTGAACTGTCTGAGAAGCATGTGGGAAGAGGGCCCGTGTCCTCCAAACAAGCCAACAGAACACAAGTCCTGTCTCCCTACGACTACACAGAGCTCACAGCAACCCCGGAGCGTGCACATTGCAGACTGCACACACAGCCGGAGCACGCCACCTCAACGAACCGCTGCGAAATGGCAACCGCAACACACCTACCCAACTACGCCGAACAGCTCAAGCTGTACAAAACCAACCTGTTCCATACATTGGGATGCGATCTCCTGTCCCTGCTGAACGTAAGTTACCGACTGACTTACCGCATCACATTGTTCAGCTGCGTCATGCCCGTCTTCTACTGTCGGAGGTGTCCCTACCAGCATCCCGTCGAGATATGCCTCTCCAACCCGGCATGTCTGAAGGCGGACCTGCTACCACTACTCCTCCCTCTGGACGCACACGACAGGGCCTGCTCTGCCTATGGGGGCATGGCGTATGTGGCCAACATCGCACCCGCACTGAAATGGGACCACTGTGCCTCCACACGACGGATCATCGAGAACAGCTACATCGAATGTCACCCAGCATGCCCCATCATGGTCCTCCAAGGGACAACTTACGAACAACACCTTGACAGCCACCATCCGCTACATTGGCTGGCAAACATGTACACCACCAATGACATGGAAGCCCTGCTGGACGGCATCGCATACCTGACAACCTGTAAATACGTCGGACCACAACGCAGGTTCCCCGAGTGACCTATGATGTCCAACCCCGCACCCATGCTTAGCTTCCGCACGGACTGGCCAGTCACCACCACAACAGCCATACCAAACGACCGGCAACTGTAACCACACCATCAACGACATCGCCATGACATCGGATATGACCGGGACATGCACACTGTTCCCCATCACATTCAGGAACACCGCATGCATCGTGGGAGGCAGTGGCATGGGCTCTGTGTATCGCACCCACATGGACGGAACTGCACGAACAACCAGGACACGACATGGATCCAGCGCACATGGACACACACACCGCTCAGTGGACATGAATAGGTCGCCTGGAGTCTGTGGGTGCTGCACCCCTCCCACCCCCGCCCCGGGAATCCCATACCAGGACCTTTGCATGGACGACAAGTGCATACAACAACAACACGACCCCAGTGACTGTGACATGTCCAGTAACCACCACAGTGCAACAACAAGTGGCACGCCGCTGCATGCACGCAAGCACATGCCCTGATGTCAACTCACATGCACGCGTGCATGAGGAACAACCGCAGCAAACCTGTCACATGGAACTGAGATGGACTGTGCCCATGATGCCAAGCGGTCTGGTAGGCTACATGTATACCGTCTGTGTCAAAGTCCGCAGCTCCGCAGCTATACGTAAATGTACATTAGCACAGCCTTGGCCAAGCAGATGTCACTCTGAAGCCCACATCCCACATGCAACAGCCAATCACATGTAACCCCACACCCTATCCCATTTGCAATCATGCTCAGTATATCCTCAACATGTATTCCGCTGCCAGTAGTGTCCACTATACTGCATCACAGAGGACAGAAGACTCAATATAATGTTTGAAACCAAAACTGTCTCCGCTGACTCATTTCACAAGTACGAATGAGAGAGGATGAGAGTATGTGAAGTACACGGCAGTCGTGACATGACCATGTAGTCCACTGGTATTGGATGTCAACGCAAATGAGTAGCACTACTGTGGAAGACACACATGTGTCGTGTGAAGTCGTATGGACGCAGTGCTCAGGTGGGTGGGTGCGACGGGTAGATGCGCACATGCCAAGTTGGAGCACGCCGTGTTGGGAGGGGTCATGAACAGTACACCACCGCTTCCCTGGGCATTGTGAGAGGACACCTGTCGGGGGAGTGAACACGTGTGTGCACAGCAGCCGGGCACACGTACAAAGCGGTACCAGGCGCACCTCAGCCCACCCTCTGTGGACAAGCTGGATCCTGTTGTGCGCCCGCCATGCCCCTTGACAAGGCACACACAGCCCCAGTCGACCAGGTGTAACCCCAACATAGTCAATCCGCACAGGCGATACAGGGCACGGGATGGCAGTGGAGCATGGTGTGTGAGAGGTCTCCTCGCGCTCCTCCTGGTCATATCACGCAGGCAATAGAACCTCAACGTCTAGCATGGCACAAGTCACATGGAAGTGTAGGGGGACGCACCACAGCACGAGCAGCACTGACGTCACGGGAGGTGGCTCGCACCATCCCATCCATTGCCCATCATACCAACCACGCCACATGCCATTGCGACTAAGTGCAAGCGCGTGCGCCACCACCCCCGAGCCCTCCCCAGAGAGGCCAAAGAGTGAATGTGTGGGCCATCAGCCACAGACGGACGCGGCCTGGCCGCAAGGGCAGCCACAGCCACTGGGTGTCGCAGGTGGCGGATCCGGAAGGCGAAGACTGTGATGCATAGTCCATGCAGGCCGGGTCTCCATTTGGGGCACCACGCAGGTGGACGGCGTCCCGCAACACATCATACCCTGAGACAGCCCACTCGTGCAACTGGACCCACACATACACTCCTTGCCCTCTCTGGTGCGAGCTTGGGGCTGCCTGTGCAAGCGCTAGCCTCGCAGGTGAGCATGCATATTGGGGGAGCGAGGGGAGGACATGAGGGCTGGGGCGAAGATGACTGTATCACTGTCAGTGAGTACAAGGGATGACCCAGATGTGGAAAGGAAGAGACGTGTCCCGTGTGTACTGCAACTAGTCGCCAATCCAACTACCCCCCCATGTCCGGAATGTAAGCCCGCACCTAGGCCCGCCCATCCGCCACATCGAACATACCACCAGCACGACAACCTTCCCATTCGAAACACTGACTGGGGGTGGCGACCAGTGTACAATCATGTGTAGCCTACCCACGCGTACATGTGGGCCCTCCATGATCCATGTCACCTGCGGCAAAGTCATGACATGCGCAATGAGGGAAGTGAGGAGAGCTGCCCGCCCCACGCGCAGAAGGTGCATCAGCTCCACAGACCCAGCAGCGAGTCCAGCAGGGGTCACATGTGCAGGGGCAGCTGTGCCTGGTGTGAAGGCACATGCATATAGACAGCACATCGACCAATGTGTAGTCTGCCCACATCTACAGTCCATCATCATGCGGACATAGGAATTGAACACAGGGCAACACATCTTAGTGGGTGCACCCACCGTGACCAACAATGCGCAATCATCGACGTACCCGCCCTGTGCATGGCCCCCCACCCAACGGAGGCACATCCAGTGCCACCATCCCACACACACAAGCCTTCCACGGAACATGCTGTGTCCAATGGTCAGTACAGAGTCAGCGCCCATCTGGTGGATCCTGAACAGGAGACACATGCACACACATGCCAGCTCCCACTATGTACGACTGCCACCTGGCACGTGCAATGTAACCTCTCACCTGTGACGTGTGACTGCAAGCACACAGCCGTCTTGGCATGGGGCTGTCAATGTGGACACCTGTCAATGTTTCGGGAGGTGTGATCCGTACAGTGCTGTACATAGGGTGCAGTGCTGACACCTACTACTGTCTCATATCCCCTCGTGCCACAGGTCCCACTTGTTTTGGCCGCTCAGCCTGTGCCCACATCGTCGTCGTCGTGTGCCATACTCATCCAGCCGCGGAAGCAGTTCCATGCTCAGCAGACATTCATGTTGCCGTGGCGTTGCCGCTTGACGGATATGCAGTCAGTCCCCATCAGCACGCCCGCAAGTCATTGGGGCCTAGATCCCCATGTGCATGCACATGGCAGTGGTTTGTATCACTAGCCATTGCCATTGTTGGGAGACCTGTGTAAGTGTATTGTGGCCGTGCCGTCCCCAGCTTGACAGCTGGGCTGTGGCTCATGTGCTTGCTCAGTCATGTCAGTGATGTGTATGCGAAATTGCTATGTGTCGTGTTGCATTGACATGTGTCCTCTGCCATTGTCCCTAGGCGGAGACCGAACATTGACCGCCCATACCAATTGCTGGCGGACATGGACGATACAGAGGTTATTAGGAAGTTTCGGCTGGACAGGCCAACCCTGCATCGACTGTGTGCCATGTTAGAACCCCATCTCCGTCCCCGCAGGGTGTATCCGACTGCTGTCACCCCCACGGCTAAGGTGATGGCCGCCATGCATTTCTTCGCCACTGGGTCATTCCAGCACACAGTGGGCAGTGGAGGAGGGATGTCCCAGCCCATGTTCAGCAAGGTGCTGAGGGATGTACTGGCAGCCATGATGCTGTACCGGAACAGGTACATCCGCTTCCCCAGGGCTCGTGAATTGGCGGCAGTGAAGGGTGCATTCTATGCCCTTGGCAGAATCCCACACGTCGTTGGAGCCATTGACTGCACACATGTCGGCCTTGTTCCACCACAGGCCACTGAGCACCTGTACCGCAACAGGAAGCACACGCACTCCCTGAATGTGCAAGTGGTGTGCCTTGCGGACATGGTGATCACCCACGTGTGTGCAAAGTTCCCAGGCTCGGCCCATGACGCACACATAATGCGCAACAGCATCTTGCCACGACTGATGTCCAATATGCAACAGGATCGTGCCTGTATTGTCGGTGAGTATGTGGAGTGGTGGAGCGTGCTGGCTGTGCGATGCTGTCCCCTGTCCAGTTGGATTAGCAACGGTTCTCTGTGTCCCTCACACCCAGGTGACTCTGCGTATCCGAATGGGGCATGGCTGCTCAGTCCATTGAGGAATCCTCGCACCCCAGCAGACGATCGCTACAATGAGGCACATGGGAGGACCAGACGTGTGGTCGAGCGTACCTTTGGCCTCCTCAAGTCCAGGTTCAGGTGCCTGGACCGCACCGGGGGTGCGCTGGCGTACTCCCCACAGAAGGTGTGCCGGATAGTGGTGGCGTGCTGCATGCTGCACAATCTGGCCATTCGGAAGCAGATCCCCCTCATCGTGGATGACGGAGATCAACCAGGGCCCCAGCCCGCAGACCAGGACAGCTCGAGTGAGGAGGACAGCGGAGAGGAGGAAGCTGGTAATGTGCGGCAGCAGCTCATCGCCCGCTACTTCACTTGACGGTGAGTGTCCATGTACGACGGCTGATGTGGCTGTATCTGTGCAGGTGTGTGTGTGCTGTGTCAGGGTGGCCGTTTGTTCACTGCGTGCTGTGTGTCAACGCTCCATGGCCAGGGTAGTATGCCACTGTTGGTGGCTGTGGCATTGTGCCCTATTGCTCTGTGCGATGTGTGTACATTGCTTGTAGTTGTTGACATGTACTGTGTGATGGGTGTGTGACACACTCATTGAATGTGCTCCTATTCTGTCTCCCACCCCTAGGTCCCTACAGGCCCTCCGGATTCAAATGCCATGCCACGCATCAGGTGCCTTTCCGCCCAAGGTGGCCGTTGTATTCCGTACAAATAAGACACAGGGCACAAACAGCAGTTAGTGAAAAAGGTGCATTTATTACAAACTGTGACATGTGATTGTGTGTAAGGTGATGACAAAAGTGGTGCGTGCAGTGACAATGAGCTGTCGGTCATGGCTGCGTGATGATCAGGGTGTACCCACTGGTTCTATGTCCATAGTCCAACACACACATGCCATCCAGATGGCTGTGTGGAGTGGGATCGTAGTCCAAGTCAATGCAGTGGCTGGTCAAGGAAGGCTGGCGGAAGGCTGGCTGGCTGCCTCACTTGCGTTTGGAGCGTGCGAAGTCCTCCCGGGAGATCTGTTTCCACTTCGGACGGCCCCTTCCACGTTTGCGAGGGGGTGCCTGCTTGCGACATGCTGGTGGTTGAGGTGTGATCACTGGCTGTGGACGCAGGGGAACTGGACACTGCTGCTCCACCCTGCGCCCCGGCAGGTGGTGGCGGAGGGGGAGCTGCTGTCCCTGGCTGTGACCTCACCGCCACCACCAGCTGTCCCATGAGGTCCACGATTTGGCCCATACGGGCGTCCATGGACCTCAGCACCCCCAGCACCTCACGCGTGTCTGAAGCAGACCGGACCCATTGTCCTTGGGCCTCTTCATAGGCCCCAAGGACTCTGGCCATGTGAGGCAGGGCATGGCTCCCAGGGGAGGCTGGCGTTTCCCTGACCCTGCTCCTCCTACCAGTCCTGCTGCCACCGGCCTGCCCACTAGCCACATTGCTCACCACGGTCCTCGCTGTGGCTCCCAGGGTGGATCCAGTCGTCCGGGCCACCACCTGCGCTGGGGCTGGTGCCAGCGAAGACGTGGCGGTGGTGGCGGCGGTGGTGGTCGGTGCGGCGATGGTGGCGGTTGCGGCAGTGGTAGTGGCCACAATGACCGTGGGTGTGGCCGCAACGACAGTGGCAGCAGGGGGCTGGGAATGTTCAGCAGCCCTGGATGATGGGTTGGTGGGTAGGAGGGGTCCTGGGGAGCGGCTGGGCCCTGCCACACCAGATGGGCCTGCTTGGTTGTCCGTGTCCGAAGAGGAGGACAGATCCTCCAGATCCGTGTGTCCTCGTTGGGGGCTTGTAGGCTGGCTGTGCTGGCTGCTGGCTCCATCCCCAGCATCCAGCAGTTCGTCACCTGTGGAGAGAATGAGATTTGTTATTGTGTTGCACCTGGCGAAGTATGTATTTGTCGTCTGACATTGACAGTCCGTGCAATCTCGTACATGGGTTTCCCGGAGGCGTGTGTGTGGCTGTAGCATCTGTAGTTGTGTGTGCTTGGCAATGGGACTGTGTGCTGTGCACATGTGGCATGGGACGGATTGGCCATGCCGATGGGTGTGTTGCTGTGCCCCTACTTATTGTGACTCTGGTGTATGCGGGCTCCTGGCCCATCCTGGGTCTGGTTTGTACTTTGCTTTTGGTGTTCAGATGGAACGCTTAGGTACGCATATGGCAACATGGGGGCCATGCCCCAGATTCGCATTTGGGAGGGGATATGCTTTTGGGGTTCAAATGGAACGGTTAGGAACGCATATGGCAACATGGGGGCCATGCCCCAGATTCGCATTTGGGAGGGGATATGCTTTTGGGGTTCAAATGGAACGGTTAGGAACGCATATGGCAACATGGGGGCCATGCCCCAGATTCGCATTTGGGAGGGGATATGCTTTTGGGGTTCAAATGGAACGCTTAGGAACGCATATGGCAACATGGGGGCTATGCCCCAGATTCGCATTTGGGAGGGGATATGCTTTTGGGGTTCAAATGGAACGCTTAGGAACGCATATGGCAACATGGGGGCTATGCCCCAGATTCGCATTTGGGAGGGGATATGCTTTTGGGGTTCAAATGGAACGGTTAGGAACGCATATGGCAACATGGGGGCTATGCCCCAGATTCGCATTTGGGAGGGGATATGCTTTTGGGGTTCAAATGGAACGGTTAGGAACGCATATGGCAACATGGGGGCCATGCCCCAGATTCGCATTTGGGAGGGGATATGCTTTTGGGGTTCAAATGGAACGCTTAGGAACGCATATGGCAACATGGGGGCTATGCCCCAGATTCGCATTTGGGAGGGGATATGCTTTTGGGGTTCAAATGGAACGCTTAGGAACGCATATGGCAACATGGGGGCTATGCCCCAGATTCGCATTTGGGAGGGGATATGCTTTTGGGGTACATGCTGTGAGCCATGGGTGCCGAACGTGACATGTGTTGTGGCAGCATGACAGTGCATGGTTTGGGGTGTGTGCATGCTTGACATGGCCTGCATATTTGCTGTCTGTTGTGATTACTGGACATGGCATTGGACGCATCGTTATGAGTGAGTGATAGTTGTGTGCCAGCCAACGTATTGCAGTTGTCCCATCTCCTTGGTGTGCGTGCTGCCCTGTGCCATGTGCATCACTGCAGTGCTCGGGGGTGTGGCCCATGTTGTGTGTTGTTGCTCACAGTGTGTCGTGCGCTTAATTGACTTCTGGCACATGGTTGGTCATGGGCATGTGTCTTAGCATGACTGCTGTATGTGTGGCAGCTGTGCGGATGACATGCCTTTCATGAGACTGGGGCTGACGGATGGGATGGATGGTATGTTGTATGTGCATGGTGTGTCTGTGAGTTTGATGGGTTCAGTGGTGTTCGTGTGCATTTATGTTGTTCCGCTCTGTTGCGTCTAGTGTTGTTTGTCTTACATAGGCGTAGTTGTGGGGTGTGTTGTTGACAGGCAGTAGGGGCTACATGGACAGGACTTCAATGGTGTTTCGGTTGTGTGTGATGAGTTGCACAGTGGCTGCCGTGTGGGACTATATTCAGTGTGGCTTGTGCATGCAGACGTGGCTCCTTGGGTGTTGCTATGTCTGTGATGGGTCATGTGGGGTGTGAGTCTGTTGTTCATGTCCGTGTGCACATTGTTCACTTGTTCGTGACGGTGGGCGGTGCTGCGTGTTCGTCTGCTACGTGACATGTCCCATGTGTTGGTCGTGTTATGGTCCTCATGCCTCCAGTAATCCAGCCCTGTCCAGTTTCCCACCTGCAAGTTGTTCGTGCGTGCACTGTACTGGATGCCACATGGCTCTAAGCGGGGGTGCTCCATGTTGCAGGTCTGTGGGGGTGGGGGGTGTTGTGGGTCGAGGGGTGGCTGGACACCCACTGACACCGATTGCTGTGGACCGTGATGTCTGCCTTTCGGCTGTCGTTGTGCACTGCGGTGGCTGACACGTGGCTGTGGGGTGTGGGGGATGCTCCTCCTTGCTGTGCTGTGGGACTGGGGCCTGGTGTGTGTTGTACTTGGGCTGTCCACCGTCCCACCCACTGCACTTTGTGTTCCTGCCACTTACCTGTTACTTGTCGGTTAGTGCAGCTGTGGCGGACACATGGGTGTGGTGGGTGCTCGTTGTGGCGCTTCTGGCATATTTGGGGACCTGTTGGTGGTTACGTGGCTGGCTTAGTGTACACATGTCCCCACGCATCTTACAGTTGTTCGGTTTGGGCTGTGTGTGGTAGTGTCTGTTGCATGTGTGTGTGATGTGTTGTGTATTGTGTGCTGGACATGGGGGTGTTTGTCCCTGGGAGCTGTGGCATGGTGGTAGTGCATGTGAGTACATAGCGGTGTGCTGGTATACATTAGTTTGTACTTACCAGCCTCCACTCCCCTGCTAATCCGGCGAGGATCTCCGGATGTATTACGACTCGCACCTTCTCCTCCCACGCTTTGAAGGTCTTAAAGAGCGCGGGATTCCCTCCGCCAGTGACGGCAGCCAGCTCTCTGTTTTTGCCCTCCTTCTTCTTGACCAGGCTCTTTACGTCATTCCAACGTTTGTTAATCTCGACTCTGTTCCTGGGCAGGGTCCCGACTGCATTGACCTGGTCTACGATCCGGTTCCACATTCTGTTTCTGGTGGCTAGTGGTGTGTGCTGGACCATGTTCCCATAGATTTGTGGGTACACCTTGATGATCTCGTCGACCATGACCGTCAGCTCCATGGGCGTGAACTTGGGCATTCTTTGTGGTGCCATGGTGTTTGTGGTGCTGGTGCGGTGTGTGTTGTGTAATGTGCAGGGGGTTTGTGGTGCCGGTGTTTGGTGGTGGTGGTGGTGGTGGTGGTGGTGGTGGTGTTTGGTGGTGGTGGTGGTGGTGGTTGTGATGTGTGCGTTTCTGTGGTGTGCTGCTGTCCTTGCTGTGTCACTGTGTCCTCTCCTCTCCTCTCTGGTTTGCAATGTAGCAAGGGGTTGTGGTCTGTGGGAGTGCTGCTTTTGTACTCACCTATGTGGGTGTGTCCTCATGGTCTGTTGTTTTCAGGTGTGTTGTGTCTGGGGTTCTGGCCTTTGTATTTTTTGTTTGTCCGGGGGTGTTTTCGGGATGTGTACTGTGCTTGTGTATTTGTGCGTGCCTTGCTGTGTGGACTTGTTGGCCATGTTGTGTGCTATTGGTTTTGTGTGCGGATGGTTTCTGTGCAGGTACGTTGGCGCCATGGCTTCTGCCGTGTCGATTCTCATCGGCGTTGTTTGCGCTGGCGGGCGGTATATTTGTGGTTTTTCCGCGCTCATGTCGGTGCGATCGTAATGTCACG
Organism: Calotriton arnoldi; assembly: GCA_963921515.1. Lineage (NCBI taxonomy): Eukaryota > Metazoa > Chordata > Amphibia > Caudata > Salamandridae > Calotriton > Calotriton arnoldi. Next base: position 1,671,070 of record CAWUFW010002731.1, read on the forward strand.
TGCGGTGTGTCGGCCGTGAGGGCGGGCGGTTTTGTGTTGTCGTGCGTGTTTCCGTCCGTGGCGGGCGGTTTGACTCCGACTCGGACGTTGGCGGGCGGTATTTTGTGTGCTTTTTCCGCCGATGGCGGTTTTCGGTTTGTGTAATCGTAATGGCGTGGTCGGTGTTCAGGCGGTGTGTGCGGGCGGATTTTTGCCGCTTCCATGCCTGGCGGATTTATTTACGCCGGGTATCGTAATGGGCCCCTTAGTATCTTATTGTGTTGTACCATGCTCTTCGACTTCTATCTACATTGTATCATAAATGTTTGGTGCTTACTGTAATGCAACCCTCATCAGCTCTTTGCATAGCTCTCTGATAGATTGATGGTCATTGTTCTACAAAACACTATAAATAAATAAATAAAAATGGATGGGGGTTGTCTTTACTAACTAGAATTGATTCCTATCCAAATTAACTCTTTATACAACATTAGGATAATGAAAGACTGGGGAAAAATCATGACTCTCTAACTTATATCTTGCAGTTTGCATGCAGCTCTTTGATGACAGTTAATAGCTAACTGCTCTATAATAGAATGTTAACCTATAAACTGCAAGAAGCAAAAGGATCTCTCTGACAAAAGTAGTAACACACTGAACTAGCTACATTTTATGCACTTTGTGATCTGTATGGTACACATGCTTTGCAGCAGGCATACTAACTCAACCTGTGCTACTTTAGATGGGTCAAAACTGCCTCTAGACAAAACTCCGATCTCCAGCAGGCCCATTAATCACCAGAGTTATCTTGCCATTTTTATTGCTGCCTGAAAATTGCTGGAGGAAAGGAAAACGGCAGAAGGTGCTTTTAAAATCATGATATACTTGAAAACACTGCGCCTCCCCAAGTCACCGGCCTGGTGTGGTGGCACCGGTCGCACTGCCCTAGAGCAGGCCCTGTGTGTTTGCATAATAATAATGTCTGAAAACCCGTGTGATTTATGCTGAAGATGGTGTCCAAAAAGCAGGGGTGTAGCTTCAGGGGGTTCGGTTTGGTTGGGGTGGTACACCCCCCCCAAATGAATGCAATCTATAGTAAATAGTTGGGTACATGTGATTTAAGTCACGTATTGTGAGGTGTTTGTCGGATTTCACTTGGGATTTTTAAAGACAGACAAAAACACACACACACACACACACACATACGTCTCTGTTTTAAAGGTCTTAAAAATGGTTTATTTTAAATAATATTGAGTTTTAAATACCCCTAACAATCCGCACACCTCTACCTTTGTACTGCTCCATAGGCCCCCTCATGCCCTGCTTTTCATACAATATATTTTAACCAGCGTGATTGATGGAAAATCTGAAGCTCACACCCCTCCAGTCTTACTGCCCAAGCTACACCCATGTCAAGAAGTAACTTCTTTTAGGCAGTCTATGGGTTTACAGTTGATGATTAAATGGAATTCGTTAAACTCAAACTAAAATGCTACATGGGCATGCTATTTGGATTCAATTGTGCGTCATCATTGTAACAGATATAAATTAAAGTTTTATGTAGCAGTAAGAATTCTAGAGTTCTAAATGTGCATTGTCTATAATGGAGTTCAATTGTACCGTCCATTTTTTGGCTTTGCTGTTCAGTTTTTAAGGCCTATATTATTAACCATAGAATAAGTAGTAATAGGTTAAAATACATTGCATGTGACAAGTTTATGTTGTTCTCTGTGTATCTTTTTCCTGAAATTCACTACACATCTTACCACAGCACCCTTATGGGCATTACTGCTATTCAGGGATTCCACATGCTGGGTTGCTAAGAGTGGTCCGCCTTGAGTTTGTGTAACAGTTTTGTGATATTCTAGTTGTTGCTTGGTGTTTTATTCACTTAAGTTTTGAAATGTTTTCTATTCAATTAGAGTGTAAGCACTCAAGATTATGGAGCACCCAGGGTATCATCCTTTATGTCGTTCTTGGTGTATATAAAATGAGTGAAGTCATGGGTGCTGTAGAATTAAATCCAGAAGATGTTCTTAGGTTTGACTAGGTAGCTTTTGCTGATTTTCTTCAGGAAGTTTGTGTATTGATTGCTTGGAACCTTCTGTTGTCTGAAATTATACAACTATGGGCGTTTTTTATGCTGTACCAGGGTTTAGAGGCTGGGAGTGCGCCAAGATGTATTTCATTAACTCAGAGAGCGATCTATGGGATAAGAAGTTTTAAAACCTTTAAATTAGATTATTGGCTCAAAGACCATTAGATTATGTTTGGGTGAGGGCCAGGTCCATTTGTAAGCTGAGAATGGAAGCTAAGACTAAGTTAAGTTTGTAACAAATGCATTGCTAATGGTTTGTAAGACTGAAGCAATAAAACATTTTTAAAAGATATGGTTTGCTTCTTGTGTATTGTCAGTGGTGATCACTGTGACCGCTGCTCCTTCATTTGCAAATGTCTGGATTGGAACAGGTTAGTTCTGGTCCTGGGGCTATGACATTTTACTGCTTCCATGAGCCAGACCAAATCACTATCTGGACTTCATAGAGAAAGCGTAATTTTTATTATAATGAGATAACGTATTTCATTGGCATAAAGTCAAGGATATCAGCCTTTGAATTGTGTAAGGAATGTTATGTCCTACAATGACGATATCAGGGTGATCATGGACAAAGGTGGTACTGTGGCCCACATCCTACTAGATCTTTTTGCACTCTTTGATGCCATCTCCCATCCCATCCTTGTTCAACAACTGCACAAAGCCGGCATCTAAGGTCCCGCACTTCTCTGGATTTGCTCCTGCCTGACAGGTGGCACTCAGTCTGGCCCCTTCACCTTGGACGCCCACAACCTCACTCAGCCCCAATCTGTTCACATGACCCCATTCGCCAGCATCATCCATGACCACAGAGTCAACATTGTACCCTATGCGGATGACACCTACTCATACCCTCTCTGACAAGGCGCCAAACATCCAAACCAATTTCCTCTCCTGCGTGACCAAAGTCACCAGATGGATCAAAACCAACTGCCTCATGCACAGCACAGACAAGACAGAAATAGTAATATTTGGCAAAGACACCTCGCTCTGAGACTCCACCTAATGGCCTCCTGAACGCAATCCAAAACCCTCCTGGCAACCCATGCAAAGAACCTCAAAGTAGTAATCAATACCCAACTCAAGAAAATCTTCAAATGGATCCCGATTAACACTTGCAGAACCAACACTCAAGTCGTTATCTCCAACAAGCTAGACTATGGCAACACACTCTATGCTAGAATCAAAGCTCCACTGACCAGAAGACTCCAGACAATACAAAATTCAACCTCCAGGCTCACCCTTAACCTCCCACATCCAACATCCCACACTCACATCACTCTACCCTTCAAAGAGCTCCACTGGCTCAGAATACACAAAGGAGCACCCTTCAAACTCTTCACATATACATACAAAGCCTTACGCAACATTGGCCCCACGTACCTCAACAACCGCATAACTTTCCATAAACCTACCGGACAACTACGCTCAGCGGGACTCCTACTCGTATACACCCCCTGCATACACAGAACCAGATCCGGCAGTTGTGCCTTCTCTTAACTCGCTCTAAAACCTGGAACCACCTGCCTCCGTACATCAGAGACACCTCCTCAGTTCTTGAATTCTTCAAAAGATTGAAGAATTGGCTCTTCACCTAGCCCAATCCTGGCTCGGCCCATGCAGCTCCTGCTTCAGGGCCAGGATACCTTCCAATCAATACAGACACACATAACATAACATTTTATGTTACGTGTCTTTTACATGTTTATGCTCTAGCACACTAGACTGTCCACAAGGGAGCAAGGGCATCACCACAACACCACCAGGCGTAAAGAATTCAGCACTGAGAACTTGATGAGTAAAGGAGAACTCTGATTTTTTCTCTCTCTCTTTCACACACTTGCAAACACATACCTTTGCCTATTCAATGGTTCATTTGTGAGAGGGGACGTGGAGGGATATTCATCACTTCGGCCGGACCAGGAATGAGCAAGCATAGTGAACCTCGGATTATTGACAATAGCATGGACCACATTAAATAAATCAAGATACTAATGCAAACAAACACTATTGTAGCCCATTTGTTTGATGTTTGTATAGTGAATGCACAAAAGCACATGCATATATCCAAACAGGCAAATTGAACAACACAGATGCATGCGCACATTGTAACAGGTATCAATGCACATAGACTAGCATACATATAGGTATACTTACACACTGTTTGACCTGGCCCTTTCTGCAGGGTCACACCCAGATTTTTTCCTCCCCTTGACTTTCTTTGCTGAACTCATTTCTATTAGCTTTTAGGACCCACTGATGGCAAATTGTCTTCTACAGATGAGGAGCAGGGTCCCCCATGGGTCAGCCAGTTGCTCTGGAAGGTGGTGACAGAGGGAACCAACTGGATTTCAGAAGCGCATAGAACTGACAAGTGCCACTGCAGAACAGGGCCATTGTACACATTCTAATGCTGTAACAGGGAAGCTCATCAAGGTATTGATTAGTATGCACTAGATTTAGGCTGGACGAAAGTCATTTTGGTCATGGCCTTTTCTGCATGGTCACCCATAATTTTTGCCTCCCCTTGCCTTCCTTTGCTGCACCCATTTTTGTTGGCTTTTAGGACTCTGTGTACTTTTTCCCTGCTAACCAGTGGTAAAGTGCTTGTGCTCTCCTCTTTATACATGGTAAAATTGGCCTACACATATTTGGTACATTTAATTTACTTATAATTCCCTAGTTAACAGTATTACCTTTACCCAAGGACTGTAAATTAAATGCTATTAGTGAGCTGCAACACTCGTGCCACCCACTAAATTAGCACTGTAAACATGTCTCAGACTTGCCAATGCAGCCTGAAGTGCAGTTTTAAACTGCATTTCAACTTGGCAAAGTAAACCTTTTGCAGGCCTAACCCTTTCTTTTTAAACTATAAGTCACCCCTAAATTAGGCCCTAACCACTCATAGGTCAGGGTGCATGGTATTTAAAGAGTAAAGCATGTGTGTTTAAGTATTACATGTCCTGACAGTGAAAAACTCCTAAAGTCATTTTTCAATGTTGTAAGACTATCTCTCCCATAAGGTTACCTTATTATACCTAATAAGTGACAACTTCAGTTTGGAAACATATAGTGAAAAGCTGTTTCTCTCAAATGAATTGTGTTGGACTTGGCCCTTTTTGCAGGGTCATCCCAGAACTTTTTGCCTCCCTCCTGTATTTTTTCTGACCTGTTGTTGGTGGTTTTATGACTCTGGGCACTTTACCACTGCTGATCACTGCTAAAGTGCATATGCTCTCCCTGTAAATTGTTGCTATGGATTGGTGATCCCATGATGGCATATTTGATTTGCTAGTCAGACCCTAGTACAGTGCACGGTGTGTGCCCAGGGCCTGTAAATCAAATGCTGCTAGTGGGCTGCAGCACTGATTGTGCCACCCACAGAGGCAGCCTGTAAAATGTGACTCTGGCCTGCCATTACAGAGCCTGTGTGCAGTCTGGTACTGCCATGTCAACCTGGCAAGTGCACCCACTTGCCAGGCCCTAACCTTCCCTTTTCCTACATGTTAGTCACCCCTAAGGTAGGTCCAAGGTACCTCTGTGGGCAGGGTGCATTGTCTGTGAAAGGTAGGACATGCCCTGATGTGTGTGGCATGTTCCTATAGTGAAATACTGCCTATTTCGTTTTTCACTATTGCAAGGCTACCTGCTCCCATAGGATAGAATGGGGAGTTTGTTTATAACATCTTATAAACATAACTGCCCCTGGGAACAAGATTGGAAAATAACGTTTGATGTGCCTGAACTCAGAATGTTAAAATGCATCTTTTAGTGAGGGTGATTTTTACATTCTGTGTTTGAAAATACCACTTTTAGAAAGTAGGTATTTTCTTGCTTAGCCATCCAGGGTGCCTCTGCTAGGTTTGTGTATTGCATGTCTGGCTTTGGATGACAGGGGCTGGGGAGGAGCAGTGGCTCCAGAGAGCCTGATGAGTCAGGGCTGGGCTGAATAGACCTGGGCTGCATTTAGAGTAGGGGGAGGAGATTTCCTTTCACCTGAATGGGCCTGGTCTGCCTTCCACAATGCTGTCTCCACCCCCTGCCAGGAAGCTGCACCAGTGAGGACAGAACTGGTTTTAGCTGGGTACAGACACTCTCTGCCTTCAGAGAACAAAGGATTTGTTTGTATAAAAAGAGGGGCCCAGACCCCAGACTTTTAGATCACTTCTGGGAAATCAAGAGGAACCTTTGCCAAGGAGAAGAGCCGGAAAAGCTGAGGAGGAATACTGCCCCTGTGCTGTTTGCTGTCTGGGGTTGGCCTGCAGTGGCTACTTGCTGCCAAGGAAAGGAGAAAAGGACTTTGCTGTTTTGCTTTGTCACCTGCTTGAAAAAAGATCTCCAAGGGCTTGAAACTGAGCTTGCCTCCTGTTCTGAAGTCTTAGGGACACAAAGTCTTCACCACCAGCTCCCCTGAATTTCCTTGCTGGGAATTCTAATCTGCAAAGAGGTGCCTGCTGCTGTTCGGGACCTCTAGAGACTGTTTTCCGCTGGGAGCTGCAAAATCGACGCACTTTGAAGAAGCGAGACGCATCCGCACCTGTTTCCTACGCATCGTCGAAGAAACCATCGCAGTGCCTGCCGCGGCTCGAGAAATCGCTGCACGCCAAATCGAGTGCACCGATCTCCGAAGTCCGAGATCATCGCACCGAGTTTGACGCAAGGCCTGCTGTGCAGCTGCACGAGTTCACGCATCGTCACCGGATCGTCGCATCGCAGTGCCAAGTCTGTCGCATCGTTGGGGGGCGCAGTAAGAAACCGACTCATCACCTCCCCACGCAGTAAGAAACCGACGCATCACCTCCTCTTCGGTAAGGAACCTAAGCATCACCTCTCCTGCGCTGCAGTAAGGAATCGATGCATCACCTCCTCCGAAGCAAGGAACAGATGCATCACCTTCCCTGAGTGTAAGGAACCGACGCATCACCTTCCCTGCGGCCCGTTTTGTTTGTTTGCATGACCCATCCCAGGTACTTTGTGAGAAAAGTGTTGCATCTGCAATTTGCTTGAACTGAACTATTTCTACCATCTGAAAGTTATATTTTTATTACTGTATTGTGGATTTTTGTCTTTTGGTCTTGTTGTGGTTTAAATAAAGATTACTTATTTTTCTAAACTAAACTGGTGTGGTGTCCATTTGTCGTGTTTTCACTGTATTACTGTATATGTTCACAAATGCTTTACACACTGCCTCTGAGATAAGCCTGTCTGCTCGTGCCAAGCTACCAAGGGGGTGAGCAGGGGTTATTTTAGAAGTGTATCCCCCTTACCCTGACTAGAAGCAAGGGTCCCTATTTGGACAAAGGTACCTACCTCTGCCAACTAGAGACCCCCATTTCTAACAAATTATAATTTAAAATCCTCTTTAATGGTAAAGTCCGATATTAAGTCAATATATTTTAAAATGCCATTTTTAGAAAGTTGGCATTTTTCTACCTAAGATTATAAAAAACGAAAGAGTGTACCTTATATTTATAAGTGGAGCACAACAGTAGAATCCAACTAGGTTATTAATAAAGCCCTCACTCACCAACCTAGTTGGTGACATGCTTCATCATCGGGCCCCACCAGCAGAGGCCGAGTGCCACCCTTGTGTGCTTCGACGCCAGAATTACTGCGGAGCTGGTTTAGTGTGTACAGTGTGTAGTGAAAGTGATTGTTAAAAATGTCTTGGTTGTGTCAAACAATACATTTTATTAAAAGCCAATCAGACATAGATATAAACAGAGTGTGGGACATCAAGGCTGAATAAATTGTTCAGCAAGGTCCGCTAAGATATGGTCAACATGTTTCAGCCTATGTGTTGTAATTTAACAGGCATTCCTCAGGACCAGAGAAGACGTGTAAACCTCGGCGGTATGAGCGCGCTAAGGCCCACCCTAACCTGAGGTTCAAATGTGAAAAATTAAAAAGGTGTACTTCTGGAGTCCCTCGTGTTGAGAGGAACCGAGTTTATTATTATTACGCAGACGACACCCAACTCATCCTCTCCTTACCCAACGAACCCAACACCGCCAGACACAACTTTCAAGAAGGCATGGAAGCCGTCGCCAAATGGATGAAGAACAGCTGCCTACAACTCAACACCGACAAAACAGAAGTACTCATCATGGGCCCAAACCCCGACGCCTGGAACGACACCTGGTGGCCCCCTGCCCTCAGAAGCCCACCCACCCCCACGGACCACGCACGCAACCTTGGAATCATCCTTGCTCAAAATGGACCGCCAGATCAACTCCGCCGCATCCTCCTGCTTCCACACCCTCCGCCTCCTACGTAAGACCTTCAAATGGATCCCCCTCGAGCACAGAAAGACCGTCACTCACGCCCTCGTCACCAGCAGACTCGACTACGGCAACGCACTACGCCGGAATAAACAAAAACCTAACCCACAAGCTACAAAACATCCCGAACGCCGCCGCAAGACTGGTCCTCAACCTGCCAAGACACTGCCACATCTCCCAGCACCTGCGCACACTCCACTGGCTCCCCATCGAGGCTAGAATCACCTTCAAGATTCTCACCCACGCACACAAGGCCCTCCACGACACCGGACAGCCGACTCAAATTCCACGCACCCCAAAGGACCCAACGATCAGCCCAGCTCTCCTACGCCGTGGTCCCCCGCACCAGAAAGACCAGATCGGGAGGCCGCTCCTTCTCCTTCCTCGCGGCCAGAGCCTGGAACGCCCTTCCGCTCCAACTCAGACAGACAACATCGGTCTCCATCTTCGCGAGAAACCTCAAGACCTGGCTCTTTGACAGACCCCCTCCTTGATGGACTGGATCCTGCACCAACCCCCCCTCCAGCGCCTTGAGACCCTTACGGGTGAGTAGTCGCGCTTAACAAACACCTGATTGATACATATTTGATACTGTGGCGCAGACCGCTTTCTTTTTCTGAAAACATTCACGTTTTTCCACAGATACAACAAATATTAGCAATTTGAAAGGTAGAAAGACAACAGCACCCAAACTACTATGAAATGAATGAATGTTTGTATTTATTTTTACAATGGTGCCCTTACTCTTGGAAGCCATGTGCAAGTACTCAAAGGAGGAGGAGTACTGTGGAGGATCTATTTAAGCGCTGGTCTCCTGGTCAGTATGAAATGAATCAGAAGACAGTCGTTAGTACAACACATTGCGTGCGGGTCCTTTCCGAAATGTCAAGAAATCTTCGTTAGGCTTTACCTTAGGGGAGTGAAATTCCACAGGTTAGAGCCTTGAACATGTTGCATCTGTCTCTGGACCACTAGTATTTGGCAAGTTGGGTGGTATGCAGTTTCAGGAATGCCAGCCTATTACATCGGATGGGATGGTATTTCCAGAAGACGTGGGACACATAAGCAGTGACTGCAGCATGCAAGAATTTCACTCTTTGATCTGTAACCGGATAGGGCCTATGTAGATAGAGGTAGAGTAGTCTAGTCTGGATGTGAGCAGAGCAGGACCGGTGCAATCCAATGTGGTAGGATGTTCATGAGAAGGTTTCAAGATTTTGTGAAGTTAACAGTGCTCATGATGATGCTGTTGATGTGGCTGATGAAAGCCAGTTCAGGTTCTGAGATTCTCTGAAGGATTCACACTTTCTGCATGTCAAAGAAGGATCCCCCAGAATGGCTTGTCATTTGAAGGTGATGTTGGCCAGGATGTCCTGAACCACGAGCAGATAGTCATAACACTGAGGGGTAGTGTATTTTGAACAACAAATTTTGAGATTTTGCACAGCAGGGTCTGATTTGCTGTCTGTAATCAGAGTCTATATCCCCATTTTCAGGTGCTATTGTATTTGTACAGTTATTTAGATGTTTGCACATTATAAATATTGTATATATTCTCAAGCTGATGAATCTGCAAATAACTAAAGGCTTTTTTTGCTTATGTTTTAGTCCACCAGTTATTGTTGACTGCTGTGGATTTTCTGTTAATGGTTGCGACAGACATACATTTCCTTTGGAATGGCCTTTGTGTTATTGAAACCTCATTTGATACGGCTAAGTCTTGTCACTCTTGTCATCAAGCTGGTGGAATACCATGTTACAGAATTTAATGACTTAAGACATTGGGAAATCACTGATCTTTCACCTCATTTTGGCTTCATTGTCAATTAATCATGACTATTATAAAAAAGAAATCCTCACTGGAAGGTTGTGTTGTTGTTTGAAAGTTTTCTTCTTGTAGTCTCTTCTTCCTCTAATGCTGCTATGATATGTAGACAAGCAACTAAAAAATAAATTACCAATCCTTGACTCTACCAAGTCATCGACCAGGAAACAATAAAACTACAAAATCCCAGTACTTATAATGCATCAGCTAAAAACATCCAATGGTGCCCAGAACTAGGATTCACTTGAAGCACTAAACACAAAAGGGCAGATTTACTTAGCCTTTGCATCGCCTTTGCATCATGCAAGGCGACGCAGGCAATGCAAACGAATATTTAAGATTTACAAAGCCATGCAAGGCCTGATTTGTGTGGCCTTACTTGGCTTTGTAAAGCAATGTTAGCAAACACAGCAGCTTGTGCTGTGTTGCGCTAAATTCTTTAGTGGTAGGCATTCCATGTGTGGAAGATGGGTGCTCCCGTGCATCTACCTATTGATTTCATGAAGTTCCAGATTAACTAAGGTTTATAAAGCTCGACTGCATGAAATTGGTACTCCTGTGTGAGGAGGTGAAATATCTTTTTTCCTCCTTGTTATTTCCTCTTTCTAGGCATAATGCATTCTGCATGATGCATAGACAGAGAAAAATGCCTCTTTGTCTTGGTTTCATGTCTGAAGATATGTCTTCCTTCACAAAAACAATCCTGCCAGTAAAACACAGGCAACTTTGTACCATTGAGTTTTTTGGATTAGCAGAATGCCGAATTTAGTTTTCAATGATTTGATTTTGAGTGATTCAGGTGCCATGGTGTCAATGATTTTCGTTAGAAAGTCATTGCCTAGGTTTATGAGATTGTTGAGCTCAAGAGAAGGGGGTATATGTTGTAGTGTATATGCAACTTCGTTGGAGAGGAAGATGAAGTTTAGGTTTCTCAGCTCTCTGTCTCAGTATTTCTGTTTCTTCCAAGAAGATGAAGTTTAGGTTTCTCAGCTTTCTGTCTCAGTATTTCTTCAGTTGGATGAGGGGGGTGCTGTGTGCAAAGAGAAAAGAGAAGTGGATGTTATTTTGGTCAGACCACTCTAATGGTGTGATGGATTTAGCATAACAGAGTTCTTTTTTGGAATTATAAGCTCCAGTGTGGCCCCGTTAGAGTGTGTGGGTCCTGAAGAGTTTTGGGTGAGGTTGAGGTTGGTAAGGAATGTGGATGTGAGAGAGGCGATGTGTTCTTGGGGTCGCCCAAGTGTATTTTGAAATCTCCCAGGTTAATGTTGTTCTCTGCTTTCTGTTAGGAGCTCCATTAACTGCTCTGCCAATGCAAAATTGTCCCCTGGAGGGGTGATAGATAATGTGTGACAGTAGTCGGTACTTCTTGTTGGTTTGGATTTCGATGGAGAGGTGTTCAATGGAGGCCACTTGTCTCGAGTTCAGATCTTTGCATCGAAAGATGTCTTTGTGAATAAGCGCAACCCCTCCTCCTATTTTGGAGGGCCTGTCCAAGTGGCGCAGGAGATCAAGGTTGGGTTGGATGTTTCTGCAGGGAAGATCAGGTCTGGAACAAGTTCAGTAATGTTTTCTGCGATCTCTGTGCTATGTTTGACTGCAGATCTGAAGTAATGCAAGTGTACTAGGAGTTGGGTTTGGGTGTAGTGCCCAGTTGTATTGTGATGATGTTGTCTGGAGTTGATGCCGCTTTTTTTCTGGGGAAAGGTTGTTTCTATGTCTGCTGGTAGTGGCTTTAATCATGGTGGCAGTCAAGAGGTCACTGTTGGGAGTTTTGGAGTTGTAGCTTTTGAGAAAGTCTTTGATCAATGTCTCTGTTTGAGAGTGGGTAGGTGACCCTGTTATAGTGTGGTTCTTTGTGTTCTGTGGTTTTGAAGCAGAAGGGTAGATGGTGTTGGTGTTTCATTCATGTCCTATCTTGTGAAGTTTGTGCAAGAGTAAGGTTAGCTCAGCTACTATAGTGTTGATAGAACTGTTGAAAGCATCTAGTTTCACATTGGTGTTCTTGTTTTAGAGTAAAAGTTGTGGTGAACTGGACACAGGATGGGATTGCGGTCTACTGGTTCTGACAATGGGGTGGGTATGGGGTATTCTAGTGGTGTTGGGTGGGGTGGGGCTTGTGATGGGTGGAACAGGGGAGATGACGGGGGTTGTAGTAGGGAGGTACTGTCAAGTCAAGTCAAAAAGCAACGTTTATTTAGACCTTTGGTCTTTAAACAGCATAAAACAATAAAATATAAAAACATTGTTCATAAATAGTCTAAAATCATCATAATACCATCATTATTTCCATTGGATCGGTGCCTTATATATAGTATAAAAAGCATCACAATTGCATTACAATAAATTTCATAGTAGGGTTATTTCATAATGTAAATATTACCGGTACATTCCTAAAAATACAATAAAATGTCAAATGATTTCAACATGTATATTAATCCAAAAGGTAAAATTCATACTTTAACTTCACTATAAGCTAGTTCAATTCATATCTTAATTCACAAGGTCATTATCCATAAAACAGCTTTTCACTGCCTTCATATATCTACCAATAGCAATAGCAATATCAAGTTTAGGCATATCAGTAAGAAGTTCTATAGCTTGGGCCCGTGATTTAATACCATACTTTAAAACATAGTCCGCAGGAATAGTTTTTGCTGAGCTAGAACTGTCATACAATCAACCAATATATGCAGGATATCACACTTAGTTTCTAGCATACATCTACAATTGCCATCGGAGTGCATCGTTACTACTCTTATTTTATCATTTGTTCTCCAAGGGTTGATTCCAATTCTTAGTCTTAAGATTTCGCACCTGAGCCAGTAATTAGGTAACGTGTCAAGGTACGGGTACCAGGCATCATTCTGCCAAGTCCTACTCATAAATTGTACCAATATTTTCTTACTCAGGTACTCGACATCAACCCTCCTAGCTGCTACCTGCCCTTGGGATCTCAGTATATTCTTATTAGTTTCTACCTGGAGTGAGTGAGGGCAAATTCTCACATTCAAATTCTCGCACACCATGTGCAGTTTCCTTCTTGTCTCCCTGGCCCATTTTAAGCTACTCAACTGGATTTCGTTTCTGCATCATTAGGAGACCTTTTGTACAGCTTCTGGGTCCTGACGTTTCCAGAATCTTATCAGTGCCATTTGAACTTGTATGCTCCATGATGTTATACCTAGCTCAGCTCTAATGGCCTGAATCATTGGCGCGCCAGGTAGTGACAATAAAGATTTTAGGTACTTCCCTTCTTCAAGCTCCCAACCATGTTTACCACTTAAGTAAAGCACTTCTGCACCTTACAAGACTTGGGGGGGGGGGGGGTGTCATCGCGCTATGGGCCTTTATTAATGGTCTGTGGGACATCTCCCCATAATCCCGGTTACATTTTTTCAGACCACATACCGATGTGAGGGCCTTAGCTTTCTGAGCTTCTATGTGTGTATGCCACTTTAAGGAACTATCAAACCAGACCCCTAGGTACTTGTATTCCGTCACAATTTCAAGTTTTAATGTGCCCAAAACCATCTGCTCCTAGGGTCTCTTTTCCCAAAGCATAATATTTTAGTTTTATCCAGATTTACTGTTAAATGCTTTGAAGCACAGTACTCATTAAAAGCATTTAGCTTTCTTTGAAGCCCTAACTCAGTCTGATCAAAAATCACAAGGTCGTCTGCATACAATAAGCACGATAAATGTCTACCATTCATTTTCGGGCTGGCACTTCTCTCCACCTCTAGGGCTGCGGGTAAATCTGCTAAGTAGATGGCAAATAGTAAGGGCGCCAGCACACAGCCCTGTCTAAGGCCATTTTCAATAGCTATTTTCAACGTCAAGGACCCTACTGTATCGTTGATTATCTGCGCCCAATTCCCTCTATGTAACTCTTGAATTATGCCCAGCAGGCCTTTTGGCATGTTATATTTTTCCAGAGTCTCCCATAGGCAGTTCCGATCCACTAGATCAAATGCTGCCCGGTAGTCCACAAAGCAGCAGAGAAGCTTCCCTCCTTGTTCGATTGACTTCCGTGCCACTGCCCATATTGCGAAGCAGTGGTCAATTGTGGAGTGACCCTCCTTAAAGCCACCCTGTTCTACTGGCACAATCCGAACCTTGCTCCACCCAGTCTTTCAATCTACCTAATATTATTTTAGCAAAGACTTTCTCCCCTATGTCCAGCAGGTTAATCAATCTATAGTTTTTTGGGGATTTCATGTCTCCCTTCTTATGCACTGGTCTAATTATGGCTCCCTTCCAGTTCTTTGGGATTTTTCCAGAGTCCAAAATGGCCATGAACATACATGATAGGAATTCATCCCACCACTGCGTCTGAGTCTTTATTATAATAGCGGGAAGATTATCAGGTCCTGCCTCCCTGGTTAGCTGTAGCTCCTTTATCGTGTTCTTCACTTTCTCAACTGTGAAGTCTAATTTTAAGTCTTCCACTAACCCACCCCAATACTGTGGTTCTCCTATTTCTGGTGTGCTGCATGTCCCATACAGTTCCTTCAGGTAATCTTCCCATGCGGCTTCTTCTACCACACAGTTCATGGCCCCAACTGGTTGTCCTGATGCTGCCTGTATCAGCTTCCAGAACTTCCGTAGATTTTTTGTTTCAATGGATTCCAACAGGTTTTCCCAGCATTTCTCTTTATAAGTCCTTTTCAAGCTTCTCACTAGCCTTTTATATTCATTTCTCAAGTTTCTAAGTTTAATAAACCTAGCCAATTCATATTTGACTCTGAGTAATCGTGCTTCTCTCCTTATCTCCCTTTTCTTCTTTATGCATTCCACGGTGTACCACTTGGCTTGTCTAACTGGGGTTATTTGTTTAGTCTTTGCTCCTATGTTCTTATTTTTTAGTTTAACTCTAAGGCACTGCACTACCTTGTCTATTTTTTCCTCAAACCATTCCAAGTTTTGCCCTCTTGTACTTCCCAGATCTAACTCCTGTTGTAAAGTTGCGAGTTTTGCGATATATACGTCAGTTAGTCTCGTTGTGACCCGCTGAGGTCACACTACTTCTTGGGGGATTACTATATCTCGTGCACTTGGGGGCTCGCTTGCTACCTCGATCTGTACATAATTATGGTCACTTCCTTCCTTTTAGCATACGTGGAACCCCTTAATTGATACAAAGTTCCAGGCATGTGTAAAAACATAGTCAATTGGGCAAACCTGTGAGCCTATTTTAAATGTTTTCTTTGCCGGGCGATCTGTATCCATCCTACCGTTCAGACAAAATAGACCTTTTGATCCCAGATACTTCCCTAACTTTATATCTTGCCGTATAGGGGTACTATCTGAGAACAATGCCATCATTATGTTATAGGCGTTCAGTACATCCTTAAACCAAGGATCTATCTTGCTTGGGTTCAATTTATGATTAAAATCCCCCAATATTAGGAACCTATCATTATTATATTTTTCACATAGCAGGTCGATATCTTCTTTAAAAACCCCATCTCTATTCCATATTCCACTTGGCTCTCCCATTGCATATAGACATTTATAAGAACCAAATGTTCACATTCTCTGTCTGAAGCAATCATGGTTATTCTACAGGCAAGCAACCATTTACATTTAACTCTTTGAGACTTAACATCCTTAACAATTTTGGTTGATAATAAGGTCATGATCCCTCCTGCAGGGCGCCCATATCTTTTTTTCTTTGCTGGTTTGTGTAGTTGAACAAAGCCATCAATTGTTGGGGTTTTGTCGCATGGCCATGTCTCTTGTAAACAAATGATCTCGACGCTCAGAGCTAACTCACAGACAATTTCTTGTTTTACATGTCCTCCAAGACCATTTATGTTCCAAGTTATGATCTTCAGGCTCGGCGACAACCCTATATCCAATTCTATGTCACTTAAGCAGTCATCGTCCCCGTTGTACCATTGGGAGGGACCTGCAAGACTACTTCTAAGGCTCCAATTCCCCCGTAGATTGCTAATATCTGTGTTGTTAACCACTATATTAAGTTTTCCATTAACTTCCCCCTCTTCCTCTACCAACCTTACATGTCTTTTGCCTAACCCTGTGTGGCAATTTAAAAACTCTCCACCTTGTTGACTACCCTCCTCTAATTCTCTCTCTGGGATTATCCTTATCCCTTCCTTCAATACTTCTTGTTCTGCTTTCACAATTGCCACCTTTACCAGATCATAATATACTAAGACCTTGGTTATTTCCTTAGCTTTATTATTGTTTCTAAACCCCACTTGACGCAGGTCTTTAGATCCAATACCTCTCAAGCTAGGGCATTTTGCAAATGAGTGTAGGAGCCGGGACCTATTTAGGGGTATAATCTTCCTTTTACTTTTCCCCCCCTTTGCTACTTGGACAGGCTCGAACTATAGCCACTTATTGCCTTCAACCTCCGATCCTATCTTGTGGGGATTCATACTTCCCTGGTAGATGTTCTTCCTCGTGCTAGCCTTGACAGAACTCCTATGTGCTCCTATTTCCCTTAGGTTGTCTTTCATTCTGTTGTTTTGCCCTGGATTTAATCCTTTCTGGCTCTCCCTACTAGTTTTCTGAGATGAAACTAGTTGTGCCTTTCTTTGTACAGCTACTTCATTCTTCTTCCTTACTTTTTCAACACCCTTCCTCTTTCCAACTTCCCTTGGGTAATTTGAAGGTTTCTTCCCTTGCGACACAATTCCTTCCTTCCCTTTGATTTGTGCCTTTACCACCCCCTGCGTTCGCACCTTCCTTCCTATTGCTAGACGTCTTGTGTAATTAATAGACCTGTACCTGGGATAGTCACCCCGTCTCTTTGTCAACATTGGCCATCTTGAGATATATACATCATGGGTAACTTCGGGTAGCTCTACGTCCCCCGCAGGTTTCCGGGGCTGTTGGTCAGGGACTGGTCTTGTAACGTTGGCATTTGTTCCCTAATACCCTGTAGCTCACCCACGATCTTATGTAGTTGCATTTTTTGATTTTTTAGAATATCACTGTTTAACATTGTGACTTCTAAAAGTCCTTGCAAAGTTCTTTGTAACATCAACATTATGTCCAACCTTGAGGCCGATGGGGCTGCTGAGATATTTAGATTTAATGTTGTATTTCGGACGGATCCTTCTGTCGCTTCAATTCTTGGGTTACCCGTCTGCTCCCTGCTTTTATTCAGGTTTACCCTGAGAGCTGTTACTGGAATATCATCCTGGTCAGTCCCTACTCCGTTGCTGATGTTCTCAGTCGGGTCTGTCACAGTTACTTCATGATCCAGTAATGAAAAAATTAGTGGGGATGAAGACAGGCGATGTTCTATAATAAGATCATTTTGGCTTAAAAGTGAATGATTTACCAAAAAGACGAATCTAGTGTTTGAGCACACTGATCTACTGAGACATTCAATTTCTGCTGGTTTAACTCTACATCTGGGGGCTTCAGTGGTGAGTGGATCCTTTTAAAGTGTTTGCTCACAAAGTCTTTTATTGTCTTAGACGCTACCGTGCCCCCTTTTGTTTCCTGGGCAGCACCGTTAGTATCTTCCTTTGTTGCTTCTCTCACCGGAACCCTTTTTTTCTTTACTCTAGGGCTTTCCAAACTCGCCCTGTGTGTCCTGCTTTCCGTAGTATGCTCATTTGCCATGTTCCCTGACCCTGTGTTCTCTTTACGGGCTTTATTCTTCTTCGGGCCATCTTTGTTGGCACATGCTCTAAGTTCCTTAACTATGTATCTCGGGGTCAATGCCTTAGTGTGGATTAGCTCTGTTCCCCCCAGAGTCTGTTGTTCTTTATTGCCGCTATTGCCAGCCAACTACTACTATATAATTAATTTGTGCAATTAACAATCGTTTGAGGGACTAAAGTATAAACAGGAGCAGCCACTTACCTCTGTTGTGCCAACCTGCGTGACCTTGACTTATGCCGTGCCACTACTTTACCACCCAAGTTCCTTCTTACGGCGTGTTCTAAATCCTGTGTTGGGTTTTGCCCTTAAATCTCCTTCACAGGCGTTAAATCCTTTAGAGCTCCACAGTGCACTTTCTCCCTGCCTCGCAGCCTTTCACTCGGCCGGGAGACAGGGGCCAGGGGTCTCTTGCCAGTGCACCAGCTGTCGGCGCTCTACTCACCCCCCCAGACCCGCGATCGGGCGTGAGGAAATAGATAAAATAAAAAATAAATAAATAATGTATCCTTTCTGTGTTCCCTTTCGTCGGGCGGCCGCGACGGCCCGGGCTCTCTCCCCTCGGGCGCGCTGCTCTGCTCTGCGTGGAGTCCATCAGACGTCCAGCGTTACGCGGGTGGGCGTGGCAGCGGCAGCAACGGTCAACGACGGTAGGATAGGCAACAACAGGGTCTCGTCTCGTAATTACCAGTGGGTGTGAGAGGTCCTCTCACCCAGGTTAATGTTGTTCTCTGCTTTCTGTTAGGAGCTCCATTAACTGCTCTGCCAATGCAAAATTGTCCCCTGGAGGGGTGATAGATAATGTGTGACAGTAGTCGGTACTTCTTGTTGGTTTGGATTTCGATGGAGAGGTGTTCAATGGAGGCCACTTGTCTCGAGTTCAGATCCTTGCATCGAAAGATGTCTTTGTGAATAAGCGCAACCCCTCCTCCTATTTTGGAGGACCTGTCCAAGTGGTGCAGGAGATCAAGGTTGGGTTGGATGTTTCTGCAGGGAAGATCAGGTCTGGATCAAGTTCAGTAATGTTTTCTGCGATCTCTGTGCTATGTTTGACTGCAGATCTGAAGGAATGGAGAGTGCATCGCAAGCAAGTGTACTAGGAGTTGGGTTTGGGTGTAGTGCCCAGTTGTATTGTGATGATGTTGTCTGGGTTGATTCTGCTTGTTTCTGGGGAAAGGGTATTTCTATGTCTGCTGGTAGTGGCTGGAATCATGGGGGCAGTCAAGAGGTCACTGTTGGGAGTTTTGGAGTTGTAGCTTTTGAGAAAGTCTTTGATCAATGTCTCTGTTTGAGAGTGGGTAGGTGACCCTGTTATAGTGTGGTTCTTTGTGTTCTGTGGTATTGAAGCAGAAGGGTAGATGGTGTTGGTGTTTCATCCATGTTCCTATTTTGTGAAGTTTGTGCAAGAGTAAGGTTAGCTCAGCTACTATAGTGTTGATAGAACTGTTGAAAGCATCTAGTTTCACATTGGTGTTCTTATTTTAGAGTAAAGGTTGTGGTGAACTGGACACAGGATGGGATTGCGGTCTACTGGTTCTGACAATGGGGTGGGTATCGGGTATTCTGGTGGTGTTGGGTGGGGTGGGGCTTGTGATGGGTGGAACAGGGGGAGATGACGGGCGGGGTTGTAGTAGGGAGGCACTGTAAGAGATGGGGTGGTGGGGTTTGAGGTGCTGGGGGACAGTGTGGTTGAGGAGTGACGGGGCTGAGGGGGAGGGGAAAGAGTTGATCAGTGGATTGGGAGGTTGGGTGAAGGGGATGAGGAGATCTGGAGGTGGGTAGGCAGGGTCTTGCATTTGTGAAGAGTTGAATTTGGGTGGTGGGGGAACGGCTTAGTATATTAATGGGGAACTGATGAAGGGTTTCAATGGGGTGGTGAGTTGCTAGGATCAGTCATGTGGGAATGGTTTGTATATTGGGTCATTTTGTATGTTCTAGAGGTGGGCACAATGAACATGGGTGGCTGGTGGGGGTAGTGTGTGGGGATTATTAGGGCATGTGTGCTATGTCCCTGATGTAGGTGGTGAGGGTCGATTGGAAAGGGAACAGCCCCTTGTGGGATTGGTCCTGGGTCGTTATTTATGGCTGTGGGATGCATGTTGGTGGGGGGGGGTAAGTGGGTAAATAGTCAGGGTTGCATTGCTGATGTGGGACTATGGTGTGAGGTGAGGGAGAGGAAGGGTCTGGACTGAAAGTTGTGGGGGTTAAACTCACCAATTGAAGGGGTGAAGTGAGGGAATTAGTTTTGTGAGATTGCTGTGTTTTACCCTTGAGGTTGTTTTTCATGTTGAGGAGCACCCTAAAGTGCATGTTGAGTAGATTTAGGTTTGCGTCCATTGCTTGGATCATGATTTTGCTGTTGTTCAAGATTGTCATGGTCATTTCAGATTTGCTGCTTTGGGATGCTACTATAGTTATTTCCTCTCATGTGGGATATGTGTGTTTTTTTATACCTGGAGGGAAGGAGTAAGGTCTTTGAGCCAGGTGTGTGTGTTATGGGCGAAGAAGATGAGGCTGGTTATTAGTTTGCTTTTTTGTAGCATTGGAAGTGTGCATCTATGAGTGTCTCTGGGTTTTCATTAAGGGTTTTGTCTTTGAAGTTTTTTCTTATATTGTGTGAGAGATTAAGGCGGTATGAGAGTTTTTGGGAGTAAGGGCCTGCTTTAGAGAGATAGGCACTCATTTTTGGTTTGCTGTGTGTTAGTTGATTGATGGGTGCAAGGACCTGAGGTGGCAGCATGTTCCAGTGGTGGTGTTTATTGTTCTGTGGGGATATGCTGTTTGTTTGGGGGTGGGCATTGGTGGGCATGCTTACTGATTGAGTACTTGTCGGAGGCCAAAGTGCCTGTGATGTAGAGCTAGCCCTAAGTGTCTGGTTCCAGTATTATGGTGCTGTTGCTGGTATAGGCAGACTGGTGTGACTGTGGGTCAGTATTTCCGGGCTAGAGGGTTTACCATCATTGTTCTGTCATCTCCTGTGGAGCTCTTCAACCTATGGACTTCCTGGGGTCCCTTGGGTCCGTATGCAACCAGGACAGAGTGCTTTATGATAGAGCAACCTTGGCAAGAGAGACGAGGGAGGCCGTATTCTGGGCATGTTGTGATCTACAGCCCAACCCGGGTCAGCTGTTCGCTTAGTTAGGATTATCTCCAAGGTTAACAGATTACTTCCAGTATCACCTCTTAGTCAGGGGCATAGGGCCAATTTATTAGCTGGGGAGGTGGACACCCTGCTTCAGGATGAAGGTGTGTTGAATTGTCCCTCTGTAGACTTAATTGTAGTTTGATTTAGAGCCCCGTGGGGGACAAGGATGGAGTCCTTACAGACTCTTTCTTTCTCACTGTGGACACCAGGGACTTGTTTAGTACTGCCGAGGATTGTGGGAGAATCACGGGTCTCTCTGTGAGCTGATACTGCTTGTGGGGAGGTGGAGACCCTGTGTGGGACTTAGATATGCTAACCACTTCTAGGCTCAAGACCCAGGATCTTCTCAGCTGGTCAGTTTTCTGGGCTCCTTCATATGTCTATTTCACAGATTATGTGTGACGAGATGGCAGCAAAGACATCACCACTTACAACACTTGAAACACTCACCAAGGCACATCCGAACAACTGTGCTCGGCATAAACACAAGCACAAGCACATACACGCACACTCATACACATTCGGTGGTACCAACCATGGACATGCAAAGATGTAACATGTAGTGGGAAGTACACAGGCACATGCTTAAACCAAATAGTGGGCTTATCACAAACACTGGCGGTGCAATATACATGAACAACCAAAACCTACCATTAAGTGCACTATCTGATCGAACTGGCAAAATATGTATATGTTCCATCATCATAAACCACCTAGAATCATTTCAATCCTTTCTGACATCACCTATACCACATCCAAAGTATACATGGGGGACATTAATCAGAGGAAACTGCACATGTTTGAAGGCAACTGTGACATATGTGAGATGCCAACTGACACTCAAATTGCACCAGTGTGGCACACTCTTCCTTCCTTTGCAGATAAACTCTGACCAAAACCAGCATGAAGATGAAAGAGATCACATACAGTACCATCCGTCACTGAGCTAAACACAGTTGGCCTATTATCTCAAATAAATGTGTCACCCAAACAATGACTTCTGCTCCTTGAGATAAGCCACAGGAAATAGGTTGATTAATCTGTAGCCCCAGTCATGCATATATGATTATGTGTGGGTATTTATATAGCGCAAACCTGGCTAGGAAGCAACAGAGTGCTGCATACAGCTAAGTTTGTTGCGTTCAGATCATGTGTCATAAAAACTTCTTTGAATACCATGCTCTCATTGCCTGTGTTGTGGCATTTCTCCACAAGGTAACACATCATTACTTTAATACGCATATTGAGATTTTTTCTCCCTTCTTCAGACTATGTTACACTAGGGATATGCTGTTTGTCCTTGCACCAGGATACCCAATTTGGTAGTAATAGTGCTTGATAAAAGGATAATATCACCATGGTCTACTTACACAACACTTACAGGCCTGTTCCAGAAAGGCTATTTTAGCGTGCGAGTTAGGCTTACACATAGAAATTGTCTGAAACTCTACATACAAAACTGACCTTTCTATGCGTTGCCATCAAAAAATCCACATGTAAATCCTGTTCTACCATGCTCCTCCCCCAGGATTGAGGGAATGGAGATGTAAGTCTGCACCTAGTAATAAACATACACTTGTGAAGGTGAATAGCAAAAAAGTAGGCAGTACTAAGTTTACATATACGTAAATCTTTATGTGCACATTTACCTTTGTGACTAGTGCTCTCCGACTTGAGGTGAAATTAGTGAAAACCAACTTCTATAGGTGCTCTATCAACTGGAATTTGTGTTGTGAAATGCACGTGCAGGGGCTTACAAGCCCCATGCGCCACCGGAGCATCAGGTTTTTTGAAGCTCCGGCGGCAGAGAGTTGAGACCCATATCTACGAGGCCAGACATAGCCAATCCGGCGTGGCTTTTCATGGCCTCGCAGATATGTTTTAAGGCAACGCAGCGCAAGTCGTTGCGTTGCCTCACACTGCACCACGGAGGCATGCCATGGGTGTTCCCATGCAACGCCCATGGATTTTGACACATTCCCAGATTTACAACATAGCATAAATCTGGGAATGCATCAAAACCGTGCACCTCCCCAGGGGTGGTGTAACGAGGAGAAATACCTTTATTTCACCTCGTTTTTTTCCTCTATGTGTGCTGCAAAGAGGCAAACGTCTCCATTGACTGGCATTTTGCAGGATGGTGTCCCTTCCTGCACAAAAACAATAATTTCTACAACCCGGACGGTGCCTGTGTTGGCAAGGCAGCCATCTGTGTGCCAGCGCAGTGAAAGAGGACAGGAATGCACAGTATCTCATAGACAAGGTACATTCCTGCCCTTTCTTTTGATGCAGGGCAGTGCAGCAAAGTGACTTGCAGCGCTGGCCTGCACCAAAAACTTGGAAATGAGGCCCGCAGTTTGCAGCTTGTTACTTATGAAAGCCTGGTTTGAAATAGGTGATGTGGGATGTTTGAGCAGGTGTATATAAAGTGTAGCTTTTAGCACATCCAGTGCTTTGTGATTGCTCTCTCGATATCTAGGAATGGTGATATACAACTTTCTCTGAAAGTTTGCAGGGTGTAATTGTTGTGTGTTGCGCCAGGCATCATGATTGTTGTCTTTTGATGATGATGAAAGGTGTGCATGTCCTTTGGGTCCACATAGACATGGGGCTTGTGGTTAGTTTTATCGTAGGCATGTATCTATAGGTAACACACCCGGAACTGCTGGGTATGCTGGTCAAGGGATACAACCTCTCTTTGACTGGTTTCGTTTTCTGCTGTGTACGTAGCATGAGGATGTATGTGCAGCTAGTGGTTATGAATACACTAATGACCTGGTGGAATATGTTACTTGATGCTGGTTGCTAGGTGCTAGCAGCACATGCTGGTATTATTGGAAAATGTCTTGATGCCAAGATGTTCAAAGTCATGGTCGGTAGGACTGGATTTATATTCTACAGCACACTGTGCCACATTCTGCAGCAGGGACAGAAGAATTATGCAGCATATTGCTGGCAGGTTGTGCGGAAAATGATGTTGAATGTATTTGGCTGTACTCAGCTGCTATTTATGCATGTGGTCATAAAGCTTAGTATGAGCTTTCCATTCTATTCATCTACAATGCGGAGAGTTATCTCCAGTCATATTATTTGAGGAGAAATGTATACATTTAACCATACTCGCCTTGCCAATATTGTAATGTAAGTGGAAGGATCTAAAATCACCCTGTTTTCCACGCCACAGTGCCAGAGTGAGGTGCTCGTCACTGTTGGCGATGAGGTCGAAGAAGGTGGAAATCTTCTGTTTGTTTAAGGTAAACCTTATCTCTCACAAAGCCTTTATATGGGCCACTATTCTGTTTCCACACTTTACTATGCCTTTTCTCCAATCGTACAATGCTGCAGCAGTATTAAGCTCAACAAGGTCCCAAGGTCAGCAATTTTGCCAAAACGACAGTGTGATGTATAGGTTGTGTCCTGTTCTTCATCACTGTAGGTTTGCTCATCTTCATTTGTTTACTCATACCACATGTCCATGTACATTGTCTCTTTAGAATGTTTTAGTTCTACTTTCTTCATTGATATACCCAGATAACTTTAGCTGTGAGTACAGTTAGAGTCTTTGGGCTGCAGCAGTGCCATGCTTCTCCCTGGACTCTACTCTTCTAACTAACTTCACTTTACACCTGTTTCTCGTATGAGACTCAGCACTACAAACAGCTGGCAACTTCTGAGAACCTCCATCCTCTTACAAAGACTATATATGATTATCTATGTAGTACTTACTAGGAGTGGGCAAAACTCTCAGGGGTATATTCACAAGAACGTGTGATAACTACCGCAAGAGTAGCGTAACGCAACTTTCAATATCGCAGCCCATCACGGGAAAATAACCCTGTGTCAACGTGGAATTCACAACAAGGCGGTACCATGTGATAGTCACCAGATAACGCGTCAAATGTCAGCGTGCAAATCAACGCCACGCCGAAAAATTGCGAAACGCGAACGCGAGAAATCATGCGATGAGGCCAATCGCAGTAAAAAAAGCAGTGAAAAGCAGCCACAGGCCTGCAAATCCCACGCGTCTGGCGGGAAATTGCACCATAAAAACCACAGAAACAACACACCAGAAACAAGCCAAAGCACGTAGCTAAATGGATGCACCCTGACACAGCGCAGAGGTCAACGCGAACCCCACAACCCCCACAGACCACCAGCAAGGAACAACCGGGTCGGGGAAGGCCAAGGAGAAAAGGGAGAGGAAGACGGGGTGCAGACCGCAGCAAAACAAGACCAGCGTCACAGAGGTGACAGAACACTACCAGCAACTGACCCACAAGCAGACCACCTCGAATGCAGTCGGAGCGCCGAGGAGGCCAATCCAGGAGGACAAGAGGCTCCGCCAGGACGTGACAACCTAAACCAGGCACAAACCCGCTGCCAACAGGAAGGCAGCAACGGTGACAGGAGGTGGCAGTCCAGCGCCACAGGAGGAGCTGGAGGAAACCCAGGCCACAGTCATCAGTGTGGAGACGTGCAAGGAGTAGGGAGTACGGACACAGCTCGAGAGGACCTGACACAACAACAACAGGGTGAGGATCCAACAGGGACTGGGGTGACGGGGGGTGATGGGCACAATGCCACACATGCACAATGAGGTGTAACACACTGCACACCCACAATTACCCAGGGACATGTCCCCCATCCCCGTGGCACACTGCAGCACACACACATAGCAATCACAGCACATACCATGACAATGTGGCACAAAGTGCAACACCCACACTGCAGAACAGGGGGCACAACTGGGTCCACCCAGGCGCAGAAACAGAACAATCACATTGGACAGAGCAGGGAACTGTGAGATGCACATCTACCCCCACAACCCCACATCAGCCATGTAGGCCAAATGTACACTGTACAAAAGAGGGGCGACATATCACCCCATGTTGGATGCACAGCCTTCATTTCCATTGCCTTTACGAATGCCAACAACTTCATCATTTGTCTCCAAGTTTTTATTTATTTTTCATTGTTCTCCAAAATTTATCATTTCTTCATATTTTTCGCAAATCACAAGAGAGGCGTTTACATCATCACTGAATTTTAAAAGGTGCTGAAATGCTAATCCAAGCCTTATCCTGCATCTCGAAAGTGTGCGTAAGTTTTATCCACAAACATCCATCTTATTTACCCAATGCATTTCGGGCCTAATATCCGGCCCTTCGTCAGGGGTTGTTAATCTATAAATACAAAACACACTGATTAGACTATATTTAACCCAGTCCCACTCATTAATTAATGCACATAACCACCCATGACGTTCCCCCGAATCAACGTTTTCCCGCTAAAAAGTCGTAGCTTAATGCTACTCCTTTGGATGAATACCTCAACTTTCTGTTATTAATCCAAAACAACCTTCCTCCCCTCGTACTTCTCAACCAGTGCAACCTCTATGTTCCTAACATTCCCCCCACCTCAATGACGTATTACTTTTCTCCCCTCGTGGCATCTATGTTCCTTACACTGCCCCACCTTACAAACATTCGCTCGGTTTCCGTGATATAAACTTCCTGACTATTTTATCTTTAATTATAATCTGTACCTTTCATATTTTTCAAACTGTCAGCGCTCTCGTCCTCTCTGTTTCTCCATCACCAAACCGGGATCAACCTAATGTGCAACTTTCTGAACGTTCTTCTTATACCACTGCTTATCTCCGCCCCTCTACTGCACCTATTACCAATTAGATACGCTCCTATATGTCACCCTACTTCTTCTCTACCTCCCGACTCAATACCTGCCTACCAAACCCACAATGCACTTCGTGTGTAAACCCGTCTCTACGGTATGAAGCACCGATTACCCTCCTAATCACTGCCCTACCTAACTCTGCCCACATCATTTGCCGAAGTACCAACCTTCACTGCACCGCCCACCCACAAATGTCTTATTTTACGTTGATTATTTGATGTAACCACCCCTCGATATTCCGAACGTCAACTTAAAAGCAATCTGTTATGCTGCACCAAATTTTACCCGTTCAAGTTGTTAACTTTAACACATTAGTGACCACTACATTAAACTTTCTTCATCCTCCGTATGTCGTACGTAAAAACTAAAACTTATAAGAAATGTTGTGAACAAATGTTCATACAATTGTCTCTCTTGTGACGTTTTGAGTTTGTCAGTTTTTCAAAGTACTCCAACGGGTGCTACTTGTCCAACGGGCCGAAAGTAATATATTTCACTGCAAAAGTGACAAAGTGCACACCTTTTTAAATCGCTTTAAATGTCTTTCTTTGTTCTTTGTTGTTCTTTTTTCGCGTGCTATCCGGAAAACGTGGCCAGCCCAACGCCACGCTATTATGAATACTCCACAAAGAGGGGCGACATATCACCCCATGCTGGATGCACAGCCTTCATTTCCATTGCATTTTACAAATGCCAACAACTTCATCATTTGTCTCCCAGTTTTTATTTATTTTTCATTGTTCTCCAAAATTTATCATTTCTTCATATTTTTCGTAAATCACAAGAGAGCGTTTACATCATCACTGAATTATAAAGGTGCTGAAATGCTAATCCAAGCCTTATCCTGCATCTCGAAAGTGTGCGTAAGTTTTATCCACAAACATCCATCTTATTTACCCAATGCATTTCAGGCCTAATATCCGGCCCTTCGTCAGGGGTTTGTTAATCTATAAATACAAAACACACTGATTAGACTATATTTAACCCAGTCCCACTCATTAATTAATGCACATAACCACCCATGACGTTCCCCGAATCAGCGTTTTCCCGCTAAAAGTCGTAGCTTAATGCTACTCCTTTGGATGAATACCTCAACTTTCTGTTATTAATCCGAAACAACCTTCCTCCCCTCGTACTTCTCAACCAGTGCAACCTCTATGTTCCTAACATTCCCCCCACCTCAATGACGTATTACTTTTCTCCCCTCGTGGCATCTATGTTCCTTACACTGCCCCACCTTACAAACATTCGCTCGGTTTCCGTGAAATAAACTTCCTGACTATTTTATCTTTAATTATAATCTGTACCTTTCATATTTTTCAAACTGTCAGCGCTCTCGTCCTCTCTGTTTCTCCATCACCAAACCGGGATCAACCTAATGTGCAACTTTCTGAACGTTCTTCTTATACCACTGCTTATCTCCGCCCCTCTACTGCACCTATTAACAATTAGATACGCTCCTATACGTCACCCTACTTCTTCTCTACCTCCCGACTCAATACCTGCCTACCAAACCCACAATGCACTTCGTGTGTAAACCCGTCTCTACGGTATGAAGCACCGATTACCCTCCTAATCACTGCCCTGCCTAACTCTGCCCACGTCATTTGCCGAAGTACCAACCTTCACTGCACCGCCCACCCGCAAAGGTCTTATTTTACGTTGATTATTTGATATAACCACCCCTCGATATTCCGAACGTCAACTTAAAAGCAATCTGTTATGCTGCACCAAATTTTACCAGTTCAAGTTGTTAACTTTAACACATTAGTGACCACTACATTAAACTTTCGTCATCCTCCGTATGTCGTACGTAAAAACTAAAACTTATAAGAAATGTTGTGAACAAATGTTCATACAATTGTCTCTCTTGTGACGTTTCGAGTTTGTCAGTTTTTTCAAAGTACTCCAACGGGTGCTACTTGTCCAACGGGCCGAAAGTAATATATTTCACTGCAAAAGTGACAAAGTGCACACCTTTTTAAATCGTTTTAAATGTCTTTCTTTGTTCTTTGTTGTTCTTTTTCGCGTGCTATCCGGAAAACGTGGCCAGCCCAACGCCACGCTATTATGAATACTCCACAAAGAGGGGCGACATATCACCCCATGCTGGATGCACAGCCTTCATTTCCATTGCATTTTACGAATGCCAACAACTTCATCATTTGTCTCCCAGTTTTTTATTTATTTTTTCATTGTTCTCCAAAATTTATCATTTCTTCATATTTTTCGTAAATCACAAGAGAGGCGTTTACATCATCACTGAATTATAAAAGGTGCTGAAATGCTAATCCAAGCCTTATCCTGCATCTCGAAAGTGTGCGTAAGTTTTATCCACAAACATCCATCTTATTTACCCAATGCATTTCGGGCCTAATATCCGGCCCTTCGTCAGGGGTTTGTTAATCTATAAATACAAAACACACTGATTAGACTATATTTAACCCAGTCCCACTCATTAATTAATGCACATAACCACCCATGACGTTCCCCCGAATCAACGTTTTCCCGCTAAAAAGTCGTAGCTTAATGCTACTCCTTTGGATGAATACCTCAACTTTCTGTTATTTATCCAAAACAACCTTCCTCCCCTCGTACTTCTCAACCAGTGCAACCTCTATGTTCCTAACATTCCCCCCACCTCAATGACGTATTACTTTTCTCCCTTCGTGGCATCTATGTTCCTTACACTGCCCCACCTTACAAACATTCGCTCGGTTTCCGTGATATAAACTTCCTGACTATTTTATCTTTAATTATAATCTGTACCTTTCATATTTTTCAAACTGTCAGCGCTCTCGTCCTCTCTGTTTCTCCATCACCAAACCGGGATCAACCTAAGTGCAACTTTCTGAACGTTCTTCTTATACCACTGCTTATCTCCGACCCTCTACTGCACCTATTAACAATTAGATACGCTCCTATACGTCACCCTACTTCTTCTCTACCTCCCGACTCAATACCTGCCTACCAAACCCACAATGCACTTCATGTGTAAACCCGTCTCTACGGTATGAAGCACCGATTACCCTCCTAATCACTGCCCTGCCTAACTCTGCCCACAGATGGTGCAGTAGAGGGGCGGAGATAAGCAGTGGTATAAGAAGAACGTTCAGAAAGTTGCACATTAGGTTGATCCCGGTTTGGTGATGGAGAAACAGAGAGGACGAGAGCGCTGACAGTTTGAAAAATATGAAAGGTACAGATTATAATTAAAGATAAAATAGTCAGGAAGTTTATATCACGGAAACCGAGCGAATGTTTGTAAGGTGGGGCAGTGTAAGGAACATAGATGCCACGAGGGGAGAAAAGTAATACGTCATTGAGGTGGGGGGAATGTTAGGAACATAGAGGTTGCACTGGTTGAGAAGTACGAGGGGAGGAAGGTTGTTTCGGATTAATAACAGAAAGTTGAGGTATTCATCCAAAGGAGTAGCATTAAGCTACGACTTTTTAGCGGGAAAACGTTGATTCGGGGGAACGTCATGGGTGGTTATGTGCATTAATTAATGAGTGGGACTGGGTTAAATATAGTCTAATCAGTGTGTTTTGTATTTATAGATTAACAAACCCCTGACGAAGGGCCGGATATTAGGCCCGAAATGCATTGGGTAAATAAGATGGATGTTTGTGGATAAAACTTACGCACACTTTCAAGATGCAGGATAAGGCTTGGATTAGCATTTCAGCACCTTTTAAAATTCAGTAATGATGTAAACGCCTCTCTTGTGATTTGCGAAAAATATGAAGAAATGATAAATTTTGGAGAACAATGAAAAAATAAATAAAAACTTGGAGACAAATGATGAAGTTGTTGGCATTCGTAAAATGCAATGGAAATGAAGGCTGTGCATCCAGCATGGGGTGATATGTCGCCCCTCTTTTGTGGAGTATTCATAATAGGGTGGCGTTGGGCTGGCCACGTTTTTCGGATAGCACACGAAAAAAAGAACAACAAAGAAAGACATTTAAAACGATTTAAAAAGGTGTGCACTTTGTCACTTTTGCAGTGAAATATATTACTTTCTGCCCGTTGGACAAGTAGCACCCGTTGGAGTACTTTGAAAAAACTGACAAACTCAAAACGTCACAAGAGAGACAATTGTATGAACATTTGTTCACAACATTTCTTATAAGTTTTAGTTTTTACGTACGACATACGGAGGATGACGAAAGTTTAATGTAGTGGTCACTAATGTGTTAAAGTTAACAACTTGAACGGGTAAAATTTGGTACAGCATAACAGATTGCTTTTAAGTTGACGTTCGGAATATCGAGGGGTGGTTATATCAAATAATCTACGTAAAATAAGACATTTGCGGGTGGGCGGTGCAGTGAAGGTTGGTACTTCGGCAAATGATGTGGGCAGAGTTAGGCAGGGCAGTGATTAGGAGGGTAATCGGTGCTTCATACCGTAGAGACGGGTTTACACACGAAGTGCATTGTGGGTTTGGTAGGCAGGTATTGAGTCAGGAGGTAGAGAAGAAGTAGGGTGACGTATAGGAGCGTATCTAATTGGTAATAGGTGCAGTAGAGGGGCGGAGATAAACAGTGGTATAAGAAGAACGTTCAGAAAGTTGCACATTAGGTTGATCCCGGTTTGGTGATGGAGAAACAGAGAGGACGAGAGCGCTGACAGTTTGAAAAATATGAAAGGTACAGATTATAATTAAAGATAAAATAGTCAGGAAGTTTATATCACGGAAACCGAGCGAATGTTTGTAAGGTGGGGCAGTGTAAGGAACATTGATGCCACGAGGGGAGAAAAGTAATACGTCATTGAGGTGGGGGGAATGTTAGGAACATAGAGGTTGCACTGGTTGAGAAGTACGAGGGGAGGAAGGTTGTTTTGGATTAATAACAGAAAGTTGAGGTATTCATCCAAAGGAGTAGCATTAAGCTACGACTTTTTAGCAGGAAAACGTTGATTCGGGGGAACGTCATGGGTGGTTATGTGCATTAATTAATGAGTGGGACTGGGTTAAATATAGTCTAATCAGTGTGTTTTGTATTTATAGATTAACAAACCCCTGACGAAGGGCCGGATATTAGGCCCAAAATGCATTGGGTAAATAAAATGGATGTTTGTGGATAAAACTTACGCACACTTTCGAGATGCAGGATAAGGCTTGGATTAGCATTTCAGCACCTTTTAAAATTCAGTGATGATGTAAACGCCTCTCTTGTGATTTGCGAAAAATATGAAGAAATGATACATTTTGGAGAACAATGAAAACATAAATAAAACACTTGGAGACAAATGATGAAGTTGTTGGCATTCGTAAAATGCAATGGAAATGAAGGCTGTGCATCCAGCATGGGGTGATATGTCGCCCCTCTTTTGTGGAGTATTCATAAAAGGGTGGCGTTGGGCTAGCCACCTTTTCGGATAGCACACGAAAAAAGAACAACAAAGAACAAAGAAAGACATTTAAAACGATTTAAAAGGTGTGCACTTTGTCACTTTTGCAGTGAAATATATTACTTTCGGCCCGTTGGACAAGTAGCACCCGTTGGAGTACTTTGAAAAAACTGACAAACTCAAAACGTCACAAGAGAGACAATTGTATGAACATTTGTTCACAACATTTCTTATAAGTTTTAGTTTTTACGTACGACATACGGAGGATGACGAAAGTTTAATGTAGTGGTCACTAATGTATTAAAGTTAACAACTTGAACGGGTAAAATTTGGTGCAGCATAACAGATTGCTTTTAAGTTGACGTTCGGAATATCGAGGGGTGGTTATATCAAATAATCAACGGAAAATAAGACATTTGCGGGTGGGCGGTGCAGTGAAGGTTGGTACTTTGGCAAATGATGTGGGCAGAGTTAGGCAGGGCAGTGATTAGGAGGGTAATCGGTGCTTCATACCGTAGAGACGGGTTTACACACGAAGTGCATTGTGGGTTTGGTAGGCAGGTATTGAGTCGGGAGGTAGAGAAGAAGTAGGGTGACGTATAGGAGCGTATCTAATTGGTAATAGGTGCAGTAGAGGGGCGGAGATAAGCAGTGGTATAAGAAGAACGTTCAGAAAGTTGCACATTAGGTTGATCCCGGTTTGGTGATGGAGAAACAGAGAGGACGAGAGCGCTGACAGTTTGAAAAATATGAAAGGTACAGATTATAATTAAAGATAAAATAGTCAGGAAGTTTATATCACGGAAACCGAGCGAATGTTTGTAAGGTGGGGCAGTGTAAGGAACATAGATGCCACGAGGGAGAAAAGTAATACGTCATTGAGGTGGGGGAATGTTAGGAACATAGAGGTTGCACTGGTTGAGAAGTACGAGGGGAGGAAGGTTGTTTCGGATTAATAACAGAAAGTTGAGGTATTCATCCAAAGGAGTAGCATTAAGCTACGACTTTTTAGCGGGAAAACGTTGATTCGGGGGAACGTCATGGGTGGTTATGTGCATTAATTAATGAGTGGGACTGGGTTAAATATAGTCTAATCAGTGTGTTTTGTATGTATAGATTAACAAACCCCTGACGAAGGGCCGGATATTAGGCCCAAAATGCATTGGGTAAATAAGATGGATGTTTGTGGATAAAACTTACGCACACTTTCGAGATGCAGGATAAGGCTTGGATTAGCATTTCAGCACCTTTTAAAATTCAGTGATGATGTAAACGCCTCTCTTGTGATTTGCGAAAAATATGAAGAAATGATAAATTTTGGAGAACAATGAAAACATAAATAAAAAACTTGGAGAGAAATGATGAAGTTGTTGGCATTCGTAAAATGCAATGGAAATGAAGGCTGTGCATCCAGCATGGGGTGATATGTCGCCCCTCTTTTGTGGAGTATTCATAATAGGGTGGCGTTGGGCTGGCCACGTTTTTCGGATAGCACACGAAAAAAAGAACAACAAAGAACAAAGAAAGACATTTAAAACGATTTAAAAAGGTGTGCACTTTTTCACTTTTGCAGAGAAATATATTACTTTCGGCCCGTTGGACAAGTAGCACCCGTTGGAGTACTTTGAAAAAACTGACAAACTCAAAACGTCACAAGAGAGACAATTGTATGAACATTTGTTCACAACATTTCTTATAAGTTTTAGTTTTTACGTACGACATACGGAGGATGACGAAAGTTTAATGTAGTGGTCACTAATGTATTAAAGTTAACAACTTGAACGGGTAAAATTTGGTGCAGCATAACAGATTGCTTTTAAGTTGACGTTCGGAATATCGAGGGGTGGTTATATCAAATAATCAACGTAAAATAAGACATTTGCGGGTGGGCGGTGCAGTGAAGGTTGGTACTTCGGCAAATGATGTGGGCAGAGTTAGGCAGGGCAGTGATTAGGAGGGTAATCGGTGCTTCATACCGTAGAGACGGGTTTACACACAAAGTGCATTGTGGGTTTGGTAGGCAGGTATTGAGTCGGGAGGTAGAGAAGAAGTAGGGTGACGTATAGGAGCGTATCTAATTGGTAATAGGTGCAGTAGAGGGGCGGAGATAAACAGTGGTATAAGAAGAACGTTCAGAAAGTTGCACATTAGGTTGATCCCGGTTTGGTGATGGAGAAACAGAGAGGACGAGAGCGCTGACAGTTTGAAAAATATGAAAGGTACAGATTATAATTAAAGATAAAATAGTCAGGAAGTTTATATCACGGAAACCGAGCGAATGTTTGTAAGGTGGGGCAGTGTAAGGAACATAGATGCCACGAGGGAGAAAACTAATACGTCATTGAGGTGGGGGAATGTTAGGAACATAGAGGTTGCACTGGTTGAGAAGTACGAGGGGAGGAAGGTTGTTTCGGATTAATAACAGAAAGTTGAGGTATTCATCCAAAGGAGTAGCATTAAGCTACGACTTTTTAGCGGGAAAACGTTGATTCGGGGAACGTCATGGGTGGTTATGTGCATTAATTAATGAGTGGGACTGGGTTAAATATAGTCTAATCAGTGTGTTTTGTATTTATAGATTAACAAACCCCTGACGAAGGGCCGGATATTAGGCCCAAAATGCATTGGGTAAATAAGATGGATGTTTGTGGATAAAACTTACGCACACTTTCGAGATGCAGGATAAGGCTTGGATTAGCATTTCAGCACCTTTTAAAATTCAGTGATGATGTAAACGTCTCTCTTGTGATTTGCGAAAAATATGAAGAAATGATAATTTTGGAGAACAATGAAAACATAAATAAAAAACTTGGAGACAAATGATGAAGTTGTTGGCATTCGTAAAATGCAATGGAAATGAAGGCTGTGCATCCAGTGCACTTACTGGGGACTTGCATTGTACTCCCGGCGCCCTCCGGTCCACAGCGGTTTCCGTTTGTGTGGAGGGGGCGCAGGAGGCAGGGTGGGGCGGGGCCAGGCTGATGTTCTTCCGGGCTGGACTTTTGAAAAGGCAGGGGGGAGAACGGACGCGCAGCGACAAACGGGCTATGAGGTAGTGGCTGGCTAGCGCTCTATCCTCTTTCACACGAGCAGCTTTTTTAATACTATCTTACTTGCTTGATCACTGTTTTTAGTTCGTCTAAAACTACTGTTCTTAACCCGTTTTTATTCTTGTTATTTGTGGGGATCTGTATTTTAAACAGTGCACTTACTGGGGACTTGCATTGTACTCCCGGCGCCCTCCGGTCCACCGCGGTTTCCGTTTGTGTGGAGGGGGCGCGGGAGCAGGAGGCGGGGTGGGGCGGGGCCAGGCTGATGTTCTTCCGGGCTGGACTTTTGAAAAGGCAGGGGGGAGAACGGACGCGCAGCGACAAACGGGCTATGAGGTAGTGGCTGGCTAGCGCTCTATCCTCTTTCACACGAGCAGCTTTTTTAATCCTATCTTACTTGCTTGATCACTGTTTTTAGTTCGTCTAAAACTACTGTTCTTAACCCGTTTTTATTCTTGTTATTTGTGGGGATCTGTATTTTAAACAGTGCACTTACTGGGGACTTGCATTGTACTCCCGGCGCCCTCCGGTCCACCGCGGTTTCCGTTTGTGTGGAGGGGGCGCGGGAGCAGGAGGCGGGGTGGGGCGGGGCCAGGCTGATGTTCTTCCGGGCTGGACTTTTGAAAAGGCAGGGGGGAGAACGGACGCGCAGCGACAAACGGGCTATGAGGTAGTGGCTGGCTAGCGCTCTATCCTCTTTCACACGAGCAGCTTTTTTAATACTATCTTACTTGCTTGATCACTGTATTTAGTTCGTCTAAAACTACTGTTCTTAACCCGTTTTTATTCTTGTTATTTGTGGGGATCTGTATTTTAAACAGTGCACTTACTGGGGACTTGCATTGTACTCCCGGCGCCCTCCGGTCCACCGCGGTTTCCGCTTGTGTGGAGGGGGCGCGGGAGCAGGAGGCGGGGTGGGGCGGGGCCAGGCTGATGTTCTTCCGGGCTGGACTTTTGAAAAGGCAGGGGGAGAACGGACGCGCAGCGACAAACGGGCTATGAGGTAGTGGCTGGCTAGCGCTCTATCCTCTTTCACACGAGCAGCTTTTTAATACTATCTTACTTGCTTGATCACTGTATTTAGTTCGTCTAAAACTACTGTTCTTAACCCGTTTTTATTCTTGTTATTTGTGGGGATCTGTATTTTAAACAGTGCACTTACTGGGGACTTGCATTGTACTCCCGGCGCCCTCCGGTCCACCGCGGTTTCCGTTTGTGTGGAGGGGGCGCGGGAGCAGGAGGCGGGGTGGGGCGGGGCCAGGCTGATGTTCTTCCGGGCTGGACTTTTGAAAAGGCAGGGGGGAGAACGGACGCACAGCGGACGCGCGCAGCGGGCGCGCCTAAGGCAAGCCCGTCTGCGCCCGTCCAAGCCCGTCCGGGACCAGGGGCCAGAAACCCTGTCCCACGATCCTCCCATAAAGTGATGTATACCTCTTTGCAAATTAGAGAGCTTAGGGACCTGGACAAAACAGACTGCCTCCACTCTATGTCCCTAGGTCATGGGGACTCTTCTTGTACAAAATGCCCTTTTACACTGAATAGCAGTTTGGGACATCACAGACAGAACCTTGTATATACAACCTACAAAATGTTCTCACTCAACTGTAGGTCCCTTCCTAAACACTCGGGAGAGCTTAAAATGCTCATTGAGGACAGGAAGCCGGATGCCCTCTTCCTAACAGAAACATGGATGCACAAAGTCTCAGCCCCCGATGTGGTCTGTACGCTACCCCCAGGCTATAATATTCAGCATAATGATCGAGTGGGAAAAAAAGGAGGTGGCGTTGCCATAATCTACAAAGATATTTTTAATTGTAGAACCAAACCTAACCAAGTACCTAACTGTGAGAGTCTTTTTTCTCTCTCTCCCTATCAGCTACCCTATCCTTCACGGGAATTCTTATCTATCGGCCGCCGGGCCCAGGGGGCCCTTTCTTTAGCTCACTCCCAGAAGTGGCAGCGGCGCTTGCAAAATCAGCCAGCATTTTTACTTTGATAGGGGACCTAAATCTTCACTTTGAGGACCCTAGTAAAAGAGAGGCATTTGAGCTGATGCAAGATCTTGCCGCAATACAACTTGTACAAAAAGTTAATGCACCAACGCACATAAAAGGTCATACCTTGGACCCAGTGTTCACCAATATTTTGGAGTTGACAGTAGAGACTCCCACTCCGCTACCATGGACTGATCATTTGATGATGCCTTTTTCGCTAAAATTCCCCCTTCACTGCGAAGCTAAGGAGCATAAGTCGGCGAAAGTCCGACCATGGTCCAAGCTTTCCGCTGAGACATGGTCAACACAACTTCTTAACACAAAACCTATTTTTGAGACTGACACTCTCTCGGCAGCTGAGGCACTCAACCATTGGTTAGAATCTACACTGGATAAAGTCATTCCGATAAAAAAATTAATCATAGTGTGAGAGAAAATATTTCCCCATGGTACTCACCCCAGCTTAGATCGCTCAAACAAAAATTTAAACAACTAGAGAGGATTTGGAGGAAAGATTTCAGTGAAAGCACAAAACATACTTACAGAGAAGCCATAAAGCGATACCAAGCGGAAATTAAAAGGGCGCAGTCATCCTACTATGAGGATAAAATTAAAGCAGCATCTAACGCACCCAAAGAAATCTTCAGAATTACTAAATCTCTCCTTGAGCCCTCTCTCCATGATACCTCTAGAAATTCATCCAAGGGACAGTGTAACGAACTGGCGAGTTACTTTCAGGGAAAAATACAAGCTATCTATAAGACCCTCCCTGTATCCCCACTACCTAGTGATTTAGATATCCCCTTGATGGAAGTAGTTGGGCAACAGGATCAGGGAGTAGTGGTAGCAGTTACTCCCACCTTGGAGAAATTTCCTCTCTTGGATATGGAGACTCTTGTTAAAATCTTTGCTAAAATAAAATCTGGATCTCCTCTAGACCCCGCCCCTCCACATATCCTATCTAAGGCTAAAGGTGTGATTTTTCCAGCTATCCAGGAGGTGCTTAACATGTCCATTACCAATGGACTCGTGCCATCGATATGGAAGCATGCCATGGTAAAAGCACTACTTAAAAAACCTAGCCTGGACCCAGAAGCACTGTGTAACTACCGGCCCATATCCCTCCTTCCCTTGCTTAGTAAGATCTTAGAAAAACATATAAATTCTACCCTATCAGCCTTCCTAGAAACCCATGAACTACTTCACCAATCTCAGACGGGTTTCCGCCCACAACATGGCACGGAATCCGCACTAACGGCTGTGGTTGAGGAAGCTAGGAGGATAGTGGATCAGGGAGGAGTGGCGGCCATTGTCCTTCTGGACCTCAGTGCGGCATTTGATACGGTCAACCTCAATGTTCTCATTGAACGGTTAAGGAGAGTCGGGGTAGCAGGAAGTGCCATCTCCTGGATTCAATCATTCCTTAATGGCAGAACTTTTCAGGTCTTTTCGAAGGAATCCATTTCCAGCCCTCTCCCTCTGAATTATGGAGTGCCCCAGGGATCTTCCCTAAGTCCTACGTTATTTAACGTATATATGAGGCCACTGGCGGAGGTCATCCAGCCATATGGGATCAAAGTGGTCACCTACGCGGATGATACTCAGCTGGTGATATCTCTTAATCATCCACGAACTGACCCTGCAGACCTGGAGCTCTGCCTAGGAAAAGTAGCCACCTGGATGCAACACTCCTGTCTCAAACTGAATGGAGAAAAAACAGAAATCATGTATGTGGGCAACACTGCCAAGCTAACTCCCACACTATCATGGCCTCAGTGCTTGGGCGCCCCTCCAGTTCCGAAGTCCAAGATCAAGAGCCTCGGTGTGTGGCTGGATCACTCACTTAAATTTGACCAGCAGGCAGTGGCAGTGACGGGGCGTGTCACGGCATCCTTAGGAAACTACGGAAGGTCCTCCCCTATTACCCACTGAAGCGAAGAAAATAGTAGTCCAGGCCCTGATTCTTTCGCGGCTGGACTACTGTAATTCACTGTATCTGGGAGCCCCAAAGTCCACCCTAAGGAAACTCCAGGTGGCCCAGAACTGCGCAGCACGACTTCTGACAGGCTGCAGTAGCAGGCAGTCAGTTAGCCCCAGTCTGAAAGCCCTTCACTGGCTACCAATAAAGGAAAGAATCTCCTTTAAAGCCTTATGTACTGCTCATAAGACCCTTATGGGCACAGGCCCCAGAATCAATCAGCCTTTGATCACCGCCTACCTCCCCAGGAAATCTCTTCGCTCGGAGAATTTAAATCTAGCCTGTACTCCTAAAATTAACAGGCAGCGGAGTGGAGGCCGCTCCTTTTCATATAACATAGCTGGACTGTGGAACTCCCTCCTCTTAATCTCCGCCATGAAACTACCCACCTCTCTTTCCGGAAGGGTCTTAAAACATGGCTATTCCAGAAGAGTACCTGCTAGCCTTCCCTTATTAGCCTTAATTGCCGCCAGCGCTGGGATGCCTTGGGGTAGCTATGCGCTCTATAAATGCTAATTAATAATAATAATAATAATAATGGGTTGATATGTCGCCCCTCTTTTGTGGAGTATTCATAATAGGGTGGCTTTGGGCTGGCCACGTTTTCGGATAGCACACGTAAAAAGAACAACAAAGAACAAAGAAAGACATTTAAAACGATTTAAAAGGTGTGCACTTTGTCACTTTTGCAGTGAAATATATTACTTTCGGCCCGTTGGACAAGTAGCACCCGTTGGAGTACTTTGAAAAAACTGACAAACTCAAAACGTCACAAGAGAGACAATTGTATGAACATTTGTTCACAACATTTCTTATAAGTTTTAGTTTTTACGTACGACATACGGAGGATGACGAAAGTTTAATGTAGTGGTCACTAATGTATTAAAGTTAACAACTTGAACGGGTAAAATTTGGTGCAGCATAACAGATTGCTTTTAAGTTGACGTTCGGAATATCGAGGGGTGGTTATATCAAATAATCAACGTAAAATAAGACATTTGCGGGTGGGCGGTGCAGTGAAGGTTGGTACTTCGGCAAATGATGTGGCCAGAGTTAGGCAGGGCAGTGATTAGGAGGGTAATTGGTGCTTCATACCATAGAGACGGGTTTACACATGAAGTGCATTGTGGGTTTGGTAGGCAGGTATTGAGTCGGGAGGTAGAGAAGAAGTAGGGTGACGTATAGGAGCGTATCTAATTGGTAATAGGTGCAGTAGAGGGGCGGAGATAAGCAGTGGTATAAGAAGAACGTTCAGAAAGTTGCACATTAGGTTGATCCCGGTTTGGTGATGGAGAAACAGAGAGGACGAGAGCGCTGACAGTTTGAAAAATATGAAAGGTACAGATTATAATTAAAGATAAAATAGTCAGGAAGTTTATATCACGGAAACCGAGCGAATGTTTGTAAGGTGGGGCAGTGTAAGGAACATAGATGCGACGAGGGAGAAAAGTAATACGTCATTGAGGTGGGGGAATGTTAGGAACATAGAGGTTGCACTGGTTGAGAAGTACGAGGGGAGGAAGGTTGTTTCGGATTAATAACAGAAAGTTGAGGTATTCATCCAAAGGAGTAGCATTAAGCTACGACTTTTTAGCGGGAAAACGTTGATTCGGGGGAACGTCATGGGTGGTTATGTGCATTAATTAATGAGTGGGACTGGGTTAAATATAGTCTAATCAGTGTGTTTGTATTTATAGATTAACAAACCCCTGACGAAGGGCCGGATATTAGGCCCAAAATGCATTGGGTAAATAAGATGGATGTCTGTGGATAAAACTTACGCAAACTTTCGAGATGCAGGATAAGGCTTGGATTAGCATTTCAGCACCTTTTAAAATTCAGTGATGATGTAAACGCCTCTCTTGTGATTTGCGAAAAATATGAAGAAATTATAAATTTTGGAGAACAATGAAAACATAAATAAAAAACTTGGAGACAAATGATGAAGTTGTTGGCATTCGTAAAATGCAATGGAAATGAAGGCTGTGCATCCAGCATGGGGTGATATGTCGCCCCTCTTTTGTGGAGTATTCATAATAGGGTGGCGTTGGGCTGGCCACGTTTTTCGGATAGCACACGAAAAAAAGAACAACAAAGAACAAAGAAAGACATTTAAAACGATTTAAAAAGGTGTGCACTTTGTCACTTTTGCAGTGAAATATATTACTTTCGGCCCGTTGGACAAGTAGCACTTGTTGGAGTACTTTGAAAAAACTGACAAACTCAAAACGTCACAAGAGAGACAATTGTATGAACATTTGTTCACAACATTTCTTATAAGTTTTAGTTTTTACGTACGACATACGGAGGATGACGAAAGTTTAATGTAGTGGTCACTAATGTATTAAAGTTAACAACTTGAACGGGTAAAATTTGGTGCAGCATAACAGATTGCTTTTAAGTTGACGTTCGGAATATCGAGGGTGGTTATATCAAATAGTCAACGTAAAATAAGACATTTGCGGGTGGGCGGTGCAGTGAAGGTTGGTACTTCGGCAAATGATGTGGGCAGAGTTAGGCAGGGCAGTGATTAGGAGGGTAATCGGTGCTTCATACCGTAGAGACGGGTTTACACACGAAGTGCATTGTGGGTTTGGTAGGCAGGTATTGAGTCGGGAGGTAGAGAAGAAGTAGGGTGACGTATAGGAGCGTATCTAATTGGTAATAGGTGCAGTAGAGGGGCGGAGATAAGCAGTGGT
The DNA here is from genome assembly GCA_963921515.1 of Calotriton arnoldi. Taxonomy (NCBI): domain Eukaryota; kingdom Metazoa; phylum Chordata; class Amphibia; order Caudata; family Salamandridae; genus Calotriton; species Calotriton arnoldi. Next base: position 1,712,822 of record CAWUFW010002731.1, read on the forward strand.
ATAAGAAGAACGTTCAGAAAGTTGCACATTAGGTTGATCCCGGTTTGGTGATGGAGAAACAGAGAGGACGAGAGCGCTGACAGTTTGAAAAATATGAAAGGTACAGATTATAATTAAAGATAAAATAGTCAGGAAGTTTATATCACGGAAACCGAGCGAATGTTTGTAAGGTGGGGCAGTGTAAGGAACATAGATGCCACGAGGGGAGAAAAGTAATACGTCATTGAGGTGGGGGGAATGTTAGGAACATAGAGGTTGCACTGGTTGAGAAGTACGAGGGAGGAAGGTTGTTTCGGATTAATAACAGAAAGTTGAGGTATTCATCCAAAGGAGTAGCATTAAGCTACGACTTTTTAGCGGGAAAACGTTGATTCGGGGGAACGTCATGGGTGGTTATGTGCATTAATTAATGAGTGGGACTGGGTTAAATATAGTCTAATCAGTGTGTTTTGTATTTATAGATTAACAAACCCCTGACGAAGGGTCGGATATTAGGCCCAAAATGCATTGGGTAAATAAGATGGATGTTTGTGGATAAAACTTACGCACACTTTCGAGATGCAGGATAAGGCTTGGATTAGCATTTCAGCACCTTTTAAAATTCAGTGATGATGTAAACGCCTCTCTTGTAATTTGCGAAAAATATGAAGAAATGATAAATTTTGGAGAACAATGAAAAAATAAATAAAAAACTTGGAGACAAATGATGAAGTTGTTGGCATTCGTAAAATGCAATGGAAATGAAGGCTGTGCATCCAGCATGGGGTGATATGTCGCCCCTCTTTTGTGGAGTATTCATAATAGCGTGGCGTTGGGCTGGCCACGTTTTCCGGATAGCACGCGAAAAAAAGAACAACAAAGAACAAAGAAAGACATTTAAAACGATTTAAAAAGGTGTGCACTTTGTCACTTTTGCAGTCAAATGTACACTGTCCCAACTCAAATAGCCACCACCGCCCAAACAGTCACAATGTACATTGTCACACAGTCTGCATGTCGACAAAAACAAGGCGCAAACACAATGCCAACATGCACCTCCCCTTCACAATGCAGAGGGACAAACAACACCTCCAGCAGGTCAGAACAGACAACCCATCAGTGATGTCCGAGACGAACACCACACCCCGACTCCGACGCCCTGCAACAGCCCATGGAAATCCCACACAACCCACCACCAGGACCAGGGCAGACAAGCTACTCAGAGGAGAACCCAGCCCCTGCAACAGACCACCCAGCATGAAGCACCCGCAATCACGGCTGCCTCACAACACTTCACCCACCCACACATGGCACCCCAATGCCAGGTGGCAGAATGCCAAAAGGAGGTGGCCCAACAGGTGAGGGTGTTGCCAAACCCATGGAATGCGAACTAGAACACATACGTGGGTATCCAATACACTTCAGGGACCACCTACACCCCACAAAGGAGACCCACACCTCACCAGAGACACATGCACATATCATGTTGAACTGGCTACGGGCACGTGCGCCCGGCCCCTTTATTGGCAGGGCCACATGTACAGTGATGCCTGTGCTGGATGTGTGTGGGGTGAGTATAAGCCAGCCCGCATGGAGTGCTTGGTGCTGGCAACAACCTGAACAGTGGACACCAGTGTAATGGAACCAGAAAACACCAGCATAACAGAGTCAACTGCAGAGCAACATGGAGGGATCCGGAGTAAGGACAGAGGTCACCCAATATTCAGTCAGGAGGTTCCGTGAGTTGCAGTGCACTGAGGTAGGGGCACTAGAGAAGAGCGCGCTCATGTGAAGAAATTGCTAGGATTGTGTCCCTTCGGGTTAGTCCTAATGCAGATGCAGTGGGGTGTGTTACACCTGCATCAACTTCCTCATCAACGTCCCAGGTCTCCCACACTGCCTGAGGTGACAGTTGTGTCCGCAGTCCACAGCGCAATACCCAGTATTAGATCCGGGTGTGTAGCTTGACTACCACCACTAGTCTGCATTCCTGCCTTGGGGCTGTTGCCTCCTGCCCTCCCATTGTCTGTGCCTTCTCCCGTCCGCACACTTGACACATCTTCCTCATCATAGTCCCAGGTCTTCCCCACTGCATGAGGTGACATTGCTGCGCAACCTCACAACAGCACAAAACTCAATCAGTAACAGACAATGGCTTGCGGTGCACTGAGTCACTGGCACCTGGAGTGCTGAGCAGGGTATCAGGCCGATGATGGCATCCACGACAGGTCTGAGCAACTCCATAGGTCTGTCAGGACCACCGTTTCGACTCTGGCAGATGGCGGTTGGAGGTGGTCCTTGCGGTGGTGGCGTGTGCCTCCTGTGGTGATGCGACGTCCGGGCTGGTCAAGACTTGATGCTATGTGTGGGCCCTGGTGGCCCGCAGTTGTGGCCGGAGGATGCGGACAGCGCAGGGCCACAGACACATGGCATTGATGGCCCCAAGACCATCGCTACAGAGGCCATTCAATGTCTCAGAAGAAGGGGTCCCAGGCCTGAGCAGCACAGAGTTAGTGGCCCCGGATGCACTGCGGCCGGCACAGGCACCCAGCCACGGGACGGTGACTTGCAGTGCAGTCAGATGGGCCATACGACCTGAGCGGGTCCCTATCAATGTCCGAGGTGTATGTTGCGGAGGGTTTCGGGGGACAGTGGAAGGTGTCCTCCAGGGCATGATGCAGAAGGTCTGATGTTATCTGGAAGCAGCAAATGGAGGAGTGGAAAGCGCAACCCTCGTTTTCACCAACAATTCGGGATCAGCTACATGAGGATGAAAACTAGCCCCTAGTTCATAGACTCAAACGCCACCAATGTATGACCAGTGAGTGTCCATGAATGTCGGGGAACAAACTTAGTGGCACAGGTGCTGTGAGGGGATGCAGTCTGCGATGATGCCGGTACACATATGTGAACTCCAAGAATGCCAAATCAAGGTCTGTGACCTACTGGACCGCAGTGTAGGCCGGAGGTAGCGGTCAGCAGTGGCCCACAGCCACGGGTCGTTGGCTCGCGAGGCACAGAGTTAGTGACACAGTGGCAGTTGTCGGTAGTGTTCAATCGCCTCCGTGACGCTGATCCTGTTCCCTCCGGACTGCAACGTGTCATCCTCTTACGCCCCTCCGTGCGTGCAAAGAAATGTATTCTGCCTTTTGAATTACCGATGTTCAGTTCCAAATCTGTGATCCCACTCGTGCGCAGCGTAGGCCGAGGGCAGTGGTCCGCGTAGGCCCACAGACACGTGTGGTTGTGATGCCATGCACAGACTTGTTGCCACCACATCGGAGGGTGTATTGTGAATTGTTCTCTGCCTTAAATATTGTTCACTGCCATGGTGTAATCAAGACTCAGTTCCAAATGTGTGACCTACCTGACCGTGGTGTAGGCCTGAGGCAGCGGTCAGCTCGGCCCATTCACCGAGTGTCTCCGGCATAGGTTGGATGGCCCCACCGGCCTGCGTAGTTCAGGTTCAGTGGCACCACGTGTTAAGGTCACCTCCGTGTATGTGACCCGGCATTCGTCCGGACTGAGCCGCATCTTCCTCTTACACCTCTCCGTGCGACCACTGGTGTGGACTCCGCCATTCGTGCTTTGCGACTAGGTGCTGGATGTGTGACCTCCTGCTGTGCAGGGTAGTCCTTGTCCCTCATCCACGTGTAGCCGGCTGGTGTTGAACAGGGTTAGTGGCACCACGTGTAGCAGGCTGGCGTTGAACAGGGTTAGTGGCACCACGTGTAGCTGGCTGACGTTGAACAGGGTTAGTGGCACCACGTGTCGCAAGATGCCCATATGGAACTATGCCTCACTGATCGGGGGGTCTGGTGCTGTGGCCGCTGGCCCGGATTTGGGGTCACTGCCATTCATGACTCAGGACACAGTTTCACATATGGGACCTACTGGTCCGAAGAGTAGGCCGGGGGCGGCAGTGGAGTACGTCAACGAAAAAGGAATAAAGCGGGCCTGTGTCGTGGAGGCCGTGATGGTCTGAGGTGGCTGCCAAGGTCTCGGGCCTCGGGCTTGGGGCTTGCGCCAGCACGTGGTGGGCCCTCCTTGACTCACGCCGGTGTCGGAAGGTGATCAGTGTGGCCTGGCTGCGCAGGGGCTGGCCTGACGGATTCGTGGTCCAGCGTGCCGGGGTCCGGCAGGCGCACGGCATCGCAGGCAACTCCGCTCACGAGGATGGCGTCGGCCTCGTGGTGAGGTGGGAGGCGCCGCCCTGGAAGAGACGTGGGTCTTTCCGGAAGAGGACCACGCCCAGGCCTACGTGCTTTTTATTCACACCCCTACGCTGGCGTGGCGTACGCCGGGCCATCCCACTCCACTGACGCTTAGGTGGGGGCGTAACAGGCAACATTTCCCCGAGGTCCCCCACTGGCTGGGGTGACATGGTGGCGTCCACTTTCCACTACACTCCATACACAAGCGGTGTATGTTGCCATGGATATGGGTGTGTTCTGCATACTGCGAGGTGTCCAGCACATCTCCGGCACTCTTGGCATTGTGTACTTTCCCAATCATGGTTCTACTGCATCCTTCACACATGCCTGGTTGCCACCTCTCCCCATATTCGGCTATTATATGGCTGAGGTGCCATGCCGTTGCTGGCTCATGTTCAGGGCTTGCCCATGTGGACATTGTAAGTTGTTCTGTCGTGTCTGGTGGGTGGGCATATTGTTGTGCCTGTTGTATGTGATTTTGTGAGGTGTGCATTGCCAGCGTTGTGAGTTGCATGGTTGTGGAGTTGAGGTGTGTGGGGTGTTCCTTTGTATATTGCCAAGGGGCTGTGCATTTCCCTTGTTGCCATCCTGGGAACGCTGGTTGATGATGGACTGTCGGAGGATGAAGGTATCATGCACACTGGCTGTGTATTTGAAGGCGACATTGTTGGGGGTTCCACGGTGTTCTGGTGTTGCCTGCACATTGGTGTGAGACATGTGCTTCCTGTTGTGGTGATTGTGTGCTGTGTCACCAGGGGGCACAGGTAGTACATGTGTGCTGTGTATTGCCCCCAACACGTGCGTCCATCCTGCTTGGGCGTATGGTCCTTGCTTGGTCTCCAGCGGATCCTGCGCATTGTGTTGTATGTATGGGGACTGGGGTTCCAGGGTGATGGTGATGTCCAGGACAGGTGTGGGGGACTTGGATGTGGCTGGCTGTGAGACTCTTCCGACTCTGGCGGGTGTTGGTTGGGGGGTCCCAGGGGCCAACAGGTGCAGCCACGCCATCAGCTTTGTGTGGGGTGGGATGTTGGTTGTCCGCTGTGTTGGTGCCGTACGCCTGTTAGGCGATGATGGTCAGGATGCGTAGGTTGGTTGTCCCTTTCAGCCTGTAGTGGACGGTGACATTGTCAGATGTTGGGTCTGGGCGGCTGGTACGTTTCCTGAGGTTCAGCTGTCTTTGTCTGCGCTGCGTCTGTGGTGGTCCGGGGGGGGGTGTTCCGGGTGTGGGTTGGGGTCCTGGGGTGGTGGAGGTGGGTGTTGTGGCCCTCTTGGGTGTCCGGGCCGCATGATGGATGGCTCCATGGCATTTGTTGCCCTTCGGATGTGGCCCTGGGCTGTGCTCCCTTTTGTGGTGCTGGCTGCCGTCCGACTTTACACCAGGTCAGAGCAGGTGTAAATTTCCTGGTGCTAACGCGCCTTATCGCCTGTTTTGTGTTCTTATCGCCGTTGTGGCTGGTCGTTGTGAATGTTGAGGTGTGATGTAGTCTCGGCTTTTGTCACGGGAACGCCTACTCTGCATCTCATTAGCGATATTTGCGGGGGTCCTCTGTGGCGATGTTTTTTTTCGGCTGCTATCGCGGGTAAACTGGTGCTGTGGGCTGTTTACACCGGCTTGTGACTGGGGGGGTAAATTTATCACGACTTTGGCTGCGATAAAGTGCCGTTAATTCGGCGATAGCTCCTTGTGAATATGCCCCTCAGAGTTTCACTCAACGGAATTCCACAGAGTTCTATAAAAACTCCGCAAGATTCTGCGGAGTTCCACGAGCGGGTGGAATTAGGCACATCTTGCTGTTCGTGCTGATTTTTAGTGCCGGGAGTTTTTTCTGCGCTGGAAATTCAGCAAAGCCAGCCCCCTGCAGCGCGCGAGAAGATGCTGCTTCTTTCTACCGCTCAAGTACATTTTCCACTCGAGCGGCAGTTTTCTCAACACAAACGGTTGTGACCTACCATGACAGCCCGCATTGAGAAATCGGAGTGGGAGGCATTCATTGCCTGAAAATCATGCTAGGGGACGCAAATTCTCTCTTGCACTCGCCAACTTAACGTTGTCGAGCCAGAAGTGAGAAAAAACTCCGCCACTCAGCAGTTGGTGGAGTTTTGCCTGAACTCTGCATTTCAATTGGAATGCGGAGTGGGCAAAACTCCACGAACTCCATTGATAGAGCAGAATTATTTGCCTACCCTTACACTGTCTACACATATATGCAATTTCAAGCAGTCAAAGCTGCTATGTTTCCCAGGTGGAGAGGTGTGGTGCAGCGGCCAGGGCAGCTGACTTCGGAGCACAGGGCTCACGGTTCGATCTCCGGCGGCAGCTCAGCTCAGCACCATGTGACTCTGGGCAATAGCTCACTTAATTTCCACGACGGCCCCCAGCGCCTTGAGACCCGTAAGGGTGAGTAGATCGCGCTTTACAAATACGGATTTACATTTATTTTACAGGTCCATGCGTGATGTGCAGCTCCAGTCCACGTTTTTTCCAGGTGAATTCTGTGACTTATAATTCTGTATTATAATGGAATACACAAGACTTCAAGTCTCGGAGTTCAAAGAAAAAACCTGGACTGGAGCAGCACATCGGGAATGGACTTGGAAATTTGTCAGGAAGGAATAGGAAGTTTAAATTAATTGCAGCCGTGGCTGCTGCAGGTATGAGCGGTGAGGCGGTGGGGCTGGGTGGGGGATTTCGAGAGACAACCACGAGGGAAAAATAAATAAATAATTAATTTCCCCTCATGGTCGTCTCTCGAAATCCCCCCCCCCCACCACCCCACCGCTCTTACCTGCAGCGGCCGCGGCTGATTAATTGCATTAACAAACCAAATTGATAAGGGAGTAATAGTTTGAGGCTGGTATTAGGTACCCCTCAATACCATAAATATCCATTATAATATATAAATACAGTGGAGGCCGAAGCAGAAATGCATTCTATCAAAGGAAAGAAGTGAGTAGCTGAGACACTTGTGATAAACCCATATTTGAAAAAGAAGTTACTAGTTAGTTATAGAACAATCGCAGGCTCTACAGCTTGGAAGAAGCACTTCAGCAGAAATATGTTTAGCTGTGAATGTGAGGATAGAACATGAGCCTCATGGATTCTATGTTGAGAGCTGGCATGTGAACTCAATACTCTTAAAAAGTTGCAAATCAGTTACACCTTCGCAGGCATGTAGATTTAGGGCTCTTTACAATTCACAAAGCTTTCTTGAAGCTTCCTTAGGAAACCGTGCCAGGTGCAGGTTTTCAAGTGTTATTCAGAAAAACGTTTCTGAATTCATTGCTAGGCCCGTGTGCTGGCATTTCCCCCAGTGTAGCTTGACCGGCTGTACAATTAAGCCAGATGAAATGCGCTTGCTTTTGTACAAGAACCCTCTAGAGTGGAAATAAATGTCCTCGTGGAGAAACAACTTCCCTACACCCACATTTATGTTAGGGGTATTCCCTTCTCCTCACAACCTTCGAAAGGGATTTACTCCTGTCCTTGGCAAAAATAAAGCTTAATCCATTTTCAGGATGAGAAGGAGTCGGACAAGAGTTTGAGAATAACTTCTAAATATCGGTTTGTGGGTATTCCCAAACCTGCCGATGGAAACCCTGCCCTGGAGCGCCTCCTTCCAGCCCTTCAGTGGTATTTATTCGTGTGTCGGGTTACACAATCGTGGGGTAATAATGCAGCTGAATAAAAAGGTTTACAAGCGCCATGTATCCTCTTGGGAATGTCTTCCTTTTGATAAAATCAATCATATGTGCACATACATCAGAGTCACACACACCGATGGCTTGATGAGTCAGGCACGAGGAATTATTTTAGAGGCAAGTCTGTGAGCACCACGAGGTTAACAGAGAAAGATTGGAAATGGTTTCATGTGGCCTGCAGCAGTGCTACTTTGGCTAGACTTTGACCTTTTCATTCACAGTGTGATAATTACACACTGCCAAACATTGCATGTCTGGGTTTTTCCATAAAAAGCAGTTGATAAATTGACTTATCAAGACCAGTGCTGCGTGAAGAGTTTAAATTGGACCCACATGACTTTGGTTTCAATAAAAAAGAAAGTTAAGACAAGCTTTGGAGAGAAATATTTCTTGCAACGTGCAGGCTGAATTACAGCTGTCTAACTGTAATTTAGTGCAATAGTTAAACGCTCAGCATGGTAAATCCATGTTTGGGTCTTTCTTTTATTTTTTAACAGTGTGGCAAACATGAATGCCTTTTTGAAGCTTTGACATTGGTCAAACGCAGAGGTTTGAGGCTGGTTTGAATATAAATCACCTCATTAATGTGTTTGTTTTGGAATGCTTTCAAAGCACAGTCACAGAGGGTGGGCGTCCCTTGAACCGCTGCTGCAGTCCGCTCACTTACAAGTTGCATTACATTCTTAATAAGCATTGGTAAATGCATTAGGTTTTGCCTATGTGATTAATATTTAGCTGTTTTTTTTCGTAAATTGTAGCTTGCTGAGTAGTTGTACAATATAAGTTACAGAAAGTCTGTTAAAGTGTTATGACTTGTTTATGTACAAAAAGGCAATATATTGTGCTAATACTAGTGGTATGGTGCGGGTAAGTAATAGAAGAATTTTGAAAAATGAAATGAAAGAGGGAATTAATAAAATTAATTGATGTAATATCAATATTATGTGTGTATGGGGCCTGGTGGCACTGCACCTGCTGCACCATTCAAATCATGCCCCTAGTGCCTGCAAGATAACTGCATTTGTGACCACCTGTTAATTAGTAAATAATAGCAATATTTGGTGTTTAGAGGAGTTATGCCACCTTTTGGCCCGGTGCCACTGCATCTGCTGCACTATTCAAATCATGATCCTATTGCCTGTAAGGTAACTGCACTTGTGACTGCCTGTTTAGTAGTAAAATATTGCAATATTTTGTGTTTAGAGGAGTTCCTAGAGTTTTGGGTCCCAGTGTCACTGCACCTGTTGCACCATTGAAATAATGACCCTAGTGCCTGCAAGGTAACTATACCTGTGACTGTTTATTTAGTAGTTAAATATAGCAATATTTGGTGTTTAGAGGAGTCCTGACAACTTTTGGCCCCAGTGCCATTGCACCTGCGGCACCATTGAAATCATGGTCTTGTGCCTGCTAGATAACTGCACTTGTGACTGCCTGTTTAGTAGTAAAATCTAGCAATATTCTGCATTTAGTGGGGTCCCTAGAGCTTTTGGCCCCAGGGCCACTGCACATGCTGCACCATTCAAATCAAGCCCCTGTTAACTGCAAAATAACTGCAATTGTGTCTGCCTCTATAGTAGTAAAATATAGCAATATTCAGTGTTTAGTGGGATGCCCGGAGCTTTTGGTCCCGGCAGCACTGCATCTGCTGCACTATTTAAGTCATGACCCTAGTGCTTGCTAGATGACTGCACTTATGACAGCCTGTTTAGTAGTAAAATATTGCAATATATGGTGTTTAGAGGAGTTCTGACAACTTTTTGGCCTGGTGCCACGGCACCTGCTGCATATTTCAACTCAGGACCCTAATGCCTGAAAGATTACCACACTTGTGACTGCCAGTCAAAACTGCAGGGGGTAGAGAGTGGCTGGCTTGATATGTTGGCATACTTTGTGACTCAAGTATTTTGGTCCCGATTCGTGAAAGGCCTTAAAATGGATAGTTTGACGGATTGTCCGTCATTTATTATTTAACGATTGATGTTTGCGTTGCACCTTATCCATAAAAATACTTTAAAAACAGAATATGCGGCAGCACTGTTGCTTGGTAAATGTTGTTATGTAAACTGTTTCATTGTAAGCAGTAAAGGTCAATAGGTCAGATCTATCATTCCACTGGTTGGATTTGCCACCAGTGTTAGCATGACCAGTGTGGAATTTTGTGAACCGACCTATGTACTGATAGGTTGGTTCACAAAAATAGATTCTGAATCTTATTGAGTGGCACTCCGACCTACCTAATTAATTTTTATTAGGTCACAAATTGCAACTCAATCCTATTAGCCACAAGGATGATTTTTCTTTAAGCAGCCTCTACCCTTAGAGGAAACTGACCTGATTATGTTTTATTAAAAATCTTTTTCAAAATGTTTCTCTGAGATTCGGTCCATGACCACTGCCTAATTTCCCAGAAATCTTTGTCACAATTCCCAAAAGAAAAGGGGTCTAAAGGGGACCCCTTTCTTTTTGCGAATGAGAAACCACTCCAACTTGGGGATCTGTTACTTTTCAATGGTTTGTGGCCTAAATTCCGGTGCAAACCATTAATACATCTGATACTGATTCATTATTTGGGAGAGACCCCAAAAGACACCCCTTTGAAATACTGAATCAGTATCCATTCATAAACCCATTTCAGGAGACGGAATACTCTGCAGACTCCAAATATAGGTTTGGTACATGGCCGGAAATGTTTTTACGGTTGTAAACTCCAATTGGCGTGTGTGCGACATCTGGCCCAATGTTGTGTAAGTTATGTGTGAGTAAGGGGCAGTGGTGTAAAGAAAGTCAAAAAATATAGGGACTACTTGCAAAATCAAGTAAGAATCAAAACTTACAATGTGACATAAATCACGCTCAAAATCATGCAAAATCAAGTTAGACTCAAGAGTTACAATTTTAGATAAATCATGCTCATTTCTTGGAGCCTTAGAAGGGATGTACAAATCGTTGGTAGCATTCTATCACAACAAATGCATATGTTATAGGTGACAAAGGGGTGTGATTTAGCAGGGGAGTAACTGATACAGTACCTATGGACCTGAGTAGTCACATTTCTTATGCTAGTAACCTTCCACCTGTGTCCCATGTCTTCCAGAGTTTTATCAGCAAATATAAAGGAAAGTTGTCTGTTTTCAATGTTTCTGAAGCCTAAAAAAACTAGAACCAATCACTCTAAATAATATGCACTTTTTATTTTGAGGAATATTTAATTCCATATTAGTAGGTGTTGGGACAGGCACTGTCTGGTTGGCTGAGGGGGTGCCCCAGCTAGACAGAATGAACTGCTCCTGTCAAGGGTAGGGGATTACACACACTGTACAACCCGAGCTCACCCTTGGGTAGCTTCGCACTGCGCAGTCAGGCGTCCCTCAGAAGCAATGTGTAAAGCTAGAACACAGATTGTGAACATAATAATTATTCCGCACGACACAAATGAGAGACTTCACACTTGACGTCGAGAAATGTTGTTTATATTCAATACTCACATTAAACAATGTTACATGAATATCATGCAGTTCTGGGCATAAATCACAATTGGCAATATTACTAGCAGTATTAGGCACAATTCGTGTTGATCAAATCTCGATAACATGCACACATTGGAAAAGTCCTATTCTAAACCCCACACAGCCCTCTTATGCGGTGTGACACGTTGTTAGCCCTCAGGCCCCCTTCACAATCCTAATCATGCAATTCCACATGACTATAGCGTGCCCCTGGGCTACAACGATATCAGTAATATGTGCAAACACAGAATTATAACACTTTTAGCAGCGCCGCTCGACAAGGCCACATAGATAAACCCACTGTTGAGAGGTAAAGTGCTTTGGGTAAGAGAGCAACATATAAACCAACATTGCCGACCAGTGTCTGAAGCACAGGCGGTCCACAGATGCACACTCCCGCACACTCACACTCACTTTGCACCACTACGCAATGGGACAGGCACCTGCCCAGTCCATATGGACACTTTCACACTCATACGCAGGTCAATAGATAACACGCTGAAGACTCCATGGTTCCAAGTCTCTCACCACCCTCCAATGCACCCCCATTGTACCGGACATCCCGGATGGTAGTTCACCAGCCCCTCCCTCTAGACACAAGGCTGCTCATGGCAGAGGTCACACCTCGCCTGGGTCCCCAGAAAGCAGGTGGGGATAGACAGGAAGCATAAACAATAGGCAGACATAAACAAAGGGGGTCATGGCGCCACTCAGGAAGTTCACCAACAAGTTGGGAAGCAGAAACAGGCCAAGAGCAACAATTCATTAGAAGCAGGGGTCCACAAGGGCCTCCTGGCTCCAGCCCAGCTCTGCAAAGCACAGGGGTGTCATGCACTCTCTTGACCTGCTCCCTAACCTTCTTGGAAGCATCCCTCTGCCTAGTCAATGCCTCTCACTCCTACCTGGCGCCACAAAGTCTTCAGAAGGGCCAGATGGGGAGAGGGTAGTTGGTCCACCGTGATGGGACCAGTGAGGGAACAAGCAGTGAATGGGGAACAACAAACAGGGGAGCCTCTCACCTGAGGAGGCACCCAGTCTGGTACACATTGATTCAAGTGGTGCCCCGGCAATCTGGGCACAGGGTCTGGTGCACGACGTGATGAGTTGCACCAGACGCTTCAGGTTTCATGAAGTAGAGTTGCAATTCCGTACCTCCCTGTAAATGAGGCACTATTGCTGGCACACCTTGATGTCGGTTGCACCAGGACATTCCAAACACACACTCAGGCGCAACTTCAACAGTGCCTCACGAGGTATAATGAAACTCTACCATGTATGTGTCCCCCACCTGCGAGGGTCGTAACCTGTGAATCAGACACCGCACGCAATTAGCATGCAGTTGGCTTGGCTCAGGAGAGAAATGTGCACAGTCGACAAAGCAGGCCACTTTGGATCCCGCAACCGGTGAATCTGCTCACCACCAACAAGACGCATATGCGTGCCGGGGTCCCTGCAGTACAGGAACCACTTTGATATGGATGCGGGAAACGTCTTGAGCTCCTCACTAGGCACTCCGGTCTCCAGGCATGATCTATAGTTCCAAGCTCACACCGCACTGTCCAGATTTCAGCAGGTGATGTGGGCACTTAGAGGGCACCGCCCTCCACATATCACTGGTCGTTGGTGTGGCCCCTCGTAGGAGATCTTTGATGTCCCTAACACCTCTAAGAGAACAGAGACTATCCAACTAGTCCTTGGGAGCCCACTTCAGGGTGCCACACGTCAGCAGGTAGTCATACTCCGCCAGCCACTATTCAGGAAGGCATGCAGTCTTTTTCATGGGCAGTTATCCTCCATGTGCACAACAGAGTCCTCTGGCAATGTGCACCACGCAGTCCAGGTTATCCGGTCGTGCGTCCCTACAAGTGGATCTCTCCGCTCAGTGGGGTGGCACAGGGTAGTTATACCCCATTGGGCCTTTGAAGTTGGGGGAAGGTTCAAAGGGTATGCCTTTGAACCACAGATGTGTTCCCTAAATTTTCCGTCCTGTCTGCCATAAGGCAACAGAATTCAGATCTGTATCTTTATTGGGGCCGTGATCTGGCCTCAGAGGCCAGATGTCACAATCTCTGCCCCTATATATTCCGCCTGGCCCGCAAAAGGCAGACATCGGCTATCTCCTTTGCATGCCCAATAGTTTATGGCTGTCTCTGGGGAATGCCCAGATGTTCTCCCCTGGCCTCCGATGTTGACCTGCACCAAACACCATGGCACACAAAGAGTTTGATGCCTAGAAATGTCCTCCATACTACCTGGACAGTGAACACCCGTGAGTGCCTGCCCAACCCTTCACTGTCCATCCAAGTGGAGATGAAAGGCCCCCCTCCGGCTGGACCATGTTTGTTACAGGCCAGCTGTAGTACGCGAGGAAGGGCGCTCTCATAGACCTGATGTGGCAGCTCAAACACATGTTTAAACGCACAGTCCATGCGAGTGCGCACACTGGCATGCAATATCAGGTCGGAAACATAGGTAAACCACACCAGTGGTGCAAGTGCGCACCCAGGCCACAAAAGCAGGCCTGACCTACGTTTACAAACATCATGTCCGCACCACTTCCTAACATGTGTCAGAAGGGTGCGTGCACTTTCACACTGCAGTACAGTGGGAAAGGAAACAGAGCCTCTAGGCACAGCGCAAGAACAAGCAAAACAAAAGGAAAAGGCTAAAAGTTTAGGGAAACGCTGCCTGACAATTATCAGGTCCAACGGTTCTTGCAGTATTTATATCCTAAAGTTGAAGTATTTTGCTGAGACTAATAATACTTCATGCTAAAGGGAAGTGGTATCTACCTTTTTTTGGAGAATTATGTGCACATATTTGTTAACCATGCTTAGAACACGGCATTACTCACAAAGAGCAAAGAAAAATGGGTGATTTATATTATATCCCAGGCACATAATATTTTTAAATGAAGCTCACTATATCTCAAAAAGGTTTGTTCTTCTGCCTGCTCCCTTCAAATTTCTGCAGACTGACAGCGTTGAAACTCTAAAGATGCGACTGACCCTTATCCTGATGGTCAGAAATTCTGATGATGATCAAGATGTTTGCCCTGCAAACAGACCTTCATGATGCTTTCACACCACTCTGCAAATGTTAAGCCACATACCGCTCAGAAGCATGTTGGCTTCAGTATTCGGCCAATTAAAACATGCTCAACCATGTGTCTTCTCCAACCAGTAATTTGATCCCAAGACCAGGCATCATCCTATGACATATTTGGTAAGGGATGAAATGCAGGAAAGATTCACACAGCAGTTGACTCAGTTCTAGTAGGAATACTTCCCTCCATCAGCACAATCACATAGATATTTATGACCATCAATCAAAACGCTTGCTCCTAACCTATCCATAACCCACTGAAGATCTTTGAAAATCATGTCTTGAGAGATTCTTGAACATGATGTTTTGATAAATTAGGAACTAATTCACACTGAATGGTGGTTAATTTAATGAAAGAAGACACAGCCAGCTTTTTAGCGAGTGAGTGAGTTGAGTGAGAGAGAGAGAGAGAAAGAGAGAGAGAGAGTGAGTGAGTGAGTGAGTGAGTGAGTGAGTAGGAATTTGTTTCCCTTATGTGTTTGGCCAGTTTTGGGGACAGCAAGGAGATTATCCAAGGACAGGCAAAAAAAACTCAAATGAACAGCATAGCCTCGTCAAGTAAATGTATTTATTTTAGTTTTCTTCGCTTCTCGGGGGCTTTGAGCATTTCTCTGTCTTTTCCTCATTTAGTTTGAGACAGCAATTTGCCGTCCATGTGACTACTTTTTCTAGACAGGGGTCCAGCTGCTGGTAGTGTGTTCCTTGACCAGGTGTAAGGGAGACGACCAATTGTGTGTTGTCGGCATACGAGACAATTGACAGCCCGAATTCCTGAACAATGTCAGCAAGTGGGTGCAAATTTAAGTTAAAAAGTGTGGGGCTGAGCCCTGTGGCACCCCCCATTTCAGGGGAAAAGTGTCCGAATATCATGAATTATCGCAGACTTGAAATGTTCTGCCTTTTAGGAAAGAAGTGAGCCAATTTAGAGCGTCGTCTTTTATTCCGGTTTCACTCACTCTTTGTGCAAGTATCTCGTGGTTTACCGTACCAAATGCTGCGCTCAGGTCGAGGAGGATGATGGCAGATTACCCTCCATGGTCCAGCAACACCTTTTAGCTCCCCCGTAACTGCTAAGAGGACAGTTTCAGTGCTTTGTTGCGGGAGAAATCCCATCTGCGTGGTGTGAAAGAGAGAATTTTCTTCTAAAAATAGGGAGAGGCTTTGGTTTACATGCTTTTCTAAAATCTTACCTGTAGCCGTAAGCAGGGATATGGGCCTATAATTCCCGGGCAAGAGGGACCGAGATTGATTTTTTTAAATAGTGGTTTAACTGCAGCATGTTTCAATTTGGGAGGGACTAGTCTAGTGATAAGTGAGAGTTTGAGAAGGAATATGTGGGGCGGTGCTGGGTCTAGAAGGGATCCCGATTTCACTTTGCGGAAAAGTGTTGGGAGTGTTTCACTGGTAATAGGGGGGGTTTGAGAGGCATATGGTGGATGGGGTAAAAGTATGTTTCTCTGAGGTGGCTTTAGTAGTATCTTTTGTAAAGAACAGTATATGCCAAAGATTGTTTTTTGAAAGAACATTGCAAGTTCATTCCAACATGCTACTGTGGGTTTAGTCTTTAATGAGTCAATTTGGAATAATTAATTTGGGGAATTTGTTGCCTTACCTGATGGTAAATCCCAAGAGACTAGATGGGGTTTAAACTTAGACAATCTACTTTACACCATGTATTTGCATTCAATTATATTATGCATAAAGAGTTAAACGCAGGTTGACTCTGTGTATGTTTTGTTGAATTTAAATCATCATTCAACATTGGGGGCACAATTGCTCATGGTTTGAGTGTGCGGTCAAGAGGATACCGAATTGTTTGCTAACATTATTAATTGTCTTCCACACAAAGACTTGGGTAGAAGTGAAAGCAGACAGCCAAGTGGAGAGAACAGATCAGGTGTTGGTACATAACGGGTTGAAACAGGAATGTATTCTGGGCCTGTTGGTGTTCTTTCACCTTCTCTCCAAGAGTTAATCCTCCAGAATTCAGCCGAACTCTTATTAATACATTATTATAATTAGAAGGTATGGCTGTGTTAGATGGCATGCTAACTTGTCCTCAACATCAACTACTGGCTCTTGAGTCCTAGTGTACGAGCGGTGAATGCCAGTTAATATAGACGATACCTAAGCGATACAAGTAGTGTTAGGAATCATTAATTCAGTTCCTTTATTAGAAACGTAGGTTATAGTTACACCAATAATATAGTTGTTAGTAGGTTTAAACATCTAATAATTATAAATAGCTGGACGTGGTTCTTAAAAACAAACTTGAGTTTTAACAAACATGTGGCCTTTGCTCTTGCTACAGCAAAGAGAGCAATGATGGGTCTATTCTGTTTTAATCGGCATTAGGACTGTCTATTAGTTACACCGCCTTTGAAGGTCTACGAAGCTAAAATATGATCATAAAATTGCAATAAAAGACGTTCGCATTGTTTTAGAGTTGCTTATGTTGCATTATAGAAATGAGCCTTCATGCAGAAATTTCATTACATCTCTGACAAGTGAAGGTGATTCTAGTTTAGCAGCTGGGTGCTCGAAAGATCTGTCACAGAATGCTTAGACTAAAAACTAGGGGGCAGATTTATCATTCTTTCACCAGTGCAACGCAGCGAGCCACCGTGAAAGGAAAGGGTAGGAATGCACTGTATTTACCATCATATGGCCATAGCTGTCCTTTCCTAGCACTGGTGCACTTTTGGCTGCCTAGTGCCAATGCAGACACCCTTGCGTCATGGTTGCAAGGGTGCCTGCATTGTAGGCAGGATTGTTTTTGTGCAGCAAGGTACACCCTCTTTCACAAAAACAATCCTTAGAGGCTTTATCCTCTTTCTTTGTGTCCTGCAGAACGCAGCACACGTAGAAAGAGGAAAAAACAAGGCAAACTAACAAAATGTCCCCCTGTTATGCCTCACCTGGAGAGGCGTAGCATTTTGATGCATACCCAGGTCTACAACTGATGATAAATCTGGGAATGTGCCAAAATCCATGGGTGGATGTGTGGGAATCCCCCCCACTGCAGATTTGCTCTGCCTTACGTTACTCTAGAGTTATCAAGCCATGCAGCGCCATGCAAGGTGGCCTTCCGTGGCTTGATAAATCTCACTTAGGTCTTGTATCACCCTTGTGCCCCCTTGCAAGGCCCAAGGGTGATGTAAAACCTTTATAAATATGGGTCTAGATAATTAAAACATTATTTGAAAATTACGATGCACGGATCAATTTTAAAGACATGTGCAGGTAAAGGTAAACAAGAATGCTTTAAGTCAATTTGTACTGGAGAAGTCATTCACTTAAATAAGTAAGCAGTTTGTAGCGACAAAAAAGTTTCTTGCCCACTTTAAATTAAACCAGGTGTGGCAGACTATCTATTGAATGTTTCAAATCCAAACCAGCAATGTGAACTGTTATTTCTACAGTATAATGTATGTCATAATCATTATAATTAGAATAAAAACACCAAATAGTTTTGCTCTCATGCCCCACTTCACATATGAACTCACACCTGCAACACTCTTATGCCCTTCAGTACTGAAGGGGAGGAATATCTAGTTACCTTAAAACTGTGAAAGAAAAATATTTTATTAGAAAATAGTGCTCTAATTTGCAGACAATAAAAATAATGTGCATGTTATTTTGAATTTAATAGATTGGTTTGATGCTCAAGCAACATTTTTAATGCTGTCCATTCATGCTATGAACGTGTGTGCTTTCTATGTCCAGAACAATATAAAATATGTGCTGTTTGGGGAAGAGCCAATCTTCCTCTTAAGCTTACAACCCTTCCTACTTATTTAAGCCTATTTACTATTTATTTCATTATTTTCTAAATGTGTTGAGGACACCTAATTTCTTAAAGGCACATTGCTTCATCTCATTTATAATGAATTTGGTTTTATACTAGTTCCATTGATCAATTAACTTTTGTTTTCTGTAATGATACTATTAATTGAATGAATCTACAAATACAGAAAACTGGAAAGCCTTACTGTGCAGACTTTGTTAATGATCAACTGAGTGTGCTCTCAGTGGTGTAGGGGAGGATTTTCCATTTCCTGTCCATTGACCCTACTGAATTAATTAGAGGAGGAGAGTCAACTGTTTCATTTTTCGAGGGATGGGCCTACAGTTGATTAATATGGCATTCAAGTATAAATAACTCTTGAGGCAAAAAATGTGGCATTGGAAGTAGATTCTGAGCTTTAAGTGAGGTGGGTACAGGCAGTAACTAAGCACTGACTTTGAAACTGACCCCTCGCTGGCTCTATATTAAAGTCTTTAACTCTAACAGACAATTTCTCAACAGTGACTGTAAAAACATTTAAGGTAATCAATGTCAGCGATGCAGCCCCTGTTTTCATCTCTCATTTGTTACTTCATCTTGCATAACCAAAGAGTGTTTCCTTTTTCCACATATTGTGTTTCTGAAGTTTCTTTCCATTCAATATATGACTCATAGTTAGCAAATACTGTGAAATGAGACGCATTTGGGTGTCTGGTTGATTTCAATTTGTGGGTGGGTATTTATGACATGGCACAATTGAAAGCTAAGGCTTAAGGCAGTGAAAGCATCTCACACTGCTAGTCAGTGGGCCATAAAAGTGCTAATACTACATGCCCATCCAATCCCTAGCCTCTCTGCAGAGCGCACTCTCCGATGGCCATATATGTGATTATAGTAACTGTGGTCCAATGAGAGAGTGTGTGGAAGAGGTACATGGATGTCAAAACAATAACAGCACCAAAGGAAAAGAAAATGCAGTTCTTACAGGTGAGTGAGTGGGTGGGTTGTTTGTGTGCAGGGATGGTTAAGTGGAAATGATCAAAGAAAGTAGATGCAGAAGGACAGAGTGAAAAGACTTTGCGGAAGAGAAAAGAGATGGCATGTTAGAAATACAGCACGTGGAATTAATAATAATGTACGGAGAAAAAGGGTGTTTGCGTCTAACAGAGTGGTAGAATGCAGAGGAAAGTAGTGTGAAGGGGAAAACGAAAATCATTGACACACTCTGAACACTATTACCCCTTCCACAGACCCTAGTAATGTTTAATTCACAGTCTCATATTCTCAGAATGTAAACATTTTCAATTCTAATTAGACACAACAAAATCATTGTTGTTACTCATTCATTTGATACCACTAAGAAGCATTGGCAACGCTTGTAAGGTCTGTCATTTTCTAGGTCTATATCTGTTGTTGTTTTACACATCTGGATGAAATAAAAAATTCAGAGAAGCACTCAAATACTGGTCAGGTGGAATGCTGTGTGAAGCACAAAAGTATAGCTTATGTGTTACGCTTCTTGAAAAAGAATCTAAGTTACACTTCTTTGGCTATATCTGTGTCAGAGACCCTCCCACGTTTTCCATACCACTTAAAGCACTGAGTAAATTTAATTTTTAATGCAATTAGCAAATAAAATTATGATTTACTACTAATTATATGATTCACAAGAATAATTTATTCAATTTGACCTGCTGGTGAGTGCGTCTTTGCTAGCAGAACAACCTTGAGACGTTTCATCGCGGCACGTTCTGGCCGTGAAAGACTGCACCATCGTGTAAAATGCATCACGAGGCCAGGAGTTGGGAATGTTTCTAACTTTGAAAGGCACAGCAGGTCTTTGGAATTTTACCGGACATTTGTTTATTGAGGCCCACTGGAGGGCTTGAAAAATTACAGAAAAGAGAGCAGCTGCACAGACAACCCACCGAAGGGTGTAATTTAAAAACTACAAGCCCCGTCATGCACTGTTTAAAGATATTCACCTGCAACCCACTAGAGGGTAATGATTTGTTAACATGTGACTATAAAAGAGGTTGTAGTTTGTCTGCACAGTTGTTTGTCACCCATGAAGAAGGAGCTGGGGGCTCTAAAACGCGTCAGTGTTACTTATCAAGAATGCAAGTTTGCCGGTCCCTCTGAATAAATTATTCTTGTGAATTTGACCTGCTGATGAGTGCGTCTTTGCTAGCAGAACAACCTTGGAGACATATATATATATATAACTATATATATACATATATATATATATATATATATATATATATATATATATATATATATATATATATATATATATATATATATATATATATATTTCAACAAAACATCCCCAGTTGAAGACACACTCGAAAAGCAGATGAATTCCAATGATTCTTTTTTTTGTTTTTGTTTAAGAAGCTGTATTTGAAAAATGACCAGAAATACAAAAGACCAGCAATACAGATCAAGCATATTAACGAAAAACATAATACCAAAATGGCTAGTGCAGAGATAAAAAGTGAAAGCTGTTTAAATTTTATAAGGAGAAGGGAAAATAAGGGAGGGAGGGGAGAGAGAAGGGAGGGAGGGGAAGGGTAAAAACTTACACAATGGTATAATGAGATAATGCATATTTACAAAGGAATGTGAATAAACTCCTAATATAATTAATAAGTACAAAAGGCCATCATAGGTAGAAAGCGAAGAACAGAGAAGATAAACATTCAAGTAGGTTTAAAATGTTCAGAATTTAAACGAGAATTATCTGCCAACACTAGTTTGTCTAAATAAGTAGTAAGAGGCAACCAAAAAAGATCTCTATTAAACATTGGTTTGCAGGAGGAGGCGAAAGCAATATCAAGTCGATGAGAATGGCACAGACTATTCCACCAGTGATGGACAGAGAGTTTTGTAAGTGCTTTCCAGTTGAGAGAGATGTGTTGGAAAGCCAAGGCAAGCATAAGGTCGAAGAGACCATTTTTATGGGAATAGAGATCTAGGGAATCGGAAAGACTTCCAGAGAAAAGAAGAGGAACGGAGTAAGGAATAGAAATATTAAACAGGCGAGAGATATAGGACCAGACTTTCCCCCAAAAAGTAGAAACCGAAGGGCAAAAGAAGAGAAGATGTAAAAGATCAGCATTAGGAGAGTTGCAGATCCAGCAGTTGGGATCAGAGGAGTGGGAAAATCTAGCTATAGAAGCAGGGGTAAGATAAAGTCTATGGTAAAGGAAAAACATAGATTGAGTAAGAGAAGCAGATCGAGAAAGTTTAAGAGAACGGGACCAGAGTTTGTCCCAGAAGATGATGGTCCATTCACATCCCAGGTCAGATTCCCAAGAAAGTTCCAATTTGGTTTTAGAGCGTTCTGGATTAGGAGCCAAGAAGTATTTATAGATGAGAGAAGCTTTGGGTAGAGAGAGAAGAATCTTAAGAAGAGAATTTTGAGCAACAGGAAGAGGTGAAGAGGGAAGAGAATAGTAAGTATCAAGAATGACCGCCATTAGAATAGTGAATTGCTGTAAGAAGGACCGGGGACAGTGGAATAAAGCTTGAAATTGGGGAAAGGAGCATGGAGATAATCCATCAAAAAGGTTTTTAACCCAGATTATACCCTTTAACCTCCAAGCTTTCCAAAAAATGGTTCTGTTATTAATGAGAACAAGGGAATTATGCCATATTGGAGATTCTAAAAAGATTCTCTAGAAGTAGAATTAGGTTGTACCAAAGGTTTCAAAAGGGAACAAGTGTGTTTAAACAAAGGAAGAGAGGCAAAAGGGGTTTTGGCAGAAAAAACCATAACTTCCTTTAAAGAGAAGGGTAATAATAAGGTTTGTTCAATGGAGAGCCAAAGGGGAGTGAAAGGGGAAGGTTCGGAAAGGAGCCATTTCGAGGCCTGACGAAGGGAAAAAGAATTATGGTATAGGCGAAAGTCAGGAAAATTCACACCCCTGTTAGACTTTGTCTTGCGGAGAAAAGATAAGGAAATCCTAACTTTCTTGTTCTTCCAAAGAAATTTAGAAAGACAAGAGTCAATACGCTTAAAGTAATAGGTAGGAATATGAACAGGGAGCATGGAGAGAGTATAAATCAAAATAGGAGTAATCATCATTTTGATTGAGTATAGCCGGCCCCACCAGGAAAGAAAGAGGGGGTTCCAAGAGGAAAGAAGTTTGTCAATTCGAGATAGGACTGCAGACATATTTAATTTAACAGAGGAGGCGATGGAGTTGGAAAACCACATACCTAAATATTTGATTTTTAACTATTCCATGCAAAACCAGTAGAAGAAAAAGAATGGGGAAGACAAAATTTAGTGAGAGGAAGAATTTCTGTTTTATCTGAATTGATTTTATGACCAGATACAAGGGAGAAGGAAGCAAATTCATGTAATAAAGGGGGTATAGAGGTTTCAGGAGCAGAAATAAAAAGAAGGATATCATCCGCATATGCGGAAAGTTTTAAATGATGGTCTCCATAAGAAAACCCAGAAATTGAGTCATTATTGCGGATTGAGGATAGGAAGGGTTCAAGAGCTAAGATAAAAAGTAGAGGGGAAAGAGGGCAACCTTGGCGAACTCCGCGTTGAAGAGGAAAATAGGATGAAACACAGCCGTTAACTAAGACCGAGGCTCTGAGAGCAGAGTATAATAGAGAAATAAGTGAAATCAATTTGGGACCAAAACCGTGCCACTTCAGAGATGCAAATAAAAAGGACCAATCAACTCTATCAAATGCTTTTTCAGCATCGACAGAGATAGCCGCTAAAGATGTGGAAAGGGAGGGGATTTTGTTTAAAACGTTAAGAAAAAGACGGGAATTATCTGAAGTAAGCCTACTCTTGACAAAGCCACACTGCTCCTTACCAACCAAATGGGGCATAAGGGGATCTAAACGTAAAGCAAGAGTTTTAGCAAATAGTTTATAATCAACATTAACTAGGGCAATCGGGCGATAATTTTTACAAACCATGGGGTCTCGACCCTCTTTATGAATGAGGCAAATTGTGGCTTCCTGAAAAGTACCTTCTGTTTTACCGGAGAGAAAAAATGAATGGAAAAGATTTAAGAGTTTAGGAAGTAATAATTTAGAAAAATGTAAGTAAAATTGAACAGAAAAACCATCCGGGCCGGGAGTTTTCCCTTTTGTCAAAGTATTTAAGGAAATGGATAATTCATTAAGGGATAGATCTGTTTCAAGGTCAGAAAGATTAAGGTGAGAATTGGACGGAGTTGGGAGTTTATTAAGATAAGATTGGATGAGAGAACTGGAGGGAGGAGATTCTGGGGTGTAAAGGTCCTTGTAAAAAGCATAAATTCATTAAGAATGTCCTGATCTTTATGCTTGAGAGAGCCATCTGAAGAGTAAATAGAGTCAATCAAAGTACGATCCTTATGTGTTTTAAGGTAATTCGCTAAAAGTTTACCTGCTTTATTACGACCACCGTAGTAACGAGCACTGCTACGGAGAAGTATTGAGGACGCATTATCGGTCGTAGTTTTATTGAATGCTAATTTGGCACGTATCAGGGCGCATGGAACCGAGTCCATCGAAGAAGTATAGAATTTATGTTCTAAAGCCTTAATATGTTCCAAGGTGGTTTTTTGTTGTTTAAGGAAACGATTCTTTTTTTTTTAAACAAAGTCTATAATAAAGCCTCTCGCAGTAGCTTTAAAAGAGTCCCATAAAATATATGGGGAGGAGTTGGGGTCACTGTTGAGGTCAAAAAATTCATTAGCAAAAGTACTGAAAGAGGAAGAAAAAAGAGGATCAAGGAGAAGAGAATTATTAAAACGCCAACGGAAGGACCTGGGATGTGAAGGGAGCAAATCAAGGTCAGTCAAAATTGGGGCATGATCAGAGATGACGATGGGTTCAATAGAGGAGGATAACAGAAAAATATAGTCTAAACGGGAGAGGGAGTTATGAGGAGGAGAGAAGAAGGAAAAGTCAAAAGTGTCTGGGTGGGAAAGTCTCCAAGAGTGCACGAGGTGCGTCTGGGAAATAGTGTTGAGAAAATGTTTATGAGTTTTGTGAGGAGTGAAGCGAACTTGAGATTGACGGTCGAGAAAGGGGTCAACAACTTGATTGCAATCGCCCCCTAATATAAAGAAATCATCCCTAAACTGAATACATTTCTGTGTAATCAGAGGCCAAAAGGAACAATCAGGATGTGTAGGACCATAGATATTAAAAACAGTTAAAGAAATATTATTAATTAACAACTTAGCTAACAACCATCTACCCTCAGTATCAATTTCTTGTGATATAACTTTACAATTCAATTTCTTATGGCATAAAATTATAACACCGTTTTTCTTGTTTGCAGTAGGGGAGCATAAAACTGAGCCCACCCAACTTCTCTTTAATTTTAACGCCTCAATTTCTGTAAGATGGGTCTTTTGTAGAATAACCAAATCAGGGTTATAAGAGGCAAGGTGGGAAAGTATTCTCTGTCTTTTAATTGGATTAATAAAACCTTTCACATTCCAGGAGATAACTCTGAATTGAAATCCATTAAAAATACATAAAGAACAAAATATGTAATAATAAACAATTGGAGTAATAGACAAATGGAAAACCAGCAAAAAGAAGAGAAATGCAAGTCAGAAAAGGGAAGAAAGAAAATAAACACAGCAAGGAGGGGAGAAGGAAAAGGAAGAAAGAGTGAGAGCAAAAGAAGACAGCACATGTCAAAACGACGACTGTAATACGTACCTTACAGGGAACAAAGGGAAGGATGAGAGGTGGCAAGGGACAACGAAGACAGCACACCCAACAAAGGGCAACACATCACACCAGGACATCAGGAAGGTAAACTAAATAAATACGATCAGGAGTGGGAACACGGAACATGAAGAGAAGTACAATGAAGTTCAATGACCTGTAAAGGAAAATAAAAAGTTATATAGATAAAGCAAAACAGAATATAGAGATCAAATAACATAAAATATACCAAGTATAAAGTAATAGTATGACAACAGGAGCACTACAATCAAAATCCAGAAAGAAGGAGGAGCAGTATCCTTCAAGGTAATGGAACAAGGAAAAGGATGAGGTGGTAACGGACAACGGAAAGAGCCCACCCAACAAGGAGCAACAAACTACAACAGGACGTCAATGAACAAGAGTAGGAGTGGGAGTATGAGAAGGAGTGAGGTGAACTATCAGCGAACCTGTAAAAAGAAACAAAGAATTATGCACAATAGAGCCAGAAGAACAATGGAGACCAAAAAGTAGAAACTATAACAGTAACTATGATGCAGTAGTATAACAGAAGAAATACGACAGTCAAGATCCAGAGGAAGAAGGAGCAGCCTCCATTGAGGTAGTAGAGTGAGATTGGATAAATCTGTGGAGGTCAGCTGGGTCTTCAAAGGTGGAAGTCTTGTTGAGAAAGGTGACCTTGAAGAGGCAGGGATGGAACAAGCCATATCTTGCACCTAAGGAGCGAAGAGTCGGACGAAGATCCAGAAACTCTTTCCGTCATCTGGCACTCGTTGAAGAAACATCCTGGGAAAAGAAAACTTTGGTGCCAGGAAAGATTCTTTTTGGATTTAGCGGCGTTTAGTACCAGCAGAAGATCAGTGAATTGCAAAAATAAAATAATTATCCCACGAGGATTAGAAGGTGCAGATGAGGAAGAAAGACGAGGACCCAGTCTATGAGCTCGTTGTAGATTCAGCTTAGTTGTAGAAGGGAGACCCAAAAATTGCAGCAAGAAGGAGGTAAAGTACGTGACCGGATCATCACCTTCAAGTCCCTCAGGAAGACCATAAATACATAAATTATTACGACGATTTCTGTTTTCCAAATCTTCAGTCGCCCTTTTTAGCTGTAAAATTTCCTTTTCCAATGAGGATATTTTAGCCGATGAGTCCTGCACTTCATTAAGTTGATGTTCCACCACAGTGATGCGGGACTCCATAGAAGACCATTTGTTGTCCAACGTTTGTAGGTGACAATTGGTTTCCTCAATGAAGGGTCGGAGAGCACGTAGTTCCTCCCAAACCATGTTCAAGGAAACCAGAGAAGAAGATTTAGGGGGAGAAGGAGGATCTTGTTTAAGCACAATAGAGCCAGAAGAACAATGGAGACCAAAAAGTAGAAACTATAATAGTAACTATGATGCAGTAGTATAACAGAAGAAATATGACAGTCAAGATCCAGAGGAAGAAGGAGCAGCCTCCATTGAGGTAGTAGAGTGAGACTGGATAAATCTTCATTAAGTTGATGTTCCACCACAGTGATGCGGGACTCCATAGAAGACCATTTATTGTCCAATGTTTGTAGGCGACAATTGGTTTCCTCAATGAAGGGTCAGAGAGCACGTTGTTCCTCCCAAACCATGTCCAAGGAAACCGGAGAAGAAGATTTAGGGGGAGAAGGAGGGTCTTGTTTAAGCCTCTTGCCGGAGGTCGAAGGTAACAGTGTTTTAGACGTCATGGTGATGGGACTCTCTGCAAGAGTGGGACAGTCTCCGTGTGATGATAGACCAGATAAACAGGAAAATCTGTTAAAGGTAGTGACGTTGGACCCAGAGGAAGCAGGGGCATTCAAATCCAATTTTCTGGCGTGATGCAATAGGCGTTTGCTCCTACCCACGAAGTGTAGCAGAGAGGAAGTAGAATAAGTAGTGACACCAAACAGGAAAGAGGGCAAAATACCTCAGAAGAAGTGGCAAAATCGACAAAATGAGGACCCTCCACAGCAAAACGTCAGTCATGAAGAGAAGGTGCACAAAACATTCAGAATCCATAGAAATAATGTAGCCGAGGACATCCTGTGAGGAAAACTGAAGAGAAAACCGGCAGAGAGGGAAACAAAATGGCGGCCGTCAGGCAGCATAAAGAGGTTACCTGCATAAATTCATCTCTTCCCTCAAAGACAAGATCAGGAAACGGCACCCTCTGAGGGCTCCAGCATTCCGAATTAAAAGGATGCCAGCATATCCTGAAAACGAGCAACAGAACCGCTCCGAGAAAAGCACAAAGTCCGGCACGATGCGGAGCTCCGTCGCTAGGCGGCCATCTTAGGTCGCGATGCGCGCGACCTCTCCAATGATTCTTTTATTAAAAGGAAACTGGCATTTTCATTCAGATTCATTTCATTGCCATACGCGTTTCAGAGTACAGCTCCTTGGTCACAGGCTCCATGATACTGCACAGAAATGGTGAAAAGGCACTCCCCCTCTGCATGTCCATTTAATTAGCCCTCAGTGGGCCTCACAGCTGAGTTCAACTAAGTGTTGCATGCTGGCATCAGTAGTGCACTTTCAAAATTCCTTTACCTTTAGTAGGTTTCTGTGCGGTAGCAAAATGTTCATTTAATTCAAAAGCCCTCCAGTGGGCCTCCGAGATGAAAATGTTCTGTTTATTTTTTCTTTTCTGCTTTTCCATTAAGGAAGACTCGGAGTACTTCCATGTCCTCTGATGTTTTATACTTTTTACTGAACTGTCAACTCCACCAATTATTCTTTCTTCCATTGATGTTTTCCCAGAACCCCTATCTATTTATCCTTTAGCCTATGTGTGACCATAGCTCCTCTTCGCTATTAAGGCCCCATGGAGTACGGGTTCTCAATTCCACTATGTATCGGGATTCCAGCTGTCTCAGTGATTTAACCATGTCTCCTCCTCTTTCCTTCTTCGGCACTTGATCAATGCAGAAAAAGCATAGCAAATCTCTTCTGCTTTCATGTACTTCTGCCAAGTGCCTGGACACTGGGTATGTGGGATCATTATTTGTTATGTCCCGGGTGTGTTCCAATATCCGCTTCTTGGCGGGATGAATGGCACTTCCAATATATTTCTTGTCACATGGACACACTAGGCAATACACAACAAAACTCGAATTGCAGTTCAGTAACTTCTTAATTTCTCTATTGTCCTTTTTCCCTGGATCTCAATATCTTTGACTTTTCTGCTGTTTCTACATGCCTTGCATTTAGTGCAAGGAAAAATTCCTGTTACCCCCACTCTAATAGGGTTCCTCTCTATATAGTGACTGTGTCTTTTAATGAGACACTTCTTTTGTATGTAATGTCAGGTCTCCCTGGTCACTCTTTTCCTAGGATGGTATCTGTCTGTAAGATGACCCAATGTTTCTGAATAAGCCTTCGAATTTGCCAGGAGTCTTCTGTGAAATTCAATATCATACTTGTCACAGTTCCCTCCTCCTTAACCTTGTGTTTTGAGGCTAATAGTTCTTGTCTGTTTCTCTGTTGAGCTTTACATATAGCTTCCTCAGGACACTCTTTGGGGAGCCCCTTTCGCTAAACCTGATACATGCATCCCATTCTGCTTCCTTAAAATCATCTGGCATCGAGCAGTTACACATCAACCGTAAGAATTCTCCATAGAGGATGCTGTTTATCAATCTCCATGGATGCTGGCTTTGTGCATGTAATACTGCGTTACCAGCCGTAGGTTTTCTATAGAGTTTGGTACACAATTTTCCCTCCTTAACAAAATCCAACAAATCTAAGAATGGTACTTCTATTTTACTTAATTGACTAGTAAATCTGAGATTGAATTCATTGTTGTTTAGAATAGCAATATAACTTTCGGCTTCCTCAAAAGTGCCTCGCCACATTATAAAAAGATCATCAATATACCTGGCCCATAGGGCTATCTTGTCAATCCACTGTTCATTTTGCTCTGCCCAGGCCATGTGCTTCTCCCACCAGCCTACGAAAAGATTTGCATAACTGGTGGCGAAGCATGTGCCCATCACGGTCCCCCGAATTTGAAGGTAAAGTTGTCCTGCGAACAGAAAGATATTATTGTTCAGACAAAAGGAAATCAACTGTAGCAACATAATATTATGTTCTTGGTATTTAAGAGATCTGCCTTTTAAAAAAGATTCCACTGCTACCAAACCATGTTGATGTTCAATACATGTGTATAGACTAGGGATGTCCATTGTGATCAAAATGAAGTCTTCCTCCCATTGTATGTTATGTATAGTTCTCATAAAATCAGTAATGTCCTGTATGTAAGAACTTAAATCTCTTGCAAGGGGGAACAAAAAGTTCACATACATTGATGTCCGTTCCAGGAGACTCGCTTTTGAGGACACTATCGGCCGTCCAGGAGGTTTCTCCCGACTTTTATGGATTTTTGGAATATGATAAAAAGTTGTCAAAGCTGGATGGTCTACTTTGAGGAAATTATATTCTTCTTTCCCCAGGACCCCTTTACCCCTCCAACTCTTTATCATTGTGTAAAAAGCTTCTACACTCGCATTATATTGTCTTCTTGTAATAGGCATGTAACTTTCTTCATCCGAGTCTTAAAGCCTCTTCATGGTATGTAGACTTATCAAATAACACCACGTTGATGCCCTTATCCGAAGGTTGGATAACCAGTGAAGCATTATTCTTCAAACCTATAATAGCTGAGCATTGTTCTTTAGTAAGATTGTATTTAGTCTTCAACTTCTTAGGATTTGTCTTCATTCTGAGTTGATCTAATTCCATGACTAGTGTTCAAGAACCATGGTTTAGATAAGACTGATTTGAAGGTATGACCCCTGAGCATTCATGCAGAAATTACGAGCTGCTATCAGTTAGAATTTAGGGTGTACGCACAAGTCAAACATGTGCATGATGTTTCAAAATCAATGTATTCAAACAGCAAATGAATCCATTTGTTTAAAAACGACAAAGCAATCATGTTACAGTTACTGAAATTAATAATTGACTGAAGTAACAGGAAGGGGCATGGCCGACAAGATGGCCACATAAGATGTGTCTTTGCGGTGCTCCTGCTGGAATGCAGGGAGATCTGGCAATATCCTACGGTGCTGTGTAAGCACCGACCCCACGAACATCGGCCCGGCCGAGAGACACTACCTGGCGCTGGAACAGCTAACTTGGTCCCATTAATGTGAAGGAGAAGACAACCAGAGCCTGATGACTAAGAGATGGGTCCGCCATTTTGAGCTGACACGGGCGCCTCCGTGGCCAGGATCGAAGCGGAGCGTCGGCGGCTGCCGCCCCACCTAAAGTTGAGGCAGTGCGGGATTGTGTGGTGATTGTGCCCGTTCCCGGCGTGAGGAGCGCATGTTCCTGGAAAGCGGTTGGTCCTTGGTGGGCTCCGGTGGAGTTGCAGACCCGCTGAGCCCGGAGAGGCAGTAAAACAGGCCTGGTTGCGGCGGCTCATTTGACGGGACCTGACCAACAGCAAAGGGAGGTGAGTCGCTGTATCGGGGTGGGTCCCCCACCTACTGAGGCCGGCGATGAACGGTGATTGAGACGCAGCCCGGGCAGGAATGATGGTGCAGCTGCGAATCCTGTTGGTGTCGCGAGACGGACCGAGGGCTGCTGGAGGCCTGTTGGGTGCCTGGGGCCTGTGTTGGTTGCAGTAGTCGGGTCTGGGCCAACTTGGACGCAGGACGATGGGGGACAAGGTCCCCCTGCCATGATTGAACACACCAGAGACCTCTGAACCAGTACGGGGAGTGCTGAGTCCAGGCAGACAACCGCAGCGTGTGACTCGACGGTGGGTGAACTCCACCTGTGAACCAGGGCTTACTGTCGCTGTATTACCCCGGCCCTACCGGGGGACATTTTTCGGATTTTGGGCACCCGGAGTGGGGAGTAAGATAGAGCTGGTGTTGAAAGTTCCTGATCCAGCCGACCCCCCCCCCCAGGACCCATTTCCTATCTGAGAAGAGGGGCAACTCTGCTGGTGAAGAAGGGGCTCCCCGAAGTGACTTCACACAAGACAAGATAACTGCTGAGGAAGGAGGTGGCGGGGACCCAGGGTGCTGTTCATGCTGCTCTGACCTTGGGGTGCACTGGGAAAACGGAGCCATTATGGTTAAAGAAAAAGCCAACCGAGCGCAGTCCAATAAGATCCTGAATTATGTTAAGCCCCTACCTCAAGGATCAAACCAACGTGACCTGCGGGAAGACATTGCTGCAGAAGAGGCACCAGCCGGAGACCAGCGGGACCCTTCATTAACTGATGTTCTAGCAGCTATCCAGAATACCAGGGGTGACATGGTGACTAGGATTGATGCTGTTGCGATCGACGTCAATCTGCTTCGATGTGACCTGCGCAAGGTCTCCGACAGAGTTGGTGCGACCGAACAGCATGTGGAAACCCTCCAGATGGACGTTAAGTCACTCAGGGAAGTGGTCATGGAGCTACAAAAAAAGACGATCAAACTTGATGAACGGGCCGAAGATCAGGAAGGGCGCTCGAGAAGCAACAACCTGCGGTTTGTGGGATTCCCGGAGCGAGCGGAGGGCCCCTCAGCAGAGCTGTTTTGGAGGACTGGATCACGAAAGTACTTGCACCCAGGAGAAAGTCCAAGTTCTTCAACATTGAAAGGGCCCACAGAGCACTGGTCCCCCCACAGCGACCCGGGGCACCATCAAGGGCCATCATAGCCCGGTTCTTTAATTACCTTGATCAGGACGTGGTCCTGCAAGCTACTCGTACAAAGGATGTCATGCATTTTGAGGGTCATCCGATTGCGATTTACCCAGATTATACACAGCGGGTGCAAGACCAGTGATGCACCTTTTTGGCGGTGAAAAGGCGGATGAGGGATGCCGGGATGAAGTATAACCTTCTCTTCCCAGCCAAACTCTGGATTAAACATAAAGGCAAAGCTATGTTTTTTTTCTCAGTGGTGAAGGCCTCTGAATGGATGGACACTATAGGGGAACATGGCGACCAGCAGAACTCACAGCCCAACCCAAGGAAGGCAACAGACTCGTCGGATCCTACTACGAGACAGTGGCGACTGTCCGGAGGAAAGCGGCAAAAGAACACCGGTAACTCTAGAAGGGTCAGGGTGTGCGCAGATGGCACCTTACTAGTGACGGAAAGACTGTCGGACATTGTGCCTGATTCTAATGTTTCCTGAGCTCACACTATGTGGAAGACGTGCAGGTTACTGATCAGAACACTCAGGTAAGTAGACGTTGGGGGGCCTACTTTAAATGTATCTTTTTTCTGTGGGGAAAGTAATGTATGTATACCCTGTGACCGGGGAGGACCATGCCCCTCAGTAGAGCCTGGGGCCTGATCGGGGAGCTAGAGGCCCTGTCCTCACACCCTGTCGAGTGCCTAGCCACTCGCAATGCACTTCTTTAAAGGGACATGGCTCCTGCTCATTAAATGATCCAGGAACATGTAGCGTACAACTGTGGTTCATGTTGCAGTGGATAGGTATTTTGTTTGAGAAATTTGGGTGGCGTGGAATGGGGCGGGATATGTGGATGCTCGCTCTCTACGGTGTGGGAGGGACGGATCCATTTCACTGCCCAGAGGGTGGGGGGGACTGGGGAGTCAATCAGTTCTGTTTGTTGTGCAATGGTTTTGGGAGGGTTTAAGGGATCCATGTCTGGGATGTAATTTATTGATGTGTGACCAATCTCGGTGGAGGATAGATGGGTGGGAACCCAGAGGCAATACCAACCACGAATCACCATGGTTTCCCCTGTGATGAAATTGCTTACCTGGAATGTACGAGGTATGGCAATGCTCGGAAAACAGAGGAGGGTGTATGCCTACTTAAGACGATACAGAATCTCTTTAGCAGGCCTCCAAGAAACACATATATGGGGCAACACACTGCCTTATATAAGGCGTAGATGGAGAGGACAGCTGTACGCCACTTCATATTCGGGATTTGCCTAGGGGGGTTCTCATTTGGGTAGCCCCAGGGACCCCTTTTCAACACTTGCATCATGTGATTGACCCTGAGGGGCGTTATGTGATTTTGTATGGCAGGCTGGACGGTGGAGAGATCTGTTTTATTAATGTATACGCTCCTAATTCGGTTAACCCGGGCTTCTTCCCTGACGTGGTGGCTGCAGCGGCTCCATATCTGGGGGGGAGTAATTATGTTGGGGGATGTTAACTGTGTGTTGGATAGGACACTGGACCGGGAGCCCCTCCAATTTGGAGACCTTCACACCGCTGACTCAGGAATCATTCTTAGCCACTCTAACCAAGGTAAAATCAGGGTCACCATTGGACCCTGCACCGGTCAATATCTTAAAACTGGCAGCCACTACAGTGGCCCCCAGTATGACCAATATGATCAACTCTTCCCTTTCATTAGGGATTGTCCCCCCCGATTGGAAGAAAGCCATGGTAAAAGCTTTGCTCAAAAAGCCAAATCTGGATCCGGCAGACCTGGGCAATTATCGCCCTATTTCGCTGCTTCCGACAATGGGCAAAATTGCAGAGAAAATTGTCAACCAGACTCTCTCCTCCTTTCTGGAATCCAATTACTTGCTTCACCCTTCCCAAACGGGCTTTCGCCCATGCCAAGGCACCGAGACCGCCTTATTGGCAGTTGTGGAAGAAGCAAGGAAGATTCTCGACCTGGGAGGTACAGCTGCCATAATTCTCCTCGACCTAAGCGCGGCCTTTGACACGGTGAACCACCAGACGTTGGCTCACCGTCTTAGGAACTTAGGTGTTTCAGGCAAGGTGCTATCTTGGCTCCAATCCTTCCTGGAGGATAGGTGTTTCCAGGTGTTCTCAGGTGATGCCCTGTCTAAACCGGTCCCACTCAAATGTGGAGTCCCACAGGGCTCGTCTTTAAGTCCTACCCTTTTTAATGTTTATATGCATCCACTGGCGGAGATCGTTCTCCCCTTTGGGATCCATATAGTCACCTACGCCGATGATACCCAGCTGGTGGTGGCTATGACTCAGACCAACCATATGCTCTCGGATCTCTACCACTGCCTGGAGGAAGTCACTAAGTGGATGAGTCTTTCCCACCTAAAACTCAATGGTGACAAAACCGATCTTATGGTTTTGGGCAACCAGTTAAACTTCAAGGCCAACACTATGTGGCCAGCCTGTATGGGCCCAGCACCCATTCCAAAAACAGAG
This sequence comes from Calotriton arnoldi, assembly GCA_963921515.1. Classification (NCBI taxonomy): domain Eukaryota; kingdom Metazoa; phylum Chordata; class Amphibia; order Caudata; family Salamandridae; genus Calotriton; species Calotriton arnoldi. Next base: position 1,746,969 of record CAWUFW010002731.1, read on the forward strand.
ATAAAAAGTCTGGGTGTCTGGTTGGACCAAGAGCTTTCATTCAAAGTTCAAGCCAGGAAAACCACTGCACTCTGTTTTGGCCTGCTAAGAATGATTCGCAAAGTTCTGCCGCTACTACCAGCCCAAGCTAAAAGAATCTTGGTACAAGCGCTCATCCTATCAAGAATAGATTATGGCAACGCCCTCTATTTAGGTGCCCCCAAAAATGTTATATCTAAATTGCAGACTGTGCAGAACTCCGCGGCCAGACTGCTTACGGGAACCCAGAAACGTAGCTCTGCAAAACCGGCACTACGCACTCTCCACTGGTTACCAGTTCAGGAAAGAATCAATTTCAAGGCCCTGTGCGTCGCCCATAAATCTTTGGGAGGAAATGGTCCTCCTATTATTAAATCTTTGATCCGCCCCTAGAAAGCTAACAGAAACCTTCGCCCGGATGAGTTGCACCTTACAGTGGTACCTAGGGTCAAAAAGGCCAGAAGTGAAGGCAGACGCTTCTCGTATAATGCCTCCAAGCTTTGGAACAGCCTGCCGCTGCAGCTTCGTAGCCAACCTAATCATTCAGCCTTTCGCAAACAACTCAAAACTTGGCTCTTTCCTTAGAGGGTTTCCCCTACCCTAGTGATCCTCAGCGCTGGGATGCTTCCGGGTAGCCATGCGCTATACAAAAACCCTGTCTATTCTATTCTATTCTATTCTATTCCCCTGAGCAAATACTAAACAGGGGATGACCGAGGCCCTGGGGGATGCCCTGGAGGGATTGGCGCTGTTGGACGTGTGTAGGATGAGACATCCAGACAGTAGGGTCTTCTCTTGTCACACCCCAGCGACGGATACATTTAGCAGGCTGGACCAATTCTTTGTATCAGCGGACCTGGTATCTAGGGTGGGAGAAATAGTATGCCTCCCTAGATATATCTCAGACCATTCCCCCATGATGCTATCCTTGGGTACTGAGAGGCCCAGATCTGAGATCCCTACATGGAGGCTCCAGGCTGAGGCACTCACTGATCCACCCTTCACTACCATGGTAGGAGACGAGCTCTCTAGATATTTTAAAACAAATTGGGGTTTGGCGTCCTCAAGAGCAATGGAGTGGGAGGCCATGAAGGTGGTGATCCGGAGGGTCTGCATTAATACAACTTATGGCGTCCGCCGGCAGCTTGAAAGGGACATTAAGGTGCAGGAAGGGAAGTTAGTGGAGATAGAGGCATCGCTTCCGACGGCTCCCCATCTTTTGAATGAGTGGCGTACAGCACAGGAGCAGCTGCTGGCAGCGTTATATCATCTAGAAAAGTTCCACTACACGGCATACCGACAATGTCTGCATATGGAGGGTGACCGGTCGGGGGCCCTGCTCACCAAGTTAATCAAGAGTGAGATGCCGGTGTCCCCCATAGTACAGATGCAGTCCAGGGAGGGGAACATAGTATATAACCAACGGAAAACCCTGGACATCTTGTCCGATCATCTGGCCAGGGTGTACTCAGGGCGACATTCCTCACCCCGGAGGTGCTGGCTGAGTTTATGGCCACCCTGGACTTACCCCGATTAGAAAATGAGGCACACCAGATGCTGGATGACCTGATATCTAAAGAAGAAATACTGGGAGCCATACAAGCTCTAAAGCAATCTAAAAGTCCTGGGAGTGACGGACTACCATCCGAGTTTTATAAAAGGTTTGCACCCGTGTTGGTGGACTGCCATTTGAAAGTATATAACGAAGTGCTTCAGAAGCAAACACTGCCAACTTCTATGAGAGAAGAGCTAGTGGTTATGATCCCCAAGGCAGACAGGGACACCCGGTTGCCGGGTTCGTATAGACCATTTTCCCTATTGAATATAGATATAAAAATCCTGAGCGGGATCTTGGCGGCCCGGCTTCAGCCACATATGCACCACTTAATTCATCCTGATCAGGCAGGCTTCATCCCTAAACCTAGTGCTACCCATGATCTGTGGAGGCTCGCCCAAGTATGGCACTCTCCCACTCTGGATCAGGACGATTACGCCATGGCGTTATTAGATATAGAGCAGGCTTTTGATTCGGTCAACTGGTCATACATCTGGGAGGTCCTGCGAATAATGGGGGTTGGTGTACAATTTCTTAAATGGATACAGTTACTCTACTCAGCGCCCCACGCTAGAATACGAATGGGGAGACTGGTCTCGAGGGCCTTTACACTGCAACGCAGCACCAGGCAAGGAGGCCCGTTATCGCCACTCCTTTTTGCGGCAGCGATGGAACCGCTGGGGGCAGCTCTGAGAAAGGAACTGGCTGCATGGGGGATCTCATTAGGAGCGACTAATCATGTGGTATCCATGTACGTGGGCGATACTCTGGTGTACATCCGACAACCTGCTCAAGCGATTCCGATCCTATTGGACGTACTCCGGAGGTTCGGGAATATTTCTGGACTGCAGATAAATCCCGGGAAATCGAAACTGCTCCCAATAGGAATGTTAACTTTACAGCCACATGAGGCGCTGCCGGAGGTGGGACTCCCATGGGTGGGGACTGAACCCAGGTACCTACGGATTAAACTGGCGGCTACGGCTGAGCAATATCTGACGCTTAATATAGGGAAAGTAATTGAGGGAATACGCTGTTCAGTGCGCTTTTGGCAGGGATTACCTCTGTCCCTTATGGGAAGGATAGGTATAGCAAAAATGATCACCCTACCATGATGTCTCTATGCGATGCAGCACTCCCTCTATAGAATACCTTGATGATTTTTTGTAATCCTAGATAGCCTATTGGTAGATCTATTATGGGGCGCTAAACGTTAAAGGGTTGGTCTGGCCACATTGCAGCGAACAATACAATTTTGTCCACCAAACCTACCTTACTCCCAGAATACTAAATAGGATTTATCCAAACCGCTCGTGGCACTGCCCCCGGTGCGGTGAGGCAGACGCGGATTTCATACACATGTCATGGTCATGTTCGAACATACCCCCTTACTGGACTGATGTCCTAGCTACGTTACAGGATGCTACGGGTTGAGTGATACCGCAGGAGATCCGCACGGTCCTGCTAGCTTTACTGCCCCTGCCTAAAAATAAGAACCTCTGTAGGAAATGTGTGCTCTTAGGGCTGGTGCTGGCAAAACAACGTGTGGCCATGTCGAGGCTGAGCCACAATCCACCAAAAGTGTCCCTATGGGTGCGGGATGTGAATGAATGGGCTACGGCTGAGGCGGTCTGATTGCAGCGGATCAGACGTGATGAAAAAGTGGAAGATGATTTACGAGCTTGGAGGGCAATGCTGAGGGACATGCAGGCGGAACAGACACCTGGTGCTTCCCAGTCCAACAACTCAGAGACTGAGCTGCCACACAGACGATAGGGTGACCACCACAAGAGGTAGAATGATACATGACTACGACACGAGAGATGGCACACAGTGGAGGATAGGAAGGAGAAATGTACACACACAGACATGGAGGGGGGTATGGGTAGGGGGAGGGGAAGTTCAATCAAAAAAGGTTTTGTTGCCAAAGAGGCATTAGTTAAGAATGCATGTTATATAAGATGAGGGGGTAAAGTGAAGCAAGAACATGTTAGTTGCTGCTCATACGTTGGATATGGCACTGTATGTATATGCTTTTTTTTTGTTTGGTTTGTTTTTTTTTCTTCTTTTTCTTTTGTTTCTTGTTTCCCTTGCTGTAAGGTTTTAGAATATGTCTAAAATGATGAACCTTCTGCCCTTGTTTCAAATGCCAATAAAGATATTAAAAAAACTGACTGAAGTAACCGCTTGGAAATGAGTTGAAAAACTGTTTTCACCTTTTGTTTAAACTTTAAATGTGTAATTTTGTTGTCAAGTTGAGTCATTTATATTTCCGATGCGAAATCCGATCAGCAGAGTCTTTAACAGGACTTAATGGCCGCGCATTGTGTGAGTAAGGGCCTTAGAACCAATCGCCTCAGACGCGCCGGCCTCTGAAACAGGAGACGCGGTTCACGGAAACCGATGCCTGTCCCTAAGATGGCGGCCTCCGTCCGGCATTAACTTCAAGATCTGAGAATCAGCACCGGTGAATACCGATGAAACCTAGAGCAAGGGTATACTCACTGGAACCCATGATCTTGTTCTCTCTCCTATCAACCACTTCGGATGCACTGTCCCTGTAACGCCGAGACGAGAGACTTACAAATCAAGATGCCTGACCCTAAGATGGTGGCTCCTCCTCCGACGCACTGTCCTGAAGGAGGACACTTGACCCTAAGATGGTGACGCTTCAGGTCACAAACGGAGTACGGGTGATGGCCTGCTCGACACAGCCTCGAGACAGCAACGGCCCCGCAGCTCATAGGCTATACTCGGCTTGACTCCTCCGGAGAGCTAACTTAGCTAACTTTGCACAACGAAGGCAATATTCGTCCTGACTCCTCCTGAGAATAAACACACTTGCCTAATTCTGCCTGATATGCTCAGTTTGACACACTTGCCAAAACACTTATTTGACACTATTTGATTATCCGACACACATGCCAAAACACTTATTCAAGGAGTTTTTGATCAAACCACTCTTCAATGAAGTCACTGACTCAATGATAGACACACTTGCCTAATCTATGGATTAAGGAAGATTCAACCCATGAGGGGTAATTACACCTATCTAACTGACCCTTCCTGAGGATCAGAGAGGTAGTACCAATACCACTGAATCCAGGTAACCCACGCCGTGGACTTGAATGCTGAGCACGCCCGCTTAAAAAGAGAACGAACGCGCATCTATCATAGAGAGTGATACCAACTCCTAACACCTCTCAGTCATACCTCTCCTAGACCAATTGACTGGGGATAGCTCTGGATAGCTATCCACCTTTCCAACTGAGACACAATGACACCTACCACTTTAACTTCCCTCAGCGCCTCTGCACCAAACTGCCTGAAACCACATGGCCCCAACTCCTTCTCCATCATTTTCCCCACCCATCTCTCTCTAAAAGCGAAAAGAATCTTCAAACACAGAATGATCAGACAACACCCGGAAACACTATTCGCGGACATATACCACTGCTCATCCAAAGGCCAGTTGAAAATGGATCTCATTTTCCATACCGAAAGACCTGCGGAATGGAACACCATTCTTAGAACGCACCTTCACATAGCCAAAACAACTAGCACGCCCTTCAGCTGCAAACTGACGATCTTAATCTCAAACCGCCCTACGCATTGGGGCAACACCTCCGCGACCATCTACACCAACGGTACAGTCCTGATCCAAGCCAACAACGACAACCTAGATGCATTTGACGCCCTCTTCCCCTCGCTACGCAATGCCCCCACTCAATCAAGCGACTCCCACCCGAGCTACTCCCCATCCACCGACCGACTGACCCCCGGGAGAACTCTCAAAACAATCCCAAGACTTATCCCACCAACTCCTACTCATCTCCCCGGACACCACCCTCCACCTCCTTCCCATTCCCTGACATGCACAATTCATACCTCTCTTCCAGAACATATCGGAGATACGTCTCAGATGGGACTCTCCAACCCCACACTGACCGCCACTTCCGCCCCCTCCTCAAAACACTATTCCCAACAAACAACTAGCGAATCTGACCCTCAGTCAATGACTCCTAACTCCCTCCTTTCACTGACTCACAAGAAACGGCCGCGTGAACCACGACGTGATACTCCACACCACATGTCCATGACGACCCACAGGGACAACATAGGCAGCTCTAACACTGCAAGCCTAACCCCCAATGACAAGCTCTCTCCTTCCCTGGACTACCTCGCTCAGGACAACCCGAACCCAGACTCCCCCACCCCCTCCCCTAGGGAGACGAATCAGAGACTTGCTCTGCTGGAAAGCCAGCTAGAAACTGTAATACGAGGCCTCAACAAAATCCTACTGAACCTCACCACACCCCAGGAGTCTTTCCAATGCCCACACCCTACACCCACAGTTATCAACACCAAACACTCAAGGCCTCCCAAGGCTCAAAGGCACTGCTGGAACACAACCCCCCTCTTGAACTAGCCACAAAGACCCAAAAGAACAAGAGCCGCAATGTCCATGAGAGAAGCGACTGATCTTGCCAACTCTTACGACATATCTTCTACCTCCACCCCCAGCTCCAAGATCCAGGTTATCACTGGATTTGGAAGAGACCACTCCCCACCTAAAACGTCAAGACCTCCTGCCTTCCTCACCAATATCCCCATGGCCCCCCAATAAAGAAACTAAACAACAAGGGGATGACCAACTGCATGCTCATAAACTGCAGATCGGCTACCAAACATGCAACAGACCTGGCAGAAACCATCCTTACCCATGACATAGACATCACGTTCGTCACTGAAACATGGCTGAATGAGTTCTCTCCCCCAATCATTGACATGCTTGTGCCCCCGGGCTTCTTAATCATCAATAAAAACAGAACAAACCAGTGAGGCGGGGGTATCACAATTATCCACAAGAGCAACATCTCCGTAACGGAAACTGACTCCTTCAAATACAACACATTCGAATATCTAACCGCCACCATCAAGACAAATGACAACAAAACACTATACTGCCATCTCCTCTACCACCCGCCAGGCAACACCACCTCATTCGGAGAACACCTTTCCGACTTGATAACACACTGCTCACTCCTGGACTCCAATAACATAATACTAGGTGACCTCAACCTTCACTGGAATGAAGAAAACAACTCGCTGATCCAATCCCTGAACGAACTTCTACACAGCAACAACCTTATCCAACACTGCTCAGAGCAAACCCATGACAGAGGCTCAATCCTGGATGCCATTATAGCTCAAGTAGATACAGTCCCTATTGACCACATCCTTCCTGTTGACTGGTCAGACCACCATATCATTCTATTCCACATCAACCAAACGATCCAATGCCTACCTCGTACACAGGAACCCCCCCAATGGGTGAGAAATCTAAGACAGATTCCCCTTGGTGACCTGGAAGAAAGGGTAAGCTCACTCCTTTCCACCCCCAAAGGCGACCTCTCCTCAACTGATCTCACCTCACACTACAATACAACAATGACTTCCAAACTTGACCAAATAGCTCCCTTGAAACAAAAAAGAGTCAGGAACATTCCATCTAGATCCTGGTTTAGCACTGACCTAAACTCCGAAAGAAGACAACTAAGAGCTGCAGAAAGACTGTGGCGGAACAACCCATCCACAATCCACCTTGATCGACTCAAATCTGAACACAGAAACTACAAAAAACACATCAAGAATGAAAAAACGTCCTGCTTCTGTGATGCTCTAGACAATGCAAAAAATAGGCCCAAAGAACTCTTCAATCTCATTAGGCAACAAACTTCCAAGCCCCCATCATCCTCAGTTCGGGCCTCCAAAGTCCTTTGTGATAACTTTGCTAATTTCTTTAAAGATAAAATCACCAAGATTGAGCTCTCCCTGGTCGAGCACCGCAGACCCCCCAACAGAAGCGAGCTCCCAGGAATAGAAGATATCACACCCAAGCATCCACCAAACAACTGGAAATCCTTGAACCCCAACTCCGAAGCACATATCATCGAATTGATTGCCAGCTCCAAACCCGCATCACACTTTTCGGATCCCATTCCTGCCCAACTGGCCAAAAAGCTCAAACTCACCCTAGCCCCTTTCTGGACCAAGATTATTAATAGCTCCCTGAGAACAGGAGTCATGCCTGATTGTCTCAAAATAGGCCAAGTCACGCCATTACTAAAAAAAACAGGCTCTAACCCAAACGAACTCAACAACTTCAGACCCGTCTCCAATCTCCCATTCCTAGCTAAAATCATGGAAAGATGTTATCTCCTTCAACTCACTCAACACATGGACAGTAACAACCTTCTAGACCCTCACCAATCGGGCTTCAGAAAAGGTTGCAGCACAGAGACAGCAATCCTGAATGTTATAGATGATGTTCACATATCTCTTGATACGGACCGATGCTGTTTACTCATACTCCTGTACTTATCGGAAGCCTTTGACACGGTTGACCACAAACTACTCATTAAGGCACTTCAAGAAAGAGTCGGAGCGGAAGAGGTGGTCGCACAGTGGTTCACCTCTTTTCTACAAAACAGCACCCAAAGAATAAAAATCAAAAACTTCACATCTGACCTACTCCCCATAAGCAGGGGTGTCCCCCAAGGATCAGTTCTCTCCCCACAACTATTCAACATCTACATGGAACCCCTCACCACCATACTCAAAAAAGCCAACATCCCCTTCCACCTCTATGCGGATGACACCCAGATCTATCTGGAATCCTCCTCCATTGGTGACATTCAGAGACTGAACGAGACTCTAAGAGAAGTTCAACATTGGCTATCCCTCAACCACCTGAAACTCAACCAAGACAAGACGGAAATCCTCCTCATCTCCAACAAGAAACAGACCCCCAAATCACAGAATGGCTAAAAGCTATTGATGTGCTCATCTGCAATCTCACCCTGGCCGACTCCGTAAAATCACTGGGAATCACTCTGGACCCAAACCTTGACATGGTCAAACACATCAAGAACACCGCAAAGTGCGCTTTCCTCAACTTAAAGCTACTCAATAAAATAAAACCCTTCATCCCCCCCAAAGACCTCAAACAAGCTACTCAATCCCTGGTGCTGTCCAGACTAGATTACGGGAACGCATCTCTCTCAGGAACAGCAAAATCCCACCTAGCTCCCCTCAGATCAACTCTTAATGCAGCAGCCAGAATGGTCACCGGAGTAAAGAAATACGAACACATCTCGCCCGCTCTCCAAGAGCTAAAATGGCTCCCAATCGAAATGCGTGCCAACTTCAGAACTGCCTGTCTCACGCACAAAGCTCTGCACACGGGGAAACCTGCCTACCTAGCCTCCAAACTCAAGAAGGCCGGTCAGACAAGGAACCTCAGGAGTACCAACTCTCTACTTCTCATTCCTCCGAAAACTCGCAAACAAAAAACCTTATCTCGATCATTCTCAGGAAATGCGCCCAAAATCTGGAACTCCATCCCAGTCCATATCAGGACTACCCCCTCCTTTTCAAAATTCAAAAGCCAGCTCAAAGACCTCTTCCTCAACCGATCTCTTCCGAAGGGATAGCTGCCGCCAAACGCAGAAGCCTGCCCAATGCAGCACACAGCCACTGTGACATAAAGGTTACTACCTCACCCTCCTCCCGACTCGATCCTGTGTCCCCCCTCCCTGAACTGGATTTGACACGAGTCAATGTGTATACTATTGTCTTACTATATGTATGATGTCTGTAAACTGTTAAATGTTGTAAAGCGCTCCGAAACCTTCGGGTCTGGCCAGCGTATATAAAACTCTTAAATAAAATAAATAATATAAATAAATAAATAAATACTGTGTTGACCGAAACGTGTTAAGGCAGAGTGGTGAAATAAAGTTCATTTTGGAAGAACTGTGGTCTGTCCCTGGTGGATTTTGGCTGAAACAAGAGAGGACTTTTTATGTGTATATATATATATATGACCCCCCAGCACTGGAGAATACCACTGAGCCTGACCGTGGCTGGTGAAGCTGAGTCGGAGGACGCGGACGGCACCGACTACGAGTAAGGTAGGCAGTGGTTGAAAGCTGGGGAGGAGAGGTGTGCGATACGAGGACTGAGTAACTGCATTTACCGGAGATACTCTCTCCCGTACAATGATTACACAGCGATGTTGGCCGACACGCTGTGGGACCGAGAAGCGGCAGCTACAGAAATGTTCAGTGACTTGCCATCTACGACCTTAAGTGGGAGAACTAGCAATGCAATACCAAGCAACAACACCAACACCATCAAGGATAAATTTAAAAAACTGGAAAAACTCATGAGGCAGGAACAAAGTAAATGGTGGGAGTCAAGATCCCTGCAACGGTATATTGATGTAGGTAGAATACCTAGAGGGCTCAGGATACTAATTGCACCTAGTTACGAGAACCCCAACCCCAGTATGATGAAGGAATGGGCCGAATGCAATCTGGACTCGTCAAAAATATTAGTGCAAATTCTCATTAAATATGTTGACACAGATCGAGCAGAGTTATTGAATCAGATTGATAAAATCAATGATGAATTGTAAGGCATGAGACAGTCAGATGAGATAACCTAACTGCGCAATGAAATGACAACAAGATTGAGGAAAGAGGAAGACAAAATATAAGAAAGAAAAACCTACAAGTTCCAAAGGGACAAGACAGACTATGAACTAGGACAAATATTTACGTTTTCTAGGAAGTACGATTCACTCAGAATATCAAAGTTTAAACCGAGTGAGGAGCAGGTCGCAAGTACATCGACTAACAGAGAACGCTTTTCCAATACATCTAATTCCGATCTAAGTTCAGCGGTGGAAAGCGAGTCTGAATCCGACCTAAGAAACCCTAGAGATGGCCAACTACCTCAGAAGCCCTCGCTGGCGGAAAAATTACATTTTTTATGCCAAGATCGGAGGCAAACCCTCCGTCCAAGAACACAGAGAATGAAAGTAGATCCAACAGGAACTTCAAACGCAGGCAGAGGAGGAAAGCGAACAGGAAACGCAACCAACCCAAAAAAACAGATGGAAACGGAAATAAAAATCAACGCAATGACAAATAAAACAATCATCAACTTAGCTAACATCGATCTATCCAAAGCTGAGGAACAACTTCTTAGTCTGGGCTTATCATACTGCCCTGAGAGCAATTTTGACTATGCGACCACCCAGATGGATATCTATCGCTGTGTCAGAAAACTAAAACTAAAAAAGTATCATATATTGCTAAATAAGGATCAAACGACAGTCAGAGCAGAGGAATCTAATACTCAACAACCAGCACTGAACTTGTCTATGTCAGATATGCCTCTCCTTAGGGACATGCAAGAACTGTGGAGAGAGGGAGGTGCATCGTGTTCACAAGATACAGAATTGAACGAAGTTAGCAGCATGAATCCAAACGCTATGCCTGCAATGTCAACAAGTACGAGTATGACTCAACTCACGCCTTTCAAACTTAAGTCGACGTTCAATCCTATCACTCCAAGAGACTCTATAGATATCTTTAACGAACTGGTGATGTCTCAAATCAAACAACTCAATCGTAAAGTACAGAACACCAAGATCAAATACAATAGGCGCAATCATCAATATCATGAATTAATGAAAAAATTACAGAACAACAATTGGATTGTAATTCGAAACTCCAACAAAGGCGGTAACATTGTGATTTTGTCCAAGGAGGAATATACAAATGAAGCGTTATCTCAATTGAAAGACAGGACATGCTACATTAAGAGCAATGTAAATGACTTTTATACTAAATTATTGGCCTGGAAGACTAAGGGTCTAATCAGCATGCAGGAGTACAAATTCCTGAAAAAGGAAAGCCCTACAATACCTTCTATCTATTTTATCCCAAAGGTGCATAAAAATCCGATGAAGCCACCGGGGAGACCCATTATCTCAGCCAGAGATAGCCTACTGGAACATACCTCGCAGTACGTAGAGTATTTTCTACAGGAATTTGTTCAATCTCTTCCATCTTACATAAGAGATACAAGTGATTTTTTAAGCAAGCTGAGCAACTTTGAGTGGAAAAGTGATTACCTCCTCATAGCTCTTGATGTAACATCATTATACACAAGTATAAATCACAAAGACGGAGTGAAGGCATTAGAACATTACTTGAGCAAAAGACCGGGACAAATGCTGCAGCACAGTAAAATGTTGGTTGAGATGGTTAATTTTTGTCTTAACAATAATGTCTTTATGTTTAACAATGTTCTTTACCAACAAACACGTGGGGTGGCCATGAGAGCCAGCTTCTCCCCCAGCTATGCGTGTCTCCACATGGGCTGGTGGGAGGAGCTGGTTCTAGGTACCATACACAGCCAGTATTTACACAACAACGTTAGGCTTTGGCTCCGTTTTATCGACGATTTATTTATAATTTGGAAGGGTACACAGGAATTAGCAACTGAATTTGTGACAGTGATCAATAACAATGATATTAATCTGCATTTTACTGCCACTATCAGTGATACCTCCGTGAACTTTCTAGATACTCAAGTGTATATACTAAATGAGAGAATTGAGACAAGGGTTTATCGCAAAGAGACGGCTGGCAACTCAATTCTGCATGCCAGCAGCTCCCACCCCAGACATTTGGTCAACAGCATCCCCTATGGGGAAATGCTGAGATTGAGAAGAGTCAGTAGTAACATCGAGGACCTCAAGGTTGCCCAAGCAACTAGCAAAGCCAGATTTTTAGAATGCGGCTACTCTCACAAAATAATAAACAGGGCAATTTCCAAATCCATGACACATGAGAGGGCAGAATTACTCAGGGACAAACGTGGTGATTGTACAAGTTACCCCGATCAACTGAAAAATAGAAAGAAGCAAGAGGTTAAAGAATTTAGAATAATTCTGGGGTTCAGTAAACAGGAACAGAGTCTGAGGTCAATAATCAAACGCAATTGTCCCTTAGTACTTAGTGACCCAGTGATAGGACCCTTGTTACCGCATAAAGTGTTGATTACTCATAGCAGGGGACCCTCCATGAGAGATAATCTAGTGAAAACAAGCCCTGAAGTGATTGAGGGGACAAGCTGGCTGATGTCACACAAAGGTTTTTATAAATGCAAAACCTGCAAAGCTTGCCAGCAGGGTCTAAACAAAACAACTTATCAGACCCCGTTCAGTACAAGAGAACATAAAATCACAAAACTTTTAACTTGCAAAACAGATCACGTTATATATGTGTTACAGTGCCCATGTGGTCTACAATACATAGGGAGTACCAAACTTCAAGCACATAAAAGGATACTCCAACACATGCGAGCAATAGTGAATCAAGATAACACATATCCGGTAGCACGTCATTTTAAAGAGTACCACAACTCCAAACGTCAAGATCTCAGGTATTACCTCATAGATGCAGTACCCCCAGCAGAAGAGGGGTAACAGAGAAACTAAATTAAGAAGATTGGAGACACGGCATATCTTAGAGATGGACTCTAAACACCCAGGGGGACTCAATACATCGGAGGGTTTGTATACATGCCTCTAATATCCAATACCAGCTTGTTGAATTTAGAGGAGGGCAAAAAGATAGAGAGAATTCCAGTTCCTTTATCTGGGGATTCTGCAACCGTTATAGATATAAGAGAATGAAGGAATGCCCATATGTAACAGTAACAAGCAAAAGATGGGAGTTTGTGAGAAACAAGATAGACCCCTTCACTCACGAGAATCATATTGAACACAAGACTGTATATTGTAGTGTAGTAACACATTGTGGAAGATGAGACTATAGGTATTTAAACCTAATATTTGTCACGTTGAACGGAATTAACAGCTGCAGAATCGGAATTCTACATAGAACAAATAAATTAACAAAAAATATATTATAAAACAGTGATTATTATTGGAACAGTAACGGTCATTATTGTTGAATTTTATTCAGCAATAATAGAAAAAGGAATAAATAGTTTTTAACCAACACAGAGGCACTAAGGCACTTTAAACACTTCATGAGAGCAGGGGACTAGACTAAGCACATTAGCACTTTAAGGCGGTCGTTTTGCACACATAAAATATACAGATAAAACAATACCTAAAGATTTGTGAACTTGAAGGTTGTGGTATTAAGACATCGAGGGAAATAACGTATTTTACAGTTATTTTTATATACATTGTTTGAATGATGTCTTTACCTACGAATTGATTCCCATAAATCAAACTGTGAACAATCATGAGTTATATACAATTCTAACAAAATGTTTCATGGTTTTAAAATATTTATTCACGATGTTCAAATTTATTAAATGTGTTTGTAATGTATTCTGGTTTCTTTTATGTCTATGACTGCATACTGTTTGCACGTTTCACATTGCACGTTGCACGGCGCACTTGTCACTTTAAAAAGAAAAGGCTGAAGCCACGGCGTTTGTCATGTGATTTATGCACTAATTTGGTGGTCCTTGCCCGTTTGTAGGAAGAATCCGGGGAAGATAACGTAATGTAGGATATATATATATATATATTCACTGAAAAAACCATAGGTTTCAGGCACGTTATAGTTAGAAATTAGCATTTAAAAAACCTTAGAAATTCACTGAAAAAACCATAGGTTTCAGGGGCGTTATAGTTAGTTGGACATTTCACTCGTACAAAACCATAGAAATTCCCACGTTATAGTTAGTTCAGCTAACTATAACTCGCGCGCCCGCAATGCACTGCTGATGACGTCACATATTACATCACTCATGACATGGTCAGTGACATCACTCATGACATCACTGATGACATCTCAAATGACATCACTGATGACATCACTGATGACATCATCCTTGTGATAGAGTGGCAGACCTCCTCTCACCCTAATATAACCTTTGATACACACACTCAAAAATACAAACTAACATTTTCAAAACAATGGACATACCAATACCAGTTACAACACACCTATTCAGTAATTCCAAGATCTACACACACATCCACTCATTCACCAACAGTCCCTATACAGTCACTCATACATGTACTCACTCATCATATGTACTCATACACCTATATATCCTGTTACACACCGCCACTCATCCATAGAGTTACTCACACACATAGTCACACATGCAAACAAAGTATCAAACATCCATTTACTTGCATATACAGTTATACACACACTACCACACTTACTTCTACAGAAACTTACACATACTTACTCTCTTAAACAATCACTTATAGAAACACCTACTTATTTGTACAGGAACTCTTCCAATCTCTCACTCTCACATATACTCACTTATATACACCAATACTCACATATACTAGTTCAAAACATATGTAGTTACTCATAAAGACACTATTGAGACAGTCATTCACTCACTAACACACCCATACACATACTCATCCACCTATACAGTCCTGCACACATGCTGTCTTCAACACATACAAACAGTGAGTCACTCATTCATGCATCTATGCACTAAGTAATACCCCCACCGAACCATACAGACACTCAGACACTCATACTGATACTCAAAAAACCAACTAATAACCCATATAGACACTCATGTAGCTACTCACCAACCCATGCAGCCACTTATACACAAAGTGAGAGACTGATACAGATATTTTCATATTTAAACATTACTCACTAACCCATGTATTCACTAAGATACACTTAGTCAGTTATACAATCAATTTTACAAAACAAATCATCCATTTAGACACTTATATACCCATTTATTCTTCCATCGACCTTGAGATATATAAAACATATTTAATTTTCAGAAAAACACACATTCACTGGATGATGTCATCAGTGATGTCATCAGTGATGTCATTTGAGATGTCATCAGTGATGTCATGAGTGATGTCACTGACCATGTCATGAGTGATGTAATATGTGACGTCATCAGCAGTGCATTGCGGGCGCGCGAGTTATAGTTAGCTGAACTAACTATAACGGGGGAATTTCTATGGTTTTGTACGAGTGAAATGTTCAACTAACTATAATGCCCCTGAAACCTATGGTTTTTTCAGTGAATTTCTAAGGTTTTTTAAATGCTAATTTCTAACTATAACGTGCCTGAAACCTATGGTTTTTTCAGTGAATTTCTAAGGTTTTTTAAATGCTAATTTCTAACTATAACGTGCCTGAAACCTATGGTTTTTTCAGTGAAAATATATATATTTATTATACTATGTATACATGTGAAAATGTCTCGGTCCCCTGTTTGCCTCGGTGGCACGGAAAAAATGGGTGAAACTGACGTCAGCACGCCGACGAGGTCCTCTTATGGCTCCGATGACGTCATACGGTGTCGCGAGCGGAGCCGTGCTCGTTGACATGGGAGAGCTAGGAAAGAATTTCCATGGAATGCTGGTGCAGGGGATATTCACCTAAGTGTTCAGGCTAGTCCTTTGGGAGCAACTGTCTATGTTGCCACTCCAGAAACCGAAACCAGTGATCCGAGGGCAGAGGCCCTGCAGATTGCACACGAGGTGGGGTGCCCAGTCGTGGGCACCGGCGGGGCAGCGAAGTGACAAGCACCACAACCCACAAAAAAGGTAACGAGGGCACTGAATAACACAGGATCTTCTCTTTGTATCTGGCAGGAACAACGAAGTTAAAATGCCCTAGTACCAAAATGTAGAATTAGTGCTACAACGGTCTTCAAGAGGACCTGCGATGCCGCTTCTGCCTCCCGTACCCTGGAGGCGGCATATGGGTCACGCGGTACGGTCATACTGCGGTGGGACGCACACTCGTTGACCTCTCATGGCACTGCTCCACACTTCAGGGAGGACGCTTTCCATTAGCTATGTTTTCTGATGACATGTCGCGCCGGCCCCGTCCAACAACAGAACTCCTTTAGATCCAAACAGACTCTTCCACTCCCTCACCAGAAGTGAAACCAGGCCACGCGGACACTTTCACAATACAACAGCCGGGAATGCACTTTTCGGTAAAAAAAACACATTCCTTCCTCCTAATTAATCAAATAAACGTCTCACTGAAGAACAGGGGCCAGCTTCGATCAGTAAACAGCCGTTACAACGACATTTTTACTTTGCGATACCATTACAACGCATGCATTACCACGCATGCGTTGTACATCACAAAGTCATTACTATGCATTTTTTTAGAACGCATGGTCATTTACCACGCATGCTTTTACAACGAATTTTGTTGTAAAGGTATGTATGGTAAATGACCATGCGTTCTAAAAGCATGTAGACGATCCATGTCGTTGTAAGGAAACAGAGGCTGTTCCGTTTCCTCACAACGACGTGCACCGCCCCTCAGAGATGACGTGAAGCAGGAACCACGAGGAGAGAGGAACCATGAGGAGTGAGAGGTAAGGGGGATTGGGCATGGGTTGGGGGTTTCTTTTCTAAGGTTTAGGGTAGTGCAGTGGTGTTTGGGTGGTGTAGGGGGTCGTGCTGGCGGTAGTGTTTTAGGGTTTAGAGTAGTGCAGTGGTGTTTGGGTAGTATAGGGGTTCGTGCTGGGGGTAGTGTTTTAGGGTTTAGGGTAGTGCAGTAGTGTAGGGGGTTGTGCTGGGGGTAGTGTTTTAGGGTTTAGGGTAGTGCAGTGGTTGAGTAGTGTAGGGGGTCATGCTGGTGGTAGTGTTTTAGGGTTTAGGGTAGTGCAGTGGTGTTTGTGTAGTGTAGGGGGTCATGCTGGGGGTAGTGTTTTATGGTTTAGGGTAGTGCAGTGGTGTTTGGGTAGTGTAGGGGGTCATGCTGGGGGTAGATTTAGGGTTTAGGGTAGTGCAGTGGTGTTTGTGTAGTGTAGGGGGTTGTGCTGGGGGTAGTGTTTTAGGGTTTAGGGTAGTGCAGTGGTGTTTGTGTAGTGTAGGGGGTTGTGCTGGGGTAGTGTTTTAGGGTTTAGGGCAGTGCAGTGGTGTTTGTGTAGTGAAGGGGGTCATGCTGTGGGTAGTGTTTTAGGGTTTAGGGTAGTGCAGTCGTGTTTGTGTAGTGTAGGGGGTTGTGTTTTAGGGTATAGGGTAGTGCAGTGGTGTTTGGGTAGTGTAGAGGGTCATGCTGGGGTTAGTGTTTTAGGGTTTAGGGTAGTGCAGTGGTGTTTGGGTAGTGTAGGGGGTCGTGCTGGGGTAGTGTTTTAGGGTTTAGGGTAGTGCAGTGGTGTTTGTGTAGTGTGGGTGGTCATGCTGGGGGTATATTTAGGGTTTAGTGTAGTGCAGTGGTGTTTGGGTAGTGTAGGGAGTCGTGCTGGGGGTAGTGTTTTAGGGTTTAGGGTAGTGCAGTGGTGTTTGGGTAGTGTAGGGAGTCGTGCTTGTGGTAGTGTTTTAGGGTTTAGGGTAGTGCAGTTACATTTGGGTAGTGTAGGGTGTCGTGCTGGGGGTAGTGTTTTAGGGTTTAGGGTAGTGCGCCCAACCAGCCACAATATCCGTGGACAAAGGGGATCCTGACTCTTTGGAACGCTCCGTCAATTGAATAATTTGGGTCAAGGGCCCTACCACGTCCAAGACCTATCAATTCCTTTCTTGGGATCCCTCATATACTTGGAGAAAAAGGTACATAGTTTCTCATCAATTTCAGGCGTGTGTGCCACCTTCCCCTTCAGTGAGGGCCTGGGGCATTCTCCCCTCATCCTATTCCTGACCTCCTTTCAAGGGGTTGATGGATTTTCCCCACCACATACTCTGCCACTTTGGCGTCAGGTGTCCACTCTGCCGACCTATGATGGTAAATTTGGGTAGGCTCGAACATGTCCGAGTGGACCCCGTCCCCAACCGGGGACTGAGAGGAGTGGGACTCTGGACACCAGGGACGCCCCGAGTCCTTATCCTCATCGGAGGAGAAATCGTCCTCCGATACACCCTCTCCCTCTAAGGGAAACCCACCGTCGGGGTCTACAATAGTGGTGACAGTGTCGCAATTTTCTCCGGGCCCCTCCTCCTCCCGGCAGGGTGCATGTTTTAGCGTTCGCGCACTCTTGAGGAAGGTCTCCGTAAGTTTATCAAATCCTTCCAAGTGCCTTCCAAGTGCTTAATGGCCCTTTTATTCCCCATCTGGGAGCTACTTGGAACCGCCACCACCAGATCTGGGTCACTGAACACCCCAGGGATGCTTTTCGCCAGCTTATCAACCTGATCCCTAAGAGGAGCCAGCGCCCTAGAAATAGCCAGAGAGAGGGCTTGGTCCACTGCTGGAGGGAGAAGTTGAGGGGCCATTCCTCCTCCACTTCCTGGTAGGAGGAGTAAAAATGGTCTTCTGGAGAAGACATGATAGCAGAGGGTGTGAGCACAGAACAAATGCCCTTAAAATCCTTAAGACAGCCCCCTCGCCAGTGCTCCAACAGTTGGGCTTTCCCCGAAGCTGTTATAAGAATAGACTGAGGCGCAATACCAATTACCACCACCAGGTGGTGCTGGTCACTAACGTGGCCGTGTGGGGAAATCACCGCGTAGCAATGTCAAAATTAGGCGAGGGTTGGTCGGGAATCAAGCGGACACTAAAGGAGTGACCGGATTCCCAAACGCGCGTAAAGACCAGCGGGAGCGCTCGACGGAGCTGCCTCGCTCGGACCAGACGCGCCTGACAGGATCTCACCGCACGCAGAGCATACAGCGGGAGAAACTGCGAGGGGAGAAGCGCTCGGGCAAGAGCCTGCTGCGCAGGGAATATGAAACAATACCAAGGCAATAATGCTAATAACGTGCACAAGAAACTGCTATACAAACAGCAACAACGTCAGATTAAGCCAAGAATGTAAGGAATGCACTTAACTGACGAGCAGTGAAGAAAGAGGAAGCGGAAGGGACGTCACGATATTATATACGATGGACTGTGATATGATTGGACTATAGTTGCCTTGGAGACTACCCCCTAATGGTTCATGGGTTGTGTAGTCTTTTGTTTAGTGATTGTTGTGTTACGTTTTCTTTGAACTGCTATGCAAATAAAGTGAGGAAAGATATGCATAATCCTCGCCTCCGTCCTGCCATAGAATTCATTAAACTTTATTTGATCTGATTTAGAAACATAGATCATAAAAGTGTACATAAAAACAGTAAATCCTCTTTCCTAATACAACACAGTGAGAATTAATTAAAACCAGTAGGTAAAAACGGGTGTTACAAAGCCCGGTTCAGAGCAACTTCAGGTTAACAGAATCGTAAAGTTCAATGTTTCGCAAGATCAATCTCATGTACTTCGTGCAAAATACGCAATAAGGGGTCCAAGTAAGATGTAACGCTCCAATACCTGACCAGTTTGCACTATATAAAACTGCAGAAAAACTAAAAATAAAAAGTGTTTTGCACACTTCTGTCATTGGGCTATATGTGGGCTACATCTGGGTGATATTTGTGCTACATTTGGGCTCTTTTTTCTCTGGTGGCCATCTTGGGAGACTTGTTTGTTATGAAGTTTCCTAATTTCGTCATTTACTGCAGTCTCCTCAGTAGGAAATGCTTTCAGTTTTTTACTTTGATTCCATCAAGAAGGCATTCAGATGTGTCACACATTTGCCATAAATTCAGAATGTTAGCACTCTAGTTGTTCTTTAGATCACTGTAGTAAAGCTACTGCTCACCAGGGAGTTAACTGGAAGTCTACTGCTGGTATTGAAAGTGATTGATTCAGTCTGCATGTCAGAATTTTCTAATGAAATAGAAGAGGATTTGAGATCTCACATAAAACATTCCCTAAATTTTCTTTCTGCAGCACTAACCATAATTTCTATGGCAAAATGAACCCCCTCATTTTGTTCCTTTTTAAATTAAATGTTTTAAGTGTTACCAGTTTATTCCAATCAAGATGGCTTCAGGTGTGCCATACTTTTGTCATAAGTAAGGACTGTTAGTGCTCTAGTTGTTCTTTAGAACACTCTGGGAAGCTGCAGTAGAACACAAAGGCATCAACTGACAGGCTGCTCCTGTTGAAATATAACAGGAAGATATTTGAGATCTCACTTAAAACATGTCCTAATTTTTCTTTCTACAGCACTAACCATAATTTCTATGACAAAATGAACCCCCTCATTTTGTTCCTTTTAAATTAAATGTTTTAAGAGTTACCAGTTTATTCCAATCAAGATGGCTTCAGGTGTGCCATAATTTTGTCATAAGTAATACTGTTAGCGCTCTAGTTGTTCTTTAGAACACTCTGGGAAGCTGCAGTAGAACACAAAGGCATCAACTGACAGGCTGCTCCTGTTGAAATATAACAGGAAGATATTTGAGATCACACTTGAAACATGTCCTAATTTTTCTTTCTACAGCACTAACCATAATTTCTATGACAAAATGAACCCCATCATTTTGTTCCTTTTTAAATTAAATGTTTTAAGTGTTACCAGTTTATTCCAATCAAGATGGCTTCAGGTGTGCCATACTTTTGTCATAAGTAAGGCTGTTAGCACTCTAGTTGTTCTTCAGAACACTCTGGGAAGCTGCAGTAGAACACAAAGGCATCAACTGACAGGCTGCTCCTGTTGAAATATAACAGGAAGATATTTGAGATTTCACTTGAAACATGTCCTAATTTTTCTTTCTACTGCACTAACCATAATTTCTATGACAAAATTAACCTCCTCATTTTGTTCCTTTTTAAATTAAATGTTTTAAGAGTTACCAGTTTATTCCAATCAAGATGGCTTCAGGTGTGCCATAATTTTGTCATAAGTAAGACTGTTAGCGCTCTAGTTGTTCTTTAGAACACTGGGAAGCTGCAGTAGAACACAAAGGCATCAACTGACAGGCTGCTCCTGTTGAAATATAACAGGAAGATATTTGAGATCACACTTGAAACATGTCCTAATTTTTCTTTCTACAGCACTAACCATAATTTCTATGACAAAATGAACAACATCATTTTGTTCCTTTTTAAATTAAATGTTTTAAGTGTTACCAGTTTATTCCAATCAAGATGGCTTCAGGTGTGCCATATTTTTGTCATAAGTAAGGCTGTTAGCACTCTAGTTGTTCTTTACACTCTGGGAAGCTGCAGTAGAACACAAAGGAATCAACTGACAGTCTCTGCCCTTGTTGGATGTACATGTTTTACTGAGAATGTCAGACTTCATTCTCACATGACTGAGAAAGATAATGTGAATTTACAGAAAATATTCTCTCATTTTAGCTTCTGGAGAACCTTCCAAAACTGTATGGGCCAAGCATGTGAAAATAGTTTTCTCTCAAACATGATTCATGATATCCCAGCAGAAGGTTTTTCACAGGGTAAAATTACCTTAGAACACACCACAATTCCTGAAATTAGTATGGTACCATCAACAAATGAATTCTAATGTAACTAAAGTCTGTTATCACCCTTTATAGTTCTCCTTTTGGGTAACCCTCAAAATCTTCGATTCACTACAATGCATTTCAATGGGGTACTATCATTTATATTGGTCCCAAGATGGCTGCCAGCAATTCCAGGATGAAGTGCTGACAGCCAATCAGATCTCACGATGACATGTGTGGTTAGGCTCCGCCCAGATATATATGTGTTTTCTTTTTCATATTTCTCAGGAACTACTGAACGGATTTACACCATTTAACCAAAAGGCACGACTCTGAACCAAGGGCTACCTTTTTGCCAAATTTGGTGTAATTCCGTTCAGCAGTTCGGGCTGTAGCTGCGACTAAAGGTTCCTATGGAAAATTGCATGGGAAAACATGTTTTGGGACCCCCTTTTTCTCGGCCCCCACTTGACGAATCACCCCGAGACTTTCAGGATAGGAGTGGACCGGAGCGCCCCACGAGTTTTGAATATTTTGCGAAGATTCATCAACCGGCGCCAAAGTTATTGGAAATAGAATGTTGTGAATTTCCTATGGAAAATAGGTCCTAACTATAACTACCTACTGGCGACCGCCAGTAGGTAATATATATATATATATATATATATATATATATATATATATATATATATATATATATATATGTATATTATCTACTGGCGGTCGCCAGTAGATAGTTATAGTTACAACCTATTATCCATAGGAAATCCGCGACATTCTATTTGAAATAACGTTGGCGCCGGTTGACGAATCTTCGTGAAAGTTTCCAACTTGTTGGGGCGCTCCGCTCCGCTCCTACCCTGAAAGTCTCGGGTGATACGTGAAGCGGGGGCCGAGAAAAAGGGGGTCCCAAAACGCGTTTTCCCATTCATTTTTCCATAGGAACCTTTAGTCGCAGCTACAGCTCGAACTGCTGAACGGAATTACACCAAATTTGGCAAAGAGGTAGTCCTTGGTTCAGACTGGTGCCTTTGCTTAAATGGTGTAAATCCGTTCAGTAGTTCCTGAGAAAATCAAAAGTAAAAGTACATATATATCTATGGGCGCGTCGGATACGCGTACCCTCAGCGCACCCTGCGCGCACCGTCCCGATCACGAGCTGCATGCTAATTGGCTGTCAGCTGGCTGTCAACATTCCAATTCAGGAAGTGTTGGCAGCCATTTTGTCCCTCGGTAGAACCGAGGGACAGAAACAAGTGCGCAAAGCGCAAAAGGGGGCAGGGTAGAAACACCCTGACCCCTAGGTCTGCTCAGGGGGTCCCACAAGGACCCCCTGGGCAGAAAAGATTTTTATTTTTTTTAAATCGGCGGGATGCGCTTAGGGTGCGCGTATCCCGCTGAGAAAAAAAAGAAACAAGTGTGCAAAACGCACAAAGGGGGCAGGGTAGAAACACCCTAACCCCTAGGCCTGCTCAGGGGTCCCACAAGGACCCCTGGGCAAAAAAAAGCATTTAAAAAAAAAATCGGCAGGATGCGCTCAGGGTGCGCGAATCCTGCCAGCAAATCGAGCGCGGTCTCCCGCGCTTCGATTGTATTTGCCCCCGGGTGGCCCAAGTCCCGGGGGCATGGTGAGGGGTTTAATTTTATGTGTGGGGGCCTCAAGGGCCCCCTAAGCCCCGGGGACCGCCACCCCCGGGGCTTTCTTTTAAAATGGTGCGGGAGGGCTCTGAGCCCTCCCGCAGCCCGGGGACCACCACCTCCCCGGGGCTTTTTTTTAAATTAAACAACCTGTGTGGGGGCTCCAGCCCCCACACGCCCGAGGACCGCCACCTCCCGGGGCACTAACAAATTAAAATGGGGGTCCGTTTTGGACCCCGAAGCCCGGGGACCACCACCTCCCCGGGGCTGTGCTGATGTAGGGAGGGGGCCGCGCGGCCCCCTCCTGGAGCCCTTGATGGCCCTGGGGACCGCAACCCCCAGGGCCGGCTCCTGCAGTGTCCCGGGTGCCTACCCCGGGACACTGTAGTTTGCTATGGCAGGACGGGAGCCTCGCGGCTCCCGTCCTGCCATAGCAAACTGCTTTGGATATTGGAAGAGAGAGCAGGAAACCTGCTCTCTCTTCCAATATCCAAAGCCGATTGCTTTCCACATGGGGAGCAGCATGTCAGCTGCTCCCCATGTGGAACAGCAATGCCGGCTCCCAAGGGACGTGGGGAGCCGGCGGGACTGTGGGGGCATTGGGGACCCCCACAGTCCCCAACGGAGAGGGCCAGCCCCGGGGGATGGGGTCCCCGGGGCAAGTAGTGGCCCGGGAGGGGGCCACGCGGCCCCCTCCCCAAAAAAGAGCCCCAAATTTTTTTTTAAAAGGAAAGGCCGGCCCCGGGGGATGGGGTCCCGGGGCCTTAAAATGGCCAGAGGAGGGGGCCACGCTGCCCCCTCATAAAAATAAATATAGAGGCCATGCCCTGGGGGATGGGGTCCCCGGGGCCAATACAGGCCAAGGGAAGGGGGCACGCGGCCCCCTTCCCGTTTTTTTTAAAGGTAATTTAAAAAAAGGGGTAAGGCCCTGGGGGATGGGGTCCCCAGGGCCCAAAAAGAAAAACGGAAGGGGGCCACACAGCCCCCTTCAGGAGAGAATTTTTTTTTTTTTTTTAAACGATCGGGCCCGCAGGCCCCGCCCCTTCCTTCACCACTCTGCAAACGCGCCCCTGGCGCGTTTGCAGAGGAGGAACAATTCCCCTTGAATACTGGGGGTCCCTGGGGGCCAACTAGCCCACCAGGTACCTCCAGTATGCGCCAGGGAGCTGCCTTGCAGAGAGGTGTACAGAGGCCACGCCCCTTTTACACCTCTCTGCAAGGCAGCTCTGTGGCGCTTTTGGAGGTATATGGTGGGCTAGTTGGACTCCGGGGACCCTCAGGATTCAAGGGGACTTAATCCCCCAACTTAAAACGCGCCACGGGCGCGTTTGCACAGTGGTGAAGGGAGGGCGGGGCTTCAGGTGACATGTGTGAAAACAGGCCCCGTGGCGCGTTTTAAGATGGGGAATTAAATCCCCTTCAATCCTGAGGGTCCCTGAGGGCCAACTAGCCCAACAGGTACATCCAGAAAGCGCCACAGAGCTGCGTTGCAGAGAGGTGTAAAAGGGGTGTGGCCTCTCTACAGTCTCTGCAACGCAGCCCCTGGCGCATATTGGAGGTTCCTGGTGGGCTAGTTGGCCCCTAGGGACCCTCAGGATTCAAGGGGACTTAATCCCCCAACTTAAAACGCGCAACGGGGCGCGTTTGCACAGATGTCACCTGAGGCCCCGCCCCCTCCCTTCACCATTGTGCAAATATTCCTCTAAAATCAGCCGAAATATGAATTCCGATTTACTCACCTGTTATCAGGAGAGACCTCAGTGCTGCATCTTTCAGCCCAGTACTGGTCCTGAAAAGTAATTTTAACCGTACTTACCGGTAACTTGAATTTCCTTCATAGGCTAACATTGACTGGTTTCACTTGGAAATTCTTCTAAGTGTGGAGTTTTGGAACTTTAAAATATTCCTCTAAAATCAGCCGAAATACGAATTCCGATTTACTCACCTGTTATCAGGAGAGACCTCAGTGCTGCATCTTTCAGCCCAGTACTGGTCCTGAAAAGTAATTTTAACCGTACTTACCAGTAACTTGAATTTCCTTCCATAGGCTAACATTGACTGGTTTCACTTGGAAATTCTTCTAAGTGTGGAGTTTTGGAACTTTAAAATATTCCTCTAAAATCAGCCGAAATACGAATTCCGATTTACTCACCTGTTATCAGGAGAGACCTCAGTGCTGCATCTTTCAGCCCAGTACTGGTCCTGAAAAGTAATTTTAACCGTACTTACCGGTAACTTGAATTTCCTTCATAGGCTAACATTGACTGGTTTCACTTGGAAATTCTTCTAAGTGTGGAGTTTTGGAACTTTAAAATATTCCTCTAAAATCAGCCGAAATACGAATTCCGATTTACTCACCTGTTATCAGGAGAGACCTCAGTGCTGCATCTTTCAGCCCAGTACTAATCCTCAAAAGTAATTTTAGCCGTACTTACCAGTAACTTGAATTTCCTTGCATAGGATATCATTGCCTGCTTTTTGCTGAAAAAGTTTCTAAGTGTTGATTTTTGGAACTTTAAAATATTCCTCTAAAATCAGCCGAAATCCTAATTCTGATTTACTCACCTGTTATCAGGAGAGACCTCAGTGCTGCATCTTTCAGCCAAGTACTGATCCTCAAAATTAATTTTAACCGTACTTACCGGTAACTTGAATTTCCTTCATAGGCTAACATTGACTGGTTTCACTTGGAAATTCTTCTAAGTGTGGAGTTTTGGAACTTTATAATATTCCTCTAAAATCAACCAAACTACGAATTCCAATTTACTCACCTGTTATCAGGAGAGAACCCAGTGCTGCATCTTTTAGCCCAGCACTGACCCTGAAAAGTAATTTTAACCGTACTTACCAGTAACTTATATTTTCTAACATAGGAATCCATTGTCTGGTTTTCAGCAGAAAACTTTCAAAGTGTCGATTTTCACAAACTACAAATATTCCTTAAAAATCGCCTGTATGACTTAAACGCATTCATTCAACTGTTTACAGGAGATGCACCAGTGCTGGATCCAGGATCCAACACTGAGTAAGATAAAGTAACGATAACAGTTTTTACCTGCTAAGTGAATTTCCTTCCATAGGATAACATTGGTGATTCTATGAGAAAAAGTTTCTAAGTGTCAACTTTTAAAATACAATAATATTCCTTAAAAATCACGACTGTAACCAAAACGCTTTTACTCAACTGTTTACAGGAGATGTACCAGGACTGAATCTAGGATCCAGTCCTGTGGTTACAAAAGTAATCCATAAAGTAACTAATTGCATTTAACTAGAAATTCACATTGAGCTGAATGTTGCATTGTGTTTGAAAATGTGTTGCCCATTGCAACAACTGTAACTACTGTACTTAAAAGTCTATTGCCTATCTGCAAAGTATTTAAACTAAAGTAATTCATTCTGAGAAAGTATTTTTTGTAATGTAATGTATAATGTAATTACAATGTAATTTAAAAAATAAAATATGTAAAAAAAATTGTTTCTAAAAATGTAGTAAATCAGTATGAAAAAAATTAATATAACAATTAATACATTTAAAAATTGTCATTTACAAAACCTTTGAAATTCACTGAAAAAACCGTAGGTTTCAGGCACGTTATAGTTAGAAATTAGCATTTAAAAAACCTTTGAAATTCACTGAAAAAACCATAGGTTTCAGACACGTTATAGTTACAAATTAGCATTTAAAAAACCTTTGAAATTCACTGAAAAAACCATAGGTTTCAGACACGTTATAGTTACAAATTAGCATTTAAAAAACCTTTGAAATTCACTGAAAAAACCATAGGTTTTAGGGACAGTTTTAGTTACTTGGACATTGCACTCGTACAAAACCCGTGAAATTCCCCCGTTATAGTTAGTTCAGCTAACTATAACTCGCGCCCTCGCAATGCACTGCTGATGACGTCACATATTACATCACTCATGACATGGTCAGTGACATCACTGATGACATCACTGATGACATCTCAAATGACATCACTGATGACATCATCCAGTGACTGTGTGTTTCTGTAAAGTTTAAATATTTTTAATATATATAGGAAAAGACGTATTGAAGAATGAGTGGGTGTGTAAGTGTCTGTATGGATGATTTAGTAGGTGCGTGACTGACTCTATAAGTGAGTGATTTAACGTATCTTACTGAATGCATGGGTTAGTGACTAAACTGGGTGAATGTCTGTATCCGTCTGTCTGTTGCTGTGTAAGTGGCTGCATGTGTTTGTGAATAGCTAAATGAGTGTCTATATGAGTTATTGAATGCTTGTCTGAGTATCTGTATGGGTGCCTGAGTGTTTGTGTGGGAGGGGTGTGTGCAACTCTGTGCATAGATGTGTGAGTGGGTGATTCACTGGGTGGATGGTTTCAAGAGTGCATCTGTGATAGACTGTATGGGTGGGTAAGTGTGTGTAAGAGTGTGTTAGTGAGTGAATGTATGTCCCAGTGGTACATGTGTGAGTAACTACATATGTGAAAGGCAGTATATATGTGTGTTGGAGTATATAAATAGCTATAAGCAAGAATGAGTGATTGTGATAGTGGCTGTATGGATGAGTGTGTGCTTGTATCTGTGATTGTATAAGAGCGTAACAATGTGCTACTATTTGTATGAGTAAGTGAGCTGGTGTGTGTATAACTGTATAGGTGAGTAAATGGCAGTGTGTTTAATTATTTGCATGACTGACTAGGTGTGTGAGTATCTCTATGGATGAGTGGCGTTGTTTGAGTGTCTATATAGGAGTAAGAGTGCATATGATAGTCCTGTACTGAGTGACCGTAAGTATGAGTGACTGTACGGGTGAGTGAGTGGATGTGTGTGTGTAGACCTAAGAATCAGTGAGTGGGTATGTAGTTATTGGTGTTGGAGTGTCTATGGTTTTGCGAATGGCAGTCTGTAATTTAGAGTGGGTGAATCAAAGGTTATATTAGGGTGTGAGGAGGTGCATCAGATTATCACGTGGATGATGTCATCAGTGATGTCATTTGAGATGTCATCAGTGATGTCATCAGTGATGTCACTGACCATGTCATGAGTGATGTAATATGTGACATCATCAGCAGTGCATTGCGGGGCGCGAGTTATAGTTAGCTGAACTAACTATAACGGGGGAATTTCACGGGTTTTGTACGAGTGCAATGTCCAAGTAACTAAAACTGTCCCTAAAACCTATGGTTTTTTCAGTGAATATATATATATATATATATATGTAGGATAATCAAAATCCATACGTCGCCGTCCTCCTCAGCAACAAGAACAGGTACAGACCACAATGTGGATTGAAGATGCTGTGCTTTTTATTGCCAAATTAGTGCATATTAAAAAATAACATAGTGAGTGCTCAGCCTGACGCGTTTCCACCGCGTTGCTGCGGTCTTGATCGCATATATGTGTGCTATCCGGACCACATTTCCCACAATGCACAGTCTCATTCGTGCTTCCCATTGGTGGGTGTGCAATATGAAAATGGCGAAGTGGTTTCAGCGTTTGCACACACTGTCTCCGTTCAAGCCTCTGAAGAGAAGCATATGGAGCTTCGAAACGCGTCAGACATTTCCATTGCGGAGCAGCTTCTACAAGCGGATCCTCGTCCATGCCTTTCATAAACAAAGCTGCTGATCGAGTGCTACTCACCTGGTGGACAACCTTTGGAGCAGAATGTAATACGCAGCCATCCTGCCGCGGAGTGTGCACCACCCCGTAATGTCTTGGGGGCTACGTGGGTCAGCAGCCGCAAACAGGATTGAGGACGAGCCCACTTGCAGGGTCCATACAGGACAAGATTTGTGTGCTATCCGGACCACATTTCCCACAATGCACAGTCTCATTCGAGCTTCCCATTGGTGGGTGTGCAATATGAAAATGGCGAAGTGGGTTCAGCGGTTGCACACACTGTCTCCGTTCAAGCCTCTGAAGAGAAGCATATGGAGCTTCGAAACACGTCAGGCATTTCCATTGCGGAGCAGCTTCTACAAGCGGATCCTCGTCCCTGCCTTTCATAAACAAAGCTGCTGATCGAGTGCTACTCACCTGGTGGACAACCTTTGGAGCAGAATGTAATACGCGGCTGTCCTGCCGCAGAGTGTGCACCACCCCGTAATGTCTTGGGGGCTACGTGGGTCAGCAGCCGCAAACAGGATTGAGGACGAGTCCACTTGCAGGGTCCATACAGGACAAGATTTGTGTGCTATCCGGACCACTTTTCCCACAATGCACAGTCTCATTCGAGCTTCCCATTGGTGGGTGTGCAATATGAAAATGGCGAAGTGTGTTCAGCGTTTGCACACACTGTCTCCGTTCAAGCCTCTGAAGAGAAGCATATGGAGCTTCGAAACGCGTCAGGCATTTCCATTGCAGAGCAGCTTCTACAAGCGGATCCTCGTCCCTGCCTTTCATAAACAAAGCTGCTGATCGAGTGCTACTCACCTGGTGGACAACCTTTGGAGCAGAATGTAATACGCGGCCGTCCTGCCGCGGAGTGTGCACCACCCCGTAATGTCTTGGGGGCTACGTGGGTCAGCAGCCGCAAACAGGATTGAGGACGAGTCCACTTGCAGGGTCCATACAGGACAAGACTTGTGTGCTACCCGGACCACATTTCCCACAATGCACAGTCTCATTCGAGCTTCCCATTGGTGGGTGTGCAATATGAAAATGGCGAAGTGGGTTCAGCCTTTGCACACACTGTCTCCGTTCAAATCTCTGAAGAGAAGCATATGGAGCTTCGAAACGCGTCAGGCATTTCCATTGCGGAGCAGCTTCTACAAGCGGATCCTCGTCCCTGCCTTTCATAAACAAAGCTGCTGATCGAGTGCTACTCACCTGGTGGACAACCTTTGGAGCAGAATGTAATACGCGGCCGTCCTGCCGCGGAGTGTGCACCACCCCGTAATGTCTTGGGGGCTACGTGGGTCAGCAGCCGCAAACAGGATTGAGGACGAGTCCACTTGCAGGGTCCATACAGGACAAGATTTGTGTGCTATCCGGACCACATTTCCCACAATGCACAGTCTCATTCGAGCTTCCCATTGGTGGGTGTGCAATATGAAAATGGCGAAGTGGGTTCAGTGTTTGCACACACTGTCTCCGTTCAAGCCTCTGAAGAGTAGCATATGGAGCTTCGAAACGCGTCAGGCATTTCCATTGCGGAGCAGCTTCTACAAGCGGATCCTCGTCCCTGCCTTTCATAAACAAAGCTGCTGATCGAGTGCTACTCACCTGGTGGACAACCTTTGGAGCAGAATATATATATATATATATATATATATTCACTGAAAAAACCATAGGTTTCAGGGGCGTTATAGTTAGTTGGACATTTCACTCGTACAAAACCATAGAAATTCCCCCGTTATAGTTAGTTCAGCTAACTATAACTCGCGCGCCCACAATGCACTGCTGATGACGTCACATATTACATCACTCATGACATGCTCAGTGACATCACTCATGACATCACTGATGACATCTCAAATGACATCACTGATGACATCACTGATGACATCATCCTTGTGATAGAGTGGCAGACCTCCTCTCACCCTAATGTAACCTTTGATACACACACTCAAAAATACAAACTAACATTTTCAAAACAATGGACATACCAATACCAGTTACAACACACCTATTCAGTAATTCCAAGATCTACACACACATCCACTCATTCACCAACAGTCCCTATACAGTCACTCATACATGTACTCACTCATCATATGTACTCATACACCTATACATCCTGTTACACACCGCCACTCATCCATAGAGTTACTCACACACATAGTCACACATGCAAACAAAGTATCAAACATCCATTTACTTGCATATACAGTTATACACACACTACCACACTTACTTCTACAGAAACTTACACATACTTACTCTCTTAAACAATCACTTATAGAAACACCTACTTATTTGTACAGGAACTCTTCCAATCTCTCACTCTCACAAATACTCACTTATATACACCAATACTCACATATACTAGTTTAAAACATATGTAGTTACCCATAAAGACACTATTGAGACAGTCATTCACTCACTAACACACCCATACACATACTCATCCACCTATACAGTCCTGCACACATGCTGTCTTCAACACATACAAACAGTGAGTCACTCATTCATGCATCTATGCACTAAGTAATACCCCCACCGAACCATACAGACACTCAGACACTCATACTGATACTCAAAAAACCAACTAATAACCCATATAGACACTCATGTAGCTACTCACCAACCCATGCAGCCACTTATACACAAAGTGAGAGACTGATACAGATATTTTCATATTTAAACATTACTC
Organism: Calotriton arnoldi; assembly: GCA_963921515.1. Classification (NCBI taxonomy): domain Eukaryota; kingdom Metazoa; phylum Chordata; class Amphibia; order Caudata; family Salamandridae; genus Calotriton; species Calotriton arnoldi. Next base: position 1,778,584 of record CAWUFW010002731.1, read on the forward strand.
ACTAACCCATGTATTCACTAAGATACACTTAGTCAGTTATACAATCAATTTTACAAAACAAATCATCCATTTAGACACTTATATACCCATTTATTCTTCCATCGACCTTGAGATATATAAAACATATTTAATTTTCAGAAAAACACACATTCACTGGATGATGTCATCAGTGATGTCATCAGTGATGTCATTTGAGATGTCATCAGTGATGTCATGAGTGATGTCACTGACCATGTCATGAGTGATGTAATATGTGATGTCATCAGCAGTGCATTACGGGTGCGCGAGTTATAGTTAGCTGAACTAACTATAACGGGGAATTTCTATGGTTTTGTACGAGTGAAATGTCCAACTAACTATAACGCCCCTGAAACCTATGGTTTTTTCAGTGAATTTCTAAGGTTTTTTAAATGCTAATTTCTAACTATAACGTGCCTGAAACCTATGGTTTTTTCAGTGAATATATATATATTTATTATACTATGTATACATGTGAAAATGTCTCGGTCCCCTGTTTGCCTCGGTGGCACGGAAAAAATGGGTGGAACTGACGTCAGCACGCCGACGAGGTCCTCTTATGGCTCCAATGACGTCATACGGTGTCGCGAGCGGAGCCGTGCTCATTGACGTGGGAGAGCTAGGAAAGAATTTCCATGGAATGCTGGTGCAGGGGATATTCATCTAAGTGTTCAGACTAGTCCTTTGGGAGCAACTGTTTATGTTGCCACTCCAGAAACCGAAACCAGTGATCCGAGGGCAGAGGCCCTGCAGATTGCACACGAGGTGGGGTGCCCGGTCGTGTGCACCGGCGGGGCAGCGAAGTGACAAGCACCACAACCCACAAAAAAGGTAACGAGGGCACTGAATAACACAGGATCTTCTCTTTGTATCTTGCAGGAACAACGAAGTTAAAATGCCCTAGTACCAAAATGTAGAATTAGTGCTACAACGGTCTTCAAGAGGACCTGCGATGCCGCTTCTGCCTCCCGTACCCTGGAGGCGGCACATGGGTCACGCGGTACGGTCATACTGCGGTGGGACGCACACTCGTTGACCTCTCATGGCACTGCTCCACACTTCAGGGAGGACGCTTTCCATTAGCTATGTTTTCTGATGACATGTCGCGCCGGCCCCGTCCAACAACAGAACTCCTTTAGATCCAAACAGACTCTTCCACTCTCTCACCGGAAGTGAAACCAGGCCACGCGGACACTTTCACAATACAACAGCCGGGAATGCACTTTTCGGTAAAAAACACATTCCTTCCTCCTAATTAATCAAATAAACGTCTCACTGAAGAACAGGGGCCAGCTTCGATCGGTAAACAGCCGTTACAACGACTTTTTACTTTGCGATACCATTACAACGCATGCATTACCACGCATGCGTTGTACATCACGAAGTCATTACTACGCATTTTTTAGAATGCATGGTCATTTACCACGCATGCCTTTACAACGAATTTTGTTGTAAAGGTATGTATGGTAAATGACCATGCGTTCTAAAAAACATGTAGACGATCCATGTCGTTGTAAGGAAACAGAGGATGTTCCGTTTCCTCACAACGACGTGCACCGCCCCTCAGAGATGATGTGAAGCAGGAACCACGAGGAGAGAGGAACCATGAGGAGTGAGAGGTAAGGGGGATTGGGCATGGGTTGGGGGTTTCTTTTCTAGGGTTTAGGATAGTGCAGTGGTGTTTGGGTGGTGTAGGGGGTCGTGCTGGGGGTAGTGTTTTAGGGTTTAGAGTAGTGCAGTGGTGTTTGGGTAGTGTAGGGGGTCGTGCTGGGGGTAGTGTTTTAGGGTTTAGGGTAGTGCAGTAGTGTAGGGGGTCGTGCTGGGGGTAGTGTTTTAGGGTTTAGGGTAGTGCAGTGGTGTATGGGTAGTGTAGGGGGTCATGCTGGGTTAGTGTTTTAGGGTTTAGGGTAGTGCAGTGGTTGAGTAGTGTAGGGGGTCATGCTGGTGGTAGTGTTTTAGGGTTTAGGGTAGTGCAGTGGTGTTTGTGTAGTGTAGGGGGTCATGCTGGGGGTAGTGTTTTATGGTTTAGGGTAGTGCAGTGGTGTTTGGGTAGTGTAGGGGGTCGTGCTGGGGGTAGATTTAGGGTTTAGGGTAGTGCAGTGGTGTTTGGGTAGTGTAGGGAGTCGTGCTGGGGGTAGTGTTTTAGGGTTTAGGGTAGTGCAGTGGTGTTTGTGTAGTGTAGGGGTTGAGCTGGGGGTAGTGTTTTAGGGTTTATGTTAGTGCAGTGGTATTCGGGTAGTATAGGGGTAGTGCTCGGGTAGTGTTTTAGGGTTTAGGGCAGTGCAGTGGTGTTTGTGTAGTGAAGGGGGCCATGCTGTGGGTAGTGTTTTAGGGTTTAGGGTAGTGCAGTCGTGTTTGTGTAGTGTAGGGGGTTGTGTTTTAGGGTATAGGGTAGTGCAGTGGTGTTTGGGTAGTGTAGAGGGTCATGCTAGGGTTAGTGTTTTAGGGTTTAGGGTAGTGCAGTGGTGTTTGGGTAGTGTAGGGGGTCGTGCTGGGGTAGTGTTTTAGGGTTTAGGGTAGTGCAGTGTTGTTTGTGTAGTGTGGGAGGTCATGCTGGGGGTATATTTAGGGTTTAGTGTAGTGCAGTGGTGTTTGGGTAGTGTAGGGAGTCGTGCTGGGGGTAGTGTTTTAGGGTTTAGGGTAGTGCAGTGGTGTTTGGGTAGTGTAGGGAGTCGTGCTGGTGGTAGTGTTTTAGGGTTTAGGGTAGTGCAGTTATGTTTGGGTAGTGTAGGGTGTCGTGCTGGGGTTAGTGTTTTAGGGTTTAGGGTAGTGCAGTGGTGTTTGGGTAGTGGAGGGGGTAGTGTTTTAGGGTTTAGGGTAGTGCGCCCAACCAGCCACAATATCCGTGGACAAAGGGGATCCTCACTCTTTGGAACGCTCCGTCAATTGAATAATTTGGGTCAAGGGCCCTACCACGTCCAAGACCTATCAATTCCTTTCTTGGGATCCCTCATATACTTGGAGAAAAAGGTACATAGTTTCTCATCAATTTCAGGCGTGTGTGCCACCTTCCCCTTCAGTGAGGGCCTGGGGCATTCTCCCCTCATCCTATTCCTGACCTCCCTTTCAAGGGGTTGATGGATTTTCCCCACCACATACTCTGCCACTTTGGCGTCAGGTGTCCACTCTGCTGACCTACGATGGTAAATTTGGGTAGGCTCGAACATGTCCGAGTGGACCCCGTCCCCAACCGGGGACTGAGAGGAGTGGGACTCTGGACGCCAGAGATGCCCCGAGTCCTTATCCTCATCGGAGGAGAAATCGTCCTCCGATACACCCTCTCCCTCTAAGGGAAACCCGCCGTCGGGGTCTACAATAGTGGTGACAGTGTCGCAATTTTCTCCGGGCCCCTCCTCCTCCCGGCAGGGTGCATGTTTTAGCGATCGCGCACTCTTGAGGAAGGTCTCCGTAAGTTTATCAAATCCTTCCAAGTGCCCCGCGTTATGCTTAATGGCCCTTTTATTCCCCATCTGGGAGCTACTTGGACCCGCCACCACCAGATCTGGGTCACTGAACACCCCAGGGATGCTTTTCGCCAGCTTATCAACCTGATCCCTAAGAGGAGCCAGCGCCTAGAAATAGCCAGAGAGAGGGCTTGGTCCACTGCTGGAGGGAGAAGTTGGGGGCCATTCCTCCTCCACTTCCTGGTAGGAGGAGTAAAAATGGTCTTCTGGAGAAGACATGATAGCAGAGGGTGTGAGCACAGAACAAATGCCCTTAAAATCCTTAAGACAGCCCCCTCGCCAGTGCTCCAACAGTTGGGCTTTTCCCGAAGCTGTTATAAGAATAGACTGAGGCGCAATACCAATTACCACCACCAGGTGGCGCTGGTCACTAACGTGGCCGTGTGGGGAAATCACCGTGTAGCGGTGTCAAAATTAGGCGAGGGTTGGTCGGGAATCAAGCGGACACTAAAGGAGTGACCGGATTCCCAAACGCGCGTAAAGACCAGCGGGAGCGCTCGACGGAGCTGCCTCGCTTGGACCAGACGCGCCTGACAGGATCTCACCGCACGGAGAGCACACAGCGGGAGAAACTGCGAGGGGGAGAACGCGCTCGGGCAAGAGCCTGCTGCGCAGGGAATATGAAACAATACCAAGGCAATAATGCTAATAACGTGCACAAGAAACCGCTATACAAACAGCAACAACGTCAGATTAAGCCAAGAATGTAAAGAATGCACTTAACTGACGAGCAGTGAAGAAAGAGGAAGCGGAAGGGACGTCACGATATTATATACGATGGACTGTGATATGATTGGACTATAGTTGCCTTGGAGACTACCCCCCTAATGGTTCATGGGTTGTGTAGTCTTTTGTTTAATGATTGTTGTGTTACGTTTTCTTTGAACTGCTATGCAAATAAAGTGAGGAAAGATATGCATAATCCTCGCCTTTGTCCTGCCATAGAATTCATTAAACTTTATTTGATCTGATTTAGAAACATAGATCATAAAAGTGTACATAAAAACAGTAAATCCTCTTTCCTAATACAATACAGTGAGAATTAATTAAAACCAGTAGGTAAAAACGGGTGTTACAAAGCCCGGTTCAGAGCAACTTCAGGTTAACAGAATCGTAAAGTTCAATGTTTCGCAAGATCAATCTCATGTACTTCGTGCAAAATACGCAATAAGGGGTCCAAGTAAGATGTAACGCTCCAATACCTGACCAGTTTGCACTATATAAAACTGCAGAAAAACTAAAAATAAAAAGTGTTTTGCACACTTCTGTCATTGGGCTATATGTGGGCTACATCTGGGTGATATATGTGCTACATTTGGGCTCTTTTTTCTCTGGTGGCCATCTTGGGAGACTTGTTTGTTATGAAGTTTCCTAATTTCGTCATTTACTGCAGTCTCCTCAGTAGGAAATGCTTTCAGTTTTTTACTTTGATTCCATCAAGAAGGCATTCAGATGTGTCACACATTTGCCATAAATTCAGAATGTTAGCACTCTAGTTGTTCATTAGATCACTGTAGTAAAGCTACTGCTCACCAGGGAGTTAACTGGAAGTCTACTGCTGGTATTGAAAGTGATTGTTTCAGTCTGCATGTCAGAATTTTCTAATGAAATAGAAGAGGATTTGAGATCTCACTTAAAACATTCCCTAAATGTTCTTTCTGCAGCACTAACCATAATTTCTATGGCAAAATGAACCCCCTCATTTTGTTCCTTTTTAAATTAAATGTTTTAAGTGTTACCAGTTTATTCCAATCAAGATGGCTTCAGGTGTGCCATACTTTTGTCATAAGTAAGACTGTTAGCGCTCTAGTTGTTCTTTAGAACACTCTGGGAAGCTGCAGTAGAACATAAATACATCAACTGACAGGCTGCTCCTGTTGAAATATAACAGGAAGATATTTGAGATCTCACTTAAAACATGTCCTAATTTTTCTTTCTACAGCACTAACCATAATTTCTATGACAAAATGAACCCCCTCATTTTGTTCCTTTTAAATTAAATGTTTTAAGAGTTACCAGTTTATTCCAATCAAGATGGCTTCAGGTGTGCCATAATTTTGTCATAAGTAAGACTGTTAGCGCTCTAGTTGTTCTTTAGAACACTCTGGGAAGCTGCAGTAGCACACAAAAGCATCAACTGACAGGCTGCTCCTGTTGAAATATAACAGGAAGATATTTGAGATCACACTTGAAACATGTCCTAATTTTTCTTTCTACAGCACTAACCATAATTTCTATGACAAAATGAACCCCATCATTTTGTTCCTTTTTAAATTAAATGTTTTAAGTGTTACCAGTTTATTCCAATCAAGATGGCTTCAGGTGTGCCATACTTTTGTCATAAGTAAGGCTGTTAGCACTCTAGTTGTTCTTTAGAACACTCTGGGAAGCTGTAGTAGAACACAAAGGCATTAACTGACAGGCTGCTCCTGTTGAAATATAACAGGAAGATATTTGAGATCTCACTTAAAACATGTCCTCATTTTTCTTTCTACAGCACTAACCATAATTTCTATGGCAAAATGAACCCCCTCATTTTGTTCCTTTTTAAATTAAATGTTTTAAGTGTTACCAGTTTATTCCAATCAAGATGGCTTCAGGTGTGCCATACTTTTGTCATAAGTAAGACTGTTAGCTCTCTAGTTGTTCTTTAGAACACTCTGGGAAGCTGCAGTAGAACACAAAGGCATCAACTGACAGGCTGCTCCTGTTGAAATATAACAGGAAGATATTTGAGATCTCACTTAAAACATGTCCTAATTTTTCTTTCTACAGCACTAACCATAATTTCTATGACAAAATGAACCTCCTCATTTTGTTCCTTTTTAAATTAAATGTTTTAAGAGTTACCAGTTTATTCCAATCAAGATGGCTTCAGGTGTGCCATAATTTTGTCATAAGTAAGACTGTTAGCGCTCTAGTTGTTCTTTAGAACACTCTGGGAAGCTGCAGTAGAACACAAAGGCATCAACTGACAGGCTGCTCCTGTTGAAATATAACAGGAAGATATTTGAGATCACACTTGAAACATGTCCTAATTTTTCTTTCTACAGCACTAACCATAATTTCTATGACAAAATGAACAACATCATTTTGTTCCTTTTTAAATTAAATGTTTTAAGTGTTACCAGTTTATTCCAATCAAGATGGCTTCAGGTGTGCCATACTTTTGTCATAAGTAAGGCTGTTAGCACTCTAGTTGTTCTTTAGAACACTCTGGGAAGCTGCAGTAGAACACAAAGGAATCAACTGACAGTCTCTGCCCTTGTTGGATGTACATGTTTTACTGAGAATGTCAGACTTCATTCTCACATGACTGAGAAAGATAATGTGAATTTACAGAAAATATGCTCTCATTTTAGCTTCTGGAGCACCTTCCAAAACTGTATGGGCCAAGCATGTGAAAATAGTTTTCTCTCAAACATGATTCATGATATCCCAGCAGAAGGTTTTTCACAGGGTAAAATCACCTTAGAACACACCACAATTCCTGAAATTAGTATGGTACCATCAACAAATGAATTCTAATGTAACTAAAGTCTGTTATCACCCTTTATAGTTCTCCTTTTGGGTAACCCTCAAAATCTTCGATTCACTACAATGCATTTCAATGGGGTACTATCATTTATATTGGTCCCAAGATGGCTGCCAGCAATTCCAGGATGAAGTGCTGACAGCCAATCAGATCTCACGATGACATGTGTGGTTAGGCTCCGCCCAGATATATATGTGTTTTCTTTTTCATATTTCTCAGGAACTACTGAACGGATTTACACCATTTAACCAAAAGGCATGACTCTGAACCAAGGGCTACCTTTTTGCCAAATTTGGTGTAATTCCGTTCAGCAGTTTGGGCTGTAGCTGCGACTAAAGGTTCCTATGGAAAATTGCATAGGGAAAACACGTTTTGGGACCCCCCTTTTTTCTCGGCCCCCCACTTGACGAATCACCCCGAGACTTTCAGGATAGGAGCGGAACGGAGCGCCCCACAAGTTTTGAATATTTCACGAAGATTCAACAACCGGCGCCAAAGTTATTGGAAATAGAATGTTGTGAATTTCCTATGGATAATAGGTCCTAACTATAACTACCTACTGGCGACCGCCAGTAGGTTATATATATATATATATATATATATATATATATATATATATATATATATATATATATATATATATATATATATATATATATATATATATATATCATACGACTAAGGAAGGATGTGACCATGAATCCTGACACAAATGCTTGTACTGCAGGATTTGTTTTTCATAGAAATTGTAATCACTAGCACTTGCCAGTGATTAAAATTTCTTTGAAAAACAAATCCCAGAGTGCGAGCACTTGTGTCACGATTCATGGGCACATCATTCTTTGAATATTCAGAACGGGCCTTGCATCCGCTACTCACACTGACCCCAATAGGTGGAAGCAATCAGATTTGTGCAAGACATGTTTTTGTAGATACACTATACCCCTGCGGGACATTGCCAAAGGCCGTGCACAGCGTGGGGTTGGGTACATGTGGGGAGTTGCAGCCAGGCCCTGTGGCCACCCCAGTCACCCTCGACCAAAGGCCGTGCACGGTGGTGGTTGTGTTAACGTGCGGTAGTTATGTATTACGTTATGTTAAAAAAACATCAGAATTCACTGAAAAAACCAAAGGTTACTGGCACGTTATAGTTAGGTTGACGTTTTACCCACACAAAACCATAGAAAGTCAGCAGCTATAGTTATCCTTATAGTTATACTTATGTGAAGAAACTATAACTTGTGCCGTAAATAATTTTAGGCCACGGGTTATAGTTTGTTAACATAGGTAAAAGTACAACTATAACTGCTGAATTTCTATGGTTTTGTGTGCGTAAAACGTCAACCTAACTATAACGTCCCTGTAACCTTAGTTTTTTTTCAGTGAGTATACAGTTACATAAATATATCCCTGGGGCAGTCGCCACTGGGTAGTTATAGTTAAGTCTGCCTTTCCATAGACAGAGCACTTTTTGATTTACTAATAACTTTGGCGCAGTTTGACAGATCTTCACAAAACTTTCTCAAAAAAGTTCATCCTTCTCATCAACTTCCTGAAAGTTTCAGGGTGATCTGTCAATCAGGGGCTGAGAAAAAAAGGTAGTCCCAAAACAGAACATGTCCATGCATTTTCCATAGACTTTTAGGAAAGCGATATCTCAAAAACTACTGAATGGAATTACACCACATTTCTCAGGAAGCTAGATCTTGGTCCAGAAAGTGTGCCTTTTGTAATTTGTTGTAAATCTGTTCAGTAATTTTGGAGATATTAAGCTCTAAAAATATTTGTATATCTGTACGGTTGAGTTAGAGGGACTCTTGCTAGAGTCTCTTGAACCCAATTGTATAAATTAGAGCCTTCTGATTGGCCCAGACGGCTTTTCTACCTTCGACCATCTTGCTCCCACGGGAGCATTGAGTGAGCGCTCTGACTGGCTGCCAGCAACATGAAGAAAAATGTTGCTGCCAGCCATAACAGGACTCGGGGACTTAGTCCCCTGTCCTGCATTTTATAAAAGAAAATAAGGGGGCAGGGTAGGGATACTCTGCCCCCTACCCCTTGTGGGGGTGGGGGCAGTGTTGGCCCAAAAAAGAAAAAAATGCAGCAGTTTTTACGTGATCCTGCGGGAGTCCTGCAAGATCTTGGCAAGTGTAAAAAGGAAATGGCCACCCGCCAATTTTTTTGAAATTATTTGGGGTGGGGAGTGTGAGTGTCTTCCTCTCCAAGCCCATTTTGGGTCAAAGGTATCCCATCCTCTGGGGCCTCACACTTTATTTTTAGGGGAGGGAGGTGCAGCCTAAATGGGACCCAGGAACCCCAGCCCTTGGGGCTAAACAATAAGTAGAGGGGAGGGTGGCCTCATCCCCTGGGGATGCTTCTTTACCTGTGTACTGCAGAGCCCACCCCATGGCTACAGTCATTTTCCCAAAAGAGTGTTTCCACCTGGAGGAAGCTTTGAAAATGCTCCCACCAGGTGGGACCACACTTATGTTCCCCTGTCCGCACTCTTGCCGGCAAGGAAACTGTGATTGCTCCCACCCAACAATAGCAAGCATAAATAGCTGTTTCCACCAGGCAGAAGCAATGTTGGCTGCTGTGTGAGAGCCAGCTGGGGTCACAAGGGCCCTGGGGTATCCCAAGCAGTCCCCAATGTTATGTTTTGTAGGTGCCACGTTCGGGCACCAGGGCATCCATTGCTAATTAGTTAGGCCCCAGGGGATGGGGTACCTGGGGCCTCTTAAGGATCGGGCGGTGACCACACGCTGCCTTCCATATAGTTAATTTATGTTTCTGAGGGATGGGTTCCCGGGGGCCATTTGTGCTCAGTGAGAGGAGCTGCGTGACCACCTCCCCTATAAAAAAAAATGTGGCCCCTGGAGAATGGGGTCCCCACAGCCTCTTAATGCCTGGGAAGGGGGGCATGCACTCTCCTCCCCTGTAGTTAATGTATGGCCCCAGGGGATGGGGTCCCCGGGGCACATGTGGGCTTGGGAGGGGGGCCATGTGCCCCTCTCCTGTCCTCTAAATATGTTTGGCCACAGGGGGTGGGGTCACTTGGGCCACTTAAGACTCGAGAAGGAGGGCCACGCATCCACCCCTAATAGATATGTGTTTGGACCCATGGCATGGGGTCCCCAAGGAATCATAGGGCTCGGGAAGGTGGGTCACATGCCCCCTTCCCTGCAATTAATGGATGGCCTCAGGGATGGGGTCCCCAGGGTCCATTTGGGATTGAGAAGGCCTCCCTGCACTAGTAAAAATGCGTTGGCCCTGGTAGATGGGCTCACCATGGCCCCTTAAGGCTCGGTGAGGGGGTCACGCGCCCCCCTCCCTTTAATTAAATAAAATGGTACCCGGGGAATAGTGTAAACTGGGCTCTAATGGCTTGGAGAGGGGAGCTGTGCACCCCGGCGAGGGGATGGCTGCCTGCGGGGGGTTAGACGCAGAACCTGGACATGCGGCCAACCCCCCACCTTGCACGGCCAAAGGCTTTACATATGGTAATAAATTATTACTTTACATTTTTTTTAAACTAGAAATTCACTGAAAAAAATAAAGCTTAAAGTGGTGTTATAGTAAGTGAAACTTTCAGTGGCAATGTAATGTTTTAAACTCAAAAAAGCACTGAAATTCACCAGTTTTAGTTATCTCTCGTAACTATAACTTGTGCCCTAAGGTAACTATAACTCACGCCCAATAAGGCCCCATAAGGGATATTGAGTTATATGAGTTTGAACTTTGCATTGCAAGAGATGATGATTGGGTATGCTACAGTTGTGGTCCGTTCCTTGCCATGAAAACACTCCCTTTTGGCTTCTCGTTTGTCTTATAGAGGTTGCAATGAGATACATGTATCAGTTTAAAGGGCGGTATGCAACAAATTGATATGTCTACTGCCATGATCTATAAGACACTGCGATTGGAATAATAAGTGTGGTTCTGGTTATGCATTTGAGATGGACCAGTGGGTCAAGATTGCATGGAGAAGGGTGCAATGTGTTAGAAACTGACCCTCTTGTATGATGAACTTCTCTCAGTGACTTGAATGAGAGGGGTTGGCCATCTTTGAACAGATCGTCATTATTTGTGATATTAGAATTATGGCAGCGTTTCAGGTTACCTGAGGTGATATGTCCCTTGTGCTTGAGGAGCCTCAGGAGGGTGATTGCTGGGACGCAAGGAGTAGCATGCTGGGGGATTCATAGGCTTCTAGTGTAGCAGCTCAGTGCCGTATGCAGTAGGCATGAACAGCCCTTCACATGACAAACACCTGGGTAAAGACCGTTTAATTCCGGTAGGTGCAGTGGTCGCACACTTCTATGAAAGGCCAGCAAGCCAATGGTACAGCCATTGAAGGTGGGCTGTCAGGTAATAGTATTCATAATTTGGAACCTCCGGCTTCCACTGGAAGGCATAGCTTGGCCAGCGCCACCCTGTGTCAGTCATTATGCCAGATGAGCTCTCAGAGTAGCATGTAAAATTTGTGGAGGAACCTCCACATTAGAGCTACGGAAGGTTAGCAAAGTAGTACAAGAGGTACTGGGTAAGATCACCACCTTAGAGAGGGCAATGTGCCCATGGGCTTGAGTGGAAGTGTTCTCCAGAATGTTATTTAGATCCCGAGGGCAGTCACCACTCTAACAAGGCTCTAGTGAGGTTTCCATCCTGCGTTTCATGATCTGAGTGTAAATACTTATACTGACGCAGAAGAAGGGAACATCTTCCCATTTGATGGGTTCTTTCTCCTCCTACATCTAGTCTCCCCTCAGTGATGTAGGGGAGGAATGGGAATATGCATGATTTTCACCAGCTTACTTGCAGGCTGGAGGCTGCATCAAAGTTTTTATACCAGAGTGGTCACTTGTGAAGTCCTTAATATGGATCAGGATGTCAACAGTATATAGGATTCCTGCATGCATTCTATCTGCAAGAAGGATGTTCCCTAGTGTGTCCTTGTTCATCAGTCTAATAGTGAGTGATCACATGGCTGGAGTGAAGAGCAGAGGGGACAGGAGACATCCCTGCTGGTTATGAAATTGGGGTGAACTTAGCACCAGTAGGATTGTGGGGTTGTATAAAATATCTTGATCAGGTGCATGTTACGTTTCCCAAAACCAAATTTTCTAAGAACCTTGAAGAGCTACCCCAAGTCAGGGTGTCAAAAACTTTAGCAAGGTCTAAAATCAAGAAGGTAGAGCACAGTGAGGATGACAGGGCCATTTTGAGGAGCCAATAGTCTCTTTAGATTCAGGCTTGTGTTCCAGTGGATCAAATGAGGCAGTACCCCAAGTATTCAGCCTACTCAGATTTTCCCAAATCTTTTATAATCTGAGTTTAGAATTGCTACTCGCCTGCATGTGGTGGGCCCTGGGGGTTGTCTCAGTTTGAATAGGGGGACTACCAAGACTTAACAGAGAGACAGCAGTAGTGAGCCTTTGTCCACATATATTTCATGTGGTGTGGCTAACTTGGGCATCAAAGTGTCAATGTAGGTTCAACAGAACTCCACCAGAAAAACATATGTGCCCGGGTCTTGCCAGAAGTTAGCTCAGTTATGGACTGTGTGGCATTCTGGCCTGTGATGGAGGCTAAGTGAAGTTATGGGTATTTGGTTGTCTTTGCAGGTGATGAGGCAGGCCTCAGCATGGGTTCAAGCAGTGTAGTAGGTGTAGTCTAAGCATCATGAAAGTAGTTGAAAATATGGGTAGTTCTAAGTCCATCTAATACCGATCTTCAGCAGAAAGAAGATAACCCAACAGAGGACCCTAAAGTCTCCCCGGTGCTTTCTAGAAAAAAAAAAAAACGATTGAAAAAACTTAAAGGGGAAAAACCCCGCCAACATAGTAAGCGGTTTCTTTCCCTGGCCCACAGAGGACGTCAATGCTGTTAGCATAGGGACAATGACAATGAATGGAATACCACCCAAGAGTCCTATGGAAGTAAGCCTCACATGGAGAAAACTCAGGACAGTGTTTGACCACCCTATCTATCGAATTGAGTAAGTCTAAAATGGACAGAGTGCTCAAAGGAATGCATGAAGACATTAGATGGCATGCCACACAATAACTCTGTACTAACTCAGACTGAAAATGTAACATCAATTAAGGAAGGAAACATTTGTAATAATAATGAACAGAACGCCGCTCAACCGTGTATAAATAAGTTCCATCCATCGGAGCCTACAACATGTGTAACATCTATAGTGACTGGGGTGCAACTGCCCAGGGGGAGTGCGATTAATAAAGAGGCAACGGACTGGAACAAGGCAGTGAAGAAACTAAGAGATACAGGAAGTACTGCCAAAGGAAACGGGGACGTAATAAGACCGCCTCAAAGCACAGTGAATATCTCAGGAGGTTCACCACGGTCACTTGAGCACCATCAAACAGCCCATCAACTCCCGAAAGAAGAATCAGGTCTATTAATCTTGTACCCTGAGCATCCCACACAAGGAAAACATGACATATTAATTAGAGAGAATTTGTTTAAACTGTTCTCTATATTACCAGGTCTGGAGAAAATCTCCTCATCTGATATTCACTCTATAGCATTCTGCAGGGGGAAATTGGAGAATCTTGCACTGTCTAGCAGCAGGATTAAAGCTAAAACACTGTCCTACAAAGCAGTCCTTGAAGCATGGGGTATCCAGATAAGGACCCCGCTAGTTTTCCGATATCCAGAAGTGTTCTCCGGACTGGCCCAGAAAGGGCCGTCATCCATGCAAACGAGTCACAGGAATGTGCTAGATTGTAAAACTCAGATTAGATCCTTTCTTCGGAATGCCAGAGGCCCTGAATAAATTGGCAATCGCTTTCAAGGGATATTGATTTCTAGATACATTGTGAGCCAAGAGTATACCAGCAATACTAGTTTAGTGCAACTTAATAATGATATATGCCCCTAACATAGAGAGTTTTTCATGTACCGGCGTCCGAAATCAAAACTTAGAGTTTACGTTAACTATTGTATCCTGGAACTTCAGAGGCTTGAATAACTAGCTTAAAAGACCAGACCTATGTCTTCAAGAGACCTGTCAGCGATCACCATGCCCGTGGCTAAATCATAACCAATACTATGCCCCAACCGAATCATCGAAAAAAGGTCATCCATCTGGAGGAGTGGTGATATACAAGCAAAAGAACTTGGAAGTTGAAGTCACAGTATTACACAGAGGAGAGGGCAATCTTGTTATTATCAAACTTCATTCCCCAGTCACTGGTCCTCTGGCGAATTATCGAAAATATTTAAATAAATCCACACTCCACAAAGAAAAAAGCCTGTCAAAAATCTTTAGTTGATGTTTTACAAAATATTTTTTTGTCTTATAGCGATGTGTTTTGGCTCCTTAGAGGGAACTTCAACTCTAATTTGTTGGTGCAAACATTTACATCAATATGGCAACAAGTTGAGGACTCTGAGATGGGGATTCCCCCAATAGTTAAACAATGCTAGGAAAGTACAAAATGACTCCCAGTTAGCCAGCACTCTGAATAACTTAGGTTTCCAAGCTATGAATGGCAGATTTACAACTGATTAGCCCGCTTCATACACTCGCATTTCGGGAACCAAAGAATCAACAATGGGCTATATTTGGATTACAGCAGGATACTTCCAGAGAATAAAAAACTTTCATGTTGACTATACAGGTGACAGTGATCAATCGATGCTTTGGTGCCAATTATTGGTGAACTCGTGTCTGAGGGACCCCATTCCTCTACTGGGCAATCAAATGAATATCATGACCATTAAGAAAATCAGGTGGCGAGTAGAGCCTCAGGAAAAAGGCATTATCAAACTGACAATTTTCCTAGCTAGTCTGAGCAAGGACAACGGAGTCTTGACAGCAACCTGGCCCATTATCATAAACATTATACGAGAAAGGTTTAAGAGCATGAGTACATCAACTGATAAAATCATGCTGGAACCTGAACACTCCTGTAATGACATCAGGGAAATTACTCAATTAAAAAGAAAAGTGAATTGTAGTGCCAGGTTTTTGGTGAGAAATAGATAGAAAGAGTCGGCGTGGATTGAACTAAGGGAGGCACAGAGGGAATATAGAAAGAAGAGGTTGGAATCTGACCAATTACGAGAAGAAAAACAGTGGATAAAGCTTCATAAAGCAAAATCTACCAATCATCACACTTTTTGGGTGCTGGTACACAGGAACCCCAAGAACCAACAAAAGCAAGGAAACATCACAGCAGCATCCTGGTCGACCTACGGTGCCAAATTGTATAGGACCAATCAACAAGTGGAACCACTAAGTCTTTTTGATATCATGGAGCACTCTTGTACCCAGGCTCCTGATCTCCAACAGTAAATTCCAAGCGGCTGGCATGTGTACTGGGACCAAATGGCTTTCCAGCTAGAATTTTCCAAGCAGCAATTACAGAATCGGCAGGGATGATGCACTTGTTATTCATTCAATGCCAGATTTATAACAACATTCCAAAGAGCTGTTGAGGCTCGGTTCTGGTTCCTATACACAAAAAGGGATCTCGTGATAACCTCGCCAACTATAGACTAATCGCTTTATTGAACATCGACGGTAAGGCATATGCTAAGAATCAACTTCAAGAGTTGAAACAATGGGCCACAGAAAAGAGGATAATACCACCAACCCAGACAGGCTTCTGTAGTGGATGTGGGACAGAAGATAATTTAATGGCATCGGCCTGTCTATCGGACATGGCCATGAAGAAGAACTCTCCACCCCTGATCTTAGCATTTATTTATTTCACGAGCCTTTGATTATGTGAAAAGGGGAAGGCTGTGGAACAACTTCATAAGTGGGGGGTTCCAGCCTCCCTACTAAATACCATCATTAGTCTCTATTCCGACATGTGGCTAAGAGTGCAGACTACAACTGATTGGGTAACATCAGATCAAATTCTGACCTCGAGGGGGGTGAAATAAGGGTGCATTCTGGCCCCACTTCTTTTTAACTTGTACCTTGCATAAAATAATCATCTAGCTACCGTGAGAGCCTTTCTACCAAATCTAGCAGGGGCAAAGATCCATCTTCTTCAATATACTGATGATACCATTATTTTTGATCAAAACCAAATAGGCTTACAGCGACCTTTGAATGCTCTGAATGAGTATTGTCAAATACATAATATTGAAATCAATAGGGGAAAAACAAAAATTTTAGTGATTTGTATGAAGAACATCAGAAAGGGATCATGACACCTGGGCACCAAAAAACTGGAAACAATCCCAACGATTAAATATCTGGGAGTACATGTCCACGGCCAAGGCTGCCTCAAAGACCACATAGTCTCTCAGAAGCAAGCTGGCTTTGCATTAACGGTCTCGTTTTGCAAATTGATATGCAAGATGAACAGCCCACAGGTAGCGGCACTGTGTCAAGTGATACATTCTAAATAAATGCCAGCTGAAATGCAGGGAGCTTTAACCTTTAAAGACCACTTAGAGGTTTGGCTAAATTGAGCCCAGAACTGATATTATTGTGCAGTCTTTTTGTCGCCTAACTGTACACCATCAGCGTGCCTGCGCCTCAAATTCAACTTTCCCAGACAAAGCCTAATATTAAAATCTTGCTTTATTGCCTATTGTGCAATGGCAAGGACTGCCGAGGCTGCACATTGAGAGATTTGATTTGGCACTCAATTTCAAGTAAGGTTTTGAAGTGGCTTAATTTTCTTATATTAGCAGTATCAGGCACATGCATCAAGGTAGGATTTTGCGAGTCCTTAATTGCGATTATTAAGGAATTGCAATTAAGGACTCGCAAAAGCCTATGCATGTAGGAATCGCTATAAAAATTGCGATTCCTATACATTCCTTAACTGCGACTCGCAAATTGCGAGTCGCAATTAAGGAATGGCTTCCATTCATTCCTATGGGCCTACGGCCCATAGGAATGAATGGGAAATTGCATGCGCAAATTGCGAGTACCAATTGGTACTCGCAAATTGCGCATGCAATTACAAGGGTGCAAGGGTGTCAAAAGGACACCCTGTTGCACCCCTGAAATTGTCAAAGTTTTTGCAAAATACCGTTTTGTTTTATTTTACGGTAAATTGCAGCCCCAAATAGCGAAATCGCTATTTGAAAGTGCTTCTTGCATTGCATTTAAGGAATCGCAAATTGCGATTCCTTAAATGCAATCGCAATTTGGGAAATCACAAAAAATTGTGATTACCGAAATTGCGCATGACAAATTGCTTCATGCATCGCAAAAGCCCATTTTGCGATCGCAAACGGCCGAATTTTGCGAATCGCACCGTTTGCGATCGCAAAAAGCTTTGATGCATGTGCCCCTAAATGCCTTAGCAGGAAAAGAAATTTGGGGAAGTAACATGCCACCAAAACTTATGTCCAGAGTCTTGTCAAAGCAAGACAGAATAATTTCTAGATCAATTGACATTAAAGACATCTCTGCTATGGAGCGACCAAGAATCCTACTCTCCCAATACAATGAATCCAGAGTCTCAGTGTTTTTGGATTTGCCCTGAAAATGTCAATGAAGCAGAGTTTATTACGCCTAAAGTGTGGGGTGATTCCATTGAAAGAATATAGCTTCAGGCGAATTAAAGTCACAACGGAACGCTCATGTCAAATTTGTGGAGTGCAGTCAGAGTCTCTAATGCACATAACTTGTATCTGCGCCCCCCTAATGCCACTTAAAAGGCACTGTCTGGGGACAAGTTTTTTTGCAAAAAATCTTGAGAACTTGTAAAGATGCAGTTGGTGCCAGCCAATCTGGAAAATTCCAGCAATTGTTAGCCGGCTATTTGAAATGTATGCATCAGGCAGTTAAGCAACTGAATGACAAATCCCTTTGAGCAGAACTACCCACCTCAAGACTCAGGATGTGTGTAGATATTGAAAGTAGGAAAGAAACGATTGATCAATGACAAATTACTAACTTGTTGCAGATTGTATTCCATGCATTAGAATGACTAGTATTTTTAGTATTTTATTGTATTTATTCAGTTTTAGGTACAAGTACTGGATATTCAAACAAAAAACAGATGTTTCCATTAGACTGCTATGATTTCTATTTAATGCTCTAAAATGAGGGATAGTATTCTACTATCAAGGTGAGCACAAAAGAACCCTTTCCACTCTACTGATCTGATGGAACTGTGTATTTTGTTCATGCAGTTAGTCAGTTTAGAGATACTCATGCTCTAAACATTTAATAGAGCCTTATGTTATCGGCTGTGCTTCGGATTAAGCTATTTGTTGCTATAATACTTGTGTACTAGATGTTACATACGGAAAATGAGAGGATTTGTTATCTTTGTCTTCTGCTTTTATTATCCTTTTACTCCTTTTATCTCGTAGTAAAGGTTTTAATTAACTGAAATAAAGATGTGTTCATTCATTCATTAATTCTAAGTATCTGAGGTTTTTCAGTCAATGTGGCTTCTTGTTCATGTGCTTCACGAAATGAGTCATGGAGGTTTGGGTTTCCCGCTTCTTGTCTTTCCAACTGGAGGTAGGAATGATCAGCCCTGGCAAATGTCCTTCTTATGCACACATCACTTCATGAATACTATTTCACTTACACCCACTTTGAGGGCATCTCATTCAGTCGCCAGGGAGGAGGTGGAACCCTCGTTGTTGTCAATGTGCTCTTGGATCCTTTCCACAAGGGTGCTGCAGAATGTGGGATCCTCTAGTATGGAACCTTAAAGGCATCAGGAGGGGATTTGGAGGAGGGTTTTGCCCCAGGCCATGTTGGCCTGTAGGGGGTTGTGATCAGATATTGTCCTAGCTAGGTGGTCTATGAAGGATAACTTTTAACATAACTGGGCAGAGCATATGATCCAGTCTAAGCACATATGTTAGTCATGAGGGCAGGAGTGCAAATTTTACCATGGTCCTTGAAATACAGGAGTTTGACTATTATCGGGTGTGGTGGAGTCCTGGGCAGTCCCTCAAGTTGGGACCCTGTGATTATGGGTGGTTGTGAAAGTCTTCTCCAGTTTTCAAGGAACTCCACCAGATCTCGCCCCTCACTTCCTTCGGGTAAGCCGACCAGTCTGATGATGCTATGCTGAGAGCAACCCATGGCATCCTCAGCCCTGCCCTCCAGAAAGTGCATACAGTCAAGCAGGTCTTCAAGTTGCTGTTGGTGATCTAATGTCTGTGATTGCAAGGCATGTGTCATTTTTTCCTGATTGTGTGACCATCTCAGCAAGATGTTTTTGGTTGTTTCATAGTAAAACAACATCTAGACTACCAAGTGGGCCTCTGCTGAGGTGTTCAGAGCACTTCTCTGTGGTTAAGCAATGGGATTTATTGACTTTCGGTTTTCACATGATTTGGTTGCGCTCCTCTAGGGCCTGTTGTGGCATAATTTATCTGTGAGGGCCCAAAGTGGTGACCTGGAAGTGAATCTGGGAGGGAAGCAGTGTTGTTGGTTTGTAGTGTAGTTCCTATTTCCCTAATAGGCTCTGCGCATTGGAATAATATAACCTATAGGTTTGACATAGGACTAAGGTCGGTATGTCACTATCGATTATATTAAACTTAATTATCTGTGCCAGCTAGCGCAGAGGCCACTAGAAACTCCTTGAGAACAAGAAGGGAGTAGTTTCTGGCAACCGAAAAACATGACAACTTTGTTTCCCTTTAGAAGCGGAACATGTCTCAGAATCGTGGAAACAATAGATAACAGTTTCACTCATTCAATCGTGCATGCTTAGTCTCTGCAGAGTTACACAGAAAGGAAAGACGGGCGTTTCAATAAAAGGGTTTTATTGAACAGTCTTGTTTCTCGTGTAAGAGATATGTGCTGTTATGATCACAAGACAGTATGCAAGATAAATAATGTACAGCGTAAGCAGTAGAAATAAATAATACTGCGCTAGCATTATCTTTTAGCATATATTCACGTACATAAATAACATGAGCTAAGAATGCGGGTACTCATTTGATGCGTCTCTATGCTAGTTCTACCCCAGTGTACCTAACCTAGTCTAGGTGTAGGAAAAGGTAGAAGTAGGTGGAGTATTCTCTAGTATGGTAAACTAAGAGTATGTTAAGCCTAGTATGCCAAGAGTCACTCTAGGATCTAGTCAGCTCCATACCTTGAGAATGAGAGAGGTGGGAATCTCCTGCCGGATCTTGGAACTCTAACACCCCGCGAAGGGAGTCAGAACACTGGAAGCTGGATTCGTCTGCGTGCAGGAATGACAGCGTCTTCTCAGTGCGTCAGGCCGGGATACGGGCTCCTCTGAAGTCGAGGTCTCCTCTAACTTGCTTGGGCAAGGGAAGGTATATTTATACCTGGTAGGTGTCGAGGAATGTTAGCATTGACGTGAAGTCGGACATAGGAAGACATCAGGAATGAACCCTTAAGGTATAACGGTTCATACATAATAGATGAGTTCTTGGAGAAATCAATAGTCCTGTGCTAGGGAAAAGCTTAAGGGTCTGGTTTCTAAGAACTCGTTGTGACGTTAGGGTGGACGGATGTCGGTGACCATGCCTGTATTTGGAGTGCACGGTTAATGCCTAAATAAGGACAGGGATTCTAGGCCTATATAAGGGCAAGGCGAATTGTGCCTATATAAGGACATGATTCAGGAAAACCTATATACGGACCCCTAAAGCGGAATACAACACCCACTCCATCTTCGAGTGAACGATAATACTAAATGCTAAACATTTAAATGCTAAACATAAAATTGAGTACCACATATTACTAAAAACATTTCAAAAAGCATTTTTAAAAGAAGCTTAAAAACTGTTGAAATGCCATAGGTACTGTACATTTAAAGCATTGTTTTCATTCTAAGCATATAACGGAAGTGGAATGCAACGTGAATGAAACAGTAATATATACATATGATGAAATGGTCGATAAGTTCTTACAATCAAAGCCATTGCATATCATGGAAAAAAATGAAATTTCTAGACAAGTAAGGAGACAATGTGTCCCTGGAAGTATTCAAAGAAGTCCGTTTTATAAGACTAGTTCTACTGTAAGCAAATTGTTCATTTGCCATGTCATTTAAAAAAAAAAAATAAAAAAGAAAAAAGTTCAATTCTGGGAAAAGTTTCAAGTTTGAAAAATATGAAGGCCAAATTTCATTGTTGCCCTGGTACACTGTGAGCCGAATCAAAGTCAGTGTATGGGTCTGGCGTAAACATTAGATCATCTATTTCCGTAGCCAAAATATCATCCACCGAAGTCGGTGACATTTGGAACACCTCGTTCAGAATGTTAATTGCACAGAGATGAGAAACATCGCCTTCAGCAGAAGATGCAATGTTCGCGTCCGTTGTTACCTGTGTGCCCGTTGATCCATCTCGTACCTCAGCAGCAGCCGGAAGCGTCTGTGAGATCTCAATGAATGCCGCCATCAGTATTGGAAGCCTCTGGGGACAACACACAGCATGGGCCGTTATCGGGTC